>JAJHZJ010000580.1:4838259-5438259 GCA_023548195.1 Bettongia penicillata ogilbyi
CATGCATTTCTGTAAGAAATACTGTACCAGTGTCCTAGAGGGAGATGCTGAGGGATAAGATGAATTTTGTTTCAGCTTCAGACTGGCATTAAATCAGTGTGGAGGACATTTGATGACTCATCTACCACTATAAGCCTTGTATTTGAGAGGAAAACTACAGCAGCTCTATTTCCAAGGCAAGCATTTTGGAGAGGGAGAGAGAGAGATGCCCAGGAATAGGGAGGGAGGATATGAAATTATAACAAAAATAGGCACCTACTCCCAGGAGGCCTCCATAGCCTGACATCTCATTACATGCAATGTGATCTTCTACAAAACAGCAGACTTCTACTTTCATTTCTTATGCGGATATTCAATTCTGCCTGCCCTCTAAGCTAGCACTCTGTATTGCTCAAATATGGAACTCCTTCAGTATCTACTCAAAGCCAAGAGCAGTTGATGAGAACATATTTGAAATGACTGGTTTTGACCAGACAAGAGAAGCACCACAGTCTAGTGACTGTCACTTTAGTCAAAATCTGCAGCCTTCTAGAAACTGACAACAAAAAGAAGAAAAGTGGTGCAACAAATGTTTTCCTGATAACCTCTCTGTCTTTAATTGTCATCTTGTTTGCCACAAAGTCTCACACTTTCTAAGTTTTTTTCTTTTTCTCATATTACTTCTATGTTTTCTTAATTCCTCTGCAAAGTCTGACTCCAAGACTCATTATGGCTTGGCAATGACCCTGGGTTGTCAAAGGGTATGCCAACAGGCTGCACACTGTAGAAGGTTGTACCATATTGGAAAGGCTTTGAGTACTGATAATGGACCAAGTTTTCTTTCCCAGGATCAGCATAGTTTAGTACAGAGAGGTTCATGCCCAGTAAACTCACTACTTGGTGATAAATTGATTGTGGCAATCTTTGAAACAAAGAAAAATACAAAATGGTTCTTGATCCTGTGTGCTTCTGCCCTGATGGTGGCAGAGTGATAAGAAAGAGGGCAGAGGGTATTAGGAATTAAATACATTGTTTAAACTTTTTATAAACTTTAAATTGATTGCTGTGAACTACGTGCTTTTTCATTACTTTTCACTTCACAACCCCTTGTTATCATCCCATATTCCCTACATTACTCCAGTCTATAATAATGAGGTAGCCCTTCTTACTAGGGCTAATCCTTTTACAAGTAGCCTTGATTCTTTCCCTTCCATTTTCTTCAGAATACTGTCCCTATTAGTCCTAGCCCTTTCTAGTTGTCAGTCTTTCCCTTGCTACTCTATCATTCTGTTAACATGCCCAAGTCTTCCTATCCTCAAAAAAACCTGTCACTAGATCCTATATTTCCTTCAAGCTATCATCATCCTTAATTTCTCCTCCCCTTCTCAGCCAAGCTTTTAGGAAAAAAGTCGTCTAGAATTGCTGCCTACCCTTTCTTCTCCTTTCACTTTTTACCTCTTTGCAATCAATTTTCTGACCTGAGCTCTCACTTAAAACTTCTCTCTTCAAAGTTACCAGTAATCCCTTAATTGCTAAATTTGATTTTCTGTTCTAAATCCTCATCATTTTTTTTTTTACTTCTCTGTAGTACTGACATAGTTAACCACTTTCTCCTTTATTCTATCAGGGTTTCTGTGACATCACATTCTGTTTGTTCTCCTTTGCCTATCCAACCGCTCTTTTTCAATGTCCTTTGCTGAATCACCATCCATCCCTTGCCCCCTAACTATGGATATTTGCTAAGGTTTTGTTTTAGGCTCTCTTCTCTTACCTGTCTATATTCTCTCATGACCTCAACTCACATGAGTATAATTATCATCTCTATATTGATGATGTCCAAATCTGTATTTCTAGCCCTAGTTTCTCTCCTGAGTGCCACTTTCCTATCTCCAAAGGCCTACTAGACACCTCATATATAACACCCCCTATGCGTGTCAAACTCAACAATTCCCAAGAATTAGAGATTTCACTGCAAAGGTAGAAAAGAGAAGCCAATGACTTGTAGATTTCAGAGAATCCTTCCATCTTTATATCTGACAGCTTTCTGTGAGAATGAATTGGTAGAATGCTCTACTCTAGCATTGACACAGCCACTTTCTCCTTTATTCTATCAGGGTTTTTATGACACTATCTGATTGCTCTTTTTCAATGTCCTTTGCTGAATCTATCCCTTGTCCCCTAACTATGGATATTTTCTAAGTTTCTAAATACTTTTAGAATGCTTTTTTCAAAAAAAATTATCTTTGCCCCAAACCAATCTCTCTTTTGAACTTCCCTCTTTCCATTGAAGACATCACATAACCTACAAAAAAACATGTTAGGATGTTAATTAAGTTCTATGGATCCTTTAGCCAACTGCAAATTGGTTAGAGATGCAGTCCATTGTTGGTTATCTGTTGCAAAAGTCTTTGTTTACCATTATTGTCTTCATTAATGATGCTCTTGGTTCTTCTTTAGACAACTGCTGTAAAATTTTTGTTTGTTTGGTAGTTATTGATATTTTTGATCACCTTTTTTGGTATTAATAAGGTCTGAGATTTATTTCCACATATCGTCCCCTTCTTAAGACAATCTTGTATACTGATCCTTCAATTTCATCACATTTGTGTCTGCTCTAGAATAGCTCTCATATATATATTTCAATCTAGTTCCTTTTTAATCTTTGTTTTCTATGGCACCATTTCTACCTTCCCTATAAGAATATCTAGCACTTCAATAATAGGTTCAGAATGTAAGGACCCCACCATCTCTAATAGTGAAAGCAGTATGTTATAGCAATCTTTACAGATGTGAAAAAGAAAAAAAGTTCTTTCTTTTGTTTGTTGTCATTTTCATCCTTCAATGACCTTGGGATGACTTTCCTTAGTTACATATCTTTTCAAGTTTTCTTTAAACTGGTTTTTACCTTCCATTGCCTCTCTCTGATTTATAAAATAATAACTGCTCATAATCACATACCATCCTTCTTCATAAGATTTTATAAACAACTTGATATTCTAAACTGGTTTTGCTTTTGGCAGCTCTCTCCATTTGGCAAACAAATTGATTGTTTTCTGAACAAGGGACTTTCTGAAGGTTCTTTTGGTATTTTTTGTGGTGGCAATAACTTTTGGTGGCTAAGCTTTTATATGAAATTATTATAATCATCTATTATGTTATTCATTTTTCCTTTGCTAAATATTTCAGGATTGAGCTGTTTAATTTGTATACTGTCTTTTTCTTATTATTGTTCTTCCTTCTTTCTCTTTATTAATCCTAATATATGCCCTACAAGTAGGTCTGATAATAGAGAGCTAATTCAGGGATAGTTTCCACATCAATAAATAGTCTTTTCCAATTAATCAAAAATATCATTTTGTAATGTTATTGGTATCTGGTATGACTAGCATCTACCAATTCTTTTTCAAAGAAAGCTTTCAGATATAAAGATGGAAGGGTTCTCTGAAATCTACAAGTTGTTGCTTCTCTTTTCTACCTTTGCAGTGAAATCTCTAAGTAAGAAAAGAAAGTTTATGGTGATTTCAATTAGAAAGTCTCATCAAATTTCTCCATCAGTTTCTAAACATCCTCAAGAATCAGTGTTCATGCATACACTGAAATTATTTTCATGGTGGTCTTTTTTTGCAAATACTTATTGAGATTGCATTATGAAATAACTAGCTATTTCATGACATGCCTTGGACTTGTAATGCCTGCCAATTCATTTCTTTGCATATCCAAGGAATACTTGTGGCCTATTCTTCCTTTTAGCTATAACTTTCTGTTTTTCTCTTGGTTTTGTTTAAAGTAGATATGTCAAGATGAATATGATTTATATTTTAGACCATGTGTCCATTGGACAAAGATCTCACATTTAGGATAGAATTCTTCAAATTAAAGTTTATAGATAATCTAATATTCTTTGATTCTGAGAGCCATCTGACCTCTTTTCTTCTATTTTTTCACTTTCGGTGAAAAGAGAGAAGGAAGCTGCGAAGAACTGAAAGCTAGCTTTTACTTTCCTTTGTCAAAATAGGTTTCCATGGCCAAGTTATTAATCACCAAGTCACTGGACTACCAGTGACAAGCCTCATTGTACTGAGCTGACCTGTTCCACACAAAGCAATCTTAGTCTTTTGCTGGAGGGTATAAAATGAAATATATCTAGTGTTGTACACTGTACCTGTATTTATAGTATAGACTTGTATTACTTACATTATGCCTAAATCATTTTTATAACAACTAATTTTCCTTCTTATCTCTTTCCATCCATTGCTCCTAACTCTGCTGCCAAGCCAAGGATAATTAATTATTAATTGACCATAAGTCATCTAATCCCTTTCACACATTATATACTTTGATTTATTTAAAGAAATCATCATGCCATCAGATGTGTTCTCTTTTCTATTTTTTTGCTGTAATAGGGTTTTCATTCTTCTCATCATACTGGTAACATATACTCAGTGTCAGTTTATTTTATAAGAATTTTGCAAATCTATTTCCAGTTGCTGGGTTTTGCTGGAGTTTCCTCATCCACTAAAATCTGATGCAATTTTCATTTGAGAACAGAATAACCATTCCAAAGGAGTTCCTGACTGTATTGTTGAATTATATTTGGGGTACCAGAGAGATAAATCTGGAAAAAGTTAAAATGCAGCATCCAGCCTGAAATGCTGAAAGGAGAGGACATCAAGACAATAGCCATGGGAAATTAATGGGGCAGAAAATTCAGTACCCCCCCATATCTGGTCAGTAATAGGATTGGCCAACTGGGAACCAGACAATATGGACTGATTGAAGGCTTTAGAATAACTGCAGCTTTGCAACATTTCTTTCGCAACATTTCTTCTTAAGGACTGAGTAGAATAGGCTTCAACTAAGCTAATTTTTCATTTTCAGTTTTCCTTTGAATCCTTCCTCAGTTTTTCTTTCTAGGTTGTACAGTTACATAAAAAGTATATGTGTATTGGTGCCTGGATTTGCCCTAGGAGGAACCTTTCTTTTCTCTAGAAAGAAGATGTGAACTCTTGAGTACGTGTGAACAACTTTCCCTTAGGTTTCTTGTTATGCAGCTGATATGAGGACATAGCTATGAAGTTCACAGAGTGATGGAGGGGTTCCTGGACCAACCAGGGAGATAGCTCAACCCAAGAGGAACAGAAAATTCTTAAGGATGCTGTTCTGAAAACATAAAGCTGTGTGACCCTGCGCAAGTCACTTAACATTTCTCAATTTCAATGTCATCTTTTGTAAATGGGGATAATAACAGCTCCTTCCCTCATAGGGTTGTTGTAAGAAATAAATGAGATAATAAACATAAAGGGCTTTAGAAATTAAACCAACATATACTTATTATCTTCATCATCGTCATCATTATTGTCATCTATTTTTGCATGTTTGGACATTTTGTGGTTGACACATTTGACTCTAGCCCTGCCTTCTCATGACCTGGCCTGTCAAATTTAATTCTCCTTCCAGTTTCCCAGTACCCTAAAGGGAATGGTGATTGTCTCTGCTGTTGACTTGACAATGTTTCTTCCTCTGATCCATTTTAAGGGCCCAATGACTAGCACCTCAATGTTATTTACCAATTTAACATTAGATTAGCATTTACAAAGGAAAATTTACTTCAAAGACATAACAAGAATAAATATAACATTTTTTCCCTTAAAATTTTAAGGGTTTATTAATCGTACCTATACAACCTCTGTGTGGGAAAGAGGTGAGAGAATTAAGAGCACAATTGAGCTTAATTCCTATATAGCAGTGGTCTTACCAAGTTAAGTCTGCTGTGGCTGGAATCCCAGGACCTTTGCTCTTCAGTTCCTCACTGTTTGACTGACTGTAACACCCCACCTCTATTCCTGTATTCTCCAATCCCAGTAACTCAGGCTTCTACATCAGATCAAAGACTCTATTCCACGTACCTAAAATGGAAAGGTACATATGAAAAGGTCAAAATCTAGGCTCACCTCGGGAGCCACATAGGGGAAGGGAAATAGAAGTTCTAAAGTCCTCTTCTTTTACTGAATGGTGTGAAGGAATTGGCTTCTTCCTCCTGAAGACTAAATGAGCGAAAGCCCCACTAGATGACAAAAGGCCTGTGAATACTCTGACAATTCTAATTACATAGTCAATGGAGGAAAAGACTCCATTCAATCACATAATAGACCAGCAAAGAAAGTCCATACATGCATCAGTCATCCAGTCTCCTGAAAGCAGTCCCACATAGATGATGCCCTCTCAGGTGGTCAGGGAATTTATCAGCCCTCTTAGGTGGTAGGGGAATTTACCAGACTACCTTATCACATATGTAGCTGTAGTAGTTGGGGCTTCAATAAAAAGTAAGCTGGTACAATGATGCTAGCTGACCCTTTCTATTAGAATTCAGCTCTTGAGGTAGACCACTCATTTTTTGAGAACATATTCTTTTCCTTTCCACTTTGAACCTTCTAGAGTGCTGTAAGAGAGATTTTTCTTCCCTAATACCAAAATTAGTAGCAGTAATTTTGAGCAGAAGCCATGTGCCAATTAAGAAGCATGTGCTCAATACTGCCTAAAAGAATATTGCTTCCTGAATCCTAAGCCATATAGAGGAAAGGAAATTCTGAATTTCCTGGGTTGTATCATTCTAGAATTTAGTCTTCTAGGAGATGAAGTAAAAATTCTCAGGCAACACCTGAGGTTCCTTCTGGGTAACTCCAATTTCAAGAATTCCACATGGTTCCTTCGCAGTATCCTACTTAGAGGACAAAATCATCAAGAATTTCTGCTGAAGTGGGGGAGATTATAAGCATGTAGTATCTCCCCATAGTGAGAGCAACATTAGGCAAAAACTGTGAAATTGAGGTCATCAGGAGCAGTGTGATATACTGTCATCAATCTTGTAACACTGAAGGATATTGATCCCCTCCCTATTAGCACCCTGGCTATGGGTGATCTCTACAAATATGACTCTCTACATATTATCATTTTATATATATATATATATAAATACATATATATAATACATAATACATATATATGTGTGTGTATATATATGTGTGTATGTGTATATGTATATATATATATATATATATATATATATATATATATATATATATATATATGACAGTCCTCCATGATGATGCCGGTGTATCTTTGAGAGAGTATCCAAGTTTATGGAGAAGATATTCTGCTGATACTTTTCTTAATAAGCTACTTTAGTAAATGCCTTGGTCTGATCTAATCGTGTCTGCTGCTTAATTATGGGGACATCGTTGGGGACTTGTGAATTACAGTCACTGGGATATGGATCCCCAGAATACCTTGAACTTAGTATAATCATTCTCTGGAGCTCTTTCCTGCAAGTTGGGGTGTTATCCACTGGTTCTACATAAGGCATAGTTTTTTTGTTATTGTTTATGTTGTTATTGCAGTTTTCGTTTTGTGGTTTGTCGCTCATTCTTGAAGAGGGCTACGACACCAGGAAGGTGATGCTATGACTTTCAAGTGAATAGGATTTCAGTGATGGATGACTGTGCAAAGTCACCAGCCTCACTTTCTCCTCCAGAGCCATCTAGGTCCAGTGACAAAAGACTGATATGGCCCCCAAGGCATAGTATTAGGTGCTGGAGATACAGATACAAAAATGAAGCAGTATTTGCCCTCATGCAGTTTACATTCTACTATGATGAGTACATCATGTCTATTGATAAGCTAATGAAAAGTATAGTAAAAGAAAAAGTAAAGTAAATCTGGAGGGAAATGGAAAGCACTTACATCTGAGAAGGGGTGAAGGAAAGATCTTGCTTTGACAATGGCATCTAAACTGAGACTTGAAGGGAGTAAAAATTCTAGAAGGAAATGTTGGGAAGGAAGAGCATTCCATTCAGAAGCTACATTCTGGGTTAAGGCATGGGGATAAAATAAGATAAGATATAAAATATTTTGTATGAGGAGCACCAAATAGGCCAATTTGACTGGAACATAGAATATGTGAAGGGTAATGATATGAAGTTGTCAGGAAATATTGGAGCCAGATTGTGAAGAGCTTGAAATACCAAATAGAGGAGTTTGTGAAATATTTTGGTGATGATAACAGTTAGCTTAAGAACTCTGATGGAAATTGTTGATGCCAAAGAAAACAGGGCATGAAAATTCTACAGTTTTATATGAAGCATTGAATAATCCCATCTTAATTTGTTTATCATGTGAATCTGTGTTTTCACAGATCAAGTTTCTTTAAAGTGACGACTAACTGTAAAGGATCTCTCAATTTTACATTAGTGGAACCATCTATGCAGACATGATATTCATAACACCTTCTCAGTAAGTGTGCTTAAAATTCAGTTTCTACTTTTGATGTACTGTCAGTTTCATAAAGGAGTTTGAACTGTGAAATAGGGTCTACATTATTTTTGGGTTGTGGCTCACATGTGAATTTAAGTGTCTGCACATATTTGTGGGATTTATCACTACTATGCCTTGTTTCCCTCCTACAGATAATCTACGGATTTCACTCTTCACTACATTCTGTTTCTCAAGGTATTGTTTATTGACTGTCTTTGCAAGTAAATGGTTCACTATGTTAAAGGAACAAAAAAGATTTTACTTACTCTAGCTGAAGGAAACAAATACAGCTCACAAAGACCTCATAAGACATGGCAATCATCTATAAGAACAACCTGCTCTAGAAGCTTGGGTAACCTCAGGCATTCATATTCATGCCCTTGGTGGGTTTGCAGAGGTGCTAATTCTAATATGGAGCAGGAGTTTATCTAATATGGAGCCTCAGCATGTCTTCTACAAGATTCTTGAGGGTATACCTCATCAGCATGCATCTCTGTGCCTCCTCTGGCCATCTGTACAATGTAACTCACAATACCAAACAGATGGCAGGTTCATTACTCTCTGGTGCCATTTCCCATATTGCTTTCTTCATCTTGTGAAGAATAAACCTGGCCTGTCTGCTTTAGCAGATGGTGTAGTTCTTAGCCAGTGATGTTCTAGACAAAAGTCGGGGAAGATGTCTTTTATCTTGTTAGAGACACTTGACTTGATACTAAGCCAAACAAAAAGGACTGCAATCTGAACTTGTCCCTTAACTACAGTTCTGATGATCTCAAAACTCACAGGAACAGCCCAGAGAGACATTCCGCCTCAAAACTTCTAGTTAGTTCTCTACCTCCAATATCAGATTGAGTTGGGGTCACTCCACAGTCAGATATCTTTTCTTTTCCATCATTTGGAAAGTACATCTATAGCCTGGATTAGCAGCTCAATGGTCTTATTTGTCTCCAGACCTCCTGGCCCCTTCCTGCTTCCTTGTTATTCAGGATAGGGGGACAGGACTGGATAAGGGAGGGAGGGAAAATTATTTCTCTTTCTTTGACACATGTAATGAGAATAAAATCTTATTCTAGTTGCTAAATTTCATTGTAATAATGACTTAAACTAATAATGATACTCTTTAACATAATTAAATTAGCATGAACCAAGGTCTAAAAATTGGGTTCAAATAATGATAATAGTTATTGTTAGTAAAAAATAATAACTAATACTTTCATAGTGCTTAACTTGTTTCAGGAACTATGCTAAGTGCTTTACAATTACTATTGCATTTGATCCTTGCAACAACCTTGGGAAGTAGGTACTATTAACATCATCCCCATTTTACAGATAAGGAAACTGAGGCAGAGGTGAAATAACTTGCCGGAGGCCCCACAAGTGTTTGAAGCTGAATTCAAATGTAGCTCTTTATCTTTAGTCACATGAAAAAAATGCTCTTAATCACTGTTGATTAGAGTAGGCCTGCACAATTGCAGCTGCTTATGGCTCTTGGGCCACTTGTGGCAAGCCAAAGGATTTTGCCTTTGAAAAATGTAGAGGAAAACATCCTTTGTATATAGAGGAAATCCTTTGGCATGCCTCAAGGCCTGTAAGCAGCTATGGGCTTCAGGTTGTTCAGGTCTGGGTTAGAGAAATGCAAATTAAAACAAGCTCATACCTATCAGATTGACTAATGTGACAAAAGGAAAATGATTAATGATGAGAGAATATGGGAAAATTGGGACACTAATGCACTGCTGATGGAGTTGGGAATTAGTTCAGCCATTCTGGAGAGCAATTTGCAACTATGCCCAAAGGACAATCAAACTGTGCATACTCTTTGATCCAACAATACCACTGCTAGGTCTGCATCCCAAATAGATCATAAAAGAATGGGAAAGGACCCACATGTACAAAAATATTTATAGCAGCTCTTTTCATATTGGCAAAAAAAATGGAAACCAAGGGGATGCCCTGTTGTAAATGAATGTAATGGAAGACTATTGAGCTATAAGAAATGATAAGCAGACAGATTTCAGAAAAACTTGGACTTACATGAACTGATAAAAAGTAAAATGACTGGAACCAGTAAAAGCAACATTGTGTGATGATTAACTGTGAATGACTTAGTTCTTCTCTGCAATACAATGATCCAAGACAATTCCATAGGACTAATGAAGGAAAGTGCTATCCACATTCAGAGAAAAGAATATCTAAAGAATTGATGGATTATGAATGAATGAAGATTAAAGCATACAGTTTTCACTTTATTTTTATTCATTTTTTTTCCTTTTGGTCTCTCTTTTTTTTTTACAATATTACTAATATAGAAATATGTTTTGCATAATTACACATATATAATCTATATCAAATTGTTTACCATTTGGGGGTGGGGAGGAAAATTTGGAATTCAAAAATTTTTTTGAGTGAATGTTAAAATATCTTTGTAACCGGAAAAGCATATTACTTTCTTTAAAAAAGGAACTCATCTCTTTCTGACTCTACGCTCAGCACCACTTTCAAACTGACTAGGAAGATTTTTTTTTTAAATTAAAGCATTGATGTTAGAAAGCATCAGATATTTGATCATAAGTTAATTTATCATGTAAAGAATTACACTAACTGCAAATTACAAGATGGTTAGCAGAAATGTGTTAGGATCATTTTGATCAGAGTACAGATATACTCCCACTTTAACAAAACTCAAAATAGATAACATTAAGCTTAAACCTTAAATTTCTTGAGGAGAGGAGATCATTTGTATAGTAAAAGGGTCCTTCATTTTACAAAAAAAAAATCCATAGATTTTCTTTGCATTATTATAGTGATTTGAAGCATTTTTTTAAAACATTAAACTTTTTCTGAAAAAAAAAATGATGCCCTTGGATTGGATTATCTCTTCTAATTACTTTAGTTATTTCATATGTGATAGACAAGCTGAGGGGGGTCAAAGAAACTGACAGATGAAGACCAGCCAGAAATGAAAACAAAACACTTTTGGGGTTTTCATGCTGGTGTAAGTCAACAGGAAGGTTGCTTTATCTGCAAATATTTTCACTTACAGATTTAATAATTATACTTAATAATATTAATAATGATAGCTGACATTTATATAAGCTCTAAGGTTTGCAAAGCATTAGGATGTCTCAAAAGTCCCCACAGATTTAAAGCTTATTAAAGCTTAAAGCTCCAATAAGACTCTTGGGACAACTCTGCATACTATCCTATTCTAATTCCACAAGTACCTGTGAGATAAGCACTTCATTATTATCTCTTCTTTTACTCAAGGAAAAAAACATTTTGATGACTGTGTGGAAGATGGATTCAAGTGGGGCGGGACTAAAACAGGAAGAACAAATAGGAGTTCATTGAAATAGCGAAGGTAAGGGGTGACAAGGGTCTGAACCAAGGCGAAGAGAAGGGGACCTATGCAAGTTATATTAGAGAGACAGAAACAGGAAAATTTGGCAACTAGTTGGATGGATGGGATGCATAAAAATGAGAATTCAAGTACCACATTAAACTTGCCAACAGTGGTAGTACATAGATAAGTTTAAAGCAAAGTAGCTTTTGGGGGAGGGGGGTAAGTGTGAAAGTTAATGAGTTCTGTGAGAGGGACACCATTTTCCTAATGCACCTTCCTGTCCTGAGTGCATAGAAGATCCCCTTAGACTTAGTGAGTGGATGAGACCAAGGACAAGTGATCTCCAGATAAAGATGAGGGCACTGAGTCTGGAGAAAGCTAAGAAAACTGTATCTTTGCTGTATATCCTTTCTGTGTTTAGGCAAAATAAACCATCTTTGTTCAATGTCTCACTAGGATCTCATTTCATCACAACCTCAAACCTGGGGTTAGAGCCACGCCCCAAACAAATTCTGTTTTTGGATGTGTTTAATTTGTGATCCTTATGCGGCATCCCTTTGGAAAGGCCCATTAAACTGTTTGTGATTTGAGAGTGGAGTTTGAGAGACTTGAAAAATATATATATATATGTACCTGACAGTGATCTGTAAAAAAAAAAAAAAATGGTATTATAACCATCAGGATCTGATGAGGTCATTAAGAAAAGGAGTGCAAAAAGAGAAGAGGAGAGGGGCCAGGACAGAGCCTGGGGAACACACAGAGTTAAAGGATGTTACCTGGAAGATGAATTAACAAAGGACACTAAGAAGACACAGTCAGATGGGTGGGAAGAGACTGAGAAGAGACCAAGGTCCTGAAAATGCAGAGAGGAGAAAGTATCCAGGAGGAGAGAAAGGGTGATCAAAGTGTCAATTTTTGCAGAGAAGTCAAGGATGAAGCATTGAAAGTGTCTCCTTTCACTTCCTTTTCAGGGTCTGGACCTGTGATTTATATCTATTGGGGTGGGGAACGCTGGGCCAGGAAAATCCTCTTACAAATGCAGATCGACAACACTTTTTACACCTTAGTATTGGAGAGTTGCCTGAGGTACTGAGAAATTGAATGACTTGACCAGGGTCACAAAGCCAGTACGTGTTAGAACGGGAATCTGAACCCATATCTTTTACTCCAAGTCCAATTTTCTATCCACTATGCCTTTTTTTTTTAATGATCTACAAAACTTATCAAATGTTTTTCACTTATGAAGTCAGCATGAAAAGAAAACTGAATGGAGAAAGAAGATATATGGGTTCTGGTTCTTGCTTTGTCACTGACTAATTAAATAGCTGTCAGAATTACTTTCCCTTCTCCGGGCCTCAGTTTCTTCATCTGGAAAATGAGGAAATTGAACTAGATGATGTCTAAGGTCTCTTCCAGGTCTGTGATTGTCATAGTTTAGAGAAGGGACGCCTAAGGTAAAGAGAAAGGAAATGAGTCGCCTATGCTGATTCATTGGCTTCCTCTTTGGCTCCAAATGCTCGGCTCCTAGCCTTCTAAATGTCCTCACAGGGAACCTCAACTCCCAGTGCAGAAGGGAGAAGCATACACTAAAGATTTGTGAGGAACAGGAAACTCTAGCTGAGGCGGGGACACTTGTGAAGAAAGCAGAAACAAATCGCTCCCACCCTCTTCTGCCCAAAACACACAAAAAACAATGGATGAATACACTTCATAAGGCATTTCCTTGGACTTCAGTACCAAAGGGAGGATGATCTGTCTATGACTGAGTGGGTTTGGGGATCTCTTGTTTTAAACTGAGAGATATTATAGAAAGAACAAAGGAGGCAGGTTTGTGAGACCTGGAGACAGATGAATTAGGTTTGAAGGAAACACAGCTGCCATTGTATGTGCAAGGTCCTCTCCCTGCTTCTGTAAACCATGCAGTCAGAAATAGGAAGCTCCTTTGGGGCCGTGTTATTTTAATGTTTAAATTTGGAGAGTATTTGAAGCCGGGCAAGCAGAGGAGGGACCCAGTCCCATATCGGAAACACAGGCTTCCTGAGCCAAGCAAGTGACCTCACATGAATGACCTTCCCTACTACTTGGCAGCCCTATTTACTTTTCAGTTCCTGGAATTGTTAAGAAATCCCTTTGGTAATGAGAGGACTCAGTATAGTCACTACCTTCTAGTGATGCATTAGAAAAGGAAGGGGGACAGACTGGCTACTGGAAACTGAGGTTTGTGGTCTTGAATCCCAACCAGTTTCTAGGAATATAGTCATTTTCAGTATTATACTTTCTCCAGCTTCTGTCTGTTTCTCTATTTCTCCCCAAAGGATCCCAATGAACTTGGAAGATTAAAAATGAGACCAGACAATAGGAATTCTATCATTCATAGCCACCTTACCCTGCCACTCACCTCCATATGTCACCAAGCTTAGATTGGAGTTTGCTGGTTTTCTGCTCCAGCTCTTGAAGGGGGAACTCTAAGTATGGAAGGGCACTCCCTTTATCAATGCAGATCACAGTTCCTCTTTGCCTTAGTAGATAAGTCCTGCAGAATTATCTTAGATAGAGATTAAGTGACTTAATTATGATTGCTTATCTAATATGTACTAAAGGTGAGATTTGAATCTAGGCCTATCTGCCTAGTCAAGCCACTATCCATAATATATATAAGAACTAGAAGGATCCCAGACTACTACTTAGTGAAGCTTACCATTTTACTAATGAAGAAATTGAAACCCAGTGGAATAAAGTGAGTGGTCCAAGGTCACATAGTCATTGTATTGAAGAGCTGAAATGAGAGCCAAGATCCCTTGGCCAAAGTCTTAAATTGGAATTTTTAAACATGTCAAACTGAGCTTGGGAAAAACAGTATCAAAAATGCCCTCCATCGACAGTGAGGGGGCCAAGCCTCCAGTAGGGACAGCTTTCCAGCTGGAAAAACTATAAGATGAGGAGCTAGTGGAGTGAGAAAAAGAACTCATGCCAGGGTACTGACAGACTGCAAGTACTATATCTGTCACCTTGGGGCAGAGTACCAGAGTCTTCCTAACTGCAAATCTAGTATCTTATTGCCTTTCTATATTGCAACGTAGGTGAATAATGACGGATGACATTTGTATGGCATAAATGCATGTAAATAATTTTATATCTATTATCTTCTCACAATAACCATGAGGTAGGCAATATAAATGTAACATCCAATTTTTTTTCAGATGAGGAAAAACAGCATTTAGAGAAGTTAAATGATTTGTCCATGCCTACACAGATAACTAGGGCAACTAGGTGGCACAGTGGGTAGAATGCCAGTCCTGAAATCAGGAAGACTCATCCTCCTGAGTTCAAATCTAGTCTCAGGCATTTAGGAGCTGTGTGACCCAGGGCAATTCACTTAACCCTGTTTGCCTTACTTGCCTCATCTGTAAAATGAGCTGGAGAAGGAAATGGGAAATTGCCCCAATGTATTTGTCAGGAAAACCCCACATGGAGTCCCAGAGTTGGACGTGACTTAAATGACCAAACAACAACACAGATAGCTAGCAGCTTAGTAAGACCTAGAGGAGGCAGCATGTTATACTGGAATGAGCACTTGTCCTGATGTAGGGAATTAGATCTCAAGTCCCAACACTTCTGAGGTATGTGACCTGGAGGGAGTCTCTGAGTATCAGTTTCTCTAGGTGTAAAACAAAGGACTAGTTCTCTAAGATCACCTTCAGCTGTGACATTTCTAGAGTTCTATGGTTCTAACTCAAGTCACCTGGTTTCCTGGTCAAGGTTCTTTCTACTATATTGTGTCTTGTGTAATAAATCATGACATGTCACAAGAGAGTCAAACTAAGTGGTTTGGGAAATTGAGAAAGGAGAGATACTAATTATCCATCCACTAAAAAACCAAGCTAGAAATTCCTGGGCACAGAGATTCTGCTAAGATCTAAACTTAATGTGGTCATGAAAGACACAAAAATGTGAGAAAGGGTATAGTGACTTCGTTTCGTTATAATTATGCTCATATATGAGTTCACTCTTGACTTTCTCTTTGTGTAATAATGGTTGTTAAACACATGTATCTAAAAAATTTCTCAGTGTCTTTAAAGATCTTTGAAGCTAAGCTGGACTAAACCACCTCATTCTCCCCTTTATATTTTGGAGAGTTTATCATTTATGTAGTGCCATCTTTTACTGATACAATTGTATCTTTTATAGATGTCATCTGCAGTAGTGCTGGGCTTGGAGTTAGGAAGATCTGGGTTTAGTCTCATGTCAGACTCATGTTTGACAGTGTACTTTATGTGTGATTCAGGGCAAGTCATTAGATTTCTGTTTCAGGCATCTCTAGAATTTTTCTACTAAGTCATGGATGGGTCATGGTCTGGGTTGTTGAAGCTCCCCATCCTGATAAAAGGACCTCATATATTCCCATGGCTCTAGTTAAGGACCCTTCACATATTGACCTATTATCCTGTCTGATTCCAACTCTCCATCTCTCCCTTGCTTATATCCAATAAGACAATGCCTCCTCTCATTCCCCTTCCAATCTCACATAGTAGATGCTATATAAATATTTATTTCCTTCCTCTCCTCCATTTCCCTCTCCCTCACCAGCCACAAAGAATAGGGGCCAGGGAGGATCTAGAAGTTGTATAGGATCTGAAGCTATCCTTCAGCTAGGTACCCTCTGAACCTTGGAGGGCGCTAATTCTGCTTCAGAGTAGACCAGACAAAGCTTTTCCCTTAATATAAGGGAGAGATTAGTTCTCTCCACATGGGAAAATTGTATTGAAAAGTCATAATTACCTGTTAATTTCTAGTTCAATTCTTATATAATCTGATTTGGAAGCACCAAGGAACATGTTTTAAACATTTATGAATCCTATTCCACCAGCTTTCAGAATGACACCCCATTGCTTCATTCATCGTCCTGCCTTGATGATGTAAGAGGCTCTATTTTACTTCTGACTTTGTGGCAGTGGGAAATATAAGGAAGATCACTGTTTTAATTAAAGATTAAATGTCATCCCCCAAAATTCTGGGCACAATCTTATGATGTCAACCAGACCACAAGTGGTATCTAGTTCTCCTTGTTCAAATAGTAATGAGAATCTTCAGGACTTCCTGAGTTAGAAGGCTTCTATGGGGTTAAAATGTTATCTATAATTCCTCCAGGAAAACTATAACTTCTGGTAGATTTGTTTAATCACCTTTTTGATTTTGGGAAATCATTCCACCTGAGTCTACATGCACCATTGACAAGCACATACCTAGGCATACACACATGGATATTCACATACAAGCCAACACACATACACAGACCTACGTACACACATGTGCATACTTTATTATATATAGAAACTTAAAGTTGTACTTTTTCTTGTTTAAATATCACTTTGCTAAAATTCACATTTATATAGTATTTTAAAGTTATCAAAGCTCTTCATATATTTATCCCATTTGAACTCAAATAGAAAGGGAAAGAATTAAGTAGATGATAAGGATGATCATTTAGTGAAATGTTCACAAACGTTTAAATATATTTCACTTGACAATTATGAATTAAAATTCATTTTTCTATTCTAGTTCATCAGTGACCCTGACAATTTGGAATGGGTGAGATTAAAATATAAAATAAAGACATAATCAAAAAGGTATGTGTTGTGAATGCAGAGAGATTCTCATGGCTCTAGTTAAGGACCTCATCATCACATACATGGAGTACTGCAATAATCCCCTAAATGGTCTCCTCATTATCACTATCATTCCTTATCTGTTTTTACATTGTGATTTCATTGATCCTCCTAAGGTACTCCTTTTATTGCTTCATTCCTTTGTTCAGAAGCTAAACTTCTCCCCATTGTCTATAGGATTGATCAAACTAACTTCCTTAGTTTGATATTCAGGGTCCTACATGAACGGACTTAGGGGTACAAACCCATTATTTTATTTGAACCCTCTACTCCATTTAGACTTACCAATTATTTAAATATCCCTTGAATACAACTTGTACTTTTCAACCTCTGAATCTTTAATCAAACTCTTCTCTAGGTCAGAGGTGTCAAATTGTGGGCCACATAGCCTGAAATCTTTAGTACAGCCCAAACCAGATTAAAATTGAATTGGGAAATGCTTAATAAAAATAAATGAAAATATAATACAACATGGATAATATTAATCTGTGGTCAGTATGTGGCCTTCTATTTAATTTGGTAGCATTGCTCTAAAGTGTTCCTCATCATAAGATCACTGACATAGACTAGAAAGGGTATCTGGGGTCACCTATTAAATCATATAGTTCTATCTCTTCAATTTATTAAAAGCTTACCCATACTTTAAGACCCAGTTAAAATTCTATCACATTAGAAAAAATATTCCTTGAATATTCAGTACCAGAGCGGCCTCCCTCAGTCCTCTAAATCCCATACTGCTTATTGGTAACTCTTACTTATAAACTATGGCCATTTTGTTCCAAAAAGGAACTTAGAAGTCATCTAATCCAAGACTCTTATTTCAGAGATGACAAAAGTAAAGCTTAGGGAACACAGACGTTAGTAGGACACAGACCAAGGTGCACCCATCAGGGGAAAAGTCTGGAAATGTTTGCCCCAGGTGTGCCTATACACCCAGCTCACATTTTATGTTTCTTTATACTAGGGAGGTGAAGTGAATTAATTTAGGTCATATAGATAATAAATGGTAGGGCCAAAATTCCAAACTCAGGATGTCCCCAAGATATCAACATGATCAAAATTGAACTCATTATTGGTCCTCCAAATCCTTCCCTATTTTTTCGTATCCCCATCCTTGTTGAGAGTACCACTGTCTTTCCATTTAGCTATACTCACAACCCAGGTGTTCTCCTATCTTCCCATTCAACCCTCTCCATATCTAATTTGCTGTTACCAAGGCCTGGAGAGTTTACCTTGGTAATCTCTCTCCCATATGACCCCTTCTGTTCTCTGATACTGCCGCCATCTTGGTGTAGGCCATCATCATCTTGTCCCTAGACCACTGCAATAATTTGAGGTTCCTCAAACAAGAAAGTCCATCCCCTCTTTCTGGACATTTCCTCTGACTGACTTCTGGAATTCTTTCCCTCTTCTTTTCTTTCTCCTTCCTTCCCTAGTTTCCTTCAAGTTGTGGCTAAAATCATACCTTTTATAGGAAGCCTTTCCCAATCCCCTTTAATTTTGGTGTCTTCCTTCCATTGATCATTCCTAATTTATCTTGTTTGTATTTCATTGTTTGCATGTTGTCTCCCCCATTAGATTGTAACCTCCTTATGAACAGGTACTACCTTTTGCTCTAAGTGCCACAGTAGGCATTTAATAAATGTCAAATTTGTCAGTCTTTCCATTGTGTCATACTGTCACTCAAGGCATATACTGCCTGGGTTCTAAAGATCATGGACAGCACCAGAATGGAACATCAGAGGCCATTTAGTTTAGCTCTATTATCTTACAGTTGAGGAAACTGAGGCCAATAAAGGATAAATAATTCATTCAGGGTCACAGGGATAGCATGTGGCAAATGTAGGACTTTAGCCCTGCTCATCTTTTTTGCATGTCCAGTGTTCTTTTCACTAGATCATGCTGCCTCTCTCAGGAAATTAATTGTGAATAAGTCATTTAATCAATCATAACAATTGCTTTCACAGGATCATGCCAAAATAATGGGTGGAGACTGTCAGGAAAAGATAAGGACAGCTAGATTTGGATTTCAGTTGGGCACTTGTGCTTAAATAGGTCCCTAGACCTTTGGGCTAACCATTCTAAGTTCTAAGGGGATTGTTGGTTCCTTTCTGAAGTTCCTTGAACTTTAAAGGTCAGCTGAAGCTCATGAGTGCCATGGGATATTAACAGGAAAAGAAAAGTCAAATAATGGAAGAATGAACCATGTTTTCTTGATTGGATTCTCAACAAAAAACAGAAAGAAATAGTAACTCATTGAAATGATAGATGGACTCTTCTGTGAATTTAAATATCTGCCTTTGATGGGGAGCAGAATGAATAATAAATAAAATATTCTGAAGCAGAATTCTTTTTGGTCATGTCTACATGATGTCAAGCATCTGGTTGGAAAGGGGAAGAATATGAAGTCAATCGTCTTGATGATTTCAAATACTGTAATACCAACATCATGCTAGCCAAGTAGTTGGCACTTTATAAATTTTTATTTATTGACTGAGTGATTTGGCATCTTGAAGCCAAAACTTAGAATTGACATAATTTCAATTCTTTTTTTTTATCCAGATGTTTTTGGAATTATTCTGTCATTCAACACAGGAAGTGGATAGAAACGGAATTCTGCTTTGATGGCCTTGTAGGAGTTTTTATAGATGGAAATGTGCCATGATAAATAAATAGCTGGACTTGGTGTCAAGAAGACCCAGTTTCAAATACCAGTTACAATATTTATTTTCTGTGTGTCCATGGTCACATCATGTAACTTCTCTGCCCTTCATTTCCCCCATTTGTAAAATGGTGATTATACTATTTGTAGAATCTCACAAGACTTTTGTGAGACTCTAAAGAAATAATGTTTGGAAAGCTAAATAAATATCAGTAACTGAATGACTTAATGAATGAAAAGGGAATAATTAAACACTTGCCAAGCATTCAGGATTGATCTAAGTATTGAGATATAAATATGAAAAATGAGATGACCTCTGACCTCAAGGAGTTTCTATTCCATCAAAAAAAGACAACACATTTAAGCAAAGAGTGACTGTAATGTGATGAGTCACAGGGATGGTAAATCCATAGAAGAGTTGATTGAAAGTCATTCCTAAAGCAATGATAGTATTGATTGTTTGATTGCTGTGTCCAATAAGCGAAAGAGGTGGAAAGCAGGGAATTGGAGGCAGAGGAACACACAGGTGGTCATCAGGCAGATGGCAAGTTGACCAGGGTAGATGGCTGGATAGTTTAAGGCCAGCTAGATATATATTTGTGCTCACTCAGTCACCAATTCTCAATCTCTCTCTCTCTCTCTCTCTCTCTCTCTCCCCCTCCTCCCCCCGTGTGTGTCTGTGTGTGTGTGTGTGTGTGTGTGTGTCTCCCCCCTCTCATTCCCTGTCTCAATACACAATTTGATGTTAAGTTCAGAATAAATCTCCATTCCTCCCTTTAAGCCTACATAAAAGGACTCCATTGGGTGGGGGAAGAGAGGCACAGATAATGCAAAAACAATGGAAAATCCAAAAAGCCTATTTTGACTTCATTTTAAAATCTCTGATTTTCTTTTATTAGAAAATTTGGTTTCATATTGATGCTTTACTTAGGCTAACATTAACATCAGTTTTCATTCCCTTTGCATTTAACAGATAGAGAAATGTTGGAGCATGTGACTGTTCACTGAATAAAAAATTGAATGAAGGCAACTAAAGGCCCTTCTATAATGTCCAAGTCTATGTACAACAGTGTGTATGTATTGTTAAACATGTTTATGAAGAAACTGAAAGACTACTTGTAAATCGGAGATACCATTTAAGTTAAAGGAACTAGTAACGTTTAGCATGGAAGAAACTTGGGAATAGTGTATGATAGTCCTCCTACAAGAGACCTTTTGCTTAAAGACTTCCAATGAGGGTGACACACTGCTTCCTGAGACGTTCAAGCAGAAGCTGAATGGATGGTTGCAGGGATACTGTAGAAGGAATTCCTACACTGATCTAAGGATTGGTCTAGATTCCCTCAGAGATACCCTGTGATTTTAATTTTCTATAATAGTGCCTTTGCTTCAATCAAACAGTGAATGAGCATTTGCTATTCATGTACAAAATGCCAGGTATAGTTCTCTCCTCTCCCCTCCCCTCCCCTCCCCTCTCTTCCTCTCCTCTCTTCTGCTCTCCTATTGTTTCTACTGCATTAGGGATACAGGTTTTAAAGGTTTCTAAGAATAACAGTATCCTGAAGGAATGATGTTATTAGACAAGAAAAGTTGAAACTACAGTCAAATACATTTTGGGTAACAGAAAAATTACAAAGTAGTTTTGTTTTGTTTTGTTTGTAATCAGAGTCCAATAGAAGACTGGTGAGATTAAGCCCAATTCTTGACTTCTATCGGAATCCTAGCAGCTAGAATGTCTTCCTCCCCACCCCCCAGCCCAGGGTCCTTCCCATCTTCTATAAAAATTCTCTCCAGTTCTCATCAGTTTAAGGACAACACCCATGCGTTCTCTGTGAGGGCTTTCCTAGTCTAACCCACACTGATCTCTCCTTATCCTGAATCCTTTTTGTGCCTCTAGCATGTGCCAGACAATTGAACACATTTTTGATCATTTCCCCTCTGATCCTCATTCCCCCTATCCCAAACAAGTTATAAACTCCTTTCATCAGTTAATGAGTACTTTAAAGCATTTACTCCATGCTAGGCACTGCACTAGGTGGAGATATGAGGGGGAAAGACAGAGGGCATATTCTATTGGAGGAGACAGCATAGGTATGTGAAGGCATGTTCACACAGAATAAATACAAGGTAGTTTAGGGAAGTAGGGTGCTAGCATTTTGGGAAGGAGGGTCAAGAAATGTTTCATATGGAAGATAGTGCTTGATTTGGTTCATGAAGAACACAATAAATTCTATGAAGCAGAAGTTAGAGGAAGAAGAGCATTCTCATGAATGGAATGGATGATCAGTGCAAAGGCATGGATGTAGAAGATGGAGTGCCATGTGTGAAGTCTATTTTGAGAAGGAAAGTAGAATAATGGACAAAGAGGCTAACAGGTAGGTCGGGGTCTCATTGTGAAGGACTTTACAAGTCCAATACTGGAGTTTGTGTTTTATTCTCAAACTATTAGGGAACAACTGCGATGTATTAAGCCAGGGAGTAACATGACTAAATCTGTGATTAATGAGAATCACTTTGTAAGCTCTGTAGAGGTTAGTTTCAAGTGAGAAGAGACTTGAGGCAGGCAGATCAGTTATAAGGTTATTACAACAGTCCAGGCAAGACATAAGGATGGAGGTGAGAGATGCTGTGGAGGTAGGCATGGAAAAACATAACATTTGGTTGTGTATGTGACAAATGAAACAGTTCCTTGAAGGAAAGGATCATTTGACAATCTTAACGCATTGCTAGCCCATATTAAGTACTCAATACTTTTTTCATTGTATTCTTTTCACCCCTTAAAGATCTACTCTGATACCTTTTTGTAGCATGGAGGTGACACTGAATCTTGAACAGAGAAAAAGATTTGGCAGATCTTACCAATGTGGCCAAGTGACAATCTGCCATCTGAGGACCAGACAGCCTTATTATGTTAGGGGAGCTTCCAAGAAAACATTCTGCCCACAGTTAATCACAAAAAACATCTATTAAGGCATGTAGGGGTTGCAATCCAAATCAGCTAGGGGTTCCCACATTAGTAAAATAATAGAGTTTTGAAGACTTGAGGTATTGATGCTATCATGGTTATAGTAGGTTTGGCCAAGATCTCAGCTAGGAAGGTCCACTGAGGATGCACCGTGTTAAAGCCTGAGGATTATAGATAGATACAGATGTCAGCCATATGGCTAAGCACCATCACAGATACACATATACTTCAGCTCAGTTTGCCCTCTCCAGGTAATGGTTCAAAGATCAGAGGAGAAAATGACCCACATAGCTACCACTTGAGCTTCACATGTGTCCTACTCAATCCTTTCCTTATGTTCAATTCTTTAAGGAGACCCTGGAGAAGATAGCATCACATTACATAAAAGAGAAGAGCTGTAGAATGCAGACACCCTCACACCCTTCTAAAGAGTCTGTTTAGCACCTGGCTAGGATCTGTTGAACCAGCCAGTTTTATAGGTCTCAACTGGGTATTCAAGTCTTCTGAGCCTGCTTTTTACAGGATGTCTTTCCAGTTCCCCCAGCTGCCTTCCCTTTTTAGTTACCGTCAGCTACTCTCTGTTATCCCTTATATGTACCTATTTATTTACTTGTTTTCTTCCTCATTAGAATGTATGATTCTTGTGGGCTGAGACTTTTGCTTTGATTTACCTTTCATTGTATGTCTAGTCCTTTATCCAGTACTTGGCACATAATAAGCATTTAATAAATTCACATGAACTGATTATCTACCTGACTCTCCAAGTCCCCAGGAGGGTGATTACCACAAACAGGTTACTGATCCCAGATATTTTATAAAACCTGAACAAGTAGGAAAGCAGCTAAGTCCATGCAGATTTGAATATCTGTCACCAAGATAAACTGCAAAGGCAAAGGGTAGATGAGGAAGAAACAAGCAGACCTATTATATCCAAGAATAGTCAGAGATCATAATACTACATTTTGAATAAGCAAACTTTGTAGCTCAGCGACCCACAAAAAGAAACCCTTGCTTCTAAATCATAAAAAGCCTTTCTTCTTTTCTTTTTTGGGATCTGGGTTCTTTATACTAGCATGCCTTAATACAAATCACAATTGCCAAAAACTTAGTTGTGCAAACCATTCTGTGTAGTTCTTAAGTGAAAGCACTTAAAATACATTTTGCCATTTAAATTAGGTGGTCCAAGTTGATCTTCCTCCTTACCTCCTCAAACCAAATGAATTAATACACTGTATCATCAGTTTAACCATCTGAATAGCAGCTAGAAATAGGTCTTTTCATGGATTGTCAACCATTATGATATGGCCTGAACAAAAAGAAACTAAGAATTTCTTTAAGGTCAGTTATTCCAAATGCCAAGAATGTAATCTGTATTCCCTGTTTCCATTTTTAATCAGGATGTCCTGAGATTACTTTCTTCATTTCATCATACAGGATAGACATGCCTCTAAGAACTTTGCGCTATTCACCCTGTAAGAGTACTGCTACTCGTTTGCTTGTAGCAATCTTCCTCCAGCAGACAATTTTCTTGATACAAATGTATATGGCCAAGACTCATCAAAAGGACTCTTGTTACACATATCAATTCTACTATGCTTAGCCTGCATCATCATTCCCTGATTTATTATATCAAAGGGATAGGAAACTACATCAGTTACAGCAGTCACTGATTGTGCAATCAACTTATCCCAAAGGATCTGGGGACGTTGTCTATTACAGTATCAGAGATTCTGAAGGAGTTTGCTCCATTGATAATAATATTCTATGGATAATAACTTCATCATTCAGTGATCTTCACAAGATAGCCTCTCAGGATTTGGAATTCTTTCTCAGTAAAACACTTTCCCTGCATCAGCTGCCAAGTATATTCACACAAAATCCATGAGATAGTCACAGCAGAAAGAAGTGGCTCCAGCCGCACCAGAAAAGACAAGATTACCAGAAAAAATACTTCCAGAACTGTGTGTTTATCCACTTCTCCCCACAAATACTTGCTTACACTTATCCCTAAAGGCAAAGTTAAAGGCCTATATATCTGATGGGAAGTATCTGATAGTGTTTACTAGGTTACCCCATCAAAAGGAAAGAGCCCCTTATTTCTTCGGAATGTGGATCATATAACCATTATGCCTCTTTAATGCTTGTCAACAGCCATTTTATTTATTTGAATGCTGTACATACAATAGTATTTGACTCTTTTGATAGTGACTCTATTTTCTTAGAAATAGCAGTAGTGATTCCACTAGCTGGGAAACCCTTGGTGAAGAAGATGGCCTATTCTGTCTTGGTCAGGAGTGATCAGAAAGTGGAGTTGAAGCATATAGCCAAAGTAGAAGAAGCAAAAGCTGGAGAAAATGTTACTTCCTGTATAGCTTGTTCCTTTAGTTCATATGGAAAGGATCCACAAAATGCCTTTCCTAAGTTCTAGGACAATGGCTATCTTGGTCCATAATAAACTGAAGAAATAAAGACCTCTATAAAATCACATTCCCTCATGACTGAGTTGTTTTATAGGAACCCAAGAAGCATAGTCTAATCTTATAAGACCATCTAGGTCGATTTCTACTGAAATAGCACATGTGACCTCATTAACAAAAATGGATATTAAAATTATGCCAGGAGTGTCACCTGCTCCTTTAAGCAAACAGACAAGACTGGTTGAACAGCACCTAAATTTATTATCCGTTCATTCAAAATTAAATTAACTGACTATGCCAAGTCTAATTATATGCAAATGCTATTATTATAATACCACATTGATGCTAAGGTTAATGCATCAAAAGAAGAATTTCAAAGGTTAAGGATTGCAATAACATAAAATTTTCTATTTGTTTAAGTCATCCACCATAGTAAATGCCACAGAAAACCCCAGTCTTCTGGAAGCTGACCAAGAAGAATTGGAGATGACCATGCACTCTTCTTTCTGTTGTAATTGGACCTTCCAATGATTATCTCAATTAGTTTCTGGACTTGGAAAATTAGAATTTGGTGAATTATTTGTTGACTGAATAGCAAATGGAATGGAGAGAGCAGAGGCTAAAAGCATGGAGACTAAATAGTAGGTCATCTCAATAACATAGGTTAAAGGTGATAAGAGCTTAAGGTTCTGGCTGTGTAAGTGAAGAAAAGGGAATGGGTGTGAGTGATATTGTGGGAATAGACTTGACATCTGATAAATGATTGGAACTGGAGTGTTGGAACAGAGAAAGAAAAGAATCAAAGATAATGCCAAGGTTATAGACTTAGATAACTAAACAAGACAGTTCTGCCCTCAAAAAAAAAATACAGGGATTGGAGAAGGGGCAGGTTTAGGGAAAAAATGATGAGTACCATTTTTGACATACTGAGTTTGGCCTATGGGATACCCAGGATGCTTCTTAGCGGACAGTTTGATAATGAGGAACTAGAAATTAGGGGAGTGATTAGAGCTATGTGGGAAAAAATAGAGTACTTTAAATAGAGATGATACTTTAACTCATAAGCACTAAGGGAGGAAATACACAAAGAGAAAGGAAGAAGGTTCAGAAGAGAGTTCTAGGGAAAATAAAAGATGGATGGGGAGGGGGGAGCCAAGATGGTGGAAGAGAAAGATAGACCTCCTCTAGCTCTCCCCCAATAGCCCATAAAATACCTGTAAAAGTGACTCTAAACAAATTCTAGAGCAGAACAAGCCACAAAATGACAGAGTGAAAGAGATTTTCAGTCCAAGACAGCCTTGAAGGCTGGCAGAAGGGCATATCACACTGGGCTCAGAGCAGAGAGCAGCTCAGCCTTGACTGCATGGCAGGGCACCTTCAGGACTGGAGCAGGCTTCAGGCTGCAGAATCATAGGTAGTAGATGTGGTTCCCAGATTTCTTAACCCACCAATGCCAAAGATACCCTCAAAGACTGCCACCATGCCTCAGATGCCGTCTTGCCCTGGAACTGCCATCTTCTGCAGTCCTTTCACCCAAGAATATTCTTCCTCCACAGTGGCCCCATACTTCCATTGAACAAAGAAAACAGGACAAAATAAATGAAGAGGAATGATACATAATAATGGTGAAGCTCTGGGTTAAAAGAATGGATTAAATAGCCTTATGTTTTATGTGTAATTAAATAAATCATAAAAAATGTGACTGCCATAAGAACAATTGCATATGCTAATCTGCAATAATAAAAAGAGATGGGTGATATTCCAATAAAGGAAAGCAAGATGTAGTTAGTGGGAGTTGTCTAGAGAAGCAGGGTACAAGGATATGAGTAAGCCCAAGGCGACTTAGAGTTGAGGAAAGGATTGTGCTAGGCATTCTCCAGTTACCATATCTTTGTATCACATCAGGGTCTCACTCCATTCAGGAGAATGGGCATTCTCCTGGAAGCCTCAAAAATGGTGCACAAAGTTTGCAGAATTTCAAATGGTGGTCTCTTTTTTTTTTTTTGCTTGCCTGTCTCGACTATTGTATATTCTTTGGGGGGTAGAAGTGGGGGAGGGGAAGAGGAGTTTAATGTGTTGAATTGTTCCAGGGGTCAGGAAGGAAGAGGAAGAGTTCTTTTACCGAAAAGTACTCTATCCCTACCTTTATTTATCTGCCCATTTTATAAATCCCCTCAGCTGCTGAACAATTGTTTCTGAACTGGGTGTGACTGGTTTGTTCTTGCCTGGTTTCCTGCCTTGCCATTAGCCTCCCCCTTGAAACAGATTGATTCATTTCAGATTCCAGTGAGGCCAGGATAGAGGGACTGGAGGAGTTGGGAAATTCTATCATATGAGAAACTGTTAGACCTAGAAGGAATGTTTGCCTCCCAGACCTACCATTTCCTAACAGGAATGTCTTCAGTTCAAAGGGCAAAGGGAGCAGTGATTGATTTCCCAGGGACTGTATACAACAGGCTCTCTGTCAGTATCCCAAGATTGACATTCTTTCTTATTACCAAGACTTTGAAAACACATTCCTCATCACAGTAAAATTGTCATAGCATTCTCCCAGGTCACTAAGGGTGACAAATTGTATACTATAGAGAGTAAGGAACATCAGAAGTAATCCAGTCCTAGTCCTTCATTTTATAGTTGAGGAAACTGAGACCCAAGGAAGGTAAGTGAATTGCCCAAGAGAAAACATCAGATGCAGGAAGGGTATTCTTGACTCAAAAGCCAACGTTCTTTTCACTATCCCAGACAGCAGAATTACTGAATTTTAAAACTAGAATGAACCTTAGAGATTATTTAGTCTAATCTTTTCATTTAAAGGTAGAATAAAAATTAAAACCAAGAACTGGAGAGGTAGTCTCTCAGACTACCCAGGTTTCCTGGCTTCTCATGATTTTTTCCCAGAGAATCTTTCCATCAAAGGAAGTTCTGAAATAAATATCTTCCCTTACACTATAAAATACCTGATTTGAGTATGTCTTCCCATTTTATACCTTACTTATTATCAGTTCGCAGTACATCACTGAACTGTTATCACTACAATCACATATATCATAGTTTCATTTGATTTATACATGTACACACATATATACATGTACATACATATATACACATCAATAAATATGTATATATATATATAAATATATGTATATACAAGAATACACACACAAATACAGACATACATATGCATACTTGTTTAAGAGAGTCTTCCAAGTTCCATTTTAGGATAAGCAAGAGAAGAGAGAGACCTTGAGCAGAGTAAGGGGAAAGAAATTATAAAGACATTAGAGGACTTTGGATTCACGAGAAAAGGACAAAGATTGAATTTGGCATAGAAATATTTGGAAGGACTTGATAAGAAGCAGGAAAAAGCAAATATCTCCATGTGATTGAGGTAAGGGATTGAGGAGAAAGAATCTGAAGAGAACTTGATGAGAATTAGTGGGAAATTGGCAAGACAAGGGAGAAAAGGCCATTAGCAACTGAAGCAAAGAAGAAAATGGCAAGGAGTTATATGTGGCAATCAGGTTATTAGAGGTGATGATATAGAAGCAAAATTCCTAAGGAATGGTTAGGAAGCTGTCAATATATACAAACAATTGACAAGTCTGAAGACCTTATTCAGCATGAAGAAGATGAAAAAAATTTCATTGATTTACACGTGTAAGTGATATTTGTATTTCAGCCAACAACAAGTGACTTTTATACTTTCAAATTCAATCCAGCTTTTCTACTAGAGGAGAAAAGGAAGGGACTTAAGAAACACTTATCCACACTCCAGGAACAGGGAAGTATCCTATTAGAAAATGGAAAAAGCATCAGTATAGAAGAAAACAAGTAGAAATGATTTTTAGAAAAGCTCTCAGGTGGCAGAGGGAAAATTAGCAGTGTTTGGCATATAATAAGTGCTTAATAAATATTTACTGAATTGAACAGCATAAAAATTGTGTCTATAGGTTGGAGAATAGAAGAATGTTATGCAAATAATGAAGGAATATAAAAGGATTGTGGTATATTTGGAGCTAAAATACAAATTTGAGGGTTTTTCTGAAGAAGACAGAGATGAATATTCATGTAGGAAAATAGCTTCTTTTGCTCCAAGGTAGCTATATGTTGTTGTGGGTTAAAGATCATTTAGTAGGGGCCAAAGATAAAAGAGAAGAGCAGTATATATTGGTAGCTCCCTGCTCAGGGGAAATGAGGAAGCTAGTTGGAGAAATCTATTGTCTCCACAGGACAGAAATCCAAGATGTAGCAGAGGTCCTCAAACTTATTAAAAACAGATTGCCACTACCTACTTCTGTGATTCATTTGGCACAAGCTACACAGAAAGGTCTTCGTACAAAATCATTTATATGTTGTTTACCCTGTTTGATCACAAGTTCAGTGAAAACAGATATAAACAATATATAGATATAGATAGAAAATAGATATAGACAATGGTTTTTAAGTCTGTCATCGAATTATGATATAATAGTGGCACTGGAGGCTTCATTTCTGCTATAGAGCTTTCTCTTTAAAAATTCCAAGCATCTAATTATTTCTTGATTTTCCTTCCTGGTTGTTCTTGTTGCTGTTGCTGTTTTATTTGTCCTTCAAAATATGGGTGAATTATGGGGAAATTCTACTCTGGATCTGATTTTCATCATCTATGAGAAATGGACTGATACAGTGGAAATGACAGGCAATGTAGAGGTGATAACTAATTGCTGAAGTTTGTGATGGAGAAAAAAAAGTTTGATGTACACTTAAAATTTTAGGAAAAATCCCACTTCTTATGGTTCAGATTAAAAATAGTGGAAATCCCATCTATGATGCTTCTATAAGGAAAGTCAGTCCAGTAGAGATGAGATGATCACAAATGAGATTCAATTCAATGGAAAAAAAAAAAAGGATGTGCCTGAAGAAAAGAACGTGAATACATGGATAACTCATCAATGAATTGATGTATTAGAGGGAATATAATGTACACAAGATAGAAAACATGAAAGGTAAGAAAGAAGGAATTCAAAAGTTGACATAGTTCTGTAGCAATAATTTCAGGAGTGGCTGCTGGGTGCCACAAAACTATAGACCAGATTTAAGTTAAGTAGAAGAGGCTGAAAGTGATTAGATGCACAGACCAATTATTTCCTGTGGAGAAAGAGAAAAGTTCATAAGAAGAGTGATGATAACATATGTTTATCATTTTTGAAAGAAAGGTGAGAGATTAGATGTTTCAAATGAGATATACCAAGTGTCTTTAGACATGGACTGTTTTCTTTGGTTTAACTATTACTTATTTATTATAAGGGGAAAGGCATCAACAGGAAGTGGATCTAAACTAATGAGGAAATGAGAAAGATGCAAATGAAAAAGAAAAACACATCAATAAACCATTTTTAAAGTAGAAGAAAAAAGTTTCAAAGGGGAAAAAATAGCAATTTTATTATGACCTTATAATATTTAATATACCCTTTTTAAAACTTAGAAGAAAAGAACACTATTAAGAGAACTAAGACATTGAATCTGGCTTCAAATCTCAGCTCTGCTACTTACCAGTTGTGTTGCATTGGGAAATCCCTACACTTCAATTAGAGTCTCAACTATAAAATTAGAATGTTGATCTAGATGTTCTGTAAGGTGCTCTCCAGGTCAAAATCATGATGCTATCCACCTGGAATTTCATAAGTCAGATTAAGGGGGGTAAAATTTACTCTGGGGCTTTCCTGTGGGAATACCTCCTCCCTCCATTTCCTTTTTATAGGTATAATACTTATAAAAACCAAACTCTGTAATTTATTGAAACCATGTTTATAAGGCATATATGGCTGTTCACACTTATGGAAGAAGCCTGCCCAATTTTGGGAATGTCTCACTCTAAAAGGATGTGAAGTGCCTTTTACAATTTTCAGAAGAAAATGTCTTGCAGATAGTTCATAGCTTCCATTCGTGTCCTTTCAGAGCACCAAATTCCCTTATTGGATTATGCCCCAGTCCTCTAGGGTGCAACATGTTAGTAAAAGCAAGCAGATGTCTCCCACATCCCACAGAACAAACTTTGGAACTATTGGCTGAATATTCCTGTTTGTGTAATGTGGTCCCAATCTGGCCCCTCTTCTCTGCAGCGTTACAAGTTCTGGGTGGTCTTGATGTTCTGATGACAAACAATATGTGAAGTAGACTATTTGCATTATGCACATGATACTTAATTTGTGGTGCTTTCCATTGTCCTGAGTAGTGGGCACATTCCCCAGGAGGCCCATAGTGGGAGTTTGGAGTCAAACTGTCTCCTTACTCCATGCTATTCATTTTTCAAGAGGGAGACCTGTGGAGATTTTGTTGGTGACATTGAGATTCCAAGTGCGTGGCAGGACTATGTGACCATGAAGTTAGAATTACAGCAAGAGAACCAAAGAGTAAAACTTTGTAATGGGGAGACAGCTTTAAACATTTCATGGCTTCTCACATTGCTGTGTTTCTCTCCTCCCTAAATCTTCAGAAAGTAGTGCCTTTAAATTGAGCAAATATCAGGGGAATGGGTAGAGAACAGGATGAAAAAAAGCCAAGCAAACAATTCCAGTTAGAAATCCTTCCTTGCAATAAAAGTGGAAAGGGCTGAGCCCAGCACTTTCTCTGTTAGCCAACAAAGATGCAAATGTTGAATGTCTGTCAGAGGAATGTGCCTGTTACCTAAAGCATAGCTGCGAGGAATTTCTTACTCATCCCTTCCATTTTATGTTCTTATGTCCACACAGAGCAAGGGTATTTCTGGCCTGACAATGGCCTCATAACTTAGATTATAGTGTCTGTGGTTATCTTAAAGACTCCATAATAGATTTTTTTGGAGTCTAGTGTATTGAATTTCCACTTAAGCTTCCTAATTGGTCAACACTGAATTACTGTAAAATTGTGATAGATTCCCTCAACATGTATAAAATCTCACTCAGCAGGCAGCCCTGGGTCATATTAAGGCTATATGAAAATAAAGTGGGTATAATCATAAGGAAACTAGATTTAAGGGCTATACACTAGGTCAATTCACATTTCATGGAAATTCAGGGAGACTTCAATTTCCAGTGGCCACTGGAAATTCTTATTAGATCTAGCAGCATTACTACATAGATCATCAAAGGAAAGAAAGGAATGAAAAGAAACATTTCAATGGACAAAGACATAGGTATATACATGGACATGTACATAGTAGAATGGGGTAGGGAACTCTAAAAGGCAAGGTTTTAGACCAGAAACTAGGAGAATGTTCTAAATCTTCACCTATCTGGCTCTCAGTTCCCTCATCTGTAAAATTAAAGGACTGGATAAAGTGATCAAGGGACCTTCCAACCTCAATAATTTATACCTATATTGCTCACCTTCCTAAACCATACATCGTATTTCTACATAGCTGCATTTTTATCTTACAATATAGACTTCAAAACTGGAGTTACATAGTCGAAAATGTAGAGAGGTAAGTCTAGGTCTTACAAATGGTTCACCATAGGTTATCTCTGTCAAGGAATGATCTCTAAAGAACCTCTGAAAGGTATGTTTCCCTCTCTGAGGTTGTGAACTTAATTAACAATGCCACCCCAATCACTTTATGAGGCTTAATGAAGACACATTTTGAAGTCACCTAAACAAAGAAAGGAATGAAAAAAGGATCAGTCAAAAAATTTATTGGGTTCCTTTTATTGAATAGCGTTGTGTTCAGTTAGTTTGTCAACAAAAGAAGTAGACACCCCAATCCTTCCCCTCAATGAGTTTATTGTGTAATTGAGGTGATGAGGCATATAGATATAAAACAATACGGGAAACAGATAATTTTATATGACCACACTTAGCTCTGTAGAAGAGATGAAGACGTGCACCTCCCTTCCTTCTTCTCAGAAGTGGGGGGGAATACACCGTCAGACTAGGCTGACATATTGGTTACTTTGGTTAACTTGTTTTTTCCCTTCTGTCTCTTTGTTCTCTCTATCTCTTTCTCATCCTCTTTTTTTTTTTTTTAATAAAAGGGATAGCTCACATATTAGGGAAAGTGAAATGAATGTATTTGGAAATGAAGATGATACAAAAATATAAAAATCCATAATTTTAAAAAATATAAAGTCAATCTGGGGATAAAAGACAGCACTGTATAGTAATACTGTAAGGTGAAAGGCTAACCTGGGTGACATAAACAATAAAGGCAAAGACAGTCAGATATGAGGCAGATCAGTATGGGCTGAAGTTATCAGAGAATGAGTTTTCAGGATGGGTAGGATATAGATGAGGAAAGAGTGGGTCATTACAGTGTCCTGAGCAGAGGAGTAGCATGATAAAAGGCCTTTGAAAGGAAGACTCATGTGGCAGCAATGTGTGAGATGATTAGAGGAGAAAAGATAAATGGGAAGAATTGCATTATCATTATTCATATTTTATACTTTTATGTCTTAGTTTTTTTATCCCAGTTTTGTTTGGGCAGTTTGTTGATTTTCTACTCAGGGGTAGTATTCTGCATGGAGTTCTCAAAATGGAGGCTCCCTCAAAGGATGATGGAGAGATGTGTCTTGGGCATGAGTAGGTTGCAACCCATTAGAAACAAGGAATTGTTCTAAGGAAATGGAATAAAAGATGTGATCAAAGAAATATATAGACAAAAAAGATAATGAACTTATAACAAGAAGAAGATAGCAATTGGACAGTTGATGTTGCCCATTGGTATTCTTATGATGTCAGGACAATGTTAGGAAAAACACCCCTTGCATAATGGATGAAATTATGGGAAGACATGGACAAGTGTCACATAGGATGGATATATACAGAAGGGTCCCAATCTGCATTATTGGAAAGAAATTCAAAATTGATAAGATCATAGCTCCATCTAAAATTTGAGAAAATTTTGCCATCTACACCTGAATTTTGAGAAGACTCAAATCTTCAGATTCAAAGAAAGTAACCGCCAAAGCATGTCCTGATAACTGACCCCAAGTATTTGATTATGAGACCTTTGGTTGATCCCATATGGATTATGCTTAAGCCACTTAAACTTTCCTAAGGTTCTGTTTCCTCATTTGAAAAAATGAGACAATAAATCTAAACAGAAAACTACTTGAAATAATAAACAACTTTAGCAAAGTTGCAGGATATGAAATAAACCCACATAAATCTTCAGCATTTCTATATATTACTAACATAGCAAAGCCTAACAGCAAGAGATAGTAAGAGAAATTCCATTTAAAGCTACCGTAGACATTATATAATATTTGGGAGTCTACCTGCCAAAACGAACCCAGAACTAGATGAACACAATTATAAAGCACTTTTCACACAAATAAAGTCAGATTTAAATAATTGCAAAAACATCAGTTGCTCATGGATAGGCCAAGATAATATAATAAAAATGATATTCTACCTAAACTATTTTCCTTATTCAGTGCCATACCAATCAAACTACTAAAAAAATATTTATAGAGCTAGAAAAATAATATCAAAATTCATCTGGAAGAACAAAAAGTCCAGAATATAAAGGGAATTAATGAAAAGAAATGCTAGGGAAGGTGGCCTAGCCATACTAGATCTTAAATTGTGTTATAAAACAACAACCATGAAACCATTTGGTATTGGCTAAGAAATAGAGGGGTAGAACAGTGGAATATGTTAGGTACACAAGACACAGTAGTCAATGATTATAGCAGTCTACTATTTGGTAAACCCAAAGATTTCAACTTCTGGGATAAGAATTCACTGTTTGAGAAAAACTGCTGGGAAAATTGGAAAATATTATGGCAGAAACCGGCCACAGACCAACATCTGACACCATATACCAAAATAAAGTTCAAATGGGTACATAATTTAGATGTAAAGGCTACTATAAACATATTAGGGGAGCAAGAAATAGTTTAATCTCTCAGATTTAGGGAGAATGGAGAAATTTATGACCAAACAAGAGATAGAGAACATTATAAAATGTAAAATGGATAATTTGATTACATTAAATCGAAAAGTTTTTGTACAAACAAAGCCAAAGCAACCAAGATTAGGAGGGAAGCAGAAAACTGGGAAAGAATTTTTACAACTAGTGTCTCTGATAAAGACCTCATTTCTAAAATACATAGAAAACTGAGTTAAATTTACAAGAATGTAAGTCATTCCACAATTGACAAATGGTGAAAGGATATGAACAGTTTTCAGAGGAAGAAATTAAAGCTATCTAGAATCATACAGAAAAATGCTCTAAATCACTATTGATTTTAGAGATGCAAATCAGAACAATGATGAGGTATCACATCACACCTATCAGACTGACTAGCACAACAAAACAGAAAAAAATGATAAATGTTAGTGAAGATGTGTGAGAGTTGGAAAACTAATTCATTGTTAGTGGAGCTATGAGCTCCATTCTAGAGAGCAATTTGGAGCTATCACCAAAGGGCTATTAAAATGTGCTTACCCTTTGACCCAGCAATACCACTTCTAGGGCAATATCCCAAAGAGATCATAAAAATGGGAATAGGACCCACATGTACAAAAATATTTATAGCAGCTCTCTTTGTGGTGGCCAAGAAATGGAAATTGAAAGAATACCCATCATTTAGGGAATGACTGAACAAGGTGTAGAATACGAATGTAATGGAATACTCTTGTGCTATAAGAAATGATGAACAAGTGGACTTGAGGGACTTCAGAAAGACTTTTATGAACTAATTATGAGTGAAGAGAGCAGAACCAGGATAACATTATACACAGTAACAGTCACAGTGTTTGAGGACTATTTTTGATAGACTTAGCCCTTCTCAGTAATGCAAGGACCTAAAACAATTCCAAAGGACTTGTGATGCAAAATACCAAAATACCAGACAATGGAGTCTGAATGCACAGTGAAGCAGACCATTTTCTTTCTTTTTTGATTTGTTTTGGTCTTTTCTTTCTCATGGTTTTTCCCATTTTTTATAGTTCTTCTGTACAACATGACTAATGTGAAACTATGTTTAATAGGAATGTGTATGTAAAACCTATATCAGATTGCAGGCTGGCTTGGGAAGGAAGGGGGAAAATTTAAAACATATGAAAGTAAATGTTGAAAACTGAAAATAAGTAAACTAACTTTAAAAACGAAATCTAAATGGGCAATAACTAAATCATAAGTTGGTAACATACAGGGATCTTTAAATAGTAACACCCTATGGAGGTACTAATTGATCTTGGAAAATATTACACAGTTATCAATTGAATACCTTTCAAGTTAGATAAATGGAAGCATGCAATTTATATAAATCATGATATAATAAGAGTTAGCATTTATTTGGACTTTACAAATGCTGTATGAAATTATAGAGCACTTGCAAAATGCTTCACATGTACTGTCCCTTAACCTGGAGTCTGTGAACTTATTTTACTTTTAATACTTTGATAATTGTATTCCAATTCTGTATATTTTGTTTTATGCATTTCAGAACATTATTCTGAGAAGGGATTCATAGGCTTTACCAGACTGCCAGAGGGGTCCATGACACAAAAATTGTTAAAACCCCCTGAAATAGCAACTATCTTATTTGATCCCCCCAGCCCTAGGAGGCAGGTGCTATTATTTCCATTTTCTAGATAAGGAGTAGTTGGATTTGCCTAATCACACAGTTAGTAAGTATCTGAGGTAGCAACAACTCCAATGTTGACTCTTTCTTTATCCAGCACACTGTCCACTGCGGCATTGATTTGCCAGTAGGTTAGAACAGAAGTTAGGACACAGACTGTTGAACATGCCTGAACTCGTGACTCCACCTTCTTTAGTACTGCCAAAACCCTATGATTTCAACATACCATCTACACAGATCCCAATCTTACCAAGCTTTAATAAATAGTTTTACAGTTTACTATGGTCAACAAAACAAAACAAAACAAAACAAAATAACCTTTGGTAACCAACTTTCTGATCATGGATCTCCTCCAAATTAGCTATGGTTTTGTTTCCAGATGACAATCTTAGACTACCTACTTTTTCCATCTTGGAAGGTTCTGCCAGAACTTGTGATCTACTGACATGACCTTGTGTAACTCAGGTCATCTCCATTCCTTGCAAATAAGACTTTTGAAGGACTCCACACAGTGAAAAGCTGTTTCGTGTTTGGAAGCCAAATGAGGCAATAGGCCACAATGGTATCTCATAACTAAAGCCTGTTTAAAGTTCTTAAATGATGGAAAGCAGTAATGAAGTTTTTCCTTAGCCTGATTACTGAGTCATCATAAGGCCTTACCCTTCTAATAAAATTGCAGCTGTAGTTTTTGAGGCATAAACTAAAAAGGAGATGACAGAACCTTCAGTCTCTGTCCTGCAGCATTGCAACCTGGGAGCTATCCTAAACTCTCTATGCTACCTCAACTCCAATATTCAGTCAGTTGCCAAGGCCCATTGAGTCTATAGTCACAAAATACCCCTTATCCATCTCTTTATGTCATGTCTAGCACCACCATTGCTCTCCAGGTCTTCATCACCTCTTCCTGCGATGACAAGGAGAACCTCTTCGTTGCACCTTCCTTCAGGATCTCCCCTTTCCAGTTCTTTCTGGTTTGCTTAGCTCTTTCTCCCCTCCACCCATTCTGTGAACAAGACCCCAGCCTTCTCACTGTTCATCAGAAACAACACTCCTCCTATCTTTCAGTCCTGAACATTCTCATTGACTCTCCCACATGTTTGTAATACTCTCTCCACAGAATATTTTGAAAGTAGGATAGCTCATTGAAGAAACAAACATAGGGTAATAGAGGGTACTCTCTCCTGACTGCTACATATACAATTCTATAACTGTGGCAGCTAGGTGTAAAGATCTGAGTTCAAATCTCACCTCATACACTTATTGCTTGTGTGACCTTGGGAAAGTTACTTAACCTCTGTCTACCTCAGTTTCCTCATCTGTAAAATGGGAATAATAATAGCACTAACCTTCCAGGATTGTTATGAGGATTAAATGAAATAATATTTGTAAAGCACATACATACTGCCTGACATATAGTAGGTGCTATGTAAATGATAAGACTAGTAGTTGCAATATTACTAGTAAGTCTGGTCTTATCTCTCCTGCTCAACTTTCAAGGGTTCTCTATTGCCTTTAGGATAAAATGAGTGACCTTTAAAGCCCTTGACTCCAGACTAACTTTTCTGAATTATTATTTCAAGTCACCTTTAAAGAGATGACAGAATAGTTAGAAATCCGATCTTAGAGTAAGGAAGAACTGGATTTAAAGGCTGCCTTTAGCATACACTGGTCTTATGACTGAGCAAGTCACTGTTAAGCTAGTTAGCCACTTAGCTTTCTAGGCAAGAATCTATAGCATTTAAAAGTTTGCAAAACTCAGTATCTCATTTGGTGCTTACAGCAATACTGCAAGGAAGTTCTACCATTAGAACTTATTATCCCCACTTTATAGATGAGGAAACTAAGGTTTAGGGCAGTTTAATCATTTACCTATGCTCACATCACTATCATGTACCTAAGAGGTTTGGAACCGAGGACTTCCTGATTCCAAATCTGGAAGTCTATCTTCTATACTGTGTTCAGGTACCTCTCTAGGGGTGCCTTTCCTGAAGCCCCTAGCTGTGACTGTTCTTTATTATCTTCAAATATTTTGCATTTGATAATCTGTTTACATGTGATATTTTTCAGTAAAACATAAGGTCATAAAAGGTTGGTACTAGTTTTTTTGCTTGTGTATCCATTTGATGCAGTAAATAGAGCACCAGGCCTGGAGTCAGGAAGGCCTGAGTTTCAATTCAGCCTCAGATACTTACTAGCTGCATAACCTTGGGCAAGTCTCCCAGGGGTGTAGTGAGCATCACATGAGGTAATATTCATAAAGTTCCTAGCATAGTGCCTAGCACATAATCAGCACTATATAATACTAGATATTAGTAGTAGTAGTAGTAGTATTACAGTTGATTAGAAAATGCTTGTTGGATTAGACATTTCTTCCTTTCCTCCTTTACCATTTTCTTTTCTTATTGTTAGAACAATGCTTTCTAACCTGTGAAAAGTCAGGTATCTCTGGCAGAGGGAAACAGTCATTTGCACTTTAGTATGAATTAACTCTTAATAAAGCCTTACCATTGTGGGCTGCCATGGGCATCCAGTATACAGTGTGAGAGCACTAAGCTACTATGAAGATGAAAGAAGACAAAAGGATATTAAAAGACCTAAAAAACTGGAGAATATTTGAAAAAAATTCTTTACCTTGTTTACAATTTTTCTTAAGTATAATCCTATTGGGTCTCTGGCATTAGTCAGAATTAAAAACTGCCTTCTGGCATGCAAGATGCTGCCAAACCATCACTCAGAATTGGCAGAGATCTGATTTCCAATCACACAAGCCCCATGCTTTTGAGACCACTGTCTTATTTTTGCTTGTGTTATATGACATAGGTTTGCAAATAGCATCCTGCAGCTACAGCTAGGGAAATCATTTGAAAATATGCATTGAGACAAAAGGAAGCTAAAATATTTGCATTCTAATATTACTCACAGTGGCTCCTGCTGGAAGTCCGAGTCTGCCTATGAGGTCTTAATACAATATCTAAAAGTCGTGCCTGAAGTCCCAACACAAACAATGAATGGTAACATTTACAAAATTTCCACTTTCTTTCTGAATTCAGCCTGACCACAAAGGCAGTGGCTGTGGTTTTAGCAATACTCACAAATAGAGTCATTAGCATAATTTCTCTTCACTTCAAATAGGAAAGATAGGAAGAAATGCAGCACATCATTTCCCTGGGGCTCCCTGTGCGAAACCAAAAAATGAACAAGAAAATGGCCATAATAAAGCAAATTAGGAGATAAAAGGCACATATGTATATGGTCTAGTTCTCACTGCAGGGCAAAGATCCCCTTTGGAATTCAGCAAATATTAACTGATTTAAACATAAACTTAACATAACAGTTCTTTTTTTCCATCCTAACTCAGATGAAAGAGAAAGCAGAGAGCTGCCTTCAAAGTCAGTAAAGACCTGGGTTTTTATCTTGCTTCTGCTACATAGTAACTATGAGATGATGAGAATGTCATTTAATGTCTCATTGCCCCAGGCAACTCTTTTGCAGAGGATGTTTCCTCCCCTGGGACTGTTGCAAAAATCTTCTGGTTGCTTTTCTTGCCTCAAGAATCTCCCCACTTCAGTCTGTCCCACCCCACTCACTCCAACAAAGTGATCTTATTCAAGTGTAGCTTTGACCAGGTCATGCTCCTCTTCCTCCCAGCATTTCTATTCAATAGATACTATGACGTCCTATTATTACCACTAGAATCAAATATAAAATCCTATTTTATTTTTAAAGACTTTTGTAACCTGATTCCTTCTTATCTTTCCAGTCTTTTCAAATTTTTCTCTTCTCCATGTAATCTATGATTCAATGACTTCTGCCTCTTTACTGATTCTTGGATAAGATACTCCATTGTGTAACTCTTTGCATTTTTGCTGACTATCATCCCTGCCTGGAACTCTCTTCTTCACTTCTGACTTGACTTCCCCAGCTTCCTTCAAATCTCTTTTAAAATCACACTTTCAGCAAGATATCTTCCCTAGCCTCCCTTAAGGCTAGAACCATCCTTATATATTAATTTACAATTTATTCTATATATACATTGCATATAATTGTCTGCATTTTGTCTTCCCTATTAGACTGTGAACTCCTTGAGAACAGGGCCTGTTTTAGGTTTTCTTTGTACTTTTAGCACTTAGCAGTGCCTGACTGGCATTTAACAGATGCTTCTTCACTTGGGAATTCTCCATCCCAATGAAATCATAAGTCCAGTCCCTATTCCTAACCCAGGTAAAACTGTGTGTGTGTGTGTGTGTGTGTGTGTGTGTGTGTGTGTGTGTACGAGTGCAAAATTGAAAGAAATATGTAAAGTATGAATAGGTTAAAGACAATTACATTAAAATATTGAAGGCTGAAACACAGGGAGATTAAAGGCTCCATTCTGTTCTAGAAAATAAAGCTGAGAATCTCAGGTATACCAGCATTTCCAGGATAAATCTGGTCATTTCAAAGAAAAACTGAGACATGATGAATACACTTAATTATTTTAATGACTTCATGTTTATGTAGCACTTTTAAAGTTGGGAAATAAGCTTCTTCAAAACAACTCATTAAATAATCATTACTGATATTGCCGCTTGAGTTTTACACATGGGGAAACCAAAGCTAAAACGACTCAACTCTCTTCACAGAACTAAAATGTGTCAGAGCATGGAGTAAGAATAATAACTGGCATTTATATAACTCTCTTAGGTGTATAAATATATATTTTACGTGCATTATCTCATTTTTTGCCCCATGGTCATAGTGAGGTATATTAATATACTCATCTTACAGATGACGTAATTGGAGTAGAAAAAGATAAAGGGACAAACCTAGAGTCACACAGAAAGTGTCTGATGGATTTTAACCTAGATCTCTCTTGATTCTAGCAATGTAAAATAAACTTAGGTCTGGGAGAGACACCAAAGAAGACCTGATGATAATTGTGTGAAGAGGAATGTATCCGTTCAGGGAGAGTGTATTGTGCTATGTGAGAACACATCCATAGAAAGTTATTTCAAATGGTCACAAAACAATTGAAAATGAGAAATAAGCAACTCTGGTACTTATGAAAATTTGGGGAGGCCTTTTACAAAATCAACTTAACTTTATTTTACATAAACATCATTTTTCAAAATGGCTAGAGAACCAAGAGTATTGACCACACTTATAGGTTCTCTATGATAGAAAAGATGCCATGTAAGGGAGTGAATATATAACTGTATGCATGAACAAATAGCTGTTACAATTTATTTTCTGTCCTTATCACCTTTTAGAAATAGAATGATTCTATTTTTTAAACTGACACAATACTTTGAATACTGTTATGTACAACAAAATCAAACTTTGGCTTGTTAATCTCTTTTTCTAGCCTTGAGTTTTGTGAGGAAAGCTCTAGGTAAACTTTAAAGTCCTATATTAACGTAAATTGTTAGTGTTAATAAGTATTTTATCTTATCTTGCAGACTTGCTATCTCATATTTACTATGGGATCATTTCACCATCTCATTCTTGGTATTCATCCATGAATTAGATTGCAAATTCCTTGAAGGAAGGAAACAAGCATTTATTAAGTGCCTATTATGTGCCAGACATTGTGCTGAGCACTTTACAAATATTTCAGTTGATTTTTGCAACAAACCTAGACATAGATACAGATGTTATCTCCATTTTACAACTGAAGTAACTGAGGCAGCCAATAGTTAAATGGTGCGCTCAGGGTCTTACATCTAGTATTTGTCAGAGGCTGGATTGGAAGTTAGATCTTCCAGTCTCCTGACCAGCAATCAATTCACCGTACCACCAAACTGCTTCCTTCAGGGTAGGTATGTGGGCAGATACTATTTCTTATTTCACCATTGTTTCCATCATGGATTCAGGACAACACTTTTTAAAATAGTAGGTGGTTAGTAAATGTTTGTTGGACTCCCAACATATACCTCAGTTCTTTCCTACATACTTACTAAGGAGGTTTGTTGTTATATTGTACCGTTATTTTTAAATGTTAAAAACAAAAAGCAAGCAGTGCCTCCCCCTTCAGCCCATAAATGAAAACATATCTATTATTCAACATGAAAATTCCAGTTTGCTGAAACTCACCAACTTTTCTCTTGTAAACTGCTTTATTACTTCCATTCATCTTATTAAGTACTATCTATAACTCAGTTTTCCTTGGGAAAAAAAGGTTTGTCTTTGACATTGCAGAAGAATGATCAACTAAAGAGTAATTTTCCAACTGTTGTTCCCAGAATAAACATCAAATCACCAAACATAGAGAAGTCTGCTTTTTATTTTCCTGAGGTTGTTATCCCTTGGCTTTTGGCATAATTTATAGTCTGGCACGCAGCAGTTCTAAGCAAACACGTATGAGTCACAGAACTAGAATCTAGTACAAATCCTTTCACTTTTTCCAGGAAGGCTTCCTGGATTGCTCCAATTCATCTCTGCATTGTATGGCTCTCCACAATAGTGTTATATTTCCTTCTCACTTTTTTCTTTTAGCATACCATGTTTTCTTTAAGGCTCAACTTATATGCTACATTTTTATGAGTAGCAGCTTGGTGGCACAGTGGATAGAGCATAGGACTTAGAATCAAGAAGTCCTCAGTTCAGATCCTGACTTAGATATTAGCTGTGTGACCCTGTCTAAGTCACTTAACCTCTCAGACTGAGTGTCTTCATGTGTAAAATGGGAATAATAATAGCACCTAGATTCTAGCCCAGGATTTCTTGACTTTAAATTCAATCTTTATTTGTTGCAACAAGTTGCCTCTTTCAAGAGAGATACCATTTGTAGGACATCTTAAGATTTGAAAATGTTCTTCCCCATTGACCTAGTGAGAAGTCTGGAAGCAACAATAATGTTTGCGAAAGGTTTATACATTGTTTACATTTTCCTGTAATACCTATATAGGGAGGCAATATAATATAATGGCTAAAAAGTCAGCCTTGGAGCTAGGAAAACCTGAATTCAAGCCCTGCCTCTGACACATACTGGCTCTGTGATCCTGCGGGGAAAGTCACTCAATGTCTCCTTATTCTAGGCAACTTTCTAGGATTATAAGATGTAGATCTATATTGGTAGGTAGAATTTCCTTACCTGGAATTTCCTTACACTAATGGAATCACATATTCAGTCCCTGCCTCTACCCTTTAGCCAATAAGATGACAAGGTAATGTGCCAAAATGTAACAATGCCAACACTATTACAGGAGAGAATTTGAGGGCATTTGTTGTGGTATGAGAGGCTAGGAAACTTCAGGGATCCTTGAAATGGCTTCAGGGAATATGAAAGAATAACAAAGTGATAACTCTTAGTTCATGACCTTCTCTTTCCACTCATGGACTATGAAACTTGTCTCCTCATCACCACTTTCTCCCCTTTTCAATTCATCTGAAACAACACTGCTAGATCAATCTTCCTAAAAATTCTTCCTCAATTAGATTACTTCTATATTCATGAATCTCCAACAGTTTCCTATTTCCTATAAGACGAAGTGAAAATTCTTTAGCCAGAGCTGTTTTCTGGTTTGTTCCTGTGCATTTCATGGTGCCTTGTACATAGTAGGTGCTTTTAATTAATCCTTATAAATTGAATCAGAGATAACCTATAATTTAGTGCTGACCAACTTTTCTAAATTCATCCCTTACTACTACCCTCTCCAAATCTTCCATAGAGGCCCAATGAGGGTACACACACCTCTGAAAATTCCCTAATCTTCATGTCATTTCTTCCTTTATGTCATCTGCAAGCCTGGCATGACATTTTCACTACTCTCTGCTTAGCCAAACCCTGTCCTTTCCTTTAAAGTCTAGCTCAAATTGTATTTCCATGAGGTCTCCTATGGTCTTTCCAAACCACAATAATCTTTCTGTCCTCTGAGTCCCAGTAGCAAATGTTCTCTGTACAGCCCAACTGGTACTTGATGTTTTTGTTCAGCTGTATCTGACTCTTAGTGACCCCATGTACCATAGCACTCCAGGTCCTTCTATTCCCCAATATTTCTTGAAATCAGTACAAGTTCATGTTCATTGTTTCCATGATGCTAGGGAGGATAGTGGATCAAAGTATCATAAATTTGGAATTTAAAGGAAACTTAGGGACAACTGACTACAACTTCTCAATTTTTAATATGAGAAACAGAGACCAGGAGAAGTCAAGTGACTTGTCTTGAGTCATACAGCTAATAAGTACTTTAAGGGGTACTTGAACTTTCCTGAATCTAAATGCATCCCTCTATCCTCTCAAGATGCTGCTCGTCAAACAGGCAGATTTCAGAAAAACTTGGAAAGACTTACAATAAACCAATGCTGAGGGAAATGAGCAGAACCAGGGGAACATTGTCCAGAGTAACAGCAACACTGTGCAAAGGGCTACTATGATAGACTTATCACAGACTTATCAGACTTGGAGTCTGAATGCAGACCAAAGCATAGGCTTTTGTTGATTTTTGTTTTCCTTGGTTTCTCCTTTTTGTTTTGTTTCTTCTTTTACAACATGACTGATGTGGAGATATGTTTAACATGATTGTACATGTATAAGCATGATCAGATTGCTTGTCATCTTGGTGAGAGGATTAGGAAGGGGAAGGGCAGGGAGAAAAATTTGGAACTCATAATCTTATAAAAATGAATGTTGAAAATTTTCTTTACATATAATTTAAAAAAGTAAAAAAAAAGTATTTCTCATCAGATATTGAGTTTGTTGCTATTGTCTCCCCCAACTTGACTGTTAATTCCTTAAAGAAAAAAATCCATATTTTACAGGGTTTTTTGATATCATCATCGTTGTCATAGTCTTCATTGTTATCATCCTTACCACCACCATCATCATCAATGTCAGTCATCGAGAACAACGAACAACGAGCATTGAGATCCTAGAATAGATAGCATGTTTGGTTAGGCATTAGAGAGACAAAGTAGTATGACAGATCTCGCTCTGAAGTTTAAACTTTAGTTGCAAATATAAGATACATAGCTAATAAAGAATAAGAGGCAACAAATGTATCCAATGAATGGTACAGTTTTATTGAAGTCAGGAAAGAGTGTGATCATTTTGACTGGGGTGATAACATCCAATGGAATTTGAATAGGATCTTGAAGATTTCATTACCTCCTTAGTATCCTATATAATATATGATGTACCCTCATGATTTCATTCCCTAATTTATTCATTCAGCAAAGATTTCTTAGATTTTTGGCCATTATGCTCATGCTATATAGTGATAATAGCTCCCATTTGTGTAATGATTGAAGGTTTCCAGAGTACTTTCTTCTAACCTAGTCCCTTTGAGGTAGGTAACCATGTATTACCATGCTCACTTTTTGAGAGAATGGAATCTCAGAGAAGTCAAACTAAGGGCCCATGGCCACATAACTAGTAAATGGAATTTAACACCCATGTTCTTTTGACCACATCATACTGTCTCCTTATGCAAAGGCTAGATGAGAATTAGCATCATCAAAATGATGAATGAGAATTAGTTGTTTTTTTTTTTCATTTCTTATTAGAAAGGACCAGGAAAAAAAAAGCTAACATCTAATTACACTGGTTTCAGTACAAGCTTTGTGAATCAATTTTATTTCTAGGGATAGAAACATCTCTTTTTGCATGAGAAAAGAGTTGATGATAGAGAATAAAGAAGGGACTCTGCAAAGTTCAGCCTAGCTCAAATCACAGCATAGCTATTCATTACTTGCATTGCTAGAACCAAAACATTTTTTAAGCATTCCTGGGCCAGTTATTCTTACAAGGCCAGATCCCTGGAGTCCAACTTGTTCAGTCAGTTCATCTTAGGCTATACAGATCAGCATTCCAATAATTCAGCTGTTTGTAATGGATACTGTTTTCTAAGATGGTACAGATGAACAGGCAAACCTTGCCACAATCTGGTTCACCTGGCTATCATGGATCTAAGTCATCATTAAGTATGGCATATTAAGGATTCTTGTTCAGTTTGGACTGATCGACCTCAGAGATTCCTTCAAATCCTGAAATCCTGCCATTTATTGGGTGCTTGTCATACATTAAATGCTATGTGAAGATAAAAAAGAAAATCCCTTCTTATCCACCATCAAGAATGCAAATTCAGTCCAATCAAACTCATCCAATATTTATGAAACACTAATAATGCGCATGACTGTGCTAGAGATTATAAATATAAAGCAAGGCAAAGCAAAGTCCAGCACAAACAAAAAACAGTCCCTGCCTTCAGGAATCTTATAATCTACTTTAAACATGAATGGGTGTGTGGTGCATATAGATAAAACAAACATATATAAGTATTATATTTATAAATTTAGTTAGATATCAATATCTAATATTTATCCATCTACTTATATACCCCTCTCTCTCTCTCTCTCTCTCTCTCTCTCTCTCTCTCTCTCTCTCTCTCTCTCTCTCTCTCTCTCTCTCATCTACCTATGTTTTGAGGAGGCAAAAGAGATCACTAACAAATATGAGAATTAAAAAGGGATAACATGTAAATTTAAGTAAATTTACTTAAGTAAATTTAAGATTCCAAGAAGCAGAGATGAGGAAGTAAATTTAAGATTCCAAGAAGCAGAGATGAGGAAGGAGCACATTCCATACAGAGAAGACAGTTTATGAAAAAGCATCAAGACTAGTCTAGCTCCCCAGTTCACTGTTATTTCTATGATAGTTATAATAAATTATACCTTGATTGCTTAAGGCAATTTGTGGCTCTCCCAGGACTTCTGATATGAGGTTCTCAAAGGACTTCTGAATCAGACTCCTTATCTTTCTATTTGTTTGGTGTTCCATCCACAGTTTCTCCCCTCAGGTAAATTTCTGTGATTTGCTCATGGTTGAGGGCTTTGGTTCCTGAGCTGGTCCATTTTTATTACCATTTTTCTGTGTGAGCTTTCAAGTCTTCTTACAGTTATGTATGCTTTTAATGGGAAAACGTTAACGTGAGGAGGTCACTTGGCATTAATAGATGACCAATGATAAAATTTGATTTAGGGAGAGAGACAGAGATATAGCCAGTCTGAAACTTTACCTTATTTAGGAAAAAAAATCAAGGGATAATAAGAATGACATCTGGAAAACATCTTAGACTTCACTCACTCAACTTGCTCATTTTATAGATGAGTAAATAGCAGCTGAGGCGGGGGAAGGGCTGTTTGTCCAAGATCCCTCTAGTAGTAAGTGAAATAGGATTCCAGTTCCCTATTCAGTGTTCTTGAATGGGGGAAGTTACCTGGAAAAGGAAAATAGATAATTAATTGTGAGAGTACTCTCTCTTCAAATTCTCTCTAGGTCACTAAGATATTTTTTCAGATGAGGAATTTGAGGTCCAAAAAGGTTTCTCAGGACCATGAAGTCATTATGTGTTCAAGGTATGACTTCAACCCAAATAGTCCTTACTCAGTGGCCAGCTCTCCAGATAATTAAATGCTTATTGAATAGAATGAATTTGTACTGGGAATGAAATTTGCTTTCTTTGGACTCCAGCTTGCTAAATCACAAAATAAAGGGGGGAGGTAGACTAGATTTCAATTAAAATTATTTGAGATCAGGACTTTTTTTTGAGCTGGAAGGATCTTGGAGATTATTTAACCCAAACATCTCATTTTATAGATGAAATAACTGATGCCCAGAGAGACTGAGGCACATTTCCAAGGTAAGTAAGGTAGAATGTGCCAGTACTGGTTTTTTATCAGAAGCAGCATGGTACCATGGAAAGTGCACTGGATTTACAGTCAAAGATCCTGTCTCTGTTGCTTGTGTGACTTTGGGAAAATCATTAACCTCTATGAGCCCCAAATTCCTTCTTTTAAAATGGAGGGAGTTGAACTAGATGGTTAAGGTCTTTTCTATAGCACCAAATAGCTTTTATAAGAATCAGAATAAAATAAAATACTTAGTTGAGCTTTAGAAAGGAGAGAAATCAAAATATATTTGAAATTCTTTAGCTCTATTTGTACTCACTTTGTCTACCTTTCAATTTATTCTGGAATTGGAGAGAAGTTGTAGTGGAGATAATCTAAATTTATTAAGTAATCTCCCAATCCATTGTATTTGCATTTGTCCTGCACTGTGTCATATAACTTTTTATGCAAGTGACATATTTCCCTTATGCTCCATCCCCAAGAAGAGACATAAGTTTTTATCCTTTGAGAGCTTGTCAATAGTTAGTGTTTGGAAGATGACCCAGGCATATGTGTGGTGGAAGCTTAGAATTCAATATCTATGTCTGAAATCCAGAAAACAGATACACCACATACTGCCCTGATACTGCTTATGATCCAGAGTTTGGTGCTCTGTGTCTTAGGAAGGACAACAATTATTCATTGTTGGCACTATAAAGATTACCAATTTCAATTATCCATATCCATTCAATATCAATAATTCTTGATAATCAGTTAATCATCTTGGTGACAATGATTTTCAATCAAATAGAACTGGCTTTTTGGTGAAAGGTTGTCCTTCATTTTGTAGAACTTTATAGTATTAGAGGAAGGAGAGAAAAGATGGGTAGAAAAGACCTCACTGTAGAAAAATAAGTACCTGGAGAGTTCAAATGTTCCTTGAGGTCTTTCCCTGCATGTTTGTAGGTATTCTTGAGTGTTAAGAGTAAGCCTCAGGGGAGGAGCCAAGATGGCGGAGTAGAAAGACTCACCTATGCTAGCTCTGAATCCACAGCCCATAAATTTTCTGTAAAAAGAAATCCCCACAAATTCTGGAGCAGTGCAAGCCATGCAGCAATGCAGTGGAGGAGATTTCTGTTCCAGAGAGCCCTGAAAAACCGGCACCTAAGGTCCATCGTGCACCGGACAGCGGAGCCCAGCCCTGGCCGCGTGGCCCCGAGAGGAGCAGATCCAAGCAGGCTTCAGGGACAGAATCTCTGGTGGCCGTGAAAGTCCCTCCACCCACAGGCGCTACAGGTCAGTGAGAGAGACTTCTGGGCTGGCAAGAGGGGAGCAGGGTGTCTCCATAACTCAGGCCCCCTCGGGAGGCAGCAGCAGAGGCAGTGGCAGAGGCAGCAGCAGCCAGGAGCTCCAGGAGCAGGCAAGAGCTCCGCTCCATTGCTGAAGATCTCCCCATAAACCCCCTGAGGGAACTGAGCCTGGGAGGCGGCCCTGCCCCCACCTGAGCACCAGACTTAAGCTCACACTGAATAGCAGCCACGCCTGCCACTGAAAGCCCTGAGGCTGGGGAGCAGCATTTGAATCTCAGACCCCAAGCACTAGCTGGGCAGATCTAGGCAGGGGTGCAGAGGAATCTCAGAAGTCAAGTAACTGGCTGGGAAAATGCCCAGAAAAGGGAAGAAAAATGAGACCATAGAAGGCTACTTTCTTGGGGAACAGATGTTTCCGCCTTTCATTTCTCATGAGGAACAATGCTTACCATCAGGGAAAGACGTAGAAGTCAAGGCCTCTGTACCCCAAACATCTGAAATAGCTATCCAATGGACTCAGGCCATGGAAGAGCTCAGAAAGGATATTGAAAATCAAGTTAGACAGGTGGAGGAAAAACTGGGAAGAGAAATGAGAGAGATGCAAGAAAAACATGAAAAACGGGTCAATATCCTGCTAAAGGAGACCAAAAAAAATGCTGAAGAAAATAACACCTTGAAAAATAGGCTCACTCAATTGGCAAAAGAGGTTCAAAAAGCCAATGAGGAGAAGAAGGCTTTCAGAAGCAGAATTAGCCAAATGGAAAAAGAGATTCAAAAGCTCCCTGAAGAAACTAGTTCTCTCAAAATTAGAATGGAATGGGTGGAGGCTAATGACTTTCTGAGAAACCAAGAAATCACAAAACAAAACCAAAAGAATGAAAAAATGGAAGAGAATGTGAAATATCTCATTGGAAAAACAACTGACCTGGAAAATAGATCCAGGAGAGACAACTTAAAAATTATGGGACTACCTGAAAGCCATAATCAAAAAAAGAGCCTAGACATCATCTTTCATGAAATTATCAAGGAAAGCTGCCCTGATACTCTAGAACCAGAGGGCAAAATAAGTATTGAAGGAATCCACATATCACCACCTGAAAGAGATCCAAAAAGAGAAACTCCTAGGAACATTGTGGCCAAATTCCTGAATTCCCAGGTCAAGGAGAAAATATTGCAAGCAGCTAGAAAGAAACAATTTCAGTATTGTGGAAATAAAATCAGGATAACACAAGATCTAGCAGTTTCTACATTAAGGGATCGAAGGGAATGGAATAGGATATTCCAGAAGTCAAAGGAACTAGGACTCAAACCAAGAATTACCTACCCAGCAAAACTGAGTATAATACTTCAGGGGAAAAACTGGTCTTTCAATGAAATAGAGGACTTTCAAGCATTCTTGATGAAAAGACCAGAGCTGAAAAGAAAATCTGACTTTCAAACACAAGAATGAGAAGAAACATGAAAAAGTAAACAGCAAAGAGAAGTCATAAGGGACATACCAAAGGTGAACTGTTTACATTCCTACATGGAAAGACAATATTTGTAACTCTTAAAACTTTTCAGTATCTGGGTAGTTGGTGGGACCACACACACACATACACACACACCCACACACACATGTACACGTGTACATGCATACACATACACACATGCACGCAGATACAGAGACAGAGAGCACAGAGTGAATTGAATAGGATGGGACCATATCTTAAAAGAAATTAAGGTATACGGTGAGAGAGAAATGTAGTGGGAGGAGAGAGGATGAAATGGAATGGGGTCAAGTATCTCTCATTCAAGAGGCAAGCAGGAGACTTTTTAGTGGAGGGAAAAAGAGGGGAGCTGAGAAAAAAAAACATGAAGTTTACCCTCATCACATTTGACTAAAGGAAGGAATAAAATGCACACTCTTTTTGGTATGAAAACCTATCTTGCAATACAGGAAAGTGGGGGAGAAGGAGATAAGCAGGGTGGGGGGAAATGATGGAAGGGAGGGCAATAGGAGGAGGGAGCAATTTGAAGTCAACACTCAGGGAGGGACAGGATCAAAAGACAGAATAGAAACAATGGGGGACAGGATAGGATGGAGGGAAATACAGTTATTCTTACACAACACAACTATTATCAAAGTCTTTTGCAAAACTACACAGATATGGCCTATATTGAATTGCCTGCCTTCCCAAAGGAAATGGGTGGGGAGGGGAGGATGGGGAGAATATGGAACTCAAAGTTTTAGGAAGAACTATTTAGTATTGTTCTTGCTAGTAGGAAATAAGAAATACAGTTAATGGGGAATAGAAAGTCATCTGGCCCTACAGGACAAAAGAGAAGATGGGGACAAGGGAAGGGAGGGATGATAGAAGAGAGGGCAGATTGGTGATAGGGAAAATTAGAATGCTCAGTGTATTGGGGTGGGGGAGGGGATAAATGAGGAGAAAATTTGGAACCCAAAATTTTGTGAAAATGAATGTAAAAAGTTAAATAAATAAAAAAATTTATATTAAAAAAAAAAGAGTAAGCCTCAAATGCAAGATCACGCTGTCAAGGTATTTTAGTTCTGAAACATGGAAAATAACGAAAGGATTTGCAGAGATGGATTCTTGTCACATCGTCAACAATGCTTACTCCTTTTGAGCCATTTCTTTTTCTTAGGTCACATTAGTGTCAGATGTCAGAAGATCATGACAATGAAATATTAGAGTCCTGGCATATAGATCCAATTGCATTAAAGAAACAGATGCGATCATGAAAGAATGGGTTTAATATATATTATTACACGTTGTTGTTTTTGTTCAGTCGTTTTTCTGACATCTCTGACTCTCTGTGATCCCATTTGGAATATTTTTGGCAAAGATTCTGGAGTGATTTGCCATTTATTTCTCCAGCTCATTTTATTGGTGAGACAATTGAGGAAAACAAAATTAAGTGACTTGCCCAAGATGATGTCATATAGCTAGTAAATGTCTAAGGGCAGATTTGAACTCAGAAAGGTGAGTCTTTATGGCTTCAGGTCTAGCACTCTATCTACTCTGCCACCTAACTGCATTGTTGTACATTGTTGACAGCTTAATGGCATGGTAGATGAAACACAGAACTTAGAATCAGGTAGACTTGAGTTTGAATTCTGCCAAAGACATTCCCAAGTTACTTAACCTCTCTTAGACTCGTTTTCCTCAATTTTTAAATGGGAATTATAATAGCGTCTACTTCATAGGGTTGTTGTGAGGATCAAATGATATAATATTTGTGAGGCACTTCGCTAACTTTAAGATGCTATACAAATGCTAGGTAGTATTAGTTTTCATTATGATGTCTATATGATTATTTTAGGATCATGTGAGGAAAATTGAGGGAAAAAGGGTAACCAGAAGTATAGCGTAGGTATTTACTAGGCAGTATTAGAACAGAAAAAGGGGAGGTCTGACATTGTCTACACAGCTGCTTCCTCCTCTTATAGCACAGGTGGTTGAGAATAGACTATAATGCTATACACTTACAACACATTTGTCCTTGCTGTTTAAAAAATATTTTCTGGGTGTTCATGTAAACTAGAAAAATACTTGTTCAGTTTCTTTCAAGGAAACAGAATGAATAACCCCTAAACAAAAAGAGCCCTAGGGTACTGTCCTTGGTAACATTCTGATATCACCACCAGGAAACTGGAGGGTATCTACCTTAAGGTTTTCAGCCCTCTGGGGGAATGGATGCTATTGTTCTCAGAGGTTAGTCTGAAAACTGATCCTTTCTCTAAACTTCCCTTTTTATATTAAGGACATCACTATATTTTCAGCTAATCAGATTCACAATCTCAGAGTCATCCACGATTCTTACATTGTCCCCATCATCCAATCAGTTACCATGCCCCCTTACATCATCTTTTCCCTACATACTCTTCTCTCTACTTGTGCAATCATTAAGCTAATTCAGAGCCTAATTCCTTCTCACCTGGACAAATACAATACCTTGCTCCATACTGATCTCCATGATTCCAGTTTCTCCTTTCTCCAATCCATCCTTTTAGTGGCCACATTAATATTCTTAAATTGCACACATGACCATGTCTCCTCTCTGCTCAGTATGCTCCATTAATTTTCCTTCACTTCTAGCATCAAATATAATCTCCCTTGTATTTGGCAGTCAGAGAGGCAAAAAGCATTTATTAAGCCTTTATTGTGTGCAAGGATGCTGGAAATACATAAGCAAAGAGAAAGATAATCTCTGTCTTCAATGACGTGACATCTAAATGACTGAAGGCAACAAGAAGGGAGCTGAAAAGTGGGGGGGGGGCAAGTTTTGGAAGCAGAAAGAAGGTACCTCCTCATAGGTATGGTGGTGAATCAAAAGGGCGGCCAGGAGAATGAACCATGACTAGTCTGGGCTTGTTCCCCAAACCAAGGATCTCCCCTCAGCAGAAACTTACCATTTGGGGAAAGGGGGCTGGCATGGTGGAAGGATGTTCCAGGGTGAGAAGACCTCAGGGGACGAGGCAGGAGTGTTTGGCACTTTAAGCCCTCCACAGTCTAGGGCCAATTTACCTTTCCAGCCTTATACAGTATTCCCTTTCACACACTCTGAAGTTCAGTCAAATTGGACTCCAACAGGATATTCTATTTCCTAGCTCCATAAATTTGCACTGGCTGTTCCTCATGGCTAAAATACTCTGCTATCTTACCCTGGCTTCTTAGATCACCTTCAAGGTTTGATCCAATACCATTACGTAATATACAGGAAACCTTTCTTGGCTTATTGTTTGTTAATGCTGTCTCTCCATCTGTCTGTTTCTGGTCCACTGCGCCCCCCCGCCCACTCCCCCATAACTCTTTCTATCTCTGTGTCTCTCTTGTTTCTATCTCTCTCTCTTTCTGTTTATACTTCCCAAAAATTTATTTCACATTGACTTATCTGTGTATGTGCTGTGCTTTCTGAAACTGACCCATATCACCCAGTACAATGTAAAAATTTTGGGGGCAGAAATTGTTTTTTTTTTTTGTCTTTATATCCTTATGTCCTTCCAAAGTATCTGGAACATAAGAAGCACATAATATATTCTTGGTGAATTAAATTGACAACTCTTGAGGCCTTGATCTGAACTGGCTCTCACAACTGTCTCAATTTTTCCATTTTTCTAACTTGGCCTCAGACCTAAGTCACTCAGATATACAAGGCTACTTCATTTTCATGTATAACAGGCAGGTATGTTGGAAAAGTGTCCTGGCTTTGAAGTTTTCTCAAGTGTTTTTTAGAAAGCACAGTTGAGGCATTTTTCCCAGAGTTTTTCAAACAGACTTATCAAGTTTATGATGGTTCAAACAAAACCTTCTCTGACACTTAAAAATTAAGTCCATCTTTATATTTCTCCTTTCTGTATCTTCAGCGCCTGTATTTGTTATTATGGACTTTATTGTGAAGAAGCTACTGGCAAGCATAACAATATTATTGTCCTGGGAAGAGAAGAGGGCTGACTGCTGTTTGTGTTGTGACAATCAGCTGTACTATAATCTAAGCCCAGGGGCAGCTAGGTGGTGCAATGAATAGAGCATCAGTGCAGGAGTCAAGAGGACCTGAGTGCAAATCTCACCTCAGACATTTGACACTCACTAGCTGTGTGACCTTGGGCAAGTCGCTTAACCTCAATTGCCTCATCCTGATGAATATCTGGTCACTGGATTCAGATGGCTCTGGAGGAGACGTGAGGCTCATGACCTGCACAATACTTCCTCACTCAAAACAAAGTCAAGTGCAAGTCGTATCATAATTTCTCTGATGGCATAGTCTTCTTTGGCAATGAAGGATGAACACACACAAGAATCTAAGCCTATCACTGAGCACACAGGAACTACTAATAAAAGAGTTGGGTCTGCCACCCTGAGCAGGTCCCTCCAAGTTATTGAAATACAGAATAAAAATTGCATCTTTTTAACAGAGCCTGACTTTCCCATGGCCAGCTCCCAGGCTTTTTGAATGGATCTGATTTTCACCCAGCAGGTGATCAGAATGTATGGAATGATCATCATTTTGGATCGTGCGTCATCAGTCTCTGTGTTCTGTAAAGGGGATGTGTTGGGAGCAAGAAATGTAATTCCCCTAGTGATCAGGATCCTAATTCTGGGTTCATGTACTTCCATCAGATTCGAATTTTGGTGTCATGCCATTTTCTTTTCTAGATGTGAAGTGGACTTTGGGATGCTTGCTGGAGACCCTAAAGAGAAAACATTTATTTAAAATTCTCAAATGTCTTTTGATAAATAACATAGCATTCATGATTAATAAGCTTTCTTCAGCCTCTTGGCTGAGGCGTTTGTCAGATCATTTGCCTTAAAGCCTATTGTCTAGATCATAACTTCTTGTGGACAAAATAGGGGATGAGTTGCAGGTCATTGACTGATGAGTTTACATGAGAGAGGCTCAGTTTCTGTGCTTATGGAAAAGGGATGCCAGTAAGTGTCAAACCTTTCTAGGATCCTTCCTGTTCCTAGTATGCAGATTCCAAATTTTAGGAGCCCTTTTATCAATGATGTTGAACCAGGAATTGAAATTGTTAGAGAATGTCTATTTTTCTTCACCAAAAATGTTCTGAGCACCAAATCTGTTGAAGAGCAGTGATCCTCAGGTGGTGACGTCTTTACATCAGTGGACAATAGGAAACTCGACAGCTTGTATAAGTAAACAAATAAATAGATAAATAACAATTTATACGCAATAAATAAATTTTGCTCATGAGAGCAAAAATATAGTAAGGACTGACAATGGGTTATTGAAAAAAATTTAGATCATAAAAAAAGCACAAAATCATCAAATCTAAATAGTTAATATAATTCTGAAAGGCAGTCATACAGTTTCAAGGCACACAAACATTCCTGAAAGTAGAATAATGTATTACTCCTCCTTTATTACCTCAAAGGAAGGAGAAATTTAGTTATGTCTTTGCTCATCAAGTTGGGGGAATTTCTTTCTCCTTACAAAATCATCCCACTGAGAAGGAGATATGCAGTATGCTTTGATTCTCTGTTGTCCGGGAGGAAAGAAACAAGGAAGAGAAACAATGAACAAAAAAAATCCCTCTTTTTCATGCCGCTCTGACCAGTAGGAAGAGAGAAGAGAGAAAGTTCCTAGAAAGGATGCTCAGTGTCATTTAACCACTTCTGATCTAGTTTGTTCACATGCTCCTTGTCCATTTGCTTCCTGCCAGAAGACCACTCTCTAGATTGATACCGTAGCATATGTCAGGTGTTACAAAGGAAATATTGAATCTTTTGCATAGAAAGTTCCAAGAACCAGTGGATGTCACCTTCTTTTTCAAAGGACATTCCAAGTAACTCAAAGATAATTTGGTGTCAGTGGAAATCAAAATGCTATCCGGGATGGCTGTCCCTAAGCTTCCAATAAGAGGTACTGTTGGAAGACTATACCAGTTTTAAAGAAATTTCACCATAGTTCTGAAGCCACGTTTTCATTCCTTCAACAATTATTTATTAATCACTTATTTTGTGCAGTATGCCTTGCTAGGTACTGAGGAAATACACAGATAAATAAAATACAATGACTTTTTAAACTATAGTGGGAATACCAAAGCATCTTCAGTATCCCACAACATGTGAAAGGAATTTTGCGGTGCCTAAGGAAAGATTAATGTTAGGTCAGGATAATGAAAATGTGATTATATGGTAGAAATAGAAATTATATTTGAAATAACCACAGGGTGTGACTACATAATAGGACACTTGGAGGATTGTATTCCCCAAAATAAATAGGGAATTTTGCATGTGACAGTGAAAATGCAGTAAGAACTAGAAATGGATTACTGAGAAAACATTTTGGTCAGTAACAAGAACAATACAACTATCGTAGTATACACAGGAACTACATATTATGAAGTATTCTTTATATAAATACATTTAAATAATTGGAGATATATTAATTCCTCATGTTTGGGCTTGCAACATAGGGAAGATGACAATACTATCTAAATGAACTCCCTTGTTCAATGTTATAGCAATCAAACTACCAAAGGATTACTTCATAGGCCTAGAAAAAAAATGGCAAAATTTATTCCAAGAAAACAGTTAGAGTATTTAAAGGGAAATAATGAAAAAAAGTGATAAGAAAGGTTGCCTAGCAGTATCAAATCTCAACTATACTTTAAAGCAGTAATTGACAAAACAATTTGGCACTGGTTAAAAAAAATTAGATGTCAATCAGTAGAGTAGATTAGTACATTATATACAGAAGTAAGCAAATATGGTGACAGTTGAATAAACCCTAATATCACAGTTACTGTGGTAAGAATTCATGATTTGGCAAAACTGCTGTGAATGCTGGAAAAGTCTGGCAGAAGGTATGCGTAGACCAGCATCACATACCATACATCAGAATTGTAATTTAGATATAAAAGTTCATTTACTAGAGAAGTTAAAAGATCAAAGAAAAAATACTCTTCACAACTGTGGATACAAGAATATATGGTCAGATAACTGAAAAAGGACCACAGAAAAATAAAAGAGACAATTTTGATTACAAAAATATTACAAACTTTTTGCACAGACAAAATTAATGCACTTTAGGTTAAAGGCAAATAATAACCCTCCTGCCAAATCTTTGGAGCAGGTTTTTGTGATAAAGATTTCATTTTCCAGATATAAGAGGAACTTGTATAACCCTGGGCAAGTCACTTAACCTATAGTCACATCTCATATGGAGTATTAGTGTGAGTAAGAGTAATATGGGCCCACTTCCTTATCATAGATGAGAAAACTGAGCATCAGAAAAATTAAATGCCTTGGCCAGGGAGACACAGCTAGTTTAACATTAATATACCCCCTTGATGATCATTACTGGTATTTATAATCCTAAACACATGATGTGTGACTTCTAAGTAAAACTTGGAGGAAAAAAAAACTTTACCTACAGGTGATCTATTTTCTAAAGATATGCCAAAAAACCTTTTGTGATTTTAATGGAAAAATAAATAAAAGAAGTGAAAATGAGGGTCACTTCAAATTTTCCCCTACCTCATTTTTAGTGCTAACTTGGTTGGTTTGGAGTGTTCAGTGGAAGCAGAGTTAGAGAATTCAAGATCAGGATTCCCATTCCATCTGTTTCTATCCAGAGTCTTCTGCAGAGTATTATTCAGTTTTACCCAGAGTCTGCTGTTGTTTTCCTTTCCTTTCTTTTCCCTCCTCTTTTCCTCACTTCACCATTAACTATGTACCCTACTTGGCATTGTCCCAGGGGCAGTTTCATTTTTGTCTTTTATTACCAGCATCTAGAACAACACTTGGCACCTGGCACCAAGCAGATGTTAATTGATGATTGGTTGATAAGGGAAAAGAAACTCCCTTAAATCTATAGTAGTCTCTTGCTAGGGAAACAGGCAAGTGCTTTAGTAGATAGAATCTGGTTTGAGAGGGGTATCAGCAGGGGTATGCTGAGGCTAGCTTGTCTTGGGAGAATCAGTTGCTAAATTTCTAGCATGAGCATTTATATCTTGGAGACTGCCACAAATCAGGGCTTGCCTGAATGTTTTTTTTTTATTGTCTAGACTTAAGAAAGTTATGTGAAAAAATGTTAATGTTAATAATTCAATATTATGTTAATAATATGTTAATTATAATGTTAATTCAAATTAAACTTAAAAGTATGTTGTAAAAAATATAAAAAATAAGATATAAGAGGAACTGGTTCAAAATTATGGGGACAACAGACATTCTCCAATATATAAATGGACAAAGGGTATGAAAAGAAACTTTCCAAAGCAGGAAATTCAAATGATCATGAGTAATATAAAAGTGTTCCCAATGACTAACAATTTCAAAAATGCAAGTTAAAATGATTTTGAGTTTCCACCTCACACCTAAGAGATCAGCAAATATGAAAAAAGGGAAAGTAATTGCAAGAGCACCAATGTACTATTAGTGGAACTGTGAAGTGGCCAGTTATGGAAAGCAATTTAGAGCTATGCCCCGAAAGTCACTACTTTGTGCATGCCCTCTGACCCAGTAAGTCAACTATTAGGCCTATACCACAGAAATAAGAGAGCAGATGAACCCATATATACAAGAAAATGTATACCATCTCTTTATTTTATAGTAAAGAAATGGATGCAAAAGGGGTATCTATATATTAATAGATAACTGAACAAATTATGGCATACGAATGTAATAGAACATCATTTTAACATAAGAAATCAAGAAAAAGATGGTTTCAGAGAACTTAATTCCATGAACTCATGCAGAAGGACCTAAATAGAACATGGAAAACAATTTATAAAAAATAACAACAGCATTGTAAGAGATACAACTTTAAAGGACTTTAATCAATAAAATTATCCACTCTGATTCCTGAGGACCAATGATAAAGCATACTACTGTCCTTCTAACAAAAAGGTAATAGATTCACAGAGCAGAATTTTACAGGTATTTTTGGATGTGAAACATGGGAGAGTTGTTTTGCTTTACTAGGTATATTTGTTTTTCTTCTTCGGTTGGGTTGGATCCAGAGTGAAAGGGAGGGTTAATGATAGGATTGCGAAAAGAAAATAGTCATTGAAGCATTTTTAAATGAACAGAAGAGAATAAAAGGAAGTTCGGAAAGAAATACAGATAAGCAGTATAACTTTGAAAATTATGTATTAAGCTTACTATATATATAAAAGAAAAAACATATTCTGCAAAATAGAGACACCATTTTGCATATAATTCTCCATTTCTTTTTTTGCTTTGTGCATGAAAATGCTCATTTTATTTGGTATTTAAGTGTAGAATGAATAATTTTTTAAAAGATACTGAAAAAATGAAGTAAAGGGGTTTGGTTTTATGACCTCTGTGTGCTCTTCTGGGTCAGATAAGATTTCCAAATTAGATGGCTTCTAGGGTCCTTAAAAGATTATATAATTTGCTTTACAGTATTTTTAGTGTGTCAGCATGATACAGGGGAAAGAGCACAGACTCACAAGGCAGAGGACCTCAGTTTAAATCATGCCTCTGATACTTACTACCTTCATGAACTTGAGTAAGTCAATTGTTCTCACCGAGTCTCAGTGCCATCAACTGTAAAACTGCTGTATGGTCTCTAAAATTGTTTAAAGTTTTAGACTGATGGTCTCAATGTACTGAAATATGTCTGTAGTTTCACGGGAAGGTTCCTAGCAGATAGGCTAAGGAGGCAGAGAAACATCAGATTATACAGCTAAGTACAACGACTGTTAATCATTCATGCTTGAGGAGAACCAAATGACATCACTATGTTGGGGTCAAGGTACAGCATGGCTGATCAGTCCAATATGAGCTTGGAAGGCTCTACCACTGGTTGGGTACAAATAGTCCATTTGGACATTTGGGATGGAGATGTCTCTAGATTTGTGCAGCTACCATTTCTTTTGAGCTACTGCGATTCTACTTTCCTCATAGAGTACAGCACTTCTTTTTGGGGGCACACCATGCTAGGCAGTCCTGTGCCAGCATCTCCTATGTCTTACAATCAATGCTAACATTCTTCAGAGAGATCTTGAGAGTGTCCTTGCATCACTTCTTCTTACCTCTGTGTAAGCCCTTGCTGTGGGTAAGTTCTCTGTAAAATTGTATTTTAGGTAAATATGGGTTTGTGCCTTATCTTTCTAGGTCATCTTCAGAATCTTCCAGAGACATTTCAAATGGAAGTAACTCTGTTTCCTTTCCTGGCTCCAATACACTGTCAAGATTTCATAGTCATACAGCAATGAGGTCAGCACAATGGCTCTGTAGACTGTCAATTTGCTAGGCAGCCTAATACTTCTCTTCCACACTTTCCTTTCCACTTTGTTGCAAGCCCAAACATGAGGAATTAATATATCTCAAATTATTTAAATGTATTTGGAGTTTCTCAAATGTTGAGGTGACTTTGGCAGTGCGTGTGTTAACCTCATCATCTACATAGACATCCCTGGAAAGGATACTGTCAAAGCAAGTGAATTTAGCCACAACATTCAAAATTTCCCCATTTGCTGTAACCAATGGTTCCAAGTAAGGATGGCTCTAAGTAACAACCTCTGTTTTATTAGATTAATTATCATACCAAAATCAGCACAAGCAGAAAAGAATCAATCCATATTCTGTTACAGAGGCTACTTTGAGTGCACAATCATCTGTACAACTGCTAGACATAAGAAAAAACCAAAAACTGCATTAGTTCATAAAAGGAAGGGCTACATCAGTATGTAATGGCTCCTCCATTACTGAACATCTTCAAATGGAGTTTGATTGACCATTTGTCAAAGGTGTGATAGAGGAGGTACGTTCTCAGATATGGTATGGAGGAGAATTCTGTTTAGCTCTGCTAAAGCAGGTCTCCTTTAACTCTGAGCTAGGTCTTCTTGACTGAGTTTCTGTGAGAAATGAAAAGTGAATGCTTCAGAAATTGTATGGTAGCACAAAGTACTAAGGAAACTTGGCCTACAATTCTCAAGGATAAAAATTTTGTTTGAAGAACAAAAAAAATTGTTTGAATTTTAGTTTGGCATTGTGAATAAAGCCCTGGTCTCACAATCAGAAAGGTCTGGATTCAGTATACTATCTATGTGGCCCTATAGAAGACACGTAAACTCTCAGGCAAATATCTAGAATGTGAAGCTATAGAGGAGATGTTATTCTGCTTTGGTAGAGGGAGTTTCTTCAATGAGAATTTCCTATATAAAGGAAGTTCAAGGTCTAGTTTTCTTTTTTAAGTTTAATGCAAAGTATTGCCACATTTGAGAAAGCCATGGAAGACTCCTCTCAGGTGTAGCTGTTGTTTAAAGTGAGGCACACCTGCATTTGGGAAAAAAAAGAAAATCCATATCCTGTCTGGCCTCAGGCTCAGAATAAGACAGTCCTTCCTTATAGCATCTGGTGCGTTGGCTAACAAGGAAGCAGAGGCTCAAAGAGACAACAAGCCGTTCCCTCTTCTCTGCTGTCTGTAAGTGCTTTGACTTCCTTACAGCTGGCGTCTAACGTGAAAAACTTAGGTCTTTCTGGATCACAACCAGAATATGCTCCCACCTGTTCACAGTCGGTATCAACTGAGCTCAACATTTGTGGCTTTTTCCTGTACTTTCCAGTCACTGGCCTGGCCTTCCTCAAATTGAAATGGAAGGAGGAAGGGGTAAAGGTGGCGCAGTATGCAGGCCACTTGAGAACCTGAAGTAAACAGAAAGCAACCAGAAACTCCCATTCCATAATGGGCTACCACATGTTTTGGTCTATAAAGACCAAATCTTTACCTGGTCTGGGCTTCCTATCTTTGTAGCATATGTGGAGCCAACCAGAGGTTGTGGGATGGTGTGTGTGTGTGTGTGTGTGTGTGTGTGTGCGTGTGTGTGCGCGCTGGGGAAGGTAGGAAAGGGGAGAGTGCTGAATGGCGAGTGAGATGACAGAATTAAAAATAGCTTTTATATTTTACATGCATATGTCTCCATATGTGGTAACTTAAAGAACTTGGTAGCATTTTCTTTCCCTCTGAGGGATTTTTTAAATGGGTCAGATCATTCATTTTACAGATGAGAAAACTGAGGCCCAGAAAAGCTAAGGGAATGAAGCAATAAGTTAGGGGAAGAGCTGGCCCTAGAATCTGTACTTCTTTATTCTTAGGTAATGATGTGGTTTTCTATTTTTCTCCAACTGAAACTTGCCCCCTCTAATTTTCTTCTTTCTAGTCCATATTTTTGAAGAATTTGGAATAGAATGAATACAGTCAACAAGCATTTATTAAGGACCTAATATGCGCAGCCAGGTGGCACAGGGAAGAGAGTGCTAGCCCTAGAGTCAGGAGAACTTGAGTTCAAATCCAGCCTCAGATACTTTAGCTGTGTGACCTTGGGCAAGTTACTTAATTTTGTTTGCCTCAATTTCCTCATCTGTGAAATGAGTTGGAGAAGGAAATGCCAAACTACTCCATTGTCTTTGCAAAGCAAATCCCAAATGGGGTAATGAAGAATCAGACATGACAAATGACACAATAACAAAAATGTGCCAGGTACTATGCTAAGTATTGGCAATACGGAGAAAGACGAAAGTCACGTCCATGGTCTCAAAGGAGCTCCCAGTGCAAAGAGAGAGACAACATGCAACTAGCTTTATACAGCAAGTTATAGACAGAATAAATTGGAAATAATCAGCAGAGTAGCATTAAGGGAGATCAGAAAAGGTTTCGTGCAGAAGGTGGGATTTTGGCTGGGAACTGAAAGATGGAGATGAAATGACTATTGGAAATCTCTTTATTCCAAAGGAAGTTGGCACATATAGTTCTAGATATCAGATCTTACCCTTTTCCCTTATACATTGGCCCGTAAAGTGTATCTATCATGCATGAGTGGCTACAGAATCAGGATCCATTGAAGGATGGATCTTTCTGGCCAACCTCAGATTGAGTTACAGCTCCTAGTTATACTGTGGTCAGATGGAGGGTTCCCATCCAACAATGGCTTTAGATATGGCTCCTTGCAAACTTCTGTGTTCTAATTATTTCATGACTTGTCAGGTCAGCTGGAAACCTCTTAATTCCACCCCTGTCCTCCCCCAGCATTGCCTTGGCTGGAGTCTGACTAGCCACCTGCAGCCAGTTCTGTGGGTTGAGAGGCCTGGAATGATTTCATAAACTCCAGTCCCAAGGGATCAATGCTATTATCTAACTCATTTTTTTTATTATCAGCATATGGCTGAGTACACTGTAACACTGGTGTGTCTGATGAAAACTTTATTTTAACCAACAGATTCTTTTCCAGACCACAGAATCCTCAAATACTAGAGCTGAGAGGCACCTTAAAGACTCATTAAAATCTCATATTTCATTGATAAGGAAAGTGAGGCCCAGAGAGGTGAGGTGAATTGCCAAAAGTTTCACAGCCAGTTTGTTCATAAGCTGTATGGCTTAAACATCTCTAAGTAAATGTTTGATAAAGGTTTATTGAAGTATTTGCCATGTTCTGCTGCAGTCAATATGTATGATCTAGAGTAATAGGAGTATATTGTCTATCGCATCATAAATAGCAAAGCCTTCTTTGTTTAGGTCTCATTTTCTCTACTACATAGGACAGACAGAGATGAGGCTAAATTCTGACATTCAACACCCTTGTCAGGTAAATTAATCCAAGTATTATCAGTCTCTCTATTCTTTGGATGAAGAAATAGTCTCAGAAAGATTAAGAAACTTACTTGGTGTCACATATTAATAACAGTAACTAGCATTTATAATGCTTTAAGATATTCAAAGCATTTTACAAACATTACATAATTTTAACCTTACAACATCCCTGGGCAGATGCTATTATTATCTCCATTTTACAGTTGAAGAAGCTGCAGCAGCTCAGTTAAAGTGATTTCCCAGGGTCCCATAGCTTATAAATGTCTAAGGCCAGATTTAAACTTCCAATTCCAACACTAACTGCTGAGCCATCTAGCTGCCCTGTCAATAAGTGTTGGAAATAAAATTTGATCACCAGTCTCCTGGTCCCTCAGTAGTAATTCAGCTAAGGAGAAATAGCTGCCCTCACCTTTTAGGCATTGTAGGTCTTTTGAGAAATTGGGAAGTACCTCTAATACAAATACTTTCAGGAGAATATCAGTTCCTCGAGGGAAGAATGAGTTGTCATTCAGCCCTTTATTTTTTTAAAATTTTGTCAACTAAGACCTTAGCATGGTACCTTGCATATTAAAGAAATTCTTGATAGTTTTATTTATTGAACTGAAATGAAATAGCAAAGAGGGTCTAGATTGGTGCTTTCCATAGACTTGTGAGGAAGTCAGAACTAAATTAACTTGGTACTTTATAAATCGGAAGTGAACCCTGGAGGAGCCTGGCAAGAGTTCAGTTCAGTTCACTAAGGGGAGCTGCCTACTTTCTGTTTTGTTTACCAGTAATGAAAATGCCAGTAGCGCCAAGAGGGCCACTGTCTGAATGATAACAGTGTACCTGTGCCCCTACAGGGGCTCAGTCTTCAACTGTGGGTGAATTCTTTACATTTTCAAAAAGAAGCATCTAAGTACACACCAGTGAAATGTAAGGATTAATTCTACTCCTAATATATACAAAACAGTGCCCTTTGCTGCTCAGAAGGGCTGGGACCCCTGAACTCTTGCCAGACTGCTCATGCTGTTATGATCAAATGCCAAGGATTGTCTCACTCCCCGCTCTGCGCTCCCATTTACACACAACACAATGGCTTTCTCTTCACCTTTGGTCAGAGGTCTTCTTGGCTTTCTTAGTTATACCACCCATTTCTATAGGGGTTCACTTATCTGAGGACTACTCATATAGCTACAAGGAAAGGCGGTGTGTAGGGGATGTCACTAATCCAAATGTATGCTACAAGATGGAAAGATTAAAAGAGTTTGTAGCAACAGGATCCTAACCACCCTGAAAAGAACCTTAAGATAAAAGATAAAATATCCGTAAAGCCCTCCTCTGTACAATCTTTTTTCATTAGCATAAAAAGCATTGCTCTGGGAGGCAGGAAACTGAATCTTTGTTTCAATTCTGCCACCAGCTGTATTATCTTGAATAAGTCACAGCCTCTCTGGGCCTCAGTTTCCTCATCTGTAATATAAATGAAAAGACATTTATTAAGCACCAATGTGTGCCAACCACTGGGTCAATGCAGTCTATACAAGTACAAAAAAGCAAGACCGGTTCTGTTCTCAGAGAGCTTACATTCCAGTTGGAGGAAACAACCAAGCTCCAGGGGTCAGCACCACAGCAGATGATAAGCTTCTGTGATCCTCCTCCTTACTGGAAGGATTGTACTTGATGATTCCCTGTTCATTCGTGTGACGTGATTAGATTACCAAGTTCTTCCTAATTCTACAAAGATCTATGACATTTTTTCAAGGTCACAATGATATTCCCTTACCTAAATTCTATTTTTTACTTATCATCTCTACTTCACTGCCTTCTCAACTAGATTGTAAGTTCCTTGAGGCCAGGAATTGTTTCTTATGCTTTTAAAGTAGCTCCAATAAGGCATAGCATAAGTGCTGGTCATGCTGTAATCCAGGATTCATACACCAACAACAGGATTTAGAACTGGAAAGGACCTTAGAGAGCAGCTAACCCAACTCCCCATTTTACAGATGAGAACACTGAGATCCAGGCCAATGAGATTATGCTTGGAAAAATCCTTCCACATGCAACGTAACAGTGATTGTAATCAAAGGATTTTTTGAATCACTGTTGATGTTAGGTTTTGTTTATAAGCTGAGTACCGACTTTTAGGACTAAGAGATTGTCAGTGTGCAATAAATATTAACTACCAGTAATACTTATTATCTAAGGGAGGAAAGACACAAAAGCACTGGCAAGTGACATCAAAGAAGAATTGCAATTGTTCCTGTTAGTAGTAATAGGAGAACAACGAGAGAAATTAAGGCTTACTTAGTCATACTGTTGAATGGACACAAGAACTCACCAAACTAATGAACAGAATAAAAAAAAAAGTAATTCTGACAATAGGAGGGGTAAAAGTTCTGACTTGATCAAGAAGTAGGAAGAAAAATAACATGGTAGAGGAGTATTCATTGTTGAGTTATTGCACATGGGTTTCACATTCAAGCCTGCTGCTTATTTTCTGTATATCCTTAGGCAAGTCATGGCATAGGATTGTAGAAGAGTCATTATGGAGTCACTCAGTAAGTGCTAAATAAATAAGTGTTGACTGATTTGCCTAAAGTCACACAGGTAATAAAGCAGAACTGGAATTGGAACTCTTTGTAACAATCCAAATCCATTGTTTTTTCTGATATGTCATGCTGCTACTCAGTTCTTGATCAAGTTAGGACTTTTATCTCTTGCATTGCCTTCTTTGAGCCTCAATTTCCTTATATGTAAAATGATGGTGTTAAACCCAATGCCCATTATGGTCTCTTTGAGTTCTGCATACTAGGGGCCAAATGAACCAAAGCTCATCAGAAAAAAGTGGAAAAAAAAAACAGAAAGCAGACCAAGACTGACATTCCTCTATAAAGAATCTGTGTAGGTTGGTGAGACCAGTTGAGTTCTGTAAAGTTCTTAAACCAGCTGTTTCTCCTGGGTCTATTGAAGTGTTCGTGATCAAGGCAGCTGGATGCTAAGGGCGTGGCAATTACAGCTGTGATGGGTTGGAGCTCCTTTTACATAGTTTTACTAGCTAAGTGTTTTCTCACTAAATATCATTATCTCATTCTTTCCCAGGCACCCTCTAATCCCTTTTGGCCAGTGCTTTGGCACTGTGTCTTTCCTCCCTTGGGTAATAAGTATTACTAGTAGTTAATATTTATTGGGTACTGACAATCTATTAGGACTAAGAATCAACACTCAGTTTATAAACCAAACCTAATGTAAACAGTGATTCAAAAAATCCTAATAATCCAAGAAAAGCTAGATGTGTTCCAAAATGAGGCTTACTGATATGGTATGGTTATTTCCAGACTGTTGCAAAATGTCAAAACAATTAAATAAAGACAAAAATTTAAGAGCCGCACACAATTCAGAAAGAGAAGAATAATTTTTCAAATTAATTGTTTAGGTTCACACTAGAGCAGTTATTCAGTATAATGAATTCTTACATAAGTTTTTCTTAAATTTTTAAATTTTATTAAAGCAAAGTTGTCTTTCTGTAAAGAAAAGCTTGTTTTCCATTAAATTCCATTTATAGAAAATAAAGACATACACTGATTTGGGGTGGGAGAGTGAATCTAGAATAGTCTGTTTGTAAGGGATGCTTAAGAAAGAGACTAGACCGGGAGTAGGGAACCTGTGACCTCGAGGCTGCATGTGGCCCTCTAGGTCCTCAAGTGCAGACTTTTGAGTCCAAGTTTTACAGAATAAATCCTTTTATTATTAAGTGAATTTGTTCTGTGGAGTTTGGATTCAGTCAAAGGACTAGACCCATGGTATACTGAGTACTTCAAAGGTTGCTTTGATACACTTTCTTTACTATAGGATCTATTTTGGTAGAAGAGTAGGTCATCTTAGCCAACCCTTTCATTTTTACCAATGGGGAAACTGAGGAAAAGAAATATGGTGTGACTTACTCAAGAACAAACAGCTAATAAGTAGTGGAATCAGAACTCAAACTCATACCCAGGTTTACTGATTCTGAGGCCAATGGATTCTCTTTCTTTCTTTCTCTTTGTTTCTTTGTTTCTTTCTTCTTCACTAAATTCTGTTTCCTCTCCTTACTATATATATTTACAGCTTCCCATTTCATGGTTCCACTTTTCCTGTTTTCTGAATGTTCACAATGGACTGTAGAGTTAAGCTTACATATCACAAATAGAGAGATGGAGACTCAACTTGTGATTTCTTTGGTTTAGGGCACTCTCAGATGAGGAAACTCCTATCAACCCACATCTTCTATTACCTATCTTAGAATCTTTCTAGACTCAAAGAAGGTGCTTAGAGCACTGAGAGGTTAAGTGAGTTTCCCAGGGTCACACAGTCAATAGGTATTAGAAATAGGATTTGGACTCAGGTCTTCTGGACTGTGAGGACAGCATGATTCCTCTCATATTTCAAATAAGTTCCAGTACCAAAATCATGATATTCTTAACCTCCTTGGGCAGCGAGTTTTTCATCTATAAAATGTGACAGTTTGACTCGTGTATCAATATGACATATTCGCTAGAGTCAGGAAGAACTGAATTCAAATCACTTAATCTCATTGTGCCTCAGTTTCCTTGTCTGCAAAATTAGGGGATTACACTCAATGATCTCTTAGGTTCTTCTAGTTCTAAATGTTTGATCCTATTGCTAGATAATCTCTAACTTTTCTTCCAGCTGTAAATCCTAGTAGTGGTGGGAGGATTAGAACCCAGGTCTTCTGATCCCTAGTCCAGAGATTTTTCCATTCTATCAAGATGCCTCCCATTTCTTAATTATTTCCTATCCCATTAAACAACAAAGTCAAATGAAATAATGTAAAATGAAATATTCTTTAAATAAACACGCAGAGAACTATTTCCCATCATATTCTAAGAAAATCCTTACTACAAATAGGAGGAAACACAAAACTTTCCTAGATGAGAAAACTCCTTCAACTGATAGAGATATCTTCTCTGCAATTTATGGTCTTAGAGAAATGCATGGAGCATTGAGAGGTTAAAGAATTATTTAAGGTCACACAGCCAGCATGTATAGGACAGAATTTAAATCTAGGTCTTCCTAAGTTCTGCAGAGCAACTTTCTAACAGCTACACTATAACTACCTTCTTTTTATTAAGGTGCTAAAATAAGATTCACAGTTAGGGAAGGGATTTCTAATTAAGACAAGTAAGAAAGGAAAGAAAAAAAGAGAAAGCACAAGAAAATAAGAATAAAAAAGAAAAGAGATAGACCGCTGTGCACTGAACTTGACCTTTTAATTCCCTTAAAAGCCACATTGCAAAGTCTAAATGACTAAGGTCCTATGTAGATCATACTCTGTTTTCATAATTACAGTATGTGCATTGAGGGATTTCATGGCATAAGACAGTTTCCAGAACATCAAAAAATAACTTATTTTTATTTGGTCATGATAATCCCTCTTCATCCACACCCAGTCAAGATGCTAGTTAACCCTTCAATCATCAGAAGTAATTACAAAACGTGACTTCTCTAGAAATCCTCCAAGTCAGGTTTAGAAAACAGGATTGCTGGGCGGGGTCAAAGAGTGGTTGGGATTTCTGGCTCATGGATCAGTTTTGCTAAGAGCAACTCTCTGAAAACTAAGATTTATGCTTTGGTACCCTCATCCTCTTACTGATATATGCCTTCTCCCTCTCAGCGGCATCCTTTCTCCAGAAGCATACCTCCTCCTCCTCTTCCCCAATCAATTTTAATTCTCCTGAAAGTATCTAAAACACAAATTTATATAATAATATGCATTTTCATGCTCTCAAGAACTCTGACTTCCAGCACTCAGAAATCTCTAACCCAAGCACATCTCAGAGTATGAGAAAAGTCTCAGAATGGGTAGTTAAGGACATAGCTATCACCTCACTTCCCATCTCTTACTCCAGGAAGCTATCAAATTAATGCTACTTTTCCTTCTGGAAAGGTTGTGTCACTGGATTGCCTTATGAATACAGTCACATGCCTGTGACTCCTCGTACTGCAATACCCTTCCCTGGCCAACGTTCCTATATATATGTTGTCTTCCTCAGTTAGAACACAAGTTTCTTAAAGGAAGAGACTCTCTCTCTCTCTCTCTCTCTCTCTCTCTCTCTGTGTGTGTGTGTGTGTGTGTGTGTGTGTGTGTGTATGTGTGTCTCTCTGTGTCTCTGTGTCTCTCTCTGTGTCTCTCTCTATCACTCTGTCTCTCTGTCTTTCTCTCTCTGTCTCTTTCTCCCTCCCACTCTCTCTCTCTCTCTCTCTCTCTCCCTCCCCCCCCTCCTTCCCTCTCTCTCTCATATTGTATCCTCCAAGCCCAGCACAGTGCTTTTTATGAGGTGCATCTCTTTAACAAATACTTTATTTATTTATTCATTCATCCATCCATTCTATTATTCATTTCCAAAGCTTTCAAGTGTATGATGTACCTTAAGACCTTTGACAGCTTAGGACCTAGTTACTCTTCATCTGTGGTTTGGAGAGATTTCATTCTGAATTTGTTCTACATTGCCTGATCTGATCCTCTCAGGTAAATGAACCATGATGTATAGTATAAAATTCTCTAAAGAACACATACACACAACATGGAAACATAAACAGAAAGAAAATGCCTCAAATATCCATACTTCTCAGAGATGCACTATTCCGACATGCTGAGTTCTTTCCTGGATCTTTTGATCCCTGCTATCAGCTCTGTAGTATAAGGTCCAGTCAAGCGCACCAGCCTAGAAGCCTGTGCTTTCTCTGCTTTAATCAATTAATTTAAAACACCTAGATTAAGGGTCTACTATGTACCAGGCACTGTACTAGATACTGATGATACCACGTATGAAAAGGAGAGTTTTTGTATTCCACAAGCTTGCATAGTCACAGCTGAGCATATACAGACCATATGCTAAGTTAACATAAAACATTTTCCTGGGGATGAGGAAAGCTAAACAAGTAGGAGAATTAGGATCAAGGAGGTAGTGCTTCAGCTGAGCCTTGGAGGGATTTCAGGTTTCTGAGAGGTAGAAGCAAAGAAAATCATTCTAGACAAATGAGGCTGTGCAAAGGTACAAAGATTGGAGAGAATGAATGCAGTTAGATCAAATAGGAGGTTAGTACAATGATCAAGCTAAGAGGGGATGAGTGCCTAAATGAAGGCACTTATGATAGGAGAACAGACGGAGACAGATGCAAGAAATCCTGACAAAGTGGATGCGATAAGACTTGGCAACCTATTGGGTGGATATAGGAGAGAGAGAGAGAGAGAGTAAAGCATTTCGCAGTGGCTTCCAAGTCATGAACTTGGGTGACTGAAGGAATGGGAGTGCACTCAATAAAAGTCTAAAAGTTAGAAGGAGGGGTGAGTTTGTAGAAAACCCTAATGTATTCTTTTTTTAGACATGTTGTATTTGAGATGCCTATGTGATATCCAAGTAAATGTGTTCAGCAGCTGGTTAGAGATTTGGAAATAGAACTCCAGAGAGAAATGAGAGCTAGATATGTCAGTTTTAGAGTCATCTGCACAGGGATAATATTTGAAAATATGGTGACTAATAAGATTGCCAACAGAAGGAGCACAGAAAGAGAAGAGGAGAGGACGCTGAGGTATCCCACATTTGAGATGTGGAGAGAATAAAGAAGGTGTGGTCCCCTGTATCCAATCCTGAAGAAAGGTCAGGAAAGATGAATACTGAGAAAAGGCAATAGGGTTTGGAAATAGAGATTCCTGGTGACCTGGAGGAGAGCAGTTTCTGTGAAACAGTGGGGTATAGACTGAGTTGAAAGGAGTCTTGAATTGACTGATAACTGGAAAAATAGATGCAGCTGGTGTAAACAAGTTGTTTTTTCCTACAAGTTTGGCTACGAATAGGAGGAGAGATATAGTATGAAAGCCTCAGAGGCAAAGGGCGGCAGATGCCAACATTAAGACTTTTGGCAACAATCGATGACTTCATGTCCCACAGATCAATAGCTCTTCCTTTCTGACTGAGGTAACAAAAATGGCTGGTAAGAGTTCTTACTATCTTATTAAGGGATTTAGTGCACTTCAGTTCAAGGAATGAAATTCCATTGGCAGAATTTTCATGATGACATAAAGGAGCAAGTAGGGAAAATATTTTGATGGCTTTGGGATGGACTTCCAGTAATCACGACATTCAGGTAGCTCACAATTCTAATTGTGAACATTGTTCAAAATCAAGGACACTCAGGATAGGAGTATTTGATTAGAAATTTTGAAGGTAAGAACTCTATCTTATTTTATCTTTGCATAGCCAGCTCCTTTTATAGTGCCTTGTCCATAGTACAGGCTTAGTAAATGTTGATGAATTGAGTTATGCAGAAGTGCTATAAGTTACATTGGAAAACAGGGGAGTTGAATTCTTTCTGGGGTCCTAAGGCATCCACGGATAGATTTAAGTGGGCCTGTGAATTAGGAACTTCTTCTATCTTAACAATGATATTTAAATATAATTGAAATACAATTCTAATCTTTTTATTTTATGTTTTTAAAAATATTACTCTGATAGGAGATCATTAGGGCCTCACAAAATTGCCAAAGGTGTCCAAGACTAAGGACCCCTGGACTAGATGATCTCTGTGCTCTCTGTAAGAATTGATGATTAAGGTGTGATTTGCAGGGAAAGGTTCTTTGCCATGAAGAGAAGAGGGAAAATGAGACCCAGTGAGACTACTGGGGGGGGGGGGAATATTGAGGGTGGGAGTCACTTACCATCAAACAGGGCACTCCCCTCCTCACTCTGGGCATTTTCACTAGCTCACCCTGGAAGCTCTCCCTCTCTTCATCTCACCTACTGGCTTCCTTCAAGTCCCAGCTAACAACCTTCTAGGAAGCCTTTTCCAATCCTTAATTCTAGTACCTTCCTTCTCTTAGTTATTTCCTATTTATCTAATATATGGGCCATTGTTATTTGCTCTCAAAAAGGACCAAATTGACATCACTATGCTGGGACCACATGTCTGACTGTGGCTGATCAGACCAATATGAACCCAGAAGGCTCTGCCACAGGTCGGGTGCAAATAGTTCATATCAACATTTGGAGTGGAAATGTCTTTAAATTTGCACATCTCACCTTTCTATTTTTAATTCTGCAGTTTTGCAATTCTGAATTTGCAATTTTATTGTAATTCTGATTTATCTTGTTTGTATATAGTTTATATGTAGTTGTTTGTATGGAGTTGTTTTATGTTGTCTCCCCTAGATTCCTAGCTCCTCTGGAAAAGAGATTTTAACTTTTGCTTGTATCCCTGTTGCTTAGCATAGTGCTTGGCACTTAGTAGGGGCTTAATGTTTATTGACCCACTGATTTATTGGGTGGGTGGGGAGGGGAAGGATCAGGTATTGGAGGTAAAAAAAAACCAGATCAGAGCAAATAACAACAGCCAACAGCAGCAATAATAATCACAAACACACTTACAGCCTGAAAGGGGCTCCCCCTAGTTTAGATTACTATAAGGTAGAGCTACTCCCAAATGAAAGCTGCCAGCCATGGACTAGGCTATTTTATCAGATAATAAGTTCCTCATTCAGTTTATTTTTTATTGAAGTAGATCAAAAACAACGTGAGATGTGCAAATTTAGAGAATCCACCCCAGATGTTCACATGAACTGTTTGTGCCAAACCTGTGGTAGAGCATTCTGAGCTCGTTTTGGTCTGATCAGCCACAACTGGACAAGCTGTAACTTGGCTCTAGCATGGTGATGTCACTTTGTCCTCTTCAGCAATGAGGGACAAACAACCAAGTTTCTCATTACTACATGTCTTTCAAGCAGAGATTGTAGTGATAAGTCAGGGCTAATGTAGGAGTTCACCCAACAGGTAGGAAATTATACTGGATGAACTCTACTATCATTCATTATACTCTATGATTTTATAAATTTAATCAGAAAATAAATTGAAAGAAGAGCTGAAATGAAGAAAGCTAACTAACTACTTGAACCTCTGGTGTCCTTCACCATCAAACCTTCACCTTGATCTGAGTAGGGCCAGTGTTGTAGGTTAATGGAGTAGCTGCCTTTAATTTGTAACAATTTGAAAAAGGCCTCCTTATCCCCAGGTATTTTTCTTATGGCTTAATTAGATTTTTTTCTATTTTATAGACTGAATTCCATGCCATTAGAGTGACTCTTTAGCATGCAGGTTATTCTTTCTTACCTGGCTCCTTCCAGGCCAGTGTAACAACCTAATATATACAATGCACTATGTTATAAAGGCAAAATTTAAAAAAAAAGTCTGTCCTAAAAGACCTACACTTTATGGTCTTCCATGGACAAGGTAGAGGGCTAGGGGCTCATAAATAATAGGAGACTAGGCTGACCTCCTTGGTATGGTCATTCTTGGGAAATATCCAATATGAGATTGGGCATGAGAAGAGTATGACCTTCAGAGGCCATAAAAGTTGTCACAGATTTAGATTGGGAAGGGGTCTCAGAGGTCATCTTGTACAAACATTTCATTTTAGAAATAAGAAAACTGAGGTCCATCAGGTAAAATCACTTGCCCAGGATCACACAAGTAATAGGTAGCAGAGGTTGATTTGAACCAAATCCTTTGACCCTTAACCCAGTGTTCTGCTGCACCATATAGCCTTGTCCAGCATCAGTCAATGTTCTTGGGGGTATGAGAGAAACTTGCTCATTTATTCACAAACAGTTGATTTAGTGGGAAAAAACTACATGTGCAAAAGACTTTTAGATCCATTTGTGAAACCATAGCCACAGAAGAATATGCAGAACAGTTGCAAAGGGCAGGGTTTATTCAAGTCCTAGTTAAATCTTAACTGTGTCAAGGAATCTTTCCTGATCTACCTTAATGCTAATGCCTTCTGTCTGAAGGTAAGCTTCCTAGATAGCTAGATGGTTCAGTGGATAGCATACCAGACCTAGAATTAGGAAGATTCCTCTTCCTGAGTTCAGATTCTACATTAGACACATTAGCTATGTGGCCCTGGGAAAGTCATTTAACCCTGTTTGCCTCAGTTAAGGAAATGGCAAACCATACTACCCAAACCCCTAGGTTTGGTACTGATTCTAAGGTCGTTGGGTTCTCTTCCCTCCTTCCCCTCTTTCTCTCTTTGTTCTTTCTTCCATCCTTCCTTCTTTCCTTTCTCTCAACATACCCTTCCCCAACGTTTTTTTTTTTTTTTTTAACCCTTCTACACTAAAGGTAATATGAGACAATGGGAAGATTTAGAGTCAGAAGATCTGGATTCTAGTCCTCACTCTAACTCTTTGTCATTTATGACAACAACATGAGGCAGACTCACTGTAGAAGGAACTGAAGCTTTTTCAATTGCTATGCAACCTTAGAATTGATTGACTGTGCAGCAGGGTTTCACTGGTAACAGCTACCAAATATTGGGCAACATCCAGAGCTTGTGCAAGCAGAGTGTAAATGACATGGTTTGAGAGAGGGATCTTGTAGGACAGTAGGAAGTCCTATGTGAGTCAGTGTAGGTCTGGACATTTAAATGATGCGAGATGATGACTGGGCTCTAGCTTGCCACAAACAACACTGAATACAATCAAAGGAAAGTGAAATAAAGAGGTCATTTAAAATCAATTACAGATGTACTCAGCTGAGGAAATAGGAGAGTAGAGATCATAAGACAAAGTGAAGTCATTCTATCTAAGAAGGGCATGGCAGAGAACTCAACTGAACTGAGGATAGAGATGAACGCTTAGATTTAGAGTTAAAAAGACCTAAGTTCAAATCTTGTCTCAAATACTCACCAGCTTTGTGGTCCCTGGCAATCTTAATCTCTCTCTGTCTCAGTTTCCTCATCTATAAAACGGGAAAAATATTCGTTTTTTTCCGTCCTTAGTACTAGAAGAGGACCACTGACATCATGATGTTGGGGTCAAGGAACAGGAGCTCTTTAGTCCAGTAGGAACTTGGAAGGCTCTACCACCGGTAGGGCATAAGTAGTTAATTTGAACGTTTGGGATGGAGACATCTCTAGATTTGTGTATCTCATATTTCCTTTGTGCTACTGTGATTCTTCTTTGTATCTTCTTTGAAGTGGTCATGCTGTGCTAGGTGGTCCTGTGCCAGTCTCCCATATCTCACAATGGATTTTACCTTCTTCAGAGAGACCTTGAGAGTGTCTTTGTATCGCTTCTCTGACTCTTTTTGAGCACTTGCTTTATGTGAATAATCCAAAAAATAATCTCTTGGGTAAAATATGATTGGCATTTGGTCTGCCTGGCTGGTCTCTCACAATTGCACTCTCCGCAGCAGAATTTGAATGACTGCCAGAGGGAAAATAATAGCACCTACCTCACAGCGCTGTTATAAGGACCAAATTAATTAACATATGAAAAAGTGTTTTGCAAACGTTAAAGAGTTATACAAAAGCTTTTTGTTCTCACCGTAATTATTATTAACCTCTAAGTTTCTGAACTCTGGGAAAATGCTCTAAGCATTTTACCTTTAGCTATAGTTGTGAATGATTAAGAGAACCTTCACCCCCTTCATACGCCCACCTGTTCTTACATCTTCCCGACTTTTCAGAACGTGTTGAGGATAAGCTAAATTATTTGACTAAAACAAAGAAGACCAAAGGCAGACTTTAGAGGCTTGTATAAGAGACACAAGAGGCCCACAACTGCTCCTCCCTTTTGCACAAAGAATAGTTTTGACACTAGGATGGAGGATAGATAAGACATGAGTGATGTCCATATATATGTCCAGTGTCAGCCTAGGTGGAGTATTTGGGTGTGTGTGGGAAAGAGTGAGTTAGCAGCTGTTTAAACTTAGAACATCAGAATATAATTGAGCTTTGTTTCCAGTCAGGATCCTAGTCTGATAAGTTTTCTTAATCAAAACATCCTCTCCTTAAGATCCAGTTGGAGATGATTATGATTAAGTAAATCTCCTAAAAATTTCTTGAGGGTCTTGGCATAGTTTAGGCCAAAAGATGTTTTCAAAAATCTACGTTTGCCTAGCTCTTCCAAAGCAAATTTCCAATTTGTGCACTGCTTTATTACTTTTTTTCCCACAGTTGATTTAAAACATTGTGCAGTTAGGATATGGGAACAAGAAAGGTGAAAGAATTACTGTAATTCTGAATACTTTCCTTCCTCCCGAAGCTGTATGTATAGAAGATCTTATGTGATCATATTCAACCAGAGGCCCCCACCAGTAGATGGAGCTCTGCCTGTAGATCTTAATGACTTACCTGGTAGATGTCCAACTGATCTCCAATCTGTCACTCCCATCTCCAGCATCCGCATTCTCCCTTTCCTGTTCTCTGCTGGGGCAGTTAGGTGGAGCAGTGGGTAAAGTAGTAAATCTTGAGTAGGAAAACTAAGTTCATAATCCTCCCTCAGATATTTACTAGTAGTGTGACCCTAAACAAATCACTTGACTGCTCCATGCCTTGGTTTCCCCATCTATAAAATGGGGATAATAATTTTCACCTCACAGGGTTGTTATGATAAGAATATAAATGTAAATACTGAAGTATTTATAAAGCTCTTTGAAAATCTTAAAGTACTATATAAATAGCTATGATTGTCATTATTTCTACTGGAGAGGGGATAACAGTTGGCTTGGCAAGACTTTACTCATCACCCTTCCATTGATTTATGATCTCAAGGCTTTAGAGAAATGAGAAATGTATGCTCTATCTCACAAAGTAATCAGTGGCTCCTTGTTTTAAATAGTGTCTTGACTGGCAAAATGAATGAGATTCAGTACAACACATGTGTTTATTCAGATTGTCTTAGGGGCTCATGTGATTGCTTCATGAAGAGTTCAGCAATGGTGATCCATTAACAAAGCAAAGGGATGCTCCTATACTTGTTGAAGTAGGGGATTATGGATGTAAAATGTTATATATATATATATGTATATATGTATACACATATATATATATTGTTAGAAATAGTTGATGTATTAGTTGGTTTTGCTGAACTGCTTATTAATTTTTCCCTTTCATGTTCTTTACTGTAAGTGGTGATTCCCTGAGTAGACGTGGGAAGAAAAAATGTATTCAAAAGTGAAGATTTAAAAACCAAAGATGTCGATGAAAATGTTGCGGGAAAAGGGAAAATAAAAAAGTAGAGAGAGATGGGTTGATCTCATGGTCCAATTCACATACCATAGGGTCTGGGTCTCACCAGTTCTTGTTTCTGTTCATGGCTTTGCCATTTTCTTGTAGATGTCAATGTGGTAGAGTAGAAATAGCATTGCCTCTGGAATATGAGGGTTTGGGTTCAAATTTTGCCTTCAATGCTTGTTATTTGAGTGACCTTGGACAACTTACTTAAAATTACTGGTTCCCAGTTTCTTCACATGTGAAACAAGTGACTAGATGGCCTCTCAGGTCCCTTCTAGTATTAGACTTAATAGTATCTTCAAATTCACACGCCCTTGTTTAAGGACATGGTCACAGTTTTACTTGGGAGTAGAAAATAGTAATGGTAGAAATCTTATTAGAAAATGTTAATAGTTAATATTTATATAGTGCTGAAAGGTATGGAAAGCACTTCACATGTGTCATGTTATATGGTTCTCAGAACTTTGTGTGGTAGATCCTACTATTTTTCCCATTTTACAAATGAGAAAACTAAGGGCCAGAAAGCTTAAATACTTTGCTCCAGGCTATAGAAAACACTTAATTCTTAAAATATGGTAATGGAAAGAACACAGACTTGTAACTCAGAAGAGCTGAGCTCTGGCACAACTTTGGAAAAATAATTTAAATTCTTTGGGATTGTTTCCTTCCTTGTAAAAATAAATAGATTGATATTTTCCTGCTTTATTGTTTCCTCCAAAGAAGGCAAGAATCAAGAAATTGATCTCTGGTCAAATGGACCAAGGTGCGAAGAGTTATTCTCCAGAAGGATCTTGAAACCCTTAGATTGAGGAATTTCCCCAAACATGGTTGTTTCATTAAGTCTTTGGGATTGTTTTAATGTACTGATCCTGAGAGTGCTCCTACTGCAGGACTTTGATATATTCTTTGGCTCCAAAGTTCTGACATATCTTAAGACTCTGGTTTATTAACACTGTCATTTAGTTTTAATCATTGGTTAGTTCCTCAGACAAATGACTATAACTTATTTAGTCTCCTCATCTTAGTTCATTTCCTTATTCTCCAATGCTAGCTTTGGTCATGCCAATAGTGAGAACATATAGCCACTAAAACACCTCTGAAATTAGACATATGTGATTTGCTTCAGTCCTATGGCTGCTCTCAATGTCTCCATGTCAATAGATCCCTTAGAATTACATGAGCTAATTAAGAAGTCAGTCTAGTACCATGAAAAGGGTCCAGATATTTTTAATGAAAAGATGTGGGTTCCAATCCTATTTTTTATTTGTGTGACCTTGAATTTGTGTCTGAGTCTCTATTTTCTCATCTGTAAAATTAATTTGTTGCACTTAATGACCTCTTAGGCCACCTATATGATTCTACCTTATATAATGTGTGTCATACAAAAGTAGAAACTTGAGAAATACAATTCACCATACATATTGCTGATAATGTTCCTAATAATGCAAATTGAAGTTTAAAAAAATGAGTGGATTGACTTTGATGACATAAAATTTCCCATTCAAGCTCCAAAATTCTATGAGTTCAGAATCTCTATCACTGGTTGAAGCCCCCAGGCTGTAGAGTTTCTGGGACTCCAACATGATCAGGTTCCTTCCATCATACAGTGACACTTTCTATAGAAAATGGATTGACACTCCTACTATTTGAGGGACATGTAGGTAGTAATCCATGTTCTAGATTTCTCCAAACATAACTGCTCTTAGTTCCTACCAGCTAGTCTTGTTGGCATCTCTAAGGTTTCTCTTATCCATAAAATGTTTGGGGCTTCTCTCTCTCAGAACATCTGCAAGGCAGCCAAGAGCAACAAACTAGGAATACTTGTATAGCTTATATGGAAATTATATAGCTTTGTCCAAATTGGCTCTGTCCAGAATTTGGAATGATTTTAGAATTGCCTAACTAATATAAATCATAGTCTAGTATCTACAGGGTACAACAAAATCTTGTGCTTTTTTAATCTATTAAATCTTAAATATTAAATTTATTATTATTAAACTCATTACTAAATTAAATATTTAGAAGCTCAATTTTTTTATTCTTGACAATACTTAGTTTATTTAGACATGTCCTATATGTAAATATATATATATATTAAATAGCAATAACCTAAAACAACCCTGAGATTTTTGGCATGCCCTATAGAGAATGCTGGGGCTATAAAAGCCATTTTATCCAGCTCTTATTGTACAAATGTGGAAACTGAGGCCTAAGAAGATAAATGAAAGGAAGAAAATAAACACTTATTTGGCTATGTGCCAAACATTGTGCTAAGTACTTTACAAATATCATTTCATTTGATCTTTATTACAATCCAGGGAAGTCAATGCTACTATTATCCCCATTTTATTCTTGAGGAAACTGAGTCAGACAGAAGTTGAGGGATTTGCACAGGGTCACAAAACTATTAAGTGTCTGAGGATAAGATTTGAACTGAGTTTTTTCCTAATTCCCATTTCCTCAGGCCGTTCAGTTCAACTCTCTAGTTGTACAGATGACGAAGTAGATCAGGAAGTTGTTACTTTCCCTTGCCCATAGAGCTAGGCATCAGAAGTGAAATTTGAACAAAGGCCCTATGACCAGAGTTAGTAGGATGATAAACAAACAATTTTATAGCACCAAAATGGACACTATCAGCATAGCAGATGAAACAGATTTCTAGAGCAAAGAACTAGAGTCACAAGGCTGATGTCTACTTTATATTTTGGCCCAGTAGTCTATTCAGATTGTCCAATACTATACAGATAGTAAGTAACCAAGCTGGGACTGAAACCTGATCCTTTGATTTCAAATATAGCATTCTCTCCATTGCCCCAAGCTGACTCACCTAATGTTCCCCTTCTGTTCCCTCTTTGGTTCTCTTATGCTGTGCCCTGAGGTAGGGCATGTCTTGTTTGACCTGGTCCTGCCCAGAGCTAGATCTAAGGGTAGAAACTTGGGTTCTGTAGAGTCTTCCATTGAATGGATTGAAGTCTTGTAGGGCCTGATAGCATGGAGAATCAAAGAAGGTGGAATAGATGGGAATTTTGAAAGAAGTGAGAGAAATGGAGCAGAAGTAGACAGAAGTGGAGACAGTATGAACTGGGTCACAAAACTGAAGCCAAACAGGCAACTACCCGATAAGGTGAAGGAACACAAATAGGAGTTGACAATTATGAGCCAGAACATCCATCACCCATGAAGGAATCTCCAAAAGACCCAGGAAAAGAACAAGCATTGATGTCTAATCACTCTGGAAGTGACCTTGGATAAGATCTAATCCATTAGCGTCATTTTAGAGATGAGCAAGCAGAAGTCCAGAAGACAGGTCCCTAAGATTATACAGCAAGTATGGGACAGAACATTGATCCAGAACCACATCTATAGTCTAGATTTGGAAAAGGATAATATTTTATCCTTTCTGATGCAACCAGCTTATTAGGGCAAACATCTCCTTCTCTGAAATCATTGTGTTCTTAAATTCTAAAGATGAGGAAACCACTGCTTTTAAGTGGCTGTGATACTTCATTGTACCTGTTATCTAATGTGGCACAGGTAGTAATCTCCTTATTCTTCCTTATCTTGTGTAATTCTTCCCCAACCCAGGAAACAAAGAGAATGTGAAATGACCATCAATCCAGTGACTTTAGATCTTTGCCCTGTAAGTCTATTTCAATGATCTTATGATAGTCTCCATTTTGGTGCTAGAAAGTTGTTTACTTTTTCTCCTTGCAGCTCTTGTCATAGGGCCTTTGTTCAAATCTTACTTCTGATGTATGTTGCTAAGGGCAAAAGCAAATAACTCTCCAGAAGCCTCTCTATCATCTATAAAGTGAGAGAGTTGGACTGAGTGGCTCTGAGGTCTCTTCAAGCTGCGTGATCCTATGGTTCTATGACCTTCTTATGTTAACAAGAAACTCTCTTTAGATGAAAAGAAACCCAACTTACCTCTCTGTGTGTAGACACATAGATGATAGAAAGATAGATAGAAAGAAAGATAGGTAGACAGACAGACAGATAGATAGAAAGATAGATAGAAAGATAGGTAGATAGACAGAAAGATAGATAGATAGATCGATAGATAGATAGATAGATAGATAGATAGATAGATAGATAGATAGATAGAAAGATAGGTAGATAGACAGACAGACAGAAAGATAGATCGATAGAAAGAAAGAAAGATAAATAGAAAGGTAGAGAGATAGAAAGATATGTAGATAGACAGACAGATAGATAGATAGATAGATAGATAGATAGATAGATAGATAGATAGATAGATAGGTAGATAGGTAGATAGGTAGATAGGTAGATGATAGATAGATAGAGGCATCTTAAAATAAATATTTTTATCTGTAACTGATATCTAAGATACAGAAATATAGAGAATAACTAGAGTGTAGGCCTTGGAGCAGGAAGCTTCTGATACTGCTAAGTGTGTGACCATGGGCAAGTCACTATTTTGCTTGGTCTGTAGTCTCCTCATCTATAGAAGAAAAATAACAGTATCTGTAAGTACCTAATTCAAAAAATTATTGTGAATATGAATTAATATAATATAAAGTAAATGCTCTATAAACAAGCAATCCATAAGAGTAACTTACAATTTTTGTTATTATTATTACCTGATAAGGAGGAGAAGTAGTTAGCCCCTTTTTCTAATAGCTCCACAATTCTCCTATCCAACCCACACTATTCCTAGGACTTAGGGAGTCAGCTGTTTCCTTCAGTGAGTATGTTCCTTCACCTCACTTTTACTCCTCTTCAAGTATCTCTGCCAGCAATGATAACTGAGAAGGCCTGGAACCCATCACAGGCAGCAGGTCTGGGAGTATTCCAAGACAGAATTAGCAAGTGACTACTTGGGTTCTTTGAAGGGCATCTGGAAAGCAGGCATGGCTTTTTGCAGGCTTGGAGGGGGGAAAAGGATCCCCAAGTACGAGAAGCAGAGTCAGCCCCTGCAGAAAGGAAAACTTGCCCATGTGGTCACCGTGCCCAGTCCCTGAGATCAGAAGAAATGTATCCTGGCTTAGTGCCTTGTGGAAATGCCATTCTGCTCTCCATGTCCTCTGAGCCCCACCAAAGTGAGCTCATGCAATATTAATTCCTCTAACTCTTTTGCACTATCCCTGGGTGTGGCAATGAGTTCCAGAAAAGTCTGGAGCTTAGGTCAAGTTCAGTTAATAATGACATGGTCAGGAAACAGAAAATGAAAAATCTGTTTTGTAATTTTAATTTTTTGAGCCCTAACAAGATGAGCGATGAGAAGGAGGTGAACTTATGAAGAGAAGTAAGTAAGCAGGTTGCAATGAAAAACAGGAAAATAAGGCAATGAGTCCCCTGCATCCTGGCAGGGCACAGGGAGAGGGATGCTTAGAACTGGAACGTCAGGTAGGATAAAAAGCATGAGAGGTGCCTGGGATTTGTCAGAATAAAGTGGACAGAACCCAGAGAAAAATGCATACAGTAACAACAATGCTGTTAACAACTTTATTTTGTTAGTGAGAAAGAATTTATTAAGGGTTTACCACGTGCCAGGGACTGTGCTAAGTGCCAAGCATACAAAGACATATCCTATTTTTTTAAAAGAAATAGTATTTTTCCCAATTATATATAAAGACCATTTTTAGCATTCATTTTTACAAAACTTTGAGCTCCAATTCTTTTTCTCCTTGTCTCCCCTCCCGTCTTCCTAAAATAGTAAGCAATTTGATATAGTTATTAACAACTTTGAAAGACTGACAAACTCTGACCAACAAAATGACCACCCATGACTCCAACGAATGAAAGATAGAGTGTGTTATTCACCTCTTGGCATTATGATGATAGACTCAGGGTGCAGAATGAGACATATATTTTTTGGATGTAGTCATTATTTGAATTTTTGTTTTGCTTAACAGCATCTATTTGTTATGAGGGTTTTGTTTTTAGTTTTCATTTTTAACAGTAGGAGAAAGAAAGGGAGAGAAAATAAATTTTTGTCAATAAATGAAAAATAAGTAAGTGAGTTTGAAGGCTCAGTTTTTTTACTTACTACTTGTACATATACATGCCTAGAAAAGTGTCTAGGTGTGCCAACATACTCTGCCCAGGAACATTCCCTGAGGTGGGAAGGGGAAGGAAAACAATTAAGGAAGGGGAAAACCAATGACAAGGTATGTAAAGGGCGTTCTGGTTGAACCAGCACAACCTTTCAGGCAAGACTGTGTAACTCTACGACTCTGATCACATTTCATTCCCTCCCCCCTTGGAAGCTGTGTTTCTTCATCTTAAAATAATATCCTTTCTGAGAAGTGATAGATCAGAAATATATTTTGAGGTGTGTGTTTTCAGACATGGATAACATGTAATAGGATAACACAATATTCATTTTGCTTTACCATAATTATTTGCTACAGGGGAGGACGCCCATTGGGATTTAGTGGGGCAGGGCGGGGGGCAATATCTAGCAATAATTGGGAAGGAAGGATGGTATGAAATGCTTGGCTGAAGAAGAGTGCTGACTATTCCCTCTCTCTGCTCCTATCCTTGAATGCATGGAACTATAGTTTCCTAGCTCTCTTCTTTCTGCTTGCTTTTCTATTTAGTGACTGAGATTTACCCCTGGGGAGAGGAGTTTCTGCAATATACTACTGAGAAACAATGTAAGAGGAGATTCCTCAGGTCACTGCATCACAAGAGGCATTTTTTTCTCTTGTTCCTCCCTATCAAACCCTTTCTCAGCTGAATATCTTTGGTTTATTTTGTGTCCAGGTATGTCCAGATTAATTTGATATTTTTTCTGCTTTAGGGAAAATACAATTTTATATATATATATATATGAGTGAAGTGTCAATTATGAAACTCAAACTCTCCAAAGGGATGAAAACCAATGATTAAAAAAGAACATCCTCCTCTTGCTTTGTGTCCTTGAATGACCATAATCCTATCTGGTTTTGACGGCCTTCCAAGATAAGGATAAATAACATTTTAAAGCAACTGACTTCTTTTGAGAACAACTGACAAATGCCAAAACCAAACAGACTCAAAAACCCAAATGGGGTATAGCCACATCAAGGTAAGTGATGAGAAGGCAGAAGTTTTGTCATTTCTGTGTGTGGATCCAGGGATAGCCACTATTATTCTGCATTGACTCCTATTGGCCCTGCTGTTCCAAGTACAGTATGACTCATAATATTTTAGCCTTTTTTTTTCTCCAATTAGGCAAAGAGAAGGAAAGACTACCTGTCTTAGGGAGCCATAATCTCCAATCCTTAGGTCAGAACACACTGAGATTTTTTTTGTCCTGTTCACAAACATCTATTCCAATTCCTTGGAAAAAAAGTGTCATTTCAATAGACATGCCAAAGAGAAAAAAAAAGAAAAAGAGAAAAAGAAAGGGAAAAAATGAAGAAAGAAAGAGAAAGGAAACAGTAAAGAACAAAAAAAGTGTAGAAGGGAACGTAATCAAAGACAATATTATTATTCTGATATTAAATTTAACATACATTATGTATACAACAGAAGTTAATGGTTTTATGTCATCTTTTTTGTTTAGTATTATTAGAATGTATGTGTTGGCTGATAATGAAGATCATGATAGAAAAAACCAAAAAGTACATTAAACAAGAGCCTTAAACTACGTGGTCTCTACAGCTCTTTGCAGCTTTAAATCTCTACTTCCACACCTCACCTTTCCCTTCCCCGCCATCCTCAAAGGGAAAACTGAAGGTACCAGTTTTTGCTTCTGTTTCTAGGTCTGTTACCAATATGTGGTGATTATAAGTAAACCACTACCCTTCTCTGGTGTCTGTGTCTTTCTGACAGTAACCCAGGGTCAAGATTCATCATTCTTTCTTTTGTTGGCATTGAGAAGACACAGACAACCTTGAGTTCCTTGGAACTAGGCTATATAATTAAGTATTTGATTTACTGAATGCCAAGGTATTATATAAATAATAAAAAATAGATTTATTTCAATATTCATTTAGTCACACATGTTGGATAACATGTAAAAAACCTACAGAATATGATGGGAAAAAATGTACGTGAGAGGCAGCAAGAAAGAGGTGTATGCATGACGGTCTCAAAGCTGAAGGATAGAAACTCCATGACAGCAGACTCATTTTCCTTATTGTCTTTGTATCTTAAGCACCTAGTTTTGTGTCTCATATGTATTGTCAATCAATAAGCATTAATTAATCACCTACTGTGTGCCAGACCTGTGTTAAACTAAAAGAAAGGAAAAGAAAGTCCATGCCCTTGAGGATCTCATAGTCTATTGGAAGGAGCTTGCTTAATTTTTGGTTGAATTGAATTGAATTTTATATGAGACTGGTGAGGATTGTACTCACTTAAATTTGTGAAGCAGGTAAAGTACATCTTTCAACATCCCCTTTTGATCCCATTGCTGTCCTTTTTATATGCCCTCCCCCTGAAGAACCTGAGATCATAGAACAATAGAATGTTGAGCTGGACAGGTCCCTAGAGATAAATTATTCAATTCAACTCTTTTGTTTTACAGATGAGGCACCCCGACTGTAGGAGTCATCCATTCAGAGACCATAAATGAACATCAAGGTACTTAATGAGGTATGTTTGAAAGAACTGGAACTATGTAGCCTGGAGAAGAGAAAGTGGAAGTGGGGATCATGTAGTGGAAAAATAAGAGTAATTTTTCTGGATCTCAGAGGGAGATCTAGAAGAAATAGGTAGAAGAATCTAGAAGAAAGGACAAATAAACAAATTTAGACTTGAAGAAACCTCCCAACAATTAGATCTATCTAAAGGTGTAATGTGTTCTCGTCTTTAGAGGTCTTCTGACTTATCTAGTATGTTATAGAGGGGATGCTTCATACGGGTAGATTGTTTTCCAATTCTAAATCATTGCCCTGTAAAACCCAAGGGTTAATGCTTTCTATCAGAATGCGCAGCAAATGTCTGGCCTTACTGCAAAAGCCAGCACCACTCTTTCCAGGCTCCACCTTCTTTGCTGATCTTTTCCTTAGCTCTGGCTGATACTCATCTATAAATCCTCCCGAGAGACAAACACCAGAAATGACAAAATCACTGCTTGTACCAAGTTCCTTAACTAAAGCCACTGAAGGCCTTGGGAAATGACTCAAAATGCCTGGAAGGAAGTTTAAGGGGGGAATAAAGAGCAGCTTGTTTAAGAAAAGAACAAAAAATAATAAAGCAGTAGCTAAAATAACATAGGGAGGGCAGAACATCCATAAACTCTGTTTAGAAAAAAACATCCCCAGGGACACCTGGCAAGCATCTAAAGTAGAAGTAGGGGATCATTGCTTGCCTTAAACACAGGCGTGCTAGTGGTGGCCTATATGGTGAGATATGACAGATGTCAAAAAGCTCCTTCCACCCAGTAGATATCCTTCCCTCACTTAGCCGAAAATTCTACCATTAGATATCCATTCCTTCGGTTATAGTATTGATTTCTACCTGAAGTCTTCTTGTAAAAGACAGATACCCTTAGCAATTCTAATCCTTAAAGGATATCTTAGTGAAGCTTAGTTTCTCAGAGGTAATCCAGAAAGATCTAGATCAATGGGACAGTCTTAGATTTGGACTTAGAGGACCTGGGAACAAGTCCTTGTTAAAGTTACAATCTGAGTAGACTTGGGCAAATTATATGTCCTCTTGGATAATTAGTTTCTTTATCTGGAAAATGGGGATGAAGATATGTGTACTACATTCCTCACAGAATTATTAGGAGGAAAGTATTATACTGGCTTTTAACTAATATGAAAACGTACATATTTATTAGGATAGTTTTTGTGCACATGCTTTACCCTTGTCCTACACATATCACTGAGGGAAGGACATACCTTCGTCTCTTCTTCAGAGAGTAGCAAAGTACTTTGAATATAGAATATGCTTAGGAAATATTTAATGAAATTTATTAGAGACAAAGAATTGGGGGTGTGTAGGGCAGCATCTAAAAAAAGTTCTACCTAAAGCAAGTGTGAACAGACTTTACTGAACCTCTGGGTGTTGGGGGCTGATGTTGGTAGGGAGGGAGTGTAAAAGAGGTATCATATTTCTGGTGGCAGGAAGGTGTCTTACAACAGGAGAGACAAAGGCAGGAAAGTGAAGTGGAAGCCTGGTGCTGGAATTCCAACTGATGACTTACAGCTGTTTAAGGAGAGAGTCTGTAACTCAGCCAAAAATCATTAGCTTTCCCAAGAGGGGACATAGATCCTAATGAGAGGATGTGCCCAGCCTGGGTTCTCCAGTGTGATGCTTTGACGGTGGGATCTAGACACCGCAGACTAGGAAAATCAGAAGGAAACTAGCTGCTAGACAGTAGCTTTTCTCTTCATCCTATGAAGGATATTTTTTTATTTTCTGAAGGTAGAAGAGGGCCATGGCTGAGAAATAGTCATTCTGCCATGTGACTGGGAGAAGGGAGGTCATATGGTGACAACTTTCCCTCTCCAAGATGGTGCCATCTCTGTTGGTAGACTAGCATCCAGGAATCAGAAAGAGTTCAAGTTTAGTTCAAAGAATTTAAAGTTAGTCTTCAGCTTCCCAGTGGCCAATTCACTTTTATATCCTAGGATTCCTTGGACCTTTTCTGAATATAGCTTAATTGTTCCCTTGGAAAGCAATCCTTATTTTGCATCTGATTTGAGCTTAAGGAGTACAGTCCTGAAGAAGTCAGAAAGTCTTCATATAAAGGCTGTAGCTTATAGAAAGAAATATTAAAGTATAGAACTTGCTAAAAGCCTTCAGGGTTTTAAATTACTCATGAGGTTATTAATGCAGTAGAGAAGTTTGGGGATCAAATTCTCTTCCTCAGCACCAGTAAAAGTGAAGTTCTTTATCAAGGGAAGCTGTGGGTTTTCAGATAGAAGTCTTGGGCTTCAATCAAGTCAATCTAGTTCAACCACAAAAACAAAACATTTACTAACCACTTATTACATACCATATAGCATGCTAGGTACTGGGAGTACAAAGACAAAAGAATAAGAAGAAAAAGTTTTTGTTTTACAGATAATAGGTACACAGATAAATAATTTGAGTGAGAGGAACAACTACAAAGTAGAAAAATTTAACAATAAGCTCTTGTAAGCTAGCTCAAGCTGGGCAGTCAGCTAGTCACTCAGTATGTGTTTAGTAAGTGCCTACTATGTGCCAGGCTGTATGCCAAGTGCTGAGATACAAAGAAAGAAAAATGCCATCTGTACTCTTAAGGACATCATAGTCTGAAGGGAAGACAACATTCAAACAACTATGCACAAATAAGCTATGTACAGGATAAACTGGAAATAATCAATAGAGGGGAGATAATAGACTTAAGGTGGATGCAGAGAAGCTTCATGTAGAAGGTAGGATTTTAGCTGAAACTTGAAGGAAGTGAGGAAAGCCAAGAGGCAGAGGAAGACTATTCTAAGCATGGAAGACATGAAAATTTAGAGGGTTGAGAGATGGAGTGTCTTGTGCAAGGAACACCTAGGAGGCCAACATTACTGGATCAGAGATTATGAAGATTTAGGACATAAAAAGAAGCCTAGAAAGTTATATTGTGTATATGGGGAAGGGGGCAGATTTTGAAGTTTTTAATGCCAAACAGATTATAGAGGGGTGAGGCATAAGGTGTGAAAAGACTGGAAATGGGATAGAGGGGAACAGATTATGAAAAGATTTAAAAGCGAAACAGAGGATTTTCTACTAGATTTGGAGGTAATAAGAAGTCACTAGAACCAGGAAGTGACATGAACGCACCTGCATTTTAGTACCTGCACTTGGCAACTGAGTAGAAAATGGAATGTAGTAGGGAGAGACTTGTGCCAGGGGAACAACCAGCAGGCTATCGCAACAGTCTGCTCATGAGATGAAGAGGACCCACACCATTCTGTTGGCAGTGTTAGAGTAGAAAAGGTAATATATGAAAGAAATATTATGAAGGTAAAATTGTTGGTAGCAGATTGAATATAGAATATGAGATAGAGTACAGAGTCAAAGATGACAGAGAGGTTTTGAGTCTGAAAGACTGGGAGACTGGTGGTATCTTTGATAGTAATAGGAACATTTGGAAGGAGAGAGCATTTTGGGAGAAAGATAATGAATTAACTTTTGAAATGCTGAGTTTAAGATGTCTATAGGACATCTATCTCAAGATGTCTAGTTGGAGACAGTCAAGATGGCAGTTGGAGATATTAGAATGGAGACCTAGCAGAAATCTTAGGACTGGATAAGCAGATGTGAGAATCAACTGATTAGAGATGATAACTGAATCCAGGAGAGCTGAGGAGATCTTCAAGTGAAATGGTATATAGAGAGAAGAGGGCCCAGGACAAAGTCCTGTGGGACAGCCATTGTTAGTGGGTGTGACCTAGATGAAGATACAGCAAAGGAGACTGAGAAGTAGGATCCTTGGCTTTACTGTTTACTACTTGCTGTGTGCTTACAACTTACTACTGTGGTCAACTAGTTCAAGATGTATAAAAGGAATGCCCAGCAACAGTGAAGGCCCATTGAAGTTCTGTAACATAAATTTGTGGTGGACCCGATCAGCATGGTTTCATGATTTCTCTCTGCTCTGTTCAGCAGCATGTGTGTAGAAGCAATGGTGGAGGATGGTGGGAGTGATCCCAAAGTTGAGGCTTGACAGAACAAGGTATTTTCTTCTGTAAAAGGGAAAGAGACGCAAGTCAAGAGGGCAATGTAGATGTGACCCCTTGACCAAGGGATAGAGAAGTATGGGGAAAGGAGGAAAGTGTGGCTATTGCAGGGGTGATGACCTAGGGAAGAACTGAAAGGTTGAGAATCCAGTATAGAAGAATAGGATTTGGGATTGCAAGTGAGGGAGAGAAGTGAAGACAATAGATTGAATCAGATAAATGAATTTCAGTGTTCAAGAACATGAAAGTGGCACATTTGTGAGTGATGGCAAGATCTAGGATATAAATGATCTTTGTGTATAGTTGAGGTAGGGTGGCAGAACAGGTCATGGGAAATAAACCATGAAGTTAGGGTATTTATCAATGTCAGTGTATATGTTGAAATCTCCTATTCTGCAGGCAGAAATTGGGGAAGAGAGAGAATGGTTATGAGTCAAGCACTGAACTCATTAAGGAAAGAAGAAAAGTGTTTTAGAGGTCAGTAGGCCCCCAGAATTTTGATGGGTGGTGGATATAATTGATGATGAACTTCAAAGGCAGAGAAGTTACTAAGAAATGGTGGTAGGAGAGCAAAGGGGTATTCCAACCACCTTCTTCATTGAGCAGTAAGTGCAGAGGAATAAGGGGAAGTGTGAGAAAGAGCAGCCAGGGAGGCCATGTGATCAGAAGGGTCTCAGTGAGAGCCAAAGATGAAAGGAATAGAAAGGGAAAAGATTTAAGATGAAAGCAAATGTGTTACCTGTGGAGCAGGAATTATAGAAAACACAGCAGAGAGGGAGTTTAAGTGGAAAGGGTAGGTAGTTTTAGAGTGAGACATTGAGGGAATGGTGGTTTGATGGGAAAGGGAAAAAGGGATCACTTTGTGGGGTCTTGGGAATGGGGTTTGAATAATGACCTAGTAGACTTCAGAATCACTTGGATGGGGAGGGTATGACCAGGTGGGAGTTTGTTAATATTGAGGAATGAGTTTAGTTAGATTTTTATTGTCCATGGAGGTTTGGTTTCAGGATCACTTCTCTCAGGTCCTTAGGTAGTTCAGAAGGAACAAATAAGAGAAGATGAAGGAAAGGTGTTGCTTCTCTTTCCCCAAGGAAAGAGAACAGACTGGAGATGATGGAACAACTTTTGTATACTTCCTAGGAAGGGTGTTCAATGGAATGGTAATTCTCCTCTTCCCAGGAAAGGTTGAAAACCAGGAAGGAGACACATGTTGATGGAATGACACCCTTTCTATTCACCACAAAGACAGGAGACATAGCTAACATTTATATAGAACTTTAAGGTTTGCTAAAACCTTCACAAAAATAAACCCATTTGATCCTCACAACCATCCAGGGAAGTAGGTGCCATTATTATCCCCATTTTGTAGATGAAGAAACTGAAGTAGATAGAGATTAGTTGGTTTGCCCAGAGCCACAGAACTAGTAAGAATCTGAGGCTGGCTTTGAACTCAAGTCTTTCTGTCTTCAGCTCCAGTGCTCAATCCACTGCTTTATATAGCTGCCTCGGCAGTCAATAAGACTCAACAACTCTTGGGGTGTAGAAAGCAAGGAAAAGGGAAGAATGAAGGCTAACTCTGAGGTTTCAAACCTGACTGACAGGGGAGGTGGTGGTGCTGATCTCATAAAACTGTTCCAGGTTATTTTTATGGCTCTAGGGTAAGACTAGTGAGACTCAGTCTCTCAGAATTGTATGGCATATTTAGGTTTATTTGGTGCTTTCTTTGGTAGGTAGGGTAAGTACTCCCCGCATATGGCAGATGAGGAAGGTACCAGTCAGAGCAATGAAGTGAAATCAACGGTCCAACAGCAAGAATGGGGCAAAGCAAGGATTACAACTGGCGATGGAACACCAGTGTTCCATCCATTTACAACAAATCCCTTCTTTGGAGTAATCCCAGGGAAGTCATGCCCTGAAAACCCAAGAACAAGGGTTACAATTACAAAACTAAAGGATGATAATTCTCCCATGTCTCACCTCCACTCCTGCCCCAGAAAAAGATACAAGTTGATCCAAGTATTGTATGGATACCCTTCTGTCTACAAAGAAAGGAGAGAGGCCCCTGATGGTAGTTCCTATGCAGAATGGACCAAAATTGGGCTAGTGTTAGAGAAATACTCCCTCAGATACTTGACCAAAGAACAAGGAACAAGATCTATTTCCATAATTTTAATTTTTTCATCTAAACACTAAAATCTCAAATGCTTGCTTGGATCAAGTTTCAGAATTTATTTGGAACTGTGTGTTGCTCTCTGACAAGACCACCCTGAAGTATCTGTTTTTGCTTTAGGGCTGCCCTCTCCATTCCCCCATTCCTAGGCTCTCAGGACCCTCATGCTTCCTAGCCCTGCTCAGAGAGATTCCATCCCAAGAACTGCTTATAATTCTTTTTCCTTCCTTCATCATCCTTTCTACCCCATTCCACAGAGATGCTATCCAAGGAGATAACTAGCTAAACCAGTAAATCAATCTGACCTCATTTGACTTTCTAAACATGTGAATTCCATAAAAGCAGGGAATTGAGTGATATGCCATAGCTTTACACATTATACTGTAGGATGGGGATGGACTCTGTGATTTCGCTGGTATAAGGAAATCCCATGCGAGGAAGCTCCTTCTACCAACACAAGTTGGCACTTTCTCTGCAAGCTGTAGTATAAGAGAGTTACTTACAACACCACAAGGTTAAGTGATTTGTCCAGGGTCTCATAGTAAGGACAGGCAGCTAGGTGGTGCAGTGGATAGAATACCAGGCATGGAGTCAGAAAAATTCATTTTTGTGAGTTCAAATCTGGCCTCAGGCACTTATTAACTGTGTAACCCTAGACAAGTCACTTAACTCAGTTTCCTCATTTGTAAAATGAGCTAGAGAAGGAAATGAGAAACTACCCCAATATCTTTTCTAAGAACACCCCCAAAAGGTGTCATAAACAGTGGGACATGAATGAAAAAATCTGAACAGTGACACATGGTCAGGAATTGTTAGAGGCATGACCAGATTCAGGCCTTTGTAGCTTCCTGGACAGATCTTTATGCACTATATTCAACTCTGCTTCTCATTTTATAGGAGACCTGTGAAAAAGATGCCTGGAAGAGCTTGGGATCCAGAGTAGCCAGTCTGGCAGTTCCACTCACTTCCTCCACCCTACACCTCAGTTTCTTCACTAATGAAGACTGGACTAAATTTGGGGCTCTCAATATGGTGTGTGTGTCCCCCAGGGCGTAGCAGAAAGTTTCTTCCTAAATGTGCCCACAAGGTTTTAATTCTGTTCCTAATAATTAATTTTTTCTTACACGTATATGCAAGGTAAACTCTAGGATTTGTTTCCTTTTGTATTCAATAGGGGGAAGGGGAAGGTTTATTGAGAGGTGAAGGGAACTCTTGGAAACTCTTGGCTTGGATGATTTCAAAGGTTTCTCCTGCTCCGCAATCTTGGGAACTTGTGATTTTGTCGGATTTTGTCGGTAAGCCCCTGGTGTTCTAAATAGAATAACAATTTCAGGGAAATGTATCCTGGCCTTGACCAGGGGAAAGAAAAGGGTGATAGTGATGACACTTCTGGAGTCACTGTGTCTTTAAGGAAGTGAAACTGCTCTGTCGACAAAAGCGTCCCTTCATCTGAACACAATAACTGAAGTATCATAAGCCATAATCTGGGACACCTGAGATGCTCAGGGACATGATTGTGGGCCTACTTTCCATGAAATCTTTGTACAAGTTGGAAATGACCTTGTGCAGTGTACACTTGGCACTAGGCTGCTATCATTCCAATCACTCCTAGGAAGGAGTTTAACCTGAAAAAGCTCAGGAGGAGTCTGGGGAAGGATGGAGAGGGTCACTGTTATCATCCCCATTTTCAGCTGGCAAATTGGGGTCTCAGAAAGGGGCAGTCTCTTCTCTGTTTTAGGATCACTTATTTCATTCTGCCATTTTGGGATTCACTTGATGCAAAAAAATAGTACTCTAGAACACAACTTAGTATTCTTTGGATGAATCTGCAAAGGTAGGAGTAGTAATCAATCTCATACAGGATAAGAAATTTAAAGAGGCATGGACAAGTGATTCAAACGAGGAGACCCCTTGAAGTTTACAGATCTTACACATGATGAAACAATACCAATACCAAACTTGTTTGCCCAATGGGACAGTAACTAAGCACTCAAAGAAAAATCTAACCAATAACCATCTCAGAGTTTCAAAATCAAAAGAGATCTCATGGGTGGCCATAGAGTCCAACACAAGTGCGAACAAGAATTTCTCTGTAATAATAAAAAATAGGATTTAGATAATACTTTGTAATCTGCCAAGTGCTTTATGCATATGTTGTCTTATTTGGTCCTCACAACAACCTTCAGAGATAGGTGCTCTTATTGTCCCCAGTTTACGGACACAGAAACTGAAATAGCCAGAGATGTTATGTCTCTTGCCCACAGTCATGAAGTTGGTAAATCTAACACTCCTTCCACTGAACCACCTCATGGCAAATGGTCATCTACCCTGGTAAGTAGGTATTACTATTGTCTCCATTTTACAGGCCAGGAAACTGAGTCAGGCAGAGGTTAAGTGACTTGCTTAGAGTTATACAGTAAGAATCTGAGGCCAGATTTGAACTTAGGTTCCAAAACTTAATGTCCAAGCACTTCCAAGTCCAGCACTCTATCCACCTAACTGCCTCTTATGTCTGCCATCTTATGGTAAACAAAACAAGTTGAAACATTCTTCAAGGTCTTCTCATTTGATTCTTTCCCCCAGTTGGCATAAATTTCCAAGTAATCTGAAAAGCATTTTGGAACTATGCTCCATAAGTTCCTAAAATACATCCTTTGACCCAGTAATGCCATTGTTAGACTCATGACTCAGAGAGAACAAAGAAGAGGAAAAGGTACATGTATATGTACAAAAAATATTTATAGCATCTCTTTGTGATCACAAAAAGCTAGAATCTAAGGGTATTGTCCACCTACTGGGGAATGACTGAACATATTATAGCATATAAATATAATGGAATATAATTGATATTTTTATATTGTTCAGATTGAATAACCCCCATTCCCATAGCTACAATGAATAACTGTAAGTCATCAAAAATAATATGTCCCTATAAAATGAAAATATTCATTTTTCTATAATGGGTATAAATGAAGTGCTAGCTGCTAATTTACCAGAAACAGTTTCTATTGTAAAAGAGTGCTCAGTTGATGAAGGTTAATGGGACAGCTAGGAGGTACGGTGGATAAAGCACCAGGCTTAGAAGTCAAGAAGTTTTGAGTTCAAATCTGTCCTCAGACACTTGCTAGCCATGTGACCCTAAGGTAGTCACATAACCCCTATTTGCCTCAGTTCCTCACCTGTAAAATGGAGACGTACTAGAGAAGAAAATGGGCAAGCATTTGAATAGCTTTGCCAAGAAAATCCTCTGGACAAAAGACTGTGGGGCCATGTAGAATCAGACAGCAACAATGAGGTAAACTTGTGTTTTCCATAAGATGGCACAGGAATAATGGGTGGAATTGCAGAAAGCCAACAAGCATTTATTAAATATCTACTACATCTTAAGGATTGTAGTAGGGACCCAAAGAGAGAAAAAGAGACAGAGAGACAGAGAACTAAAGAGAGAGACAGAGACAGAGATGGAGAGAAGAGAGAGAGAGAGAGAGAGAGAGAGAGAGAGAGAACCCTTGTCTTCTAGGAGTCAATATTCTGCTAGTGGAAAAAGACTATGCTGAGAATAGCAAGGGAAGACTTGGGTGGTTGTGCAGGCCCAGACACTGCTAGGAGAACATGACAAAATGGTAACCTGGATGTTGGCACCCACAGCTCCATTTGCATGTTGGCACCCACAGCTCCATCTGCATTTATCTATCTCACCTTTTTCTCAGCTGTCATCTACCTCTGTGGCTATGCTGTTGCCACCTCTAGGTCCTTTGTTTTCCAGATACACACCACACTTCTGTTAGAACCTGCTTCAATGTGAATGTTATAATTACAGCTTCTGCCACTATGAATGACTTGCATTTTCCTTTGCTCCTATTGTCCTATAGTGCTTGAAGGCTTAGGAAACTACCTTTTCTGTAATAGTTTATCCTTTCACACAATCTCTGATGAAGCCAAACTGGGTGTCTAGTTGGTTTGCAAACTTGACATAATAGCGACATTTATATAGTGCTTTCAAGTATGCGAATATCGATGAATAGCATGATGAGTGAGGGAATAACACATTTATTAAGCATTTATACAAAGCACCATACTTAGACAGGGATAATATTTTGGGTATCTTCTACAGACTATGGCTATACAGGCATATGGGTGCTTCGGGAAGGCAAGATTTTACAGAGCAGCCTGGCACTGCCAGCCTTGCAAACTAGTCAACATAGAAACAAAGAGATAGTATACAAAGCACCATATTTAGCAATAAGCATTCATTTAATACCTACCATGTGCTAGGCACTGTGATAAGCACTTAAAAATTTTATATTATTTGACCACAATGACCCTGGGAAGTAGTTTTTATTATTATCTCATATTACAGTTAAGGAAAGTAAGGTAGACAGAGGTGAAGTGACTTGTCCAGAGTCACATAGCAAGTGTATGAATTCAAATTTTAATTCAGGTCTTCTTGACTCTGCTACTGTGTAATGTAGCAGCTTCTTGGCACTGGGCTGCAAGCATTGCTATTCCCTAGACTCAGGGGTGAGGAACCTACAGCCTCAAGGCCACATGTGGCCCTCTAAAACCTCAAGTATGGCCCTTTGACTGAAACCAAAGTGAGGTCACATGTGGTCTCAAGGCTGCAAGTTCCCCACCCCCGCCTAGGTTCTTGGGTGCAGAGTCCTGAGCTGTCCTCATTAGGATCTGAGGAGAGATAGATGGTGGTCAAGGTGGTGGTTTCACTGCTTTATTATATCTCACTTGTCCCTTATAACACCCTAGTGAAATAGGGTTGTGTTATTCCCATTTCTAGAATTTCCATTTCTTTATTCCCATTTTACAGATAGGGAAACAGAAATTCATAGAGGTTAATTAACTTGCTCAGTATCATGCAATCAATAAATGTCACAAAATTTGGTTACAGGGCTATTGACTATAAATCCAGCAATCTATGTACCATGGAACACTGCCTCTCAAAAACAAAACAAACAAAATCTGATATTTATATGCTTTCTTAAAAAGTTTGTGAAGCGCTTTATTTATTTTACTTTATTTGTTTCTACCAACAACCCTGTTAAATAGCATAAAGACAATAATTTCCATTTTTTCTTTTTAAAAATGTATTTATTTGCTTTTTGATTATATTTGAGTTTCAGACTGCCTCCCTGCCTCCCTTCCAATTCTGCACTAGAGACAGCCAACATTGGACACAGATATATATGTGAAAATATACAATACATACTTCAACATATCAGTTCTTTCTCTGGGGGTGATAGCATCTTCCTTTGTGGGTCCTTTGGAATTGATTTGAATATTCATTCCACAATTTATTCAGTCATTTCAGAATTGATGGGAATTTCCAGGTCTCTACTACCACAAAGAGAACCACTATAAATATTTTAGAACATATAAATTCTTTTTCTTTTTTCCCTGATCACCTTGGGAAACAGACCAGATAGAGTTGTTGCTGTTCAAAGGGTGTACACAGTTTTACAACTCTGGGCATAATTCCAGATTGCTCTCCAAAAGTCATTCCCATGTTACAGAAAAGAAAACTAAGCTTCTGTGGGGTAATAGTAACAAAAATAATAATAACAATGATATAGCTTGCATTTAAACCTATACATCTTTAAGGTTTGCAAAAACTTTGCAAATATTATCTCATTTTATTCTTACAACACTCCTGGGAGGTAAGTGCTATTATTATCCTCATTTTTCAGATGACAAAAATAGGCAGACAGAGGTTAAGTGACTTGCTTGAGATCATATAACTTGTAAATATCTGAAAATGAATTTGAATTCAGGTCTTCCTTCCTAACTCCAAGTTCAGCTCTCTATCCACAAAGACTTCTAACTGAAATTAAATTAAAATTAATTCAACAAATATTTATTAACAGTTGGGGTACAGTGGGCCTGGACTGTAGGAGGAAGAGAGATGTTAGGAATAGGATTGTTGAAAGGTGAATTAGACTAAAACAAAAAGGTAGAAACCATTACATTTATAGAGGAAGAGGGAAAAATCCTAGTTGTAGGGAGGAAACACAGATATTAGAGATCAGTGGAGAAAAATACAAACCTATCTTATAATTTTAAATGTGAATGGGTTAAACAATCCAATAAAATGAAAAAGGATTGAGAGATTGAATAAAAAAATAGACCCTCCACAACTTGTTGCTTAGAAGAAATATACTTCTAAAAAATAAACTAACATATTGTATCATAAAAGCTAATTAATACAAATGAGACTAGATAAAAATTAATCTGCATCAGGTGAATCTAAAAAAAACCAGAGTTACGATCATACTATTCTACAAAGCAAAAAAAAAATTCACAACATAAAAAAGAATAATTAAGGAAACTCCATTATTCTGAAAGGAGCAACAGTCAACAAAAAAATATTTATATTTAACTTGTATGTACCAAAAGCCTTAATATCTAAACTTATAAATGAAAGATAAACTGGACTATAAGAAGGTATAGACAGTAATACAATAGCAGGAGATTTCAGAGTCACTCTCAGTTTTGGATGTGTAACAGAAGAATAAACAAAAGAGAAAACAGAATTAAAAATTGCTGGAGAAAGCAAAGTTAAAAGACATGGCATCTTATAAATTGTACTTCTGAAGAATACACACACACCTGCACATTTCCCATAACTACATGGAACTTTTACAAAAATTGGTCATGTACTTAAGATCAGAGATATTTCAAACAAATGTAAAAAGATTGAAAAAGTAAACATATCTTTTACAAACCGCAATACAAAAACAGTAATTATTTCAAGGACCAAAAACAAAAGTCACAGACCAGAAGGAGACTTAACAATGAAATCTAAACAATAAATTTGTCAAAGAACAAATTATAGAAGTAATAATTATGTGAAAAATGATAGTGATAAAATAAAATTAACATTTTTGGCATGCAGCTAAATCATTTGTCAGGTGAAAAATTCTCTCCCTATAAATATATGTTGGCAAGATAGAAAAAAAGAAATGATTAATTAACTGAATATGCATTTTTTTAAAATTAGCAAATCAACAAATAAATGAACCTACAATAAGTACAAAAAAGGAGATATTAAATATTAAAGGACAAATAAAGTGAAATGTTAAAGAAAACTATAGAAATTATAAAAATAGAAATTTTTCTTTGAAAGCATATTTTTAAAAAAAGATGAACAAAATCCATAAACCCTTAGTTAATTTGATTTAAAAAAAGAGGGCAGAAAATTAACTCAACAAAATAGTAAATGAGCAAATTGAAACCACCCAAAAACAAGAAGAAATAAAAAAGAATTATCAGAACCTGTTTTCCATAGTTATATGCTACCAAGATGGAGAACACAAAAGCAATAGAGAAATACCTTCAATAATTTAAAACACCAAAACTAACAGAATACCAAATAGCAATATTAAATAATTTAGTATTAGAAAACAAAATAGAACTAGCTGTAAAAGCATTATCAAAGAAAATAATTTCTGATGCAGATAGATTTATGGGAGAATTCTATTAAACTTTTAAAGATGAGTAGTATCAATACTACACAAATTATTATCAAAATTTGAGAAAGAAAACACCTTACCAGATTTCTTTTATAAGGTACATGTTGCCCTGATACCTAAAACCTAAACCAGGGAAGGAAAAAAAGGAGGATTGCAGAGCAAGGTAACTAATGAATACTGACTTACAATTTTTAAACAAAATTCTGCCAAACACTCTATAGTGACCTAGTTGAATTTATACCAGGGATGCAAAGATGGCTCAATATCAGGAAAATAACTAATATAATGAATTATATTAAAAGCAAACTTATCCAATACCACATGTTCATTATAATAGATAATGGAAAAACCTTTGATAAAGTTTACTACTCATCTAAGCTTAAAAAAAAACACCCTATAAAGTAGTCACAGAAGGATCCTTTTTAATATTGTAAACCTGTCTAAAACTAAACTCAGTGGAAGGAAAATCACAATTCTACCAAAGTTAATTTACAGTTTTATTGCTATATCAATAAAATCATCAAAAGAGTACTTTATAGTATTCAATAAAAAATAATAACAAAAGTCATTCCAAAAAAAATAAAAGATGGAAAATATTAGGGGAAACACTTTCTTTTTGAAGAGATCAATGACATCATGGGCAAGTGAGGCAGAGATGCACAAACCATCAGCCTTGTTCTCCCTTCCAGAGTCATGGAAGTCCAGTGGCAAGACAAAAGTCAGGGCAACTGGCAATGTCCCAGGATGTAGTGGATGACCTTGATGTCTTCAGTTTCTGACTAAGCACTCCATAGCACCTGTCTCAGCTGCCTTCATGGTCATTGGAACAAATTGTTCTCATCCTCCCATTCTACTGGGGAAGACTTCTCATGCTTGTGGTAGACAGAGTAACTCACCAAAAGGTTTGAGGTCTGTTGATTGCCCTCTACCTAGTTGATCCTATCTGTTCAGACAGTTTTACTGGGGTATGGCCACTGGGCATGCTATTGCTGCTTGGAGAAATTTGGGTGGCAGATAGACCCCAAAGGTGGATAACCAGCCCTGAAAAGGGCTCAGTAAGCCCTAACATCAGAGGTATTAGTCCTCCCTGAAGACTCCATACATCCCATTAGGGAAAATAGTGAAAAGATAGAGACAAAGAAAGAATAACACTTTGAGACCTCAAACTATATTTTAAAGCAACAGTCATTAAAACCATCCTGTAATGATTAAAAAATAACAAGGTAAATCAATGGAACAAGGTAGACAAGGGAAAGTTATAAATAATGGACTTCAAAAATCCAGTGTTTGAAAAACCAAAGGATATAAATTACTTAGCAAAGAATTCCTAAATAATGAAAACTACTGGGAAAATTTGAAAGTAGTCTGGCAGAAATTAGGTTTTGATCAACATTTTACTCCACATTTCACAGTGCATATTTTCAAGAGTGTCAGTGGATAGAAAGAATGTTGAGCCTAGAGTCAGAAAGACCTGAGTCTAGTTCTGATCTCACACATTTATTAGCTATGTGACCCCAGGCAAGTCCCTTCTGTATATCTCAGTTTTCTTGACTAAAATGAGGGACAAAGTACCACCTTCAGAAGGTTATCATTAGATCAAATGATATCATATTTGTAAATCACTTACTAAAGTATGCGGTACATAGTAGATGGTTAATAAATGTTTATTTCCTTTTACTTTCTTTTCTAAATAGATATGTGATCTTGATATTAAAGATCATACTAAAAAAAATGAAGACCGCCAGATCATATCCCTCTCAGAGCTGTGTTATGTATTCTTAATCAACCAATGAAAGGATGATAAATACAAAAGATAAAATAGATAACTTTGATTAAACTGAAAACTTTCTGTACAAACAAAATCAATGCACCTAAGATAAGAAGAGGAGTCCTCAAATGGGGAAAAAACCCATAATTTGTATACCCTTGATAAGGGTCAATATTAAAGATTTATAAACAATAGATTATGTCTATATCCATGTATATATTATATATGCCATATGTATATATGTGAATACCAATTCATATATAGCTATATGTGTATGTGTTATAAAATATGTGGGTCCAAATCCTACCTTTCTTGTTTGCTAACCTTTGTGCTTTTGGTCAAGCTGGGCTTTCATTTGCAAAATTAAAGGAAGGTACTTTCCAATTTAAAATTCAATAGTGTATGTATTTCCTTCAAAACTCCTACACCCACTTCCTTTCTTATTGCTTCTAGCTTTCATGTTATCCAAGAGAACAGGAGAACCTTTGTTTCAAATTCATGAAAATTCAAATCATGTTTCAAATTCAAATTCATGTTTGCAGTTACAAATTCATGAAAAAATCCTTGTAGGATCTAGGAATTTAGAAAGAAAATGGACCTTAGAAGTCATCAAGTAGAATATTCTTAAGAGGTGAAGAAATCAATTTAGAGTTTTTTTTTCCTTTTCCCCCTCTCCTCATGGACCTTCCTCAAAGTAAACAATTTGTTTATAATAAGGAAGTGCAGAGCAAGGATTTTAACTTAGCTCATTTGACTATAACATTATGCTCCGTTTTCAATTCTATTCTTTCTGATTTCACCCAAGCCACTCTCTTTATTTCTGTATCTTAGCTTTTGCTTTAGAAAATAATAATAAAAATGTTTTGGGGGCCCGTCTCAATTAACAAATGCTGCTAAATGGAATAAGAAAAAAAAAACTTAAAGATCTTTGAAATGGTAAGGATGAAGCATAGATTGATTTAGGTTAGATTTTTCAGCCTGCCCTGTTTCCCTCTTAACTCAGACCATTGCTTTCACCTACATTTCTTTCATCTCTCATCTTTGTGAAGTTCTGCTCTAACATCAAAATGCTCTTTCAGTCTTTCAAAAGTATTTCCTGTAGCATCTCGGGAATCATGTTTGAAATTGCTGTGAAAAGCCTAAAGAGGAAGAAGAATGGAACGGGGGTGGGGGTGGGAGGCTAGAGGGGGTGCGGCATGGAGGAGGGGATTGAGGAAGCCTTGAGTGGTGATGCTAGTTTTGGATTCCCTTTCGACATCTATTCTGGCTGCCAAAATCCAGGGCCTGATGACACGGAACTAAGAAATGAAAGCTAGTGAAGTGGATAGTAAAATTCTGATATGGCTCAGGCACACATGTGAATCATCTAGTTTAAATACACTAAGAAATGTTTCTGGGAAAGGCAAGTGATTAGATCTAAAGAGAGGAGCAAGTGAACTGGGCTAGAAGCGAAAATTTGGTAGCAGAAATACAATCAATGGATTCTAGTGCATCTACCCTTTAATGGAAGAAAAGAACGCAGATGCCGTGACTAAACTCAGTGCTGAACACATCATACACCTTTAAGAAATATTTCATTGGTTTGTTGAAAATGTAAAAATCAAGTTTAACAGGATCTAATTTTAAAATTTGCATTTGAATGTGGGATGCTTCTGATCTCAGAATTAACAACACGATGTCTCTAAGACAACTTAGAAAGTCTTGTTAACTGGTGCACATTCCATCCTGTCACCTTCATTTAACCTCTCTCTCCCCGCCTACTCTACGCTGGAGCAATACTCAGTCTGACGTCAAGAAGCAGGCCTAAACTCCCCTGGCCTCTTCCAAGTATTTGATTCATGACTCTCCTTCACTCAACACATACTCTGCCTAGGCACAGGGGGACAGCAAAGTGCTATTTTGGGCTAAGAAATCTGCTTGTTTGTCTTTGGGAATTGGGTTAATAGATCACATCAGTAAAAGTCATCAGTTACCTACCATTATTGGTTGACACTACCTAGACTTGATTTACAAGTGTGAGTAAATGGTAATGTTCTCATTTCTTGCCCTATATCATTTCCCAACTGAAGGATATTTGTAAGATTCCACCAGGTTTTTTCCCCCTAACTAAGGGTTAGGGAAGATTTTACTCGCAAATGGTTTTTGGCAGGGAGAGAGAATATGGGTCAATTAAAGTTGCGGTTTCTTTAAGAAACAAGAACTAAGTAAGCAAATGTTACATATGTTCTATTATCCAATGGTGAAAACCCTAAGGCTTTAGATTCTCTAACCCTGTAAGATGAGCTCAGGAATAAGGAGAAAAATTTATGTTTTATCATGAATCTAGGTGAGTCTCATCTAGCTCTGGCTTTTTATGCCTAAAGTGAGGCCTGCATGTTTGAACCTGAACTGGACAAATTTCATTCTGCTTCCTCTCCATCACCCACTTCTTTCCCATGGGAAAAAGATGGCACTGAGAAGTGCAATGTAAGTTAAAATGTGAGCAACCTGAGAAATATGTAAATGCCCTACTGTTTCATCCCTCAGAAGTACCTGAGATGTAAATCACCAAGAATTCCTGTCCTTTCCCACATGGCTACATGGATAACCCAAGTTGAAGAAGTTTCCTGTGGGTCATTTCTGTGAGTCTCCCCACCCTCAGCAGTCTAGAAATTACCACCTTGCATGTTTATGAGTCTGTCCAACCGTTTTATAGGGCCCCCTTTCTCCACCTTTAGAGCCATGGCTACTTCCAGGGGCTATGTTTCTCATCGTTGGTATTTGGCAAGCCAATGAAAGCAACATATTTTCTCAGTACCTTCTCCATTAAGATGACTTCAGAGAACTACATAGTCTCTGAGTTACAATCTATAGTAAGAAAAGTCTATAGAGGTCATCTAATGAAATGTCCCTGATACCCTCAAGTTGAGTACTTTAGTGACAGGAAACTCACTATAACAAGAGGTTGTATATTCTGTAACTGGAGAATCCCAATTATTTGAAATTTCTTTATATTGACTTCAAAATTTCTATTCTTTACATTTCAGCCCATTATTTCTATTCTTTCCACTTTCCATAAGAAGAGTTGCCTTTCCATCCCCATTGTTCTGCTTTCTGTCATTTTTGTTATGGTATGTTGCCATTTAATGATCAAGTAAACTAAAGCCTTGGGAAAATTGCTAGGGAGTAGGTCAAGATTGAGAGTTCTGAAAATTTCATTCATATAAAGTGAATCCTTCCTCCATGGCCTGCAGTGTTTCAGGAAAGCAGATCTCCAAATCACATGATCTAGCATCTAGATATTTTTTAGAAATTTGGTATTTGTCTACCAAAGAGAATAACAGATTTGTTTAAACTATATGTCAAACCCAAAATAGACATAAATCGAAGGAACTCTGAGGTTAGGAAATTCCTCTACTAATGTAGGTTGTGACCTTCTTTTACAATTTATAATCTCATAGAGTTGCCTAGAGCACTAAAGGGTTTAATGATTTACTTTCCCTGGCTTCCACAGATAGTATATGATAGAGGCAAAACATGAACCCACATCTTTGGGGCTTCAAAGAGAGGTCTCTATCCACTACTCCATGTTCCTTTTATTTTTCAAATGATCATTACTCAGAAAATCATGATTTCAATTCTCTTGGGCCCTCAATAACCAATTCAATCTTTCCATTCCATCTTCAAGAAAAACCTAGAAGATGAAGAGACAAGTCATGTGACAAAGAAAACTTTTTCTTTGGCTTTCCACCAAAGCTAGGGAAAGGTGGGGCAGCCAATGAATGACTCATAGTTTCGGGATGAAATTCAGACAATATCCAGTGCTTTGGCACTTGGGGGTGCAGCAGGGACAGGGTAGTATATTGAAAGGCTCTGCAGGCCTGGATGATGTTCCTTCTGGAAAGACAAAATCTACAATGAAAATGAAGCTCAGATGCAGAGGGGAGTGTGAGTCATCCTTCCAAAAAACCAAGTCAGATCAAGATGATGATTGAAAGACTCAAAGTCCTGTAGGGTTCTGATTTCTGTCATAGTGTGAAAGGTCTCTCTTCAGTAAACAAATCACTGTATAGTTTGAGGGAGAATTCCCTATATGGGGAAAGAAAGAAACTCCAGAATATTTTCTTAGTCCTGACTTAAAGCATGGCAAGCAGTATGGTACCATGGAATGAGCAATACTTCTGGAGGCTTTGGCTCAAATCTGACCTCTGATGATTACAAGACACTTAAGCTCCCTGGGCTGAGTTTTCATATCTGTAAAATAAAGTTGTTGCATTAGAAGACCTTTGACCATCTTCTATTTCTGTGATCCTCTGAGAGATTCAGTTTATCTGAATAAACTTTATTATTTTTTAAAATCTATCTTGAAATGGGATGCAGGAGAATACTGTTATGGAGTGGTATCATAACCTCCTCAAAAGTAGAAGTAGAACCAACGGAGAGTAAAGGGGAAAAAAGGTTTCTGTTCAACTGTCATGGTGTAGCATAGTATATGGGGAAAGAGTGTTGGATTTGAAGCCAGGGTATGTGCCTTCAAGTCTTAACTCTGCTTTTCAGTAGCCATGCTATCTTGGGCATGTCATTTCTCCACTCTGAGTCTCAGTTGCTTTATTTGTAAATTGAAGGGGTTAAATTTGATTTTCTAAGGCCCTTCCAGTTCTAAATCTAAGTTCCTATCGAGTGGAGATATCTAACAACAGAATAGGCAGCTAGGTGGCTCAAGTGAACAGAGTTCTGGGCCTGGAGTCAGGAAGATCTGAGTTCAAATCTGACCTTAGACACTAACCAGCTGTTTGACTCTGGGCAAGTAACTTAACCTCTATTTGCCTCCATTCCTCATTTGCAAAATGAATTGGCAAACCACTCCAGTATCTTTGCCAAGAATACCAAATGGACAACACAGTCACAAACAGCTAAACAATAGAATGGGCCGCCTTAAGGAATAGTAAGCTTTTTATCATTGGACCAAATCAATTAATATTAATAAGCATTTATGAAGCATCTACTATATACCAGGTACTGTGTTAAACTCTTGGTTATGCAAAAATGAAATGCTGTTCTCATGCAGCTTACATTCTAATGGGGAAAACAACATGCACATGTATTTTGTTACTGTCATTTGGTTATGGCCAACACTTCATGATCGCATTAGGGATTTTATTGGCAAAGATACTGGAGTGGTTTGCCAATTCATTTTACAAATGAGGAATTGAGGCAAACAGGGTTGAGTGACTTGACCAGAGTTACACAGCTAATAAGTGTCTGAGGCCACATTTGAACTTGGGTCCTCCTGACTCCAGGACTGGCACTCTACCACTGTGCCACCTAGCTGCCCCATACAATTTATATTGTGTACAAAGCACCAATTAACCTTGATGGGGCTAGAAGGATAAAGAAGGAAAAACAGGCACATGTTAGCAGCATAGGGATGATATAGAAATAAATATATAGGTATAGATATAGAGGTTTATGTCAGGGGAAAATATAGATGATCATATAGCAGGAGCAAGAGATGATGAATTAGCAAACTTCAGGTAATTTATATGTCTTACACACCCCTCTCCTCCCATGATCCCATACTCTGTGACCCAGTGACACTGACCTCCTTTCAGTTGCTTGAACAAGACCCTCCATCTTCCTTCACCCATCTTCCAACTCTAGACATCTTCAACAGCTCTCCACCTTACCTAGAACTCTCTTCATCTTCCTCTCCATTCCCTGATCTCCCTAAAGTTCCAACTGAAATCCCACCTTCTATAGCAAGTCTTTCTTGATCCTTCTCAATTCCAGTACCTTGCTTTTAATAATTGTTTCCAATTCTTCATGCACGTGCCTTGTTTGTGCATCGTTGTTTACAAGTTATCTCCCCTGTTGGACTGTGACCTCCTTGAGAGCAGTGACTCAACTTCATCTTCTTTGTATTTCTCACACCTAGCATGGCATGTAATAAATGATTTGACTGGGTGACTACTGGAACATCCTCAGCACATTGACTTGAATGCCTATGGAAAGCAGCTTGGAGACCAGAAAAGCCCTTTTATAGTATGAGGTACATGAGCTGAGTCTCAAAAAAAAGCCAAGATTCCAAAGAGCAGAGGTGGAGAGGGAGGGCATGCCTGCCATTAGGTACAGCCAGTGAAGAGATATAGAAGTGGAACGTGGAGTGTCCCATGAAGAACAGCAAGAATGCCGTTTTGCTGGAAATGTAGGATAAGAGGAAGGATACTAACATGTAATAAGGCTAGAAGAGTAGGATGTGACCTGGTTGTGAAGAGTTTTAAATACCAAATGACATTTGGATTTAATCCTAGAAGTAAAAGGGAACCACTGGAGTTAATTGAGTAGGAGGCAGACATAGACAAAATGTCACTTAGGGAAAATCACTTTAGTGCCTCTATGGAGGATGGATTAGAATGGAGAGAGAGACTTGAAGTATGGGTGCTATATAAGGGACTATGAGGTGGAAGGTTATATTGTACCTGCCCTAAAGTCTCATGCCAATCATATGATTGAAGAAATCAAGTGAACTGAACTGGGACACTGCAACTTTCTACTATTACAGATTTAGTATAAGCTTAAACATTTGTACCTGATTGTTGGTTGTAAACTTTCAACTTTGTCATGGAGGAGTTAACCTTCACATGTGGGATGAGTAAGGAGTAAAAAGCAACCTCACTCTCTTCCTACATTGGGTTTCATCTTTGGGCTGCTACTAAAATGGCAGTCTACAAGATTAAAAAAAAAGACGTTTAGTAAAACCATTGAAATGTTCTCTATTTAGTCAGTGATGTAAATTTAAATCTCTTTTATTTCCCATAATTATTTGAAACTGAGTAATCACAAAAACAAACACTGAACGTGCAAAAACTTTTAAAAGATAGTATATTAAACTGAAACTATAAACTATCATTCATAATTAAACAACAAAAAAGTGTATGTTAAGTTATAAAAGATAGGAATCAAAATTCCATTTGCTTACAAGTCTTTTCCTGCTCTCTCCATCTCGTGTGTGTCTTTTTTTCTGATATTGGTGGATGAATAGACTGAAAAATGATGTTAGTCAAAGTTGTGCGAGGGCAGCAGTAAGTTATGTTATTAGAGCATGAGAACATATGACTGGAATAAAATGTGTACCAGTCATCTAGCAAGAGCAGTAGATGCCCAATTGGCAGCCCACATGGTCCCCTGGAAGCCATGCAATGTTTAAAGATCCACTGGAGGGTCCCCGACATATTGGACTGACCCCTTACGGAGGGCATAGCCAACAATGGTGCTGGAGGGTACTATTAGAAAGAGTAATCCTAGGGTTCTTATATTTCTGATTTTATTGTGGTGGTGATATAGTAGAGAAATCATTTGACCTGGAATCAGGAAACACCTAAGTTTAAATGCTTGTTTCTACATGAATTAACCATGTAACCCTGAGCAAGTCGCTTACTCTGTGTGTCTCAGTTTCCTCATTTTTTAGTAAAAGGACATCAAGGCTTGCAATGCCTATCTTAAAGGATGGTTGTGAGGAAAATGTTTTATAGGTCTCTGAGTTCTATACAAATATGAGTTCTTATTATTATCAATTAAACCAGGTTACCTTTTCTTCAGATATCTTCACATTTAATACTGAAAGAATTGTGCAATCATTTACTCTGATGTCTTAGAATAACCAAAATGATAGCATAAGACAGCTGGTGTCTAGTTATTTAGGCAGTTAAGTGACACAGAAGATAGAGCCCTGGGCCTGCCAGGGAACACCTTGGTTCAAATCCAGTTTCATACACTTATGAGTTGTGTGAACCAGGGCAAGTCACTTACCCTCAGTATCCTCAAATATAAAATGGGGATGATCACACCACCTAACTCAGAAGGTTTTTAGGAGGATTAAATGAGATACTATTTGTAAGGTACTTAGTACAATGTCTGTCACATTCATTATTGTCATTTGTGACTCCTTGGACCATACTATCCATGGAATTTTCTCCAGTAATATGTCACATAGTAGGTACCACATAAATGCACATTCCTTTATTTACTTCATGTAAAGACCTAGAGTTTGAGATACCAAAAACTTTGTTTTTATTTGCAGATTTCAAACTCACTCTACTCTCAGATTGTCTTTCCCCCAAGTTTATTCAAATAAAACTTGGTCCTTTTGTTTCTTAAAATTAGTATGTCACCCAAAGATAAAGAAAATCAATCAGAGGTTTATGGAAAGATGGTCTACCCAAATACTTTTCCTTTTGGTTCAAATTTGCAGCAAGGTGTGTGTGTGTGTGTGTGTGTGTGTGTGTGTGTGTGTGTGTGTGTGTGATAGAAACATTAGATTGCATAGACCTATATCCTGATTGATTCAATCATTTCTCCTTCATGATCTGTGGCCTCTCATCAAAATGGTCCATTTCCTCTTATGCTCTTTTGGTTTGAAACTTTAGGTTCTGATCTACTCTGCATGGATAGCCCAAAGTCTATACAGCTTATTCTAGGACTGTGGGCGTTTCCCTGTATTAGCCTTTGGGAACCTTGCCCAAAGTCTTGAGTTAATCCCCACTGAGTCTGGAAAGTCACATTGGGTAACTGCACTTTATTTATTTTCAGTGGGAGCACAGGTCATGTGTATGAAAGTATGGTCTGCTAGAAAGCTTACTGTTTTAAAAACTCAGAGGCACTGATTCTCTTGTCTTCTTTATACTGGATTGTAATATTCCTAGCCAGACTCTCAGGATGACAGATTTCCCTCTTTCTATGAAACTGAGATACCAAAGTTGTATCTATATTTACAAAGTGATTTGTAATCAGTCAATGAACAGATACTCAGTAAACACCTACTATGTGTCAGGCACTCTGCCAAGTACTAGAAACACAAAGACAAAAATTAAACAGACTCTGTCCTCAAGGAGTTTACATTTTGTGGGGGGAAATGTAATGTTAATGAGATTAAAGATCTTCCCCACCCATTAATGGGTCTGCCCTTTCAGGGGAGTTTGATTAGGGGAGATTTGTAGGAAGACCCACACCTTTTGTTAATGAAGCAGTGGTTCTCAATGGTTGCTATGCCCTCTGGCTCTGCAAAGTGTATATATACTCTGAGGTAAGGTTTTACTTTGCGGTTTACTCATTGGAAGTGTTTGTTTGGCCAGAGGAGAGTCTGGAAAGCTGCTAAATAATCCCCTCCAGCTTTGAAAACCCAGATTTTGGTGCTTCTCTCTCTGGTGTCTATGTATGTATAGTCAGACAGTTATTTGTCTGTTGATATGTCAGACAGCTGGAAGCCCTGTCTGTTGATTTTGATTTCTCTATATTTTCTCTGAATTTCAGGGTGCTGACTTTTCCCCCTGAACTAAGTGAATGATATATGTGCTTGATTAAAGTAATTGTTAACTCCTCAAGTTGCTTTCCTTTTAGAAAAGCAGATCAAAGAACCTGTGACAGCAGACCTTCCTGGGTATGTTGGGAAGGAACTTTACCCCAATCCTCCCCCAGAGGCAGGGAAAATAAGGGAATGGAAATACTAGCTGTTGGAATTATCAGGAAATGCCTCAAGTTGCCATTTGAGCTGAGCTTTCAAGGAAACTAGAGAAACTAGGAGGCTGATGCTGATAAGATACTATGAAGGAAGTACATTGAAAGGAAAAGACATAGTCTGTACAAAGGCATGGGGACAGCAGATATCATGTCATGTGTGAAGGAGAGTGAGAGAAGACCAATAGAAAGTAAACCTGGAAAGGCAGAGTGGAATAAAAACCAAATTGAAGAATACTTAATCCTAAAAGTGCTAGGGAGCCTCTAGGATTTATTGAGCATGGGAGTATCATCGTCAAATTTATGCTTAAGCAACATCACTTTGCCAGTTTAGTTGAGGATGGATTGGAGAGCTTTAAGATGGAACAGTCTGGAGGCTGGGAAATCAATTGGGAAGCCACTGTAATAGATCCATAATTGTCTCAATTCTGTCATGATCTCAATTCTGTCATGATCTCAATTCTGTTATATCAAAGTGGCAAGCTGGATTTTGAATCAGAAAAACGAAGTCGAAATTACAGCCCTGACAATTCCTAACTTTGCAAGCTGTGAAATAGTCGTTGAAACTCTCTGCTATTTTGCTTCACTGTCTGAAAAATTAGGGGATTGGACTAGGTATTCTTCAGAAACTAGATGGTTTTCTATAAAAACATGTATTTTTGTTTCCAAACTTCCTACCTGCTTGAATTTTCTTTCCTCATTTCCCCCAAAAATGTTTCTAAGTGGTGTGTATTGGATTGTAAGACATCCTTTTACTCAGTCTAAAAACCGTGGATTGAATTAAGATCAATATAGTCAACTATGAGTTACCTTGAAAGTGTTGGCATCATAATCAATCTGGAGCACTTTCCCTCCCTCCCTTGTTGTCTCATTTCATACTTTCAACAATCCTGTGAGGAATAGAGAGACCTAATATTATTTATTACTTTTTTGTAACTGAAGATATTGAGACAGAGAGTAATAATGTGATTTGTCCACTTTCATAAAGAGAGGTAGGTAACGGGAGGGGCCTAGCACCCACCTGTGTGACCCTGAAGAAAACATTTCCCTATCTAGGCCATAGTTTCCTCAGTTATAAAATAAGGGGGTTGGATTACATGACCCTTAAGGTCCCTTTCAACTTTAGATCTAAGGATTTTATGACCTAGTTTTTCTTAATTTGTACTAAAATATTCATTCTACTATGCCAATGAGACAGGGATAGTATTTTGGGTATCTTCTACAGACTATGGCTATACAGGCATATGGGTGCATTGGGAAGGCAAAATTTTACAGAGCAGCCTGGCACTGCCAGCCTTGTAAACTAGCCAATATAGAAGCACACAGATTTCCGAATCAATCACTTACCTTCGCGACCAACCCAACTCTGATATTGTGCATCTGTAGTGGTCAAATATCCAGGCAAAAAAAGTGAGACCATGACCACCATCCAAGCCTCTATAATAAATATGATGCCAGCTTAATTGTCTAAATCTCTCCAGGAGATGACAGCCTGTCTCATGGACTGCAGGGGACAGACATTCTCAGAGCTTGAAATCAGCATACATTTTATTGAATAGAAGCTAAAAATATTCCCCTGTCCCCTTAATTTTCAGACTAAGCTATTCATTTGTATTTGGCAGGAAGAACAGTACCCTCAAGCAGGACTTTAATGCCAGAGGCCCAAAGCAGCAAGGAAAAAACTAGAGTGATGGAGAGTCTGTTCGTAATTGTGCTAGATTGCGTTTAAGATGCTGGTCTCTTGATTGGAGAAAGCCACTGGAAATAATGACAACAACTCACTCTGTCTCAGTTGTCGACTTCCCTTTCAGGAGACACAGTTCCTTCTATTCTTTTCCCCTAGACAGTGTTGCTCTGTCCTTAATTACACAGGTGTATCGGATATGCAGCACTTTCATGCAAAAGTACATTGTTCTGGGTTTTTTCCCCTTTCTCTCTTGACATTTATTGTGATTTTTACTTAAAATAGCCTACATATTTCCTCCTTATAATCACAAGAGTTTGGAATTAGGAGGTCATCTAATCAAAGTGCCTCATTTTAATGTGAGGAAACTGAGGCTTGGAGGGACTAAATGACTTATCCCATGTCATACATTTCATAAGTAACAGTGGTGAGATTAGAATACAGGTTTTCTGACTCCCTGCCTAGTACCCTTTATACTGAATCATCCTAACTTCCTTTGGGGGCTGGGAAGCCACCTATGTATTTAGAAATGCAGGTGATAGATGAATGAAAGATAGCAATACAATTAAAAAGAAAAAGGGGGTGTCTATCCATTCGAGTTAAATGATTTCTTTTGAGCTGATGTTCAATTGAAAATGTCTACTTTTATTCGAAATTGGGTCTTGGCACTTCTTTGTAGTAATTAGATCATTTTATTTTCACTTGATAATATTGTCCAAATATAGTAAAATTATCTTGGCAACATTTTTAACTACTAAAAACCCCTCCCACTATTTGTGAACAATATCCATATCACCATGTTTTAAAAAAAAAAATTAAGAACTTATACTTGGTCTTCAGAGATAACAACCGAGAATTTCATGTTTAAAATGCCAAGCCATGGAAACTCTATCCTCCCTTATTTCTTACTGAATTTCTGGTGCTGACAGATTGCCCTTTTGGTAATTTGCATTTCTCCTTATTTATTCAAGTCAGTACCCACCAGCATATCCCGGAATTCACTAACACACACACACACACACACACACACACACACACACATACACACATAATTGTATATGTATATATGTACATATAACTGCCCACTAAGTAGTTTGTATAAATCTAAAGTATTATAAATATATAGTTAATGTTATATACATGACATATATATATAATGTATTTAATAGATAAATTTATAAATATATTATCTTGAAATCAGTTGTTATAAGAAATGTTTATATGGCTAAGAAAATTAGCAGTTTATCTCAAACGAATCAAGCAAAACTTATTGAAAAATCACCCAGCATAACTAGAAACAGTTTAATAAACATCCTGTTCCCTTTGGTAAAAAGGAACTTTTTCTTACCCAGAAACACTGCCTGCCTGGGGAGGAGCCTAATAGTGAGCCCTTAGTTTTCAACTATGGACTGGCTTGAGAAAAGGACAATGAGCCCTATGTGCAATGGGGACTAAGGCTGGACAAAAAAGGCAGACCTTTTAATCATTTCCGATCTGTTACAATTCCATAGGTAAAGTCCAAGTTTCATCTTCGTCCCCTTCTGCTCTCCTCCTCTCATCCAGAACTATTGAGCATGATAATGATTAAAAATTGGGCAACAGAACAGAGCAGAAGTTAGATGTAGCAATAATAAAGACTAGCCTTTAGAAGATGTTTTACAGTTACAAAATACTTTATAGAAATTATTTGATTTTCCCCTCTCACAACAGGGAATGCTATCAGGACAATAGCATTGAACTCCCGGTTCATTGTACAATGCCGAGTACATAGTCACTGTTTAATATATTACTTGTTGATCAGTCAGTGAACTGAGGCTCTAAGTAACTTGCCTCAGGTCACAAAATAAGTGGCAAGAGGCAGGGTATAGACTTGAACTCCAATGTCTGTGAAATTACATTAGCTTTCTATTCAAGGGCCTGGATAATCCACACTGAATAATTCCTTTGAATAATCAAGACTTACTGAAGACAGCTGAGACCAAAAGGACCCCTTCTTGGCAAATAGTAATTTCTAGAAGCAGTTCAGAGTATTCACTCAGCCTGTAAAAATGAAAATGGATAACAGTCATAAGTCTACATATATAAACCAAAGTTTTCTAATAGTAACACTTAACTCATTCCGAGTAACTTTCATGTAGAGATCAGCAAGTACCTGAGCAAGGATCTTCATGGTCTTTAAAGATATGTCTTATTATTATGCCTCTGGAGAGATGATGCAACCTTCACTCTAAATAAAGTCTCTTGAGTCATCATTAGAAAGAGAAGAACAGTGCTGTAAGACTTGGAATTTCCATATTGTATTTTGTCCAACGTGCCTTTTAAAAATTGAGTCATACTATATAAGGAAATTCTTTGCCTCCTTCCCCTCTCCACTCCCAAGATCTTCAAACATGGTTCTTTCTGCCCTGTAAAGATCTTTTCCACTTCCTTTGTGATATATTCTCATGCCAGAGGGAAATGAATGAACAGCTGAGAAAGTAAGAATATCCAGGTAGCTACTTTGCAATAATTTAGCTAGGCTAGGAGAGCTCAGATTGATCCAGCAGAGGTTGCTGATATTAGTGGTAAAACAAAAAGCAAAAATCAGAAGATATCAGGGGGATGGGAGAGGAGAAAGCAGAACAGAAATATTTCATGATATTTCTCAACAGTCAGTGAGTCAATTTGGTCTATTATTTTGCAATATAACAGGATTATATCACTGGGACTGGCGTGAGGATTCCCTCTTCCCTTTCAAGATGAAAACCAGAAAGTTGGACTTCATGTCTCCCACATTATCAGGCATAGTAGCCATTCAATTGATATTTGTTGAATGAGAAAATAGATGAAATGATGAAATTCTTTTCTTGCTTGCTTACTGTTTTTTTTTTAGTTCCTCATCCTCCTACCCATTGGATCTCATTCTGATAAGTGTAGAGTAAACTCCTTGGGAAAAAAAGCTCATGGCTAATAGGTAAGGAATACTTAGAAACCTACCACTAAAGAGGACCTAGGATTCCAAATGAATACCAAGTAACTTGTTAAGTCAGGGCTCCTAGTGTGCACTGCTTCAGTATAGAGCAGAAAATTGTGGTGACTTCCATTATACAAGCTGTTTTCATAGTTTTTGTGCATTTCTGAGCTATTAAAACTGAAAATTGCATTAAGACATTTGGGACACCCTGCACTCAACACTGAGTGAACTAAATCATTATTCTGATGTGATCATAATTAATGCTTATTTACCATCGCTCAATCATTGGGATTAACATGGTTTTCTCCCTTTAAAGCAAGTATAAATCTGGTTACAGAGAACAATATTGGAGTTAGGAAAGGTAAGGTTTACTTCTCCCTTATCAAACTTAGCTATTTATTCCTTCTGAAAAGAGTTACATCTAAATTTACTTTATTTTAAAATAATTTTACTTCCTTTTTGTTATATTTTAGATCTCTGTTTTATCCCGTGTGGATAATATAGATCTTATTTTTCTTCCTGTAGTAGAAAGAAGCAATGTATACTCTTGGGGGCAAAGAGGAGAGAAGGCACTTGTGTTCCATTCATACTGGAGCCAAAACTGACTGACTGACAGGAATGCTTCAGCTGGAATCTGCAGGGAATAGATATTGACAGCATGACATGTGTACATAGGCATGGTTATGGATACTGAGGCAAAGATTAATCTTTTTCTTTCCTGAGCCAGCTTGTGGGAGGTGAGCGATCAGGGGTGGTGCAGAGATTCAACTTCTTCATTTAGGGGTGTGTATGTGTGTGTGTGTACAGTGTATGTGCGTGTGTGGTGGTGACTGAGGAGGCAGGCAATGATCTTTAGGAATTAAATGGCTAATTATAGGGCAACAGGGGAATTCCTGTAGCAGCTGGCCTCTCTTTTGCTCTCACACAACTCTCACACTTTACCCAGAAGATTCCAAATCCACCCCACAGCTTGAACATCTGAGTTGAAGTCATCAGTTTCGAGCCCGAAGAAAATAAAGCCCAGGAGAATTTTTTCCCCTTGCCAGGATGTTTGTTTATCAAACAACCTGTTTCATCAAGACTTAATAGACTGAATTCTGACAGCTTTGCAAACTGCCTACATAATCCAATTTAGTTTAAAATCCATAAACAGCTTGGGACAGCGTTTGGAACTCAGACATTCCCACGGCCCAATTCCTATTTAGAGATTTGTTTCTCTATTTAAAGTTCATGGAGGGAATGAACTAATGATAAGACTCTCAATGTTAATTGAGAACATGAGATATGCAAAAGAAATGCTTGGTTGCTTCCCCAAAAGGTTGAAAGCATGACTATACATGTCATTGGGTCCCAAGATTTCAGGGCTGCTTTTTTTCTTCTCACCCCGCCCCACTCTTCCTACTCAGGGTACAGGGGTTGTTTGTGAACCAAAAGGCTGTTTTATACTATTATGGGTTAGCAGAAGTCCCTCCAATGAATATGAATTTTAAGTTCTTTACCCAAAAAAAGCCCTATTCAGATAGCAGCATACCAGTTTAGTTTCTCATGCAGATGGGAAAGAAAATGAAGCCAAAATAAAGTATACAGTATCTCTGGGCTATATTTTCCCCTTTCAGTGCAGCTTTTCCACAGGACTTAGCCAGGGACAAAGAGACGCTGAGCAGCTCCACTTGGAAACAACAAGATCATGAAGTCAACAGGAGTCACACCACTGTTCTCTACAGGAAGCCCCCGTCTCCGGTGAGAAATAAGAAACACAACAGCCACAGGATGCGCCTTGGGTCAAGGGGACGTGAAACACCAGTTGCCTTCTGGTTCTCCTTTGTGTTCAGAGTGGATGTGTCTGTGCCTTTGAGAGCCCATCTCTACAGCTGGGGGCTGAGATAGGAGCTCCAGAAGTGTGAGCCCAATAGCAGCCACTGGGCCGGCCCTCATTTCTTGTGTTCAGACTGGGTGCATCTGTGCCTTTGAGAGCCCATCTCTACAGCTGGGGGCTGAGATAGGAGCTCCACAAGTGTGAGCCCAATAGCAGCCACTGGGCCGGTCCTCATTTGTTGCTGAGAGAGCCACGATGCGGACAGCTCTGCTCCCATCCCTGATTGTGCTGCTGCTCACCCAGATGCTGTTCAGCCCTAAGTCCTGGGCTAGGGCCAGCAACGAAGAGGAGGAGGAGGCAGCTGCTGTATGTGCTGGGACTGCCTGCTACACTGCCCACTGGGGCAGGCTCAGTGCCGCGGAGGCCCAGCTTGGCTGCAGTACTAATGGGGGAAACCTGGCCACAGTAAAGAGTGAAGACGAGGCCCAGCACATCCAAGAAGCCCTGGCCCAGCTGCCTGACAGGGAGGCCACAGGCCGGACAGTCAAATTCTGGATTGGGCTTCAACGGGAAAAGAGCAAGTGTATGGACCCCGATGACCCACTGAAGGGCTTCAGCTGGGTGGGAGGTGGTGAGAACTCATCTTACTCCAACTGGCAGAAGGACCCCATGAGCACATGCATCTCCAAACGTTGCGCCTCCCTCCTTGTGGATCTTTCTTCATTGTCTCCTGCTGCCGTCCACTCGATCCCCAAGTGGTCAGAAAGTCCATGTGGCTCACCAGGTTCACCAGGCAGGAACATTGAGGGCTACGTGTGCAAGTTCAGTTTCAAAGGTATGTGCCACCCTGTGGCTCTTGGGGGGCCAGGTGAAGTGACCTACACAACGCCCTTTGGGGCCACTAGCACCTCCCTGGCTGCTGTGCCTTTCGCCTCCGCAGCCAATGTGAACTGTGGGTATGGAGGTGAAAAAAGAAGTCACTACCTTGTATGCAAGGAACGAAGCCCCAGCCTGTTTGACTGGGGCACCCCAGGCCCTTTCTGTGCCTCCCCAAATCATGGCTGTGCCTTCAACAATGGTGGCTGCCAGCAAGAGTGCTTAGAAGGAGGGGATGGTTCATTCCTCTGTGGTTGCCGTCCAGGATATCGTCTTCTAGATGACTTGGTGTCCTGTATCCCCCGAGACCCATGTAATCCCAACCCTTGCAGGGGAAAGGCAAAGTGCAGTCCTGGAGGTCCTGGACAGCACTATGAGTGTCAGTGTCCTGCAGGCTTCAAGTCCACTCCAAATCGACTGGATTGTGATGATGTGGATGAGTGTAGTAGATCCCCATGTGCCCACAATTGTGTCAATACTCCTGGTAGCTTCCATTGCACCTGCCCGCCAGGTTATGAGTCCCAAGGACATAATGGAATGGAATGCTGGGATGTGGATGAATGCACTGGCTCCCCCTGTGCCCAGATTTGCATCAACACTGAAGGCTCTTTTCAATGTGCTTGCGAAAAGGGCTACAAGACTGCTGGGGAAGATGAAACCCAGTGCCAGGATGTGGATGAATGTGCTGAGGCAGAAAACCCCTGTGAAAGTCTCTGCTCCAATGCGCTAGGTTCTTTCCTGTGTAGCTGCCAACCAGGATGGACTTTAGCACCTGATGGTGTCTCCTGCATAGCCAACCACACTGTATCGAGTCTTCCAGGTGACAGTGACCAAGAGAAGTATGAGATAGAAGGAGAGAAAATGAATGAAATAGAGAATGAGAAAGAGGAAAAGGGGAAAGAAAAAGAGAACAATGGTTCTCCCTCAGTTTTGGACACAACCAAGAGACCCAAGGTCACCCTGGGAACTAGCATTCCCTATAATGTGGCACCTACGATAAGGGGAACTTCCCAACAGACTAATCCTGCCATCACTCAAGACCCTTCTAGGCCTCCTACATTCAGCAGGAAACCAAGACTTCAGGTGACCTCCAGCATCATCCACCCCACAGTGATTGCCACTGATGGACAATCTCAGAAAGGACAATCCTTGGCAAATGGAAGTGATGATTACAATGATGATCAGAAATTACTCCTGTTTTATATCTTGGGGACAGTAGCAGCTACCTTGCTTCTTCTGACTATGGCCCTGGGGTTGGTGTTCTATCGCAAGAAGAAAGCAAAAAGGGCAGAGAAGAAGAAGTCCCCTCAGAATGCAGCTGACTGCTACTCTTGGGTCCCTGAGCAGGCTGGGACCAGGGCTGTAGAAAATGAGCACAGGTAAAGCCTGGCAACCTATAGGGAGGAAATGGAGGCAAGGGAAGCCAGCAAGGGGGAAGATGGGAGGGAAGTGTTTTTGTTAGGAGGTTATAAACCCCAAAAGAGATCAAACTGAAGTCAGGAGACAAAGCTACCACAATCAATGAACAATTTGTCAGAACAGTACTTTAAATTAAACTGCCACAGACACAAGGGTATTATGGGTATTTTGATATGTGTGTATACATGTAACAAATATATAAATGTATGTGCATAGCTCTTTGGGTATATATGTCCACACACATAGTAAGAATGGACTCCAATACCTATACTTCTGTAATGGATTATGGGCATTGAGAACATTTGCCAAGACAATCTATGTTTTAGTCTATTGTCATTAACTTTAAATGGCATTTTTAATAATATATAAGTATATGCAAATATACATTTATATGTATATGCATATATATACAAACACATACAAGTATATATCAACATGCTTCTCAAGTTTGGAACTGGAACTGAAGCAAATAATGGTAAACCTGTGCTCTGGAGACATTCTTTTTTTGTGTGTGTCAATTTTTTTTTTTTCAAAGCAGATGATTTGGACTTACATCTATTTCCTTAACCCAAGGATAGGGTTTATAGGGAACTGGATTCTGGTACTGTAGTTACATAAATGTTTCATGAATCTCAACAAAGGACTTCCCTTCTCATGTTTTGTTGGGGCTTAATTGTTTTTTCTTTTTTACCAGCATTTTGAGAAGTTGCTCATGATAGGAAAAAAAGGAAAAGGTTGGACTAGGGGAAATTGTATATTAAGGAAATTCTTTTTTAATCTTTTCATTTCTTTTCACTAGCCTACTAGAAAAAAGCCAGTGTGGGGGAAAACCATGAATTCTTTTTATAATAATGAAAATAGTCCCTCAGGTCAGATAGTTGGTATTGAAGAGAGCACTTAATTAACACTGCGTATGTTACCAAATAAAAGTCTGTTTTCTTGCTTGTTTTCCATGATGGGCATGTATGAAGTGAATTCTCTTAATTGTTAAGTCTTTAGAAGTCAGGATTCCTCTTTCCCAAGATGTTGGGTTTAAAACTATTCAGAAGCCTATGATTTGGGGGGAAATAGCAGAAGTTATTTTAAGTGAATTGGTGCTATTTAAAAAAAAAAGTTTAACCCAAAGGTTTAAAGAAAGAGAAATAAAAAGATCCAATTAAGCAATGCCCCTGGGAGATTCCCAGATCTAGCTAGCTAGATACCATGTCTGATTTACTCTCTGTAACTCCAGAAAACACTGAGGTCATGTGGCAGCAGGGCAAGGTCCCAAAATTCATTTAAAAAATGAAGCCTAGTGAGGCTTGAACTTTATTACAGTGTTCAATTATAGGGTGCATTTAGCTTGAGGACCCATATATTGAGTGAATGTGGTTTGGCAATAGGGATAAAATGTCAGGAGTCCTTCATGAACATGGTCTCAAAGAAATCTAAGAAACCATTCTTTTTTGCTTGAGTCCTGGCTATAGCTACCCAGATAAGTGATTCACCTGGGTGAAGAGCATTCCTTTTATACTTTACTTTTTTCTCTCATTCTCTTGAGCCTGGGGCCAATTTGGCTACTAAAGTTCAACTGAATTTACATAATGTGTGCATGGTTGTGTGTATGTAGGGTGGGTGGGTGGATGTCAGCTTCATATCTGGGATAAGAATTTATTTTGGGAAATGAGATAGGTTCCCACAGGCTTTCTCAAAAGTGGATGAAAGAAATGTTGGTTCCAGGTGACTGAGGGTAAAATGAACTTTCTCTTTCTTTCTCTCTCTCTTTCTCTCTCTCTTTCTTTTCTTTCTCTCTTTTTCTTTTCCTTTGTTTCTTTCTGAAATGCTTAACTATAAGAATGGAAACTTAAATTACTGTCTTTCATTGCAATAATTATATTAGATGATTTTACTCAACTCTTTATATGGTAAAATTTTATGGGACAGAAAGTATTCGTTGGGAACTTATTAATGGGTCAAAACCAAATATATTTTAAAAGTGAGTAGAAGAATGGGGACATAGCATGGAACAATAATGGAAAGGGCACAGGGTTTAGGAGACAGGAAATGCGAGTTTGAATCCCAGCTCAGCTAACTACTGTGTGTCTATAAAATAAGGAAACTGGACTAGATGACCTCTGGGATCCATTCAGGTTCTAAATCTATGACTATGAACCTCTTTGCTGGAGGTTCTCGGAAGACATAATGACCAGTAGCCCTGATTTAAATGAGTTAGCTATAATACACTTCTTCACCATTTCCTAGCACATATTCCACATCTAGACAGTGAGATACATAAAAGCTTTGTGTCATAAACATCTGTAGTTGACAGGAAATCATAATACATTTGAAGAAACTGATAGCAAGATTTCAGTTTACCATTGATGAAAACATACCAATTAATAATAGGTCAAAGGTGGAAAAAACTACAGAAATATAAGAAAACAAACAAATAAATTAAAAACTAAAGCTTGCCTTGCTTTCTTAGTTGGTAGCTATTTTTTCTATCAATTTTCTGTCACTACTTAATAGCCAATGGAATATATCACTAGTCTTTAATTTTATAATTCCTTCATTTAACCTTGCTCAGATGATTGCTTACAAGTGATAGTAGGAAATACTGGAAGTACTTTGAAATTTGTTGCCAAAATAAAACATATTTATTGTCATTTGTGGTGGATATTGTAGCCAGGAAGTACTGAACAATAATGAAACATGAAATCAGTTGTAAGTTTAGGGTGGAGGCTCCAGTTAATCTTAATGGCACTATAGGGTTTCCTAAAGAAATTTTTGCTCGATTTCACTCTTTTAATTATATCTCTAATTTTATCAATTAAAATGACAGACATTCTGATACAGTGAAAGAATTCTTTATAAAAAGCAATACCTGAAAAGAAAGCTTATATAAGAAAGTTATTTCAAAGCAAATTAATTTATAACCATGACATTTTAAAATGAAACAGCTGAAAAGGCTTTTTTCCATATGCCACTAGAATGTACAGAGACTTTTGCTTCCTAATGTTTGCCTGCATTTTTCCCAGGCTGCATGGATATTTGTTGATATCCTAATTATTAGGAGGAATCATCTGAGTAGCCAACGGGAATATAATGTGTTGCTTGGGGCACCTTGTTGATATCTTAGGAAAATGAACTGAGAAACTGACATTCTCTAAGACATTTCAAAGTTGTTTTCCTGCTGCTAGCAATAATATATCAATGTGTCTTCACAACTTGCCCAAGAGGATCACCTATGTTAGAGGATCACCTATATTAAAGGGCAGGAAGAGTCCCAGGAATCTTTGGACAGTCCATAACAAGTCAAGTAAAGGACCTGGAGAGTAAATTGCATGTAGTATATTATACTGTTAATGTAAATTTCTATTTTTATTTTTCAAGAAGGAAAACCAAAGGAAAGAATAAGAAAGTAAGATTAATTTTATGTAGTGCTTCCAAAGGTAACTTAAGATGGTTTGGTTTGTAGGCCATTGAGATTTCTATTAATTTTCAGATAGGATGGTCATTTTATAACTGGATTTGATAGCTGCTACAGCCACATGGCATAGTCAAATTGACCGTGATAAGAAAGATTTCAGTCTTCTGACCCAAAATTAATAGCTTGATATTTCAACTATTCTAAGTACTGAAATAGATGAATCAATTGTACTAGCGTCCATATTCTGTACTCATGTTAAAACATTTAATTCAATAATTATACCTATGGATAACTTCAAACTCTTAATTTAAATCATTTGGAAATAATGACATTCATTTGTCAATTCATTGTCAATAAAGGAAGGTTTTTCAATGATAGGCCTATCACAATGAGTACCTTTGATTAAGCTCCTAGAAGATTTTGAATTTACTGTCATTAGTTATATATTCAATTTTTACTACATATTATATTATATTCATTATAGTAAAATAATGGAATACGAAGCAGAACCATCCTACTCTCAGACGTTCAAATCAGAGGCAAGCCTACCACAAATAGAAGGAAGTTTACTAAAGGTTTCCATGAGAGTGGGTAAATCCATCTCTATTCTCTGGCTAAAGAGGCACCATTGATTTGTCCAGGGGAATTAGAAGGGGGAGAATTAATATGTAAATAGACTACCTCAAAGTCCATACATGGTCATATCCATTAGACTTCCCTTTGGGTATTTAATAATTTCAATCTTAACATGCGTGTCAATCACCGGACTCTAGAAGAAATCAAGCATAAAATTATGCCATGAACCTAAAATAGGCTCAGTTCCTTTTACTCCTCCATCCTTTACCCATTTTACTATCTGTTTTTGTGTGGGGAAGCAGTGAAGTGGGGAAAGGAAATACTTTGAGACATTAACTGTCCCTGAGTAAACATATCAGAGTTGAGTGTAATCATCAGTCTGTCCTACTTTATGATTTCAAGTGACTTCAATTCAATTTCAATTCAAGAAACATTTGTTAGGTGTCACTGGCTGTGACCCATCCAGGAAAAATGATTGGACAGATCATGGTGAATGAAGCTTTTTAGTTCTATCAAAACCCAAAATTATTTCTGCTCTATGAACTAACATATTTTGTAATCTTGTTAAATCATATGGGGTATGTTAAGGATAGATACTTATGTCTTCTAAGCCTGATGACCCAGAGAATAGAAGGAAGGAGACCATAGTTGGGGAATTAGCACTAGGATAGCTACCAGTGAAAGGGTACATCTTACTGGCTATATAGTTACAGGGTGGAAAACTGTTGGAGAGGTTCTGTATCTTTAGCTGAATCTAGGACTCTTCTATGGCAAGAAGGAAATAATTTAAAAGGAACAATTTTCACATTCATAAATATATATAATTAATGACTTTATCATGAGAAAATTCCTAACTTCTCCCTACCCCATTCCTCATTTCTCTCCTTACCCTTGGGGAGTGGGAGGGGTGGTGGAAGTTAAAAGAATAAAAAAAACTACCTCCCATGGGCTTAGGAGGTAAGGAGAGCTAAGAGCGGGATAATTATATGAAGTGTCAATTATGTTTTCTATCATTACTATAGTCTAACAAAATGCTTTGTGGTTTCTGTTAAATTATTCTTTATAGCTGTAGTATGCCCTAGTTCAACCAAATGATTTAAAGGCAAAATAGAGCCCTATCTGGTTCCTGGCTTCAGTTTGCCAAAGATTTGGTCATCTCAGTCTTAAATCCATGATGTTGTGTGGTGTATGTGTGTGTGTGTGTTTTATTCCAACTGCATTAAATTAATGATTTAAATAATTCTGTTTTCAGGGAAATCAACAAAATGACCTCTCAGAGTGAATTCTAGCCCCAGAATTCTGTAATTCTCTACAGGGCTATTATTATGTAAAAAGGGGGATTATAAATAATGATAATTTTAACATGTACTTCTGATTGAGCATAAAATATTTACTTTGGAAGAATAATGAAGCATCTGTATTAGTAGAGATTATACCTTTTTTTTATGAGTGCATTATAAGCCCTTGGAGAAAAGGAATTTTGATAATGTTCATTTTTATACCCCAGTGCTTAACACAGGTGCTTTATACCTATTGGGCTCTTAACAAATGTTAGCTAGATTGGTTGGGCTAGTATTTACCTTTTTCCCCTTAATGCAAATGTACAGTTGGATGTGCTATTCAAATATCCTCTCCCTGCTATTAATACAGTCTTATTGGTAAGAAACCTTGATGCTTTATTATATGAGCTATTAAAAGGAATATAGGTATTATTATTAGGTACTTATGGTCTCAGCACTTAACGTGCACATGGATATTTTATAATAATCGCTCAGAGACTGAAATTGGACAAAACCATCAGTGCAATTCCAAAGAAACATAATGGCCCTTTTAGCATATGTAGGAAAACCCTTTCCTATTTTTCCCCCTTTCTTTAGTTTTCCATTGTATAATGAAGAAAACAGGAAAGAACTACTGTCTAGTGATTGTAAATGTTTTTTAATAGGCTGTACTTACTTCCCTCACTTTTCACAGTGAAAGAAATGGTGCCTTCAACCAAGGAATCTGAAAAAAATTGAAGCCTTGAGAGCACTCTTCCTTCTGGCTCCAAGCCCAAATTCTTGAAACATGGAAATCTTTTAGAGTTTATTTCAATTGGAATCTGTCAGTTTGGAAATAATAAAAACACTCAGTTTTCACTTGAGGACAAGGTAGCTATTTTCACACAAGATTTCACAAGATTCCTGATTTTTGTCATCTCTTAAAAAGATTTTTTTCTGTAATAAATTTTATTTTGGTCTCTTGTATATGTGTAGGGCACAGTATTCCTTTCCAGCTTTATTATTCTTATCTGCCAGGCAGGAAATATTTCCTTCACTTACCTCAGCAGATTTTATTCCTTGATTCCCCTTTGCTAATGTTTTTATTTTTGTGCCATTTTGACTTGATCTTGAACTAAAGACACAAAACATCTTGGTTCAGCTCTGTCTGGAATCACTGAAAATGACAATAATTAAACCAAAGTTGTTTTTTTAAATGTATATTTGGGAAATATACGTCTCTCTTACTATGCAAGAGTCATATGCAGGGTTTTCTCTCTGTGTTAAGGTGAAATCAATGCATAAACACTTTATCAGTTGTAATTTAAAAAAATACTTGAATTGTGCAATTCAGCAGAGGCAATACAAATCAATCCAGTGAAGTCATGTATCATCTTTGCTAGCTTTTAATAAACATCAGCTTTTTTTTATTGTATTCCAAATGTCAAGTTGGCCACTCCTTTTGTTGCCAACATATACTAATAAAATTAGAAATGTATGTGTTATGGACTTGACTTAATATCTTTGAAAGGATTATTAAAACATATTGCAAAGTTATGTTCTATGTTAAAACCAAAAGTATTGCTAGTTATTACATATGCTATGATAAGGATGGTTCCAAAGCAGCCATTCCCAAGCAACATTCTGCCTTTTACTAAAGATACTGCTTATCTTCAGTAAAGAAAAATCAAGATTACATGCCTTGATGGTTTATTTAGAAAATCTTTGCAAATCAGAAAAGAAATGAATTGAAACAATTGATAGCTTCAACAAAGAAATAGAACACAAAAAAAAATCCATTAAAGTCAACAACGTTTATATATAGCAATAACAAAATCCAGATGAGAATAATAAAAAGGGAAGTCCCATTCAACAGAACTGCAAAATGCAAAAAACATCTGGAAGTCTACCAAAGTATTCTCAAAACCTGTATAGATACAATTAAAAGACACTCTTTAATGAAAATAAAGACCTTAAATAATTGGAGAAATATATTCAATGCTTGTGGCTGAGCCATATCAATACAATAAAAAAATAACTAGCTATTGAAATTCACAAATTCAGTGCTATACCAACCAAATGATCAAGGCAATGCACTAAATAAGGAGGAATTAGAAATGGTTGAACTCAGTTGCACTATATATGACAAACCCCACAACATAAATTATGTATGACAAAAACACTCCAATTGACAAGAATTCTTGGGAAAACTGGAAAGCAGTTTAACATAAATTAGATTTAGACTAGCATCTTGCCCCATATGCTCTAATAAATTAAAAATGGATACACAACCTTAATATTAAAGGTTATGCCATTAAAAAATTGGAAGAGAATCAGATCAGACACCTTTCACAGACATGGCTATACAGGGAATTCTTAACCAAACAAGAGATAAAAGTGATTGCAAATATACAATACATAAATTTCAGTTTCATAAAATAATAAAGTTTTTGTACAAATAAAAATAATGTGACTAGGATAAAAAAGGAAGCATTTGACTGGGGAAATTCTTTGAATCAGATATCTTTGATGAGTTTGATATCCAAGGCATATAGGAAGTTAAGTGATGCTGTAGATAAAGTGTTGGGCCTACAGTCACAAAGACCTATGCTTAAATTCAGCTTCAGATACTTAATAGCTACGTGACCTGGGGCAAGTCACTTAACTTCTGTCTTCCCCAGTTTCCTTATCTGTAAAATGGGAATAACAGCAACTACTTCCCAAGGTTCTTATAAAGATAAAATGAGATATTTTCAAAATGCTTTGAAAAACTTAAAACACTATATAAATACTAGGCATTACTAATATTAGTTATTAGTAATAGAAATATATAAAATCAAAAGTGTTCCCTAATAGATCAGTATTCAACAAATATGAACTAGTAGTTCACAGAAGAATTTAAAACAACAGTTTGAAACAATGATTTGAGGACTATTTCAAATCCCTAATAATAAGAGAACTGAAATTCAAAACAACTCTGTGATTCCACCTCAAACACAGAAAATTAACGGTGATTGCAAAAGATAGGAGTAGCCAGTGTGAAATGAGTTCTAGAAAGAGGGACACACCAATGCATTGTTTTAAAGTTGTGCATTGGCATGATGATTTTGACAAGCAATTTGGAATTATTTAAAGAAAGTTCAAAGACTGAAACGTCCATTCTTTTGACCAAGGTATTTTACTATCAGGCATATACCCAAAGAAGTCATTGGCAAAAAAGAAAAAACCCACATGCACCCAAACATTTATAGAAGCACATTTTTTTGTGGTAGCAATAGCTGAAAACTAAAAAAAAATGCCCATCATTTGTGGCATGGATAAACAAATTGTGGTACAGGAATATATACAACATGGCTCTGCTGGAATAGTTGACAAATACAGAGAAGTTTGGCATGATTTGTATAAATCAATAGGAAGTGGGGGGAAAAAACCCAGAACCATGAAAACAATATATACAATGACCATAACAATACAAATGATAAAAACAATAATCATAGAAAATTGAAACTAAATACTTAGAAATGATTGTACCTAAGCTCTATTCCAAGGAAGAGATATGAAAGGATACCTCGTTCTCTTCTTTGCAGAGGTGGAGTGATTATGGGTATGGGATACTATAGATTATGGCAGACTTTTTCCATGTGTTGATTAGTTTCTTAAATTGGTTTTTTTTTATTATTTAAAAAAATTCCTTGTTAAAAAGGAAGGCTCTCTAGGAGGGGTGGAATGAAAATTACCTTGTAAAATGCATATTATATAAAAAAATAAAAGATATTAATAAAATACTTTTAAAAAAAGAAAAATTGTAGCATCACACTACAAATCAAATGCAGACCTGATATGCCAATCCGAGATCTTATTCTGTTGTGTAGTTATGTAAACTTAGAGCTGTAACTAGGAATTTGATGGCCTGGGGCCAATGCCACAAATCACGTGTGGAATAAGCAACAGGAAAAGGATGCCATTGGATTGAAGATAAGACTCGAGGATACAGAAGAGCTCATGTTATATGATGGTTTACTATTTAATTAATTATTCTTGTCAGCTAATTAACTTCCCAAGAGAGGCAGTAAATATTTGGAGATAGCAAGCTGGACTTGGACTTAGAGAGATAGGAGTTCAAATCCTGCTGCAATATACTGTCTTTATGTAGATGGGCTAGTCACTTAAGTTCTCATTGCTGCTATAAAACTCTCTAACACTCTAAGATGTGAGCAAGTTGCTACTCTGTATATTGTATACAAATCTACACTAAATATTTCCACACTACAATAGAAATAATAGATTTAGGTCAATGGGAAAAAAGGAGACTCAATTCTGTTATTTCTTCTAAAGAACTGAAAATGTTATTTATCCTCTAAATTTGGTTGCCTAGGGTCAAAGTCCTGATCACCTTGCCCTAGTTTTATGCCTTAACTATGTATACAAGGTCACACAAATTTCTCCATTCATTCTATAAGTTCTACATCTTTCTGGCTAGGAGAATTAGCCTCAAAGTGGCATTAAGCATATATATACACACATACATACAAACATATATATATGTATATACGTACAGAGATATTAAGCATGCACACACGTGCACACACACACACACACACACACACACACACATATATATATAATCATCTGAGGCTGGTTTTGAATAATTAATTAAAATAGCAAACAACCACATAACATGAGCTCTTCTGTATCCTCGAGTGTTATCTTCAATCCAGTGGTGTCCTTTTCCTGTTGCTTATTCCACACATGATTTGTGGCATTGGCCCTGGCTGGCACTCTATCCACTGAGCCATTTAGAAGTTTTAAATGCTGTAGATAAGTTTACTTACCTTGGCAGTGTACTTTCCAGGGATGTACACATTGACAATGAGGCTGATGCAGGCCTTGCCAGAGTTAACTCAGAGTCTGGAAGGCTCTGAAGAAAACTTTGGGAGAGAAGACGTATTAGACTGACAACCAAACTGAAGGTCTACAGAGTCGTTGTGTTGACCTCATTGCTGTATACCTGTGAAACATGGATAGTCTACCAGCACCATGCCAGAAAACTGAATTGCTTCCATTTGAACTGTCTCAGGAAGATTCTGAAGATTATCTGGCAGGAAAAGGTACCAGACACTGAAGTCCTTGCTCTAGCTAGCTGAACTGCCAAGCATTCAAACTGTACCTCAGAGAGCACAATTCTGATGGGCTGGCCATGTTGTTCGAATGCAAAAAATCATGCTTGTCAAAGAGACTACTATGGAGAACTCCCATGGAACAGGCAATCATATGGTGGTCAGAAGAAGTGATACAAGGACACTCTCAAGGTCTCTCTCAAGACCTTTGAATTTGACTGTGCAACATAGGATACACTGACACAGGACCAGTCAGCATGGCATGCCTACATCAGAAAGAGTGCTCTCTATGAGCAAAGCAGAATTGAGACAGCACAAAGTAAATGTAGGAAGCACAAATTTGGAGAATCCACCCCAAATATTCACACAGACTATCTGTGCCCAACCTGTGGTAGAGCATTCTGAGCTCATATTGGTCTGATCTGCCACAGTTGGACACACTGAAATTTTACTTTATTGTGGTTATGTCCTCTTTGAAAGCAAAGGACAACAACCAACAGCCAACATACACAATACTTAAGAATACATTAAGTGTGTATGTACACACACTGTTGAATGTTTCAGTACTTCTATAATTATTGCAGGAGCCCTAATGCCAGTGTTATATTTAAACTTATGCTCTGCTGATGGACTAAATGCTTGCAATCAACATATTTGCAAAGATCTCTCATCGGGATCCAGACTTGTGGAAATTTGATGATTGTTATTGTAATAATTCCTGACATTTATATAGTTCTTTTTATGCAGAGTGTCCTGATAGTCTTAGGAGGATCCATTTTATTTGCTAAAACTTAAAATTTGCACTGAGATTTTATGTTGTATATTTTCTATTTTCAGCCATATAACAACATTGCATAGTAATCCCTACCAATATTTTGATCTTCATCTTATATATGAGGAAACTGAGGCTCCTAAAGATTAAATGACTTGCCCAGAGTGATATATGGTGTAAGAGGCAGCATTTGAATTGAAGTCCTGTCTTCCTGATTCCATGGCCAGCACTCTATTTATTAGGCCACACTGGCTCTCTGACTTGAATGGAGATTGTGTGTGTGTGTGTGTGTGTGTGTATGTGTGTGAATGTGTGTGTGTGTGTCTTGACAAGGATACCATCTGGAACATAAAGGGGAAGGAAGGAAAGAGACAGTAATTTATCAAGCATCTACTGTGTGCCAAGCACCGTGCTAAGCACTTTGTAAATATTATCTCATTTGTAAATATTATCTCACAACTGGGAGGTAGGGGCTGCTATTATCCTCACTCTACACATGAAGAAACTGAGGCAGGCAGTGGCTTAGTGATTTGGCCAGGATCACATAGTAAGTGTCTGAGGTTAAGTTGGCACTCACATATTGCCGACTCCAGGTCCAGGACTCTATTGACTGTGCCACCAGCCACCTCATAACATAAGAGGACAGAGCACTGTCCTCTTCTCATAACAATAGTTAGGAGAAGGCCATGGGCTTAAGCAAGTACAACGCCATTGGACATTATATGTGACTGAATAGAGGCTGGTGGTAGGTAATGTCCAGATGGGCTGTGTTTTCACTCACAGAGTTGCAAAATATCTTCAACTTTACTTATAGCAAAGATTCATTTGAAAATTCTTATTAAACATATATACATGAATCGAGAAACAAGGAAACAAGTTGACAATAATAACAATCCCCTAATATTTAATATACTTACTATGTGCCATGTATTTTGCTAAACACTTTACAATTCTTATCTGATTTGATCCTCACAACTCTTGGAAGACAGGTATTATTATCATCTCCATTTTATAGATGAGGCAAATAAGGGTTAAATGATTTGCCTAGGGTCACAGAGTAAGTATCTGATGCTGGACTTGAACTCAAGTCTTTCTTACTCCAGGTCTAGCATTCTATATACCATGCCACCTAGGTGCCTCATAAAGTCAGGGAGGGACAGAACACTCTCATCTTCTTATATAATAATTAGAAGCTCATGGGATTAACAAACTAGACAATGCTGTTGGGGTTGTATGCACTTGAAAATATTTTTGCGTTAGGCAATGTCTAGCTAGGGAGTATTTTCACTCACAGAATTGCAAAATATTTTCAACTTCAGTTTTAGCAAGGGCACAGTGAGATTTTTTGCTGAACATATGCATATGCACATACAGACAGACAAGGAAACAAATAAATAGCCTTCCATTTTCACACTTTCAAGCCAGAGTATTTCCCAATCTACCAAAGCAGAGGAACTGAGATGGTTATGGGTGAGAAAAGTGGAATGAGGAAGAGAAAATATCACAATTTACTGGTGGCTTTCTTTAAATAGCGATCTTCTTTATGCAATTAAAAATGTGATTCACTTTACAATAATTTTATTTGTAAGCAATTTTTCAGGAACACAGCAGCTCTCCAAAGCACAATGTATCTGTTTTCTTCTCAAATGTAGGTGCCTTGATGGATCCATAGTCTCATGTCTGTGGGAACTTCTTTAGATGATAGATTTAGAGTAGAAAGGTTCATCTATTATATCCCCTTCGTTTTATGAATGAAGAAACTGAGGCTGTGACTTTCTTAAGATCTACATCAGTGCATACAGAATCATCCTTAAGGACTTCCCCACCACAATGAAAACTACAGATCTGGATCAGCAAGCAAATACCAAGGACAAAAAGGAAAAAAAAGTGCTAAATTCTGTTATTTCTACAGGTAACACAGTGGATAGAGAGCCAGATCTGGAGTCAGGAACACTGAGTTTAAATCCAGCCTCAGACATTAGCTGTGTGACTGGAGGCAAGTCACTTAACCCTGTTTGCCTCAGTTTCCTCATCTGTAAAATGAGCTGGAGAAGAAAAAATGGCACTTCAGTATCTTTGCCAAGAAAACCCAAATGGAACAATGAAGAATTGGACAGGACTGAATGAACTAAACAACCACACAAAGAACAGCAAATATCATTGTCATCTTCTAAATTTGGTTCCCTGGGCAATGCCTTGATCACCCTGTTCAAGGTACAGCTCTGTCCAAGATCAGTCAAGTTTCTTTTTTTATTCTGTAATTCCTAAAGCAGAGCTAAAATTTGGACCCAGGCCCTCTGATTCCAGGTCCAGTAGCATTGATACTCTGTCCTATTGTTCTTACATTAGTGGGGATTAAAACAAAATTCCTGCCTTCTCATTCTAAGTAATTCTTTGCTATATCTTTGCATAAAACATCTGTAGAGGATTTATTTAAAAAACAAAATTCAGAGACCTTCCTCTAGATCTTTCAATCCCTTAACCATAAAGTCAACATTAGTCAAGACAACCTGGGCTTAAGTCCTGAATCTAACACATACTGGTTGTATGTCTCTGGGCAAGTCACTAAATGCCTCTGTTTCCTAGGCAGTGTTCTAAGAATATACATGGTAGCACAGGTACTGACTTGTATTGGTAAAGGGAGTTTCCTTCCTTGGAATTTTCCTATACCAAGGAAATCACAGACTTAGTTTAAAACACACACAGTGCAGTAGATAGTGTCCATATTGCATAATTTTTGTCATATGTGTTCAGTGTAAGTTTTATACCATGGGTGCATATTTGTGTGTGTGCAAATAATCAAGTGGTATTCAGATACAATGCAAACTTTAGTGAGTATTTTGTGTCATATTATGGGTTACCTTTCAGTTCTAGGAATGATGTTTATTTCATATACAGCCAGCCTACTCTTGGGTAGTCATGGTAACAGGATACAAAGAGATAATACAGTCAATTGAAATCTACAGATCATAAAAGTCTCATCTTGATTTTCTTCCTCACAAATTTTTACCCCAGCTGCTAAAAGGGGACGAAATTGATTAGTGAAATACACAACCTCTCTATTCCTCCAATCAAGGTTTATTACTATGCTCGTCAAATATAGGTGCTTGATAAATATTTGTTGACCAATTGATTAATCATCCTCTGTGACAGATGCAAATGAAGTAAATCCTAAGTGGGACAATGGGAGCTTTGTTCCAGGACACCAGCATTTAGAGTGCACTGAAAGTTTAGAAATAACTGATCCTAGCGCCAAATTAGTAAGAATAATTAGTTAAAATTAGAAGCTACCAAATGGTTCCCTTCATAACCAATTCCCAGGTGAGGTCCCCCACAGACCTGTCTCATCCTGCTCTTTCTGGTGCCATCATTTTCCAGAAGCAACCTCTCTGTATCCTGAATTTTCCACCCACAGGTTTGTATGTACTGATTTCTCCCTTCTCAACTGGATTATCTTAAAACATTGATTCTTGGATGAGTTTTGTGCCACACATTTTGTCCAGGTACCACAATTACTAGTTATGCCTCTGCTAATGATCAGAAAATAGACAAGAAAAGAAAACAGAAAAGTAAATGGCATTTTCTCTTTGTAGAATGGCATTCAAAGCCCTGGTTATATGCTTTTGCTGCACCACCTCTGTCCAGAAGTATCAGCACTGTAATTTCACTTAATAGGCATTTGACAAATGTGGCTAAATTAGCTAATTGATTCACATATATGGAGACTGGAACTAGATTTGGCCCCTTGCCATCAAATTGAGTCAAACAGTCTATAGCCTCAGATGTGACTGGGAGGAGCTAAGAAATAGGCTGAAGGTTATTTCATAGGAATCTAAGCTCAAAATAAACAAGGCAAAACTGTTATCATGAACATGAGGAGAGAATAAAGAGTCATTTCCCTGATTGCCTTCTGAATTTCCTGAACCAGCCTTTCACCATAGGCAGATATGTTTCAGCTGAATTTGACAGAGATAGAAAGGACATGACCCTACAGTGCACTCAGCATCCCTTTCACCATGTTGTTATCACCTCTTTTTCAGGGAGTTTCGCTTATCTCTTCCTGTTTTCAGTGGTGTGTCTTGTTTATCTGATTTATTATTATGTAGATCATAGACCACATTTCTGAAGTGTCTGCTATTCTGCGATGTTCATTCCTATTGAAATACACCATATCTTACAATGAAATTTGTAAAAAAGAGTCACATAGCCAATCCCTTCATCGATCTTTTTGCCCAACATGAACTTTGAGTAGGTAATATTTGCAAGTCATCTGTAATTTTCTTCTATGATTTAACAGATTATAGCTAGAAAAAAAGTTAGAAAAAAAGTTTATATAGTGTCTTACTCAACTCTTCTATTGAATGGGTGAAAAAATATGTGGTCCAGAGAATTCTCGAGTGCTTCAGTTGAGACCATAGAGGATGTAAATGACAGATTTGGGACTTTAACTCAGCACTTCTTACTCCAAAGCTAGCAGCTGTTTCCACCATACTACCTCATAGAAAGAAGTACATCCTACTTAGGTGAGTTACCCAAGAGGGAGGTAGAAATCACATGTGGGACATGAATGGAGGCATTTGCCTAACACTGAGCCTGACACTGTCCATTACTGCTATGTTGCCCAATACTGGTATTGCAAACTAGTAAATAATCAGGTTTATTGTAAAAATAAAATAATCTGAAAATCATTAGAATAAAAAGTAGAAACCCAAGATTCCCGTTGGTTTATAGACTTTGCAAGACTTGAGGCTATATAGACCAATGAAAGTCAATTATTCTGTTTTATACCCTTCACTGAATTACCCAGATAACGATAAAACTATCTGTGTCCATACATTAGGTATTATCATAGACCAAGCATCAATAAAAGTGTATCTTTCATTGAGGTGTTATAGAGCTGGCCCAGGCAGGTTCAGGGCACAGGAGAAATCATACTATTTACTCCCCACCACCAACACTAAAAGTGAAGTTGGGTTAGACAGATTTGAAGCATGAAAGATTGCAGAAGTATGACACACCATTTTAGGGGGTCCTTTAAAATGAAGAGTAATTCTACCTTGATGATCATACTCAAGGGAGTGCTTTATGCCCCACCCTCTCTCTTCATTTATACACACACACACACACACACACACACACACACACACGCTTTATGACTTGACTATATATATGTGTGTCTGCATGTATGTATATGTGTATGTACATACACATGTGTGTATATGTATACAATTGTACACACACATGTATGTATATATGCATACACACATATGTGAACTCTCAGTGCTTTTTCTTAAGCATCCTTTGACAGAGTTACCAACTTCTCTCTTATGACTCCCTCAAGATACTCTCTAGAATCAATAACTACGAGGTCCCAGGGCCATGATCAGTTATGCCATTTCATCACATCCTCTATACCAGTGAGCTTCAAGAGCTCCCTCTCACCTCTAGGATCAAATACGAATGCCTCTATTGGGCATCGATCTTCCTTTGGAGGGTAAGGTCCTTACCAGCCTGATTCCTACTAATTTTTTCTGCCTTTATTTCCCCTCCAGTTCTCTTTGGAGTAGCCAACTTGTCTTCTTACTGTTCTTCACCGAGGCCACTCTGCAATTTGTGCCCATTTGTACTGGCTGTGCCCTATTCCTAGAATGTATTCCTACATCCACCTCTGCCTTTTAGAATTCCTAGCTTCTTTTACACTTATTTCTCATACTATAATCTGCATGAGGCTCTTCCTGATCCCTCTACCCAAATTAGTGCTTCCCACCCAAATTATTTTGTATTTCTTTTGTTTGCCCATATATACATACATACATACATATAGATATACATATATAGATATACACACATGCATGTCTTCTCCCCTTATAAAATATGGACTCCTCAAAGGCAGAGACCTTTATTTTTCATCTTTGTTCTCCAGCATCTAGCAGTGTGCCTGGCACATGGTAGGCACTCAATAAATATGTATTGATTAATCCCAGTTTTGTTCACATTGTATAGCATGAAGGGAATTCCAACCCCACACTGGAGTCCTCAGCTTTCCTTGTTCGATTCACTATAGAAATACAAAAAGGATATGTTATTTCATCAATGTTGGGACTTTAATATTAATAGATTTCAACCTGACTATGACTTAATAGGTGAGACATAGGTGCTTGAGACACAGGAATTAAGTGGTTTCCTGATGCTCAAAGAGTAAAAATTAAAACTGAAATATGAACCCAACTCTTCCTGACTCAAAACCTAGTATTCTAGCCATTAGACAACATTACTTGTTATTCATTATTTTGAACAAATTTGGAGGTCTTTTAATTTCTACATGTTTTCAAATTCTCCTTGTCCTTTATATTGATGGCCACAGTCAAACCTACCTTAGATAAAGAGTGTGTTAGTCTCCATTAAAAGAGAACAACTTTTCTCTGACCATATAACAGTCCTACACGTTTCATTAAGCTTTATAATTAAAAACAAATTTGGAAAAGCTTCTGGGCAGAGACTGTAGTTGCCAAGTTTGAAGCAAAACTAGTATCAGCAGCCAAGCTATGGACTATCATGAAAATATGACTTTCCATTTCACAGAGGAGGTTGGCTGCACATAGCAACTTCATGGAGGCTGGAAGGAACCCCATCTGATTCTGGATAGCATCACCATTCAAACCAAGTACTGCTTATCAATATTAAAAATATGGTAAAGGTCTGCAGAATGAGGGTTAGAGACTTTCCAAGTCCAGTAAAACATGATGGATTTGGACCTCACTAATGGAGAATGAGTAGTAAGTTGGAGTCAGATTGATTTGGTTTAATGTTATTTTCTATGAAAATAGCATTTTCTGAGCAAAAGTGTCATAGATTATAGGGGAAATGTTTGGCCTACTTAGACTTTTAAAGAACTTAAATGCTTCCTTTTTCAGCCAGTATCATTTGCATATATAATATATGAATTACAATAATAACTAGTCTATATAACTATATCTATCTTTCTATCTCTATATATCCATCTATCTCTGTCTCTCTGTCTGTTTCTGTTTCTGTCTCTGTCCTTCCTTTTAGAGTTATAAGGCAATTTTAATACACTATAAAGAAAAGTCAAGTTGAGAATGGTATAGTGACTTGCCCAGGGTCACTCAGCTACCAAGTGTCTAAGGAAGAATTTGAACTGAGAAATTCCTTATCCTAGGTCCAACACTAAATCCACTAACCCAAAAAATGCTTTGCATTTTAAGAGATTTTTACACAATGCTGTCATTAATATCTAATGGGCAACATGCAAAATATATTATAATTTTGACTGAATTTTCATATATGTTAATTGGTCTAAACTAGTAAGATCTTACTGACATCCTCACATAAACAGTATCACAATCACTTCTATATAGATTTGATAATTATTGAGGAAATTAAATCTAGGAATCTTCCTTATAATGATTAGAGAATCCAAGGAGAGTTTTATCCCAATTCCCCATTTTATTTTGGCTTCAGAAATCTGACCCTAAATTGGTTTTCAAGAATTAGTTCTTTCTTAAACTTTTGTCTTATAAAATCATTTGGTGCTGTTTCCCTAAGGTACATAGGATTTTACTAATTATAAATTCTTATTACCATTCATCTATTCATGATAAATTCGTGGCACAAGTATGTCATAATACTTATAGCGTATAGAGGAATGTTAATGTAGAGATAAGAAGTCCTGAATTTGAGTTCCACTTAACATTTACTGGTTCTGTAAGCATAGACCAGGTACTTTACCTCTGTCTCCTAATATACTCGGAATATATATATATATATATATATATATATATATATACATAAATATACATATAGATGTGTGCATATATACATATGAACATGTGTAATTAAGTGGGCATGTGTGTATATGTATAGATATGTACATCTCTCTCTTTCTCTCTCTCTCTATATATATGTGTCCATATCTCTCTCTTTCTCTCTCTCTCTCCCTCTCAGTCTCTCTCTCTCTCCTTTTAGAGTTGCAAGACAATTTTAACACACTATAAATTAAACATTTCCTAAGCATCTACCATGTACCAGACAGTGAGCTGTCATTTACAAATATTATTCCACTTGATGCTCAGAATAACCTTGTGAGGCAAATAGATAGATAGATAGATAGATAGATAGATAGATAGATAGACAGACAGACAGATAGATAGATGGATGCAGTGTGTTCTCTTTATATGTCTGTCTGTATATATAATATATATAATTATTATTATTATCTCTCCCGTGTGTGTGTGTGTGTGTGTGTGTGTGTACTATTTCATAGGAGAGAAGACTCATACTTGAGAAATGAAAAAAGTAATTCCCTCTACAATACATCCTATAAGCAGTTATTCAGTCATATTGAAGAGAACAAGCAAGGGGTATACTACTATCTCCCAAGGCAATCTATTCCCATTTCTAAATAGTCCTAATTTGGAGTTTGGATACCCACAATAACCTCAGACTTAACAAGTGATCACAGTACTGAAGTACTTACTATGTACCAGGCAGTGTGCTAAGCACTAAGAGTACAAAGAAAGGCAAAAATAATACCTGCCTTCAATGAACTCTTATTCTAATAGGGTACAGAATATGCTAATAACTGAATATATAAAATGTATAGAGTGAAAGTAGGCGGTAATCTCACAGGGAAGGCTTCTTGCAGGGTTGGAGCTTCAAATTAAATGATGTTTTACAAAATTGAAAGTGCCACATGAGAATGAATTCTTATGATCATCATCATTTCATGTATTTTACATCTATCATTTGCCATACAGAGGAATGTCCTGAAAATTTCTATTTAAGCCTGATCATAGGATTATAGAACTAGAGCTGCAAGGAACGATGAGAAAATACAATCTAGTACTTAATTTTTCAATTGAAGAAATTGAAGAAGTGATAAATCAACACACAGCCCATGTACTCCCTTGGTATCCATGGAATGTCAACAGATCTTGAGGCAGCCCCTAAACATATTGGGTGATATTCATTGTAGGATATTTGAAAGGACTTGGATAAGAGTCTCACAACATGAGGTGGGGGAGGACTGAAGTCTGCACGGTACAAGAGGGAATCCCGGGATGATGCTTTATTTGTCAGTATTGAATACCTCAGAGCTAGATTATAAAATATTTTAATGCCAAGTTAAAGAGTTTGTACAGACACAGAAGCAAATGTAATGATGTCTCTGGGCAACTCGAACTTGGGAGTTAGACCCACAGGGCAATGGAGAGGGAATTATAAAATGACAATTCCCAATCATGGTGGAGGTAGCTTGGAAAAAGTCATCATGAGAAGATCAAAGAACAGGGAGGCCAGGTATTCAAATAGGGCAGGTATTGAGAAGATGAGCCAAATACTGAAGTTATTGGAGAAGAGAGAGAATAGCTACAAGTTCCATCAATGCTAGCAATAAGGATCTGGACAGGATAAAATGACCTTTAAAGGAGTAACAATAATCATAGCTAACATTTCTATAGTGTTTACTATTTGCCAGGTACTTTGCTAAGAGCTTTACAATTATAAGCTCATTTATTCCTCATAACAACCCTGGCAGGTAGGTGCTGTTATTATTCCCATTTTGCAGATGAGAAACTGAAGCCCAGAGAGAAAAAGTGACTTGCCTGAGGTCACATAGCTAAGTATCTGTAGAAGAATTTGGATTCAGGTCTTCCTAACTTCCTAACTCTAAGTCCTGGTGTTGAATCCACTATGCCACCTGGGGCAGAATGGGAGTCTGAAGGTGACAGGGGAAATCAAACAAGATATCAGCTCCTCCTCTTGGTCTTACATGTCAGTGGACATGAGAGAAAGAGTTTCCCAGAGAGGATGTCAAGCACTGAAGTACCTTCAAGAGAATGAAAAAAAGACTTCTAGGACAGAGGAGAGGCTCTGTTCTCTCTAATCAGAGAGGAAGGCTCCATTGGACATGGTGGGAAAGGAGAGAAGATAAAAACTGGGATCAAAGGAGGATTTTGTCTATTTGCTATGAGGAGATGGGATGGGAGGAAATGCAAACATCCAGCACATACTTCCTTCCATGGTGACCCCATGCTGATTTCCACTAATTTTACTGTGGGATCCAGAGGGCATCTCTTGTCAACATCTATTGACTTCCCCTATAATTCTACTCTATTTCTAAGCATATAAACAATATGATCCAGGTCCTCAAAACATATGACTCATGAAGGCTACATTGATGGGCAGCTTGAGAGAGCTTCAGAGTAGAAAGTTGTGAAGACCACAGAATCCCAGGGAGTTGGGAATTTGGGGGCAGGGGAAAGAGGACATGGGAAGTCTGTTATGGGAGATGGTCACTGGGCAGCCAGTGCTCTGACTTAGGGGTAAGGACATGTATTCTATAGGGGAGTTAAAGAACTGCTTCAGATGTTAGAGCCAGGGAAAAACCTTAGCTGCATTTTACTCACCCTGGCTCACCTCTAGACTTCAAACATCTTGGCCATTGAAGTTTGTCCTCATAAAACTACTCAGTGATTCACTCATTTAACTTTGTGTCATGACTTGGGTGAGATCCACTTTAGTTATCAATATATTCTGACATACCCTCAGTCTGCCTGAAGGAAATATCATCACATTTACAATTTAGATGCAATCAGGGCAGATAGAATCATGACAGGCAAGCAACCAAATGAAGCAAAATATAGCTCAATAGTGTAAAGGGTAAGGCACATTTTTAGCACTGACTTCTTAAAAACAAATGTCTCCGTGTTCTTTGAAGGTGTCACCAACCTCACAGGAGAATCCATGTGTTAATTATCTTGTAAACAATATATATTTCCTACGGTGTGCTTACTTTCTATTTTTAAAAAGGAATCTAGATGATGTGAAGAATAAAGCCTTAGAGGGAACTAAGTTCAAGTTCAGCCAGATACTAACCAGCTATGTGACCCCAGGAAAGTCTGCTTCAGTTTCTTCATCTGTAAAATGGAGATAAAAATGGAACCCATACCTCCCATGGCTGTTGTGAGAATCAAATGAGGTAATAGCTGAAAAGTTCTTTATACAATGCCAGGCACATAGTAGGCACTTAATAAAATGCTTATTCTCCTTTTACAGCTTTGTAGCCATAAGTAAAAATAAAAGATTCCAGGATTTTAGAGTTTTGAATGAATAAGTGGATGAAAAAGCATTTACTAAATAGTCATTATGGATAGACAACTGTGTTGAACACAGGGGATACAAATAGAAACAAATGGCAACTCTTGCTCTCCAGTGCTCATATTCAAATGGGCAAGACAACACACACACACACACACACACACACACACACAGATATAAAACGCGTTTATGTATAGATTGTACCTGTCTATCTGTCTGTCTTTTTCAGTTATAATTCTGATTACAAAGGCCCAATGGTCCCTTGAGGGCAGTAGCAAAGCAGATAGCAATGGATTTCCTTAGTGTCATTTGCATGAATAAAGTTACTTCCACTAAATCTTTTGATCTTGTGAAGAATTTTGGTGGTTAGAACTTTGTTTTCTACTTTTTCAGTGTCTGTGGTTGCTGAGGAATTGGGAGCTGCTGCAGTACCTATTAAGGCAGTTGCCAGATCGAATCTGTACAAAGGTTAATGTTCTGAATCATGTCTAGAGTGGGGCAGGCTAGATACAGAATCCATGGTCTAGGTAGCACAGCCATTTCTAGAGCTCTTGGCCTACCTGCTTGAAAATGTCATTTGGTCATCAGTTGGTATTGGTGGTAAGGGAAATTGTGGGTCCCTTCTCGATAGGGGGTTCCTTTTCTTGATAACAGTTGCAGGGGTCAGGGCTAAGGGTGATTTCTCTTCAGGAATAGGGTAATTTCTTTGCATTTAAGATCATGAAACACTAAATACTTTTTATTCATTCCACTAGTATTTATTAAATGATTACTAAATTCCAGGCTCTATTTTAGGTGATGGGGAGATGTTGACAAAAACCAAACATGCTTTACCCTTAAGGAACTTACATTAATTTTAGGAGGGAGAGGAATATACTCATAAAAAGTCAAATATAAAATTTGTACAATCTTCCAGAGGAAGACATTAGCAACATGGGAAACCAAATTGGCTTCCTGAAGGATTTGGCACATGAGTAGGGCTTTGAGGAAACTAGGGATTCTATAACACAGAGGTAAGGATGAAGACATGAAATGAAATGCCAGGTTGAATGGAACACAGACATAAAGGGAACTAAGAGATAATAAATGTATAAAGTCATGTTGGAGTCAGAATAAGAAGGGCCTAAAGAATCAAATAGAAATTTGTATTTTATCTTAGACATGAGGGATAGGAGAATTACTAGAACTTTTTGAGCAGGTGAATAACTTGGTCTCAGATCTATAATTTAAGTATGTCAATTGGGCAACTGTACAGAGTACAAATGGAAGAGGAGAGAGACTAGAGGCAAAGACAATTAGTAGGGTATTATAACTGACCAAATAAGAGGTGACAAAAGTTTGAACTAGGATGGAGCCTCTGTGAATTGAGAGAAGAGCAAAGATGGAGATATATTTTGAAAGTATGGAAGAAAGACTTGGAAACTGATTGAATATGAAGCATGAAGGGAAAGGGAGAGTCAAAACTGACTTCAAAGTTGCAAACATAGATGACTGGAAGGATGGTGGTGTCTTTGAGAGAAATACAGAAGTCAGAAGAGAGAGATTAGGAGGAGGAGGAGAGGAGATAGTGTGTTCTGTTTTGGACCTGTAAATCTCAAGATGCTTTTCTGATAGGCAATTGGAGGCACAGATCAGATAGTATAAAAGCAAGCACCCCAACATACACAAGAGGTCGTGATATAAAGGTTCTTAGATCTACTTTTCCAAAAGAAAAGCAACTTTTAAGGAGTCAACAATCAGTTTAATCAAGCACATATATGATTCACTTAGTTCTGGGGAAAAGTCACCCTGAACTTCAGAGAAAACACAGAGAAATAAAGATCAACTGACAGGGCTTCCAGCTGTCCGGCTATAAGCAATACATATATCACAGATCAACAGTCAGATAACTGTCTGGTCATTCATACGCAGTTATCAGAGAGAGGAGAACCAACATGTGGGTTTTCAAAGCTGTGGGTGAGGGGGAGTGACTCCTCTTTGCCTGCCTAGAGTCTTCTCTGGTCAAACAAACACTTCCAATGAGTAAGCTGAAAAACAAAGCTTCACCTCTGAGTATATATACTCTTTTCAGAACCAGAAGGCATCACAACCCTTGAGAACCAGTGCCTCATTAACAAAAGGTGTGGGTCTTCCTACAAATCTCCCCTAATCAAACTCTCCTTAATGGACAGGCTCATTAATGGGTGGGGAAGATCTTTAATGTCATTAGCATTATAGACAGCTGATAATGTTAAACCAGAGTTTAGAAGAGAAATTGAAATAAAATACATAAATGCATAGATATACATATACATGTATCATATGGAAACAGATGAAGGGAGAATAAAGAAGAAAAAGAAGGAGGAGGAGGAAGAGGAGAAGGAGACTAGAGGAGATATCAGGATATAATTTGGGTACATATGCATAAAGTATGGAACAAGGAAAATTTTTTCAACAAAAGAGAATAAGGAGTGTACCAACAGGATGGAAGAGTTCCATGATAACGATGTCATGAAAACCTAAAGAAGAGTGTCCAGGAGGAGGAAATGGCCAGTTATGAAAATGTTTCAGATGTGAAGAAGAATAAGGAATTTTTTAAAAGGGTCATTGGACTTGGAAAATAAGAGAATTTGGAGAGAATTAGTTACTTTGAAGAGATTAGGATGAGATTGGAAGTCAGATAGCAAGGAGTTGAGAAATTGAGTGTGAGATGAAAATGTAGAAGAAAAGTATAAACAGCATTTTTTCCTAGGAGTTTGACTATTGAAGAGGAGAGATATGATGGTAGCTTGAAAATATAGGAACAATTTTTTTTTTTTAAGTATGGAAGAAATATGGTCATTCTTGTAGAAAGTGAAAAAGGACTTAGCATACAAAAAGAGGATAAAAATTATTGATCAACAGAGGAAGTTTGAAGGAATAAGATCTTAGAGGAGTGAGGAAGAGACTGAATCAAGAACATGAATAGAAGTGTTGGTATTTACACTGTCATGTATCTTTATAGTTTATATAGGACAGTCTACCAGCACCATGTCAGGAAACTGAATCGCTTCCATTTGAACTATCTTAGGAAGACTCTGAGGATCACCTGGCAGGAGAAGGTACCAGACACTGAAGTCCTTGCTTGAGCTGAACTGCCAGGCCTTCAAACTATACTTCAGAGAGTGCAACTCCAATGGGCTGGCCACATTTTTCGAATGCAAAATGTACGCTTGCCAAAACGACTTTTCTGGAGAACTCATATGGTGCCGGGAATCACATGGTGGTCAGAATAAACGATGCAAGGACACTTCCAAGTTGTCTCTCAAGAACTTTGGATTTGACTGTGCAACATGGAAGACACTGGCACAGGACTGCTCAGCATGGCATGCCCACATCAGAAAGGGTGCTGTGCTCTCCGAGCAAAGCAGAATTGAGACAGCACAAAGTAAATGTAGGATGCACAGATTTGGAGAATCCACCCCAAATATTCAAACGGACTATCTGTGCCCAATCTGTGGTATAGCATTCAAAGCTCATATTGGTCTGAGCAGCCACAACTGGACACACTGAAACTTCACATTATCATGGTGATATCATTTTGGTCCTCTTCGAAAATGAAGGGCAACAACCAATCAGTCTTTATAGTCAGTTGATTCAGAAAAGACTGAGCTCTACCCCAAAAAAGATCAAAGAAGAAGAAATAGGTCCTATATGTACAAAATCACATTATAGAAGTTGTTAGAATTGAAAAGATTTGAAAAAAATTGGATTTCCATCAGTAGGGGAATGGCTTAAAAAATTATGGTGTATGATTGTGATAGAATCCTATTGTGCCTTTAAGAAATGATGAAGAGGATAGTTTTAGAAAATCCTGGGAAGACTTAAATGAGCTGATGTAGTGAAGTGAGCAGAACTAAGGAAAACATAGTACACAGTAACATGAATATTTTAAAAAATTTTTTAAAAACCTGTGAAAGCATTAGTAACTGATCAGTACAATGATTCATTAGAACTCCAAAGGACTCATGATGAAAAATGCTATCTACCTTCACACACAGACTAAAGCATATGGCTTTTTCTTTATTTTTCTTACTTATTTTCTGGAACATGGCTAATGTGGAAATATGTTTTGCAAGATTTCATATGTATAATAAGTATCATGTTTCTTGCCCTATTAATGGCTAGGGAAGGTAAAGGGAGGAGACAATTTGGAACTGAAAACTGAAGTAAAACAAAGAAAAATTTATAGATAACTTTAAGAAAAGTTAGGCTCCAGGTAAGCTAAACATACTTTGATATTCCAATAACCATGATTCCATAAGTTTATATTCTCACATCTGATGAAGATCAGAATCCCTCAGTAACTTTAATAGATGTTCTTTAAGATTTGCTATGGTCAAAATATCCATTAATGTGACTGCTTGATGATGAGCTTCTCAACCAAACAATTAGCAAGCACGTATTAAGTGCCCTATTATATGTCTGTGTGACATACAGAATGGAATCAGGATCAAAGCGGCAGCTTATTTAGATTACTAGATACCACCAGAACTTTTACTATTCTGAGAATCCAGTTACCTCCATGCCACAGTTAAGCATCAGAAACAGACATTAATGAAGAAAAGCAAAAGACCTTTGCAAAAAGGAATGAAACCATCTCAGTCTATTTTTCCAATCTCATGTTCTTCTATTTTTCTTTTTTTTAGATGGAAAAAGAGAATGTGGTCAAGAGGAAAATGGAATTAAAAAAGGATTAGGATTAATTTAGGTAGCAAAATTCTTGGAAAAAAATTCTTCCCTGTCCAGGGTTATGAATCTTATAAAATCTATACAGTGTGAGTTTTAATGTATCAAAATATTTTCACTGCATTTGGATTACATTGAACTTGACATGCATATTTTTGCATTTTGCCTGAAAACAAGACTTTGGTTTCTGCATAGATTATTTGGTGTGAAGTCCCAACTGTATATGTGGAAATCCCTTTTGGCAGACTTTCCCCTCAAAGTTCTCATCATGGAGATGACACCATACAGGTATAGGCTATGTCCCAGAGGTCATTCTGAAAAGCCTCCTAGTAAGGGCATCCAAGGGTAAAGCCTAGAGTAATTTCAGAGAGGTGAACTCTCCAGTCAAGCAACAGTCGCCATGTGGAGGGAGAGAACGCACTAATAAAATACAATTCTTTTGAAATATCAAAGCCTAACCCACATCTATTGGCATTTTACTATATAGTCAGAGTCACAGTTCCTTAAGGCACATTTCTTTTAAAGGCTGGATGGCAGGAGTGGAAGAAAAAGTATTCTTTTTTAATCATGACGCTCTAACTGATATCCTTATTATAAGGTATTCTACCAGGGGACAGATCAGAAAATGTTCTTTTCTTTAGCTCAAATGTCTAAGTTAAATGAAGTCTCCCTAAGAGAAAAATATTCTTAATCTTAAGTATTTTTCCTTCTGTGATCAGAATAATTATTCTTACAAATGTTTAATGCATATGTAACTTTTCATTTATGCATTATCCCTTAAAAATAATCTAGGTACCTATCTCCATTTGAAAGCATTTAAGAACAGGATTTTATGATCTCTATTTCAGAGTTCAGTAATTTCTAAAATTTGGTTTGCAAAAAGTAAGATTATTTTTGTCTTTTTTTGATTGCTCTGGTTTTGTTGAGCTGTTCTCATATGAGTAAACTTAATTACTAGTGGGATAGGGTTTGAAAGTGACCAATAAAGAGTTCATTGAATACCAAGCAGCCTTGGGAATAGCCAGGAATTAGACCACCCATGCAGAAGTGTCAAATGGTTTGGGGATCTGAACCATGAGTTCCTCATCTGGGTTCACTAGTTTTGAATGATCACAGAGCATAATATCTTTGACTTTGACATTAAAAACAGCTACATCAACATAATAATAATAATAACAATAATAATGTATTATTATGCCAGGTCTGCAATTATTATTTTTATTATTAGAACAAAACAAACAATAAGCATTTATGTAGCCCCTTAAAGTTTGCAAAAAGTTTTGCATATATTATCTCATTTGATCCTCAAATGAACCTGTGAAGGAAATGAGCTAGTTATTGTTATATCTATTTGAGTGACTGAAGAAATTGAGGATCAAAGAAGTGAAATGACTTATCTCCCATAAATAGTAAACCAGAGGTGAGATTTGGACTTGCATCTTCTGGACCCAAAATCCATTTTTCTATCTTCCTGTTACATTTTCCCTTTTTCTTACTTTGTTGCTCCCATGTGTATCAATAGGAAAGCTTTCAGTCATTTTAGGTGAAAGGTTGAAATAACCTGAGACATAATGCATCTTATAAAAATTTTTATGAGTAAGCCCTACAAATGTTTTACTTGGGGGGAGTGGTCATCACAGTGACATTGTTTGAAATTACTCCTCCCAAGGACATAGAACCATATATGGGTAAGGGTATAACACACCCTGTTTAATGAAAATGTGATTATAATTTGCATAGGCAAACCATTCCTGAATCTTTAAGTTAGGAGGAAAGATGTTGGGATTTTAAACATGACTGTACTGAAAATCAGAACTGGATTTCAAAGTGGAAAGACAGAACTCACGAGAATATCATATAAAATTGTTTAATTATATAATTTATAAATCATGTGAGAACCAGTGTTTTAATTAAATTTTTATTATGACTTATTGTATCATACTAGACAACCAAGACCATTAGTGACTCATTCAAGCTATTTTGCATCTTAGTTATCTGGATAACCTTACATTAAGCTTTTATTTATTTATTTTTTTGCCTACTATACATGATGACTAGATGATGACAGGGTCTTACTTCCAAAATCTAGTTCAACTTACAAAGGAATAACAAAGGCAAAAATCCCAGAGCAAAGGAGAGCTTACAGTCCTACTTCTCTGAGCCAAAAGAGCTGGTGGATAGAAGTTGAGTCCAACAGTATCTTTCTCCTGCTTAGAACCAAATTTGGGTTGAGAACTTTCTGAATTTCAGACCAAAGGAGTAACAATCAGAATTTGCCCTGGATTAAAGTTAGGAGCATTGAAAGTTTACCCATGGTAGCATAATGGGTAAGCACACTCTAGACTTGGAGTCAGAAAGGCATAAACTCAAATCCAGCCCCAAATGCTGACTAGATTTCTTTAAAGATGATTTTTTTTGTGGTCATGGCATTCAGATAATCTAGTGGTTCATAAATATTCTCTCCTTAATCTCTTCCAGGTCATTTGTTTTTGCTTTGTGATATCTTACTCTTTTTCAACCTTTTGACTTCATTTTAATATTTCTTTTTGCCTCATGAAGTCACTGGTTTCCATTTAAATTTTCAGAGTGTTTGTTGCTTGGATATGGTTGATTTTTGTTTCGTTTTTAGCTCTTGTGCCAAGCTATTAACTCCCTTTCCAATTTTTTCTTCTATCACTCTCATTTCTTTTCCATTTATAAAGGTATTTTAAAACACTTTTAAAATTCTTGCTTCATACCTTCTAAGAATTCTAATTTTTATGCCCAACCTGTATTTTTCTCTGAGATAATACTTGTCATTTTAGAATCATTCTCTTCAGCATTTGTGCCTTGAGCAACCTTCTCACCATAATTAAGGTAGGATACTTTTCTTGGTTTGTAAATTTTTTCAGGATGCCTCCTGACTTCAGATTTAGTATTAGAGTTAGGCTCTGTACACTTTTGGAGGAAAGGTTTGAGTTGGTCCTGCTGCTGCTTTCTTGGAGTATGACGTGTTACGTAATTCCCGGGATTTTAGGAACCTGCTGGGGACAGGTAAACTTTCAATGCTCCTAACTTTAATCCAGGGCAGGTTCTGATTGTTACTCCTTTGGTCGGAAATTCAGAAAGTTCTTAAGCCAGGTTTGGTTCTAAGCAGGAGAAAGCTACTGTTGGCTCAGCTTCTATCCACCAGTTCTTTTGGCTTAGAGAAGTAGGACTGTAAGCCCTCCTTTGCTCTAAGATTTTTGCCTTTGTTATTCCTTTGCAAGTTGAACTAGATTTTGGAAGTAAGACCCTGTTTTGCACCTAAAGTCAGAGTCACACCACTGCTGCTACTGCTGCTGTCTTTTGAACTTCTTCCTTGTCAGTAGAGTGTCTATGGTCTCCCCACCTTTGAATTCCATTCCTATTCGTAGGCTCCCTTCTGACTTAACCCTGTATCTGAGAACCAGGACTTGGTAGTGAGTGACAAAGCTGCCAGTTGTTACTTGTTTCCATCCCAGTGCCCTGGAATGTCTTGGACCTCAGCAAAGGTCTAAGACCTCCTCTTGCTTTGGGGTACAACCTACCCCGGGTTTTAGACTGCCCTCCACTCCCCATCCCTAATGTCAACAGACCTCTATGTCTACTTATGCCAAGCTAGGCTGGACAAACGTTTACCTGTGACTTTTCTGAAATTCTCCATCAGGACTTAGATGCATTGGCGACATCTGTGAAAATGAGTTTGTGGAGAGGAGCTTGGCAACATTGCTTCCTATCACTTTGCTGTCTTTACTCCACCTGGTTCAATGGTCACCTTAATTGCTTGCTATTCTCTCCTCTACTCCTTTGTTCATCCACCAGAATTCAACAATCCAGCTATAGCTACGTCCCAATGCTAGGAAAGGAATTAAGGAATATTTTCCCCTTTTTTCCTTCATAGTGGATAAAATATTTTCATCTATGCCTATTCTATATTTATATTTCTTTGTATTTTAGTACAAGTCCCCATGGGCAGGAATTGGATTTTTTCAGACTAGTGTTTATTTGCTGCCAAGACCTAACGGGCATATAGAAAATATTTGATAATACTGCTTTACTAGAATTAAAGGACTCTCCTTAAAGTTTGAAGAGGGCAATTGTAGGTCATCTAATATGAAATCTTTGCAGAATGGGCAGGTTACACATGGAACTTATTTTTCTCAAAAACTTTGTAAGCCAAAAATACTAATGTGGTGGAATAGAACCATAATAGGTCACAAAAATCTGTGAACATAGGAGTAATGGTGGGTTACTGAAACATAATGACTTTTGCTGTCATTGTCTAAGATGGAATAGGATGTTGAATAGACCATTGCTCAACCAATTCTCACGGGGTTAACATTTCTTATATGAGGAAGTGGGACTCCCAGGAGAATCTCAAGTGAATTCTGAGGGAACCATAGTGACTACAGCAATGTTTGGTAATGGCAGCAGAGAAAGGTTTGGCTATGTTGATGAGGCAAATGGTTCTTTTCCACACCTAAACTGTCTACATGACATTTGTACTTTGATATCTACTATAATACCAAAGTGGGGTCAAAAAATCTAAATGGCTGTTTTGAAGCAATATGAGGGTGGGATGAGGGTAAAGTAGGACAGGAAAGGCAAGGCAATGCATATTACATGCTTATTATGTGCCAAACACTACACCGAGATCTGGGGATAGAAATAGAAGCAAATGATGAGATGATCTTCCTTAAGAAACAAATTCTAATGAGGAATTCATACAAAAGGGAGTGTTGGGACAGGGTGTGATGAAGTTACTCATGCAGAAGTATAATTTTGAAGCCCAGAAATTAGGAGAATTACTTGAAATGAATGAACTTTGGCTGAGCCTTGCCCCTTCACAAAATGAAGGATCCAAAAGGAACTCACCTTTGGGAGAAGGGAGTCAGTCTAGTGGAAAGATATTTCAGGTTGAGAGCGCTGCAGAGGGGGTTGAGTATTCTAAAGCAAGGAAACTGTGGATACTAAGGGAAGTCCCAGAATGAGATAGAATCTGGGAAATGGACAGGAGCAGAAACAGAAAGGTAATCACTAAAGTCTTGTAAAGGGAAATATCTGATGTTACTTTTTCATAATAGAGGCTAAAAACTTTTCAGTTGTGCTATAAATAATGTTACAAAAGAGATCAGAACACTTAGAGTTATATATTTAGGACTTGAAAAGATCTCAGAAGTCATTGTGTCTAACTTCATTTTATAGATAAAGCAACTGAAGCAAATAGAGATTCAATGTCTTACCCAAAGTTATACAGCTAGCTGATTTTAAATACTATTCACTAGTGACCAAGGGAATTTTTAAAGGAGCAAATTTTCCCCCTTTTCCAAGTGTGAAGTTAAAAACAAAGTCCTCAGTCCTTTTTCAAGGAATTATTTGTTTTATAAAGGGAAGGATATACCTTCCTCTTTCCTTGATAGGAATTGTTTTTCATATAGGCATAAAGTCTATTCGTTATAAAACTGTAGTGATGATGGTGAACCTAAATGATGAACTGGAGTGGGGAGAGATAACTGTGAAGTAATAAAATGAATTCAATCATTTACTGGATCAGAGATATTTGTAATTGGTAAATAAGAAATAACTGTAGGCATCCTTGAAATAGGAAACAGAAACATGATAGGTGGTCCAAAAAGTGGTTATGAACTTTGAAACTGTGAGAGATAATGGAATTTGGCCACTAGAACAATAAAACTAGTCTGGTTCCAACATAAAATGACATCCTCTATCAAAGTCAGAAGGAATCTAGCAAGACTAGATCCAAATTCAAGTGAAAATGGTAGACCTAAGGATGAAAGAGTCTGTTATAGTTATTGAATCAAAGAGAATATCAAAGAATGAATCATGCTTCAATGCAAGATTTCTAAATATCTTGAGCCCAAAGTGGAATATGTAATATGTTTTGTCAACTCATTCTTTATGTGCTTTCTTATTAGTTTTCTTTTTCTCTTAATTTTCGAGCAAAAGTTCCTTTTGAAAGTTCAGATCTTCCATCTGATGAACTAAGAAGAAATGATATTTTCTACAGCTCCATCAGGGAAAGACATTGAGAATTACACACCCCTGGTGGTGAGGTGGGGCAGTTGTAACAGCCATGGTGAGAGTCGTTCCCTTCTGAACCATTTCTTTACAAAGCTAGGCTTAGCGATGGGAATCTTTTCAACCACCCACCTAGAGAGTTTTCAAAGGAAAAGCAGAACTTTCTGAGAGGTTATTTTTTTTCCCATCAGAACAGGGTGAAGCAGCAAAGTGGGAGAGAACATGAGCAACTTTCCACAGAGCTAGTGGGCTGGCATATGACCCACTGCAAACCTACTGGATCCATCTTACTCTTCCTTATCACAACTAGCGCCTGTGCTCCTCATCTTCAGTCAATAAAATATCGGGAATGAGTATCTTTTTATCCCCTGCTTAGATAATTGCCAAAAGTAAGCCACTCCTTGCTGCTCTGGAGACAGTGAATTGCTGAGTACACAGAACCACTCAGATGGCTACTTGAGCCAAGGGTCTAACTCATTTAAATAATATCTTTTCTTCAGAAAGATATTGTGACTAAGATCTAAAGGGCATGCGCCACTTTCTGGAAAATAGAAAACCATCTTTTAAAGGAGTATTTTAAAAGATCCTGAAACTTTTGCATTCCAAGCTAAAAAACGATCTTTGGATCATATTTCTTGCTTAATATTTCATTATCAGGCCCAATAAAAGGTAAAGACTTGGAGATGTCACGAGAATAGTTGCTGTTAAGGAGATTACAGTAAGTTGTGAGGTATTACTGATATTGTTCATTCATGTCTGACTCTTGTTGACCCCATTTGGGATTTTCTTGGCAAAGATACAGGAGTGGTTTGTCATTTCCTTCTCTAACTCATTTTACAGATGAGGAAACTGAGGCAAACAGGGTTTAATGACTTGCCTAAGGTAATATAGCTAACAAATATCTGAGTGTGGATTTGAACTCATCTTTCTGACTCCAGGCCCAGCATGCTATCTACTGTGCTACCTAGCTGCCCAGGTGCCACTACTATAGCATATTTTAAAGCCCCTCTGATTTAGAATTAATTGCATGCATTTGTCTGGTTTCATCAGAAGTAGTACTTTGAAACTGACACCATCAGCCTGATGCTACAAAGATCTGCCATTCATAATCTTTACTAGTGAACTAAGCTTTAAAACTATAGAAACTAGTTCCAATTTTGAGGCAATAGTACCAGTCCCCAGGGCCCATGGAATGCAAAATTGGAAAGTGGCTTGTGGTCATACACTTTTTCAGAATCTGAGAATCAGGTCACCAAAAATGGGTTTCTTGGGAATTCTAAAAGGAAAATAATGCTATAATGGTCTTTCCTTGTTTTCCCATCTTGATTTTTTGAATACTCTTTATCTTTAGGGTTCATTGAAGGATTTTTGTCTGGATCAGATAATTCCCTGTCTTCTGTTCAATATCTTGACAAAAACAGAAGTGGTGCATCCTCTGCACTCGAGGTGAGAGGTAGCTATTGTCTTTCAAGGTCTGAGGATGTTTCCTTTTTTTCTACTCTATAGCCTGACTTCAGAGCAGATATATGGAATTATTACTCTTAAATCTGGACCTGCTAAAACATCAAGAGACTTTACGGTTCCCAGTATATTGAGCTAAGGGGTAGAAGGGAACAAGAAGAAACTGAGAATTTGAACTGGAAGAATAATAGACCCCAGACAAGAAGGTTTCGTTCTAAATCTGAATATTTTGGTTTCTATATAGTCCTGTGGGGGCACTTTCAAGAGCACTGCATTTGGAATCATGGGATATGGGTTCAAATCCAATTTCTGTCACTCACCAGCTGCCTTAGGCAAGTCACTAAACCTCTCCATCTCAGTCTCTTCATTTGCGAAATGAGGGAGCCATAACTTGGTTCATCTCTGGTTCCTTCCAGCTTTAGGCGATGATCCTTTCATTAAGCTATGCTTTGTCTAATGATCATTGCTCAGTCATTCTCCCAAATAGGCCATTTCACTGTAAAGCCAAAAGTCACAACTCTTGGAGGCCTGGAAGGGTCTTTGGCTTCAAAATCCTCATATATAAACACAGATGAAAATGCCTGCACGAGTCTGTTCTGTGCCATCACCTCTGACACAAGGACTTGGGAGAAGTCAGACAACAAGAAGTGGCCAGAGAATGTTTTAGCACACACACACACACACACACACACACACGCACGCACGCACACATGCACACACGCACACACAGCCAAAACAAGTGCTTATTGGACCTCTTCTGTGTGACATACTTTTAAAAAAGGGAAAGTTAGCAAAATATATATGCTAAATGAAGCATGCTGCTCATAAAATCTTAGGAATGCTATTACAAGCATAAGGATAGAGTGATTGATTTATTCAATCTCATTCCACTTAAAGTAAGTGATAAGATGTCCAATCAATCCATCTCCTGTTCCAACTATGGAAAAGCGCTTGAAACTGTAGTGATATTGTACAAAGGTCATGTTTGGATAGGTTGAGGAAATCTGGCCACAATTCAGAGATTAGCTATAAATTTATCAAGCAATCAAGCAGTAATGGAGTCCAGAAATTGGAATGAGTGTGGTTTTCCAGCATATGACTGAGGAGGAACCACCTGTGGGCTAAAGGGAGGCCTAAATTTTGACTCTCTTTTCTCACCAGTTACCCTGGCCAGAGGACAAGTTTGTGAGATGTGAAAGGGTCTGGAGGATTTTGGATCCCCTATCTTTCTATAGTTCACCTACTTATATCCTTGGATTAGCTTGGGAGATAATGATAGATGAACACATCTTCAATTTGCTTAGAGGAAACACCTTGAATATCCTTTAAAATGGGAGAAAAGGACTTCCAGAAAACAGGAGCTGTGAGTTACTCCGTTTTACCACCTGGGATCTTTAAGCTTAACCCCATTTTCCCTTTCATCCTGTGTCTACTTGTAGGAAAATATGTCACAGATTTTTGGAGCGGTGTTTCATGTAATTTTGAATATACTATCTTTGTGTAACCCTGGAGGGATCCTAGGTTCTCCTAACTTTTGCCTTCAGCTTCAAAGGAGAGATGACCCCTAATTTTAGTCCCTACCTTCCACCCATGGAAGCATGCAACATTGAGTAAACAATATTGTTTCATTTGTCCTCACAGCTTGGGTTAAAACAAAAACCTGAATTTGGAGATTAACAGGAAATTGGTACTTGGGGAGCTAGCACAAACATGAACTTTATCATTATACGCAGCAGCAAGCAAGAAAAAAAAAGGCATATTCTCTTGTACCTTATATGGCAATACAAATAGATAGAGGTACAGCCCTGTAAATTCAAGAAACTCACCTAGATTGAAAGGGAGGGAGTTGCATTGGGAAAAGTACACATTCAAAGTAGAAATTCAAACAGGAAAGTTTTATGCCCTAAACATTGCTGAGAATAGATAGTAGATGCCATATGTGGGAGGAGACTTTTCTAATGAGATCCAGATGTGGTGGAAAAATTCCCAGGGTCACTTATCTATACCAGGCTTGAATGGGAGTAATTTCTTTCTTGGAAACAGAAATTGGTTGAGGATTTGAGAAGGCTATCTAAGGCATCAGAAAAGGAATAGCCAGAAGTTTTATTCAATCAGAAGCTTCTATCATTAACTGTTTGACACAAGGTTAAAATAGGTCAGAATAGTGGAAAAAGTACAAAAATATCTATTGTTCTATATTTCATTGGCATTAGGATAACTTAGCCTACAGGACTCCATATTGGCATTGTATAATTATAACACCAAATAATATATTCCAAAAGGTATAAGTATTACAAATATCCACCAAAAAGTTAAGAATTGCATACATTGCCCTTTAAAGACAAAGGTTACATTAGTAACTGCCTTTTTCTTAAAACTACTTAAGACTGATTGACTAAATGATTCTCAATTAATTTTCCTAGGAAAGAACATTGGTATTTGATCTTTTTTTTTTTTTAATAATTATTTATTTTTCAGTTCTTAGCATTCACTTCCACAAGAATTTGAATTCAAAATTTTCTCCCCATCTCTGCACACAACCCACCCCAGGACAGCATGCACCCCATCCACCCCTTCCTCCAGTCTGTCCTCTTTTCTATTACCCACACTTCTTCCATCCCCCTCCCCCTCTATTTTCCTGTAGGGAAAAATAGATTTCTATACTCCATTGCCTGCATAGTTTAATTTTTGGTTCCATACTAAAGCAATTTTTAACATTCATTCTTAAAGCTTTGTGTTCTATATTCTCCCCCTCCCTCCCCACCCACCCTCATTGAGAAAACAAGGAATTCAATATAGGTCATACATGTGTAGCAATGCAAAGCACTTCCATAATATTTATGCTATAAAAGGCTAACCACATTTCCCTCTGTCCTATCCCGCTCTTCATTTATTCCATTCTCTCCCTTGACCTGTCTTCCCACAATAATGCTTGTTTCTGATTATCCCTTTCCCCAATTTGCTGTCCCTTCTATTTTCTTTCCTCTCCTATCCCCTTTGCCTTGCCTTCCTGCAGGGTAAAATAGATTTCCATAACCAATTGAGCATGTGTTGTTCCCTCCTTAAGGCAAATCCCATGACAGTAAGGTTCAATTTTCTTTCATTTCCTCTTCTCCCCCTCCATTGTAGAAGCTGTTTCCTCCCTCTTGAATGTGAGATAGTTTTCTACATTTCACTTCTCCCTTTCTCTTACTCTTAATACATTCCATTCAACAGTAAATTTTTTTTAGGTGTTCTCCCTTCATATTCAGCTCACCATGTGCCCTTTTGCTATTGTGTGTGTGTGTAAGTACATATACATATATGCATTTATATGTACATGTATACAAACATACATACACATATACATACCTAAACATATATAATATACACATATATACATATTCATACACACCTATATGTATATTCCTGAAAAATGTCTCATAAGTTACAAATAACATCTTTAAATGCAGGAATATAAACAGTTCAACTTTAATAAGTCCCTTATGGTTTCTCTTTTGTGTTTACCTTTTCATGTTTCTCTTGATTCTTATACTTGAAAGTCAGATTTTCTATTCAGCTCTGATCTTTTCAGAAGAATGCTTGGAAGTCTTCTATTTCATTGAAATTCCATTTTTTCCCCCTGAAGTATTATACTCAGTTTTGCTGGGTAGGTGATTCTTAGTTTCAATCCTATCTCCTTTGACCTTTGGAATATCATATTCCAAATCCTTCGATCCCTTAGTGTAGAAGCTGCTAAATCTTGTATTATCCTGATTGTATTTCCACAGCCCTTGAATTGTTTCTTTCTGACTGCTTATAATATTTTTCTCCTTGACCTTGGAACTCTGGAATTTGACTACGATATTCCTAGGAGTTTTCCTTTTGGGGTCTCTTTCAGGAGGTGATCAGTGAATTCTTTCCATTTCTATTTTACCCTCTGGTTCTAGAATATCAGGGCATTTTTCCTTGATAACTTCTTGAAAGATAATGTCTAGGCTCTTTTTTGATCATCTTTCCATGTAGGAATATAAACTGTTCAACTTTAATAAGTCCCTCCTGTCTTATTTTTCCTGTTTACCTTTTCATGCTTCTCTTGATTCTTGTATTTGAAAGTCAAATTTTCAATTCAGCTCTGATCTTCTCAACAAGAATGCTTGGAAGTCCTCTATTTCATTGAAGTTCCATTTGTCCCCTGAAATATGATCAGTTTTGCTGGGTAGGTGACTTTTGATTTGAATCCTATCTCCTTTGACCTCTGGAATATCATATTCTAAGCCCTCCAATTCCTTAGTGTAGAAGCTGCTAAATCTTCGGTTTTCCTGATTATGTTTCCACAATGCTTGAATTGTTTCTTTCTGGCTGCTTGTAGCATTTTCTTCTTGACCTGGGAACTCTGGAATTTGGCTACAATATTCCTGGGAGTTTTCCTTTTGGCATCTCTTGCAGGGGGTGATAATGGATTTTTTCCATTTATATTTTACCCTCTGGTTCTAGACTATTAGGGCATTTTTCCTTGATAATTTCTTGAAAGATAATGTCTAGACTCTTTTTTTATCATGACTTTCAGGTAGTCCAATAATTTTAAATTATTTCTCCTGGATCCAATTTTCTAGGTCAGTTGTTTTTCCAATGAGATTCTTCACATTGTCTTCTATTTTTTCATTCTTTTCGATTTGTTTCATAATTTCTTGATTTCTCATAAACTCAATAGCTTCCATTTGCTCCATTCTAATTTTTAAGGAATTATTTTCTTCAGTGAGCTTTTAGGCCTCTTTCTTCATTTGGTCCATTCTTCTTTTTAAGGCATTCTTCTCTTCATTGACTTTTCGGACCTCTTTGACCATTTGAGTGAGTCTATTTTTAAAGGTATTATTTTCTTCAGCAGTTTTGGGGGTCTCCTTTAGCAAGCTGTTGACTTGTTTTTCATGATTTTCTTGCATCACTCTCATTTCTCTTCGCAATTTTTCCTCTACTTCTCTTACTTGATTTTCAAAATCCTTTATGAGCTATTCCACAGCTTGAGACCAATTCATATTTTTCTTGGAGTTTTTGGATGCATGAGCTTTAACTTTGTTGTCTTCTTCAGGTTGTATGTTTTGATCTTTCTCTTCCCCAGTGATGTAAGAAAATTCCTCTTCTCCAAGAAAGTAAGAATCTAAAGTCTGTTTCTTTTTCCCTTGTTTACTCATTTTCCCAGTCAATTACTTGACTTTTGAGTTTTTTGTTAAATAGACTGCCCCAGAAGCAGCCTTTGCTTCAGCAGTGGCTTCTGCACCCTGGGGCTAGGGGCAGGGTCAGGTCTGGGGTCCAACCAAGCTCCCCTTTTAGCCTGGTGAGAGACTCTTCCCATTGACCTTTGATGCTGTCTTTGGCTTTTGTGGATTGAGAAGTCTGGAAACCACAGTAGCTGCCAGAGATTCAGTCCCCTAAGGCCTGCTCCAGGTTAGTCAACAAGACCCAACTTGAACCCAAGCACCCTGTCCCTTACCTTCCAAATTGTCTTTGACTGGAAATTTGCTTCATTTGGTCATTTTGTGGCTTCTGCTGCTCTAGAATTTGTTTAGAGTCATTTTTTACAGGTTTTTTTGGAAGTGCTTGGTGGGAGAGCTCTAGCAGCTCCCTGGTTCTACTCTGCCATCTTGGATCCACCCCTCCAAAATCTAGCCTTAACTTTTCTATAGTTCCCTTAGGGCAATGGTTCTTATGGTTTGTTTTGTTAGTATAGAAAGGTTATTTTAAAAGACATTTTCCAAACCCATTGTGAGTCATTTTACAATGCTGATGATAAATATTGATTGGTATTATAAAAGTGTTAATTAGCCTAAATGTGTTCCCCTTTAGCTTTAATATCAGGATGTCTATAAGTCTCAAATATTCAGCCTCAGACTTCTCCTTAAAATCTTTATTCTTGATGTGTTTTGCCTAAAGGAGATAAAAATATGGATATGTATCCCCTGTATTCATTGATTTAATATGCCCTCTGGATTTTATGATCAAAGCTTTCAATCTCTGGTATGTACTGAAGATTTTACATTTATAAAGTCCAAATGATATTTTGATATTATTGATTAAAAGATACAATGTGATGAAGGTGTCATTTATTTTGTTTCTTAAGTGGGGCCACATAGATTTATATCATCCATTTACATTATATTGTTAATAAAAAACATTTTGATTGAAATCATTCTTTTATCTGGAAGTCATATTTAATTCTATGTAGGAGAGATGATTAATATCTAAGGTTAGGGAGAAAAACCACAATAGGCTAAATTTATTTTCCCTCAAAATTGCATTTTATATGAATTACTCTTTACATTATTGTGTTGATGGCACGTTATAAATTAAAGAGCAGTTTTCCAGATGGACATCAAATACTCTAGAGTTCTTCCTTGTACTTGGAGGCATTTTATATATTTGGAGCAAATGAATAAGACATGAGTATGAAAGTGAATCATAACTTGTATGAATTAAAGCAGCACATATGTCACAAGATTTTGGGAACTTGCTCAATAATTATGCAACCAAAAATTGCTCTTTACCATAAAATATTAAGTTATTTGAGATAGGTATTGCGTTCTTTTTTGCGTGTGTATCTCAAGTGCTTCACATATGGTGTACACATAACATATGCTTGTTGCTCCATTATCTCATTTACATTCTTCAGACTTTTTGGAACAGCCTTTTTATTCCTCAACCAATATATTGTGTTTATAGATTTATTTTTAGTAACCCAAGCTAAAAATGTTTTCATTTAAAATTCATGAACACATAATTGGCCTGTATTTAAAGAGGTCACTGGTATTTGCATTTCTTGGTAATTGAGTGATACTTCTCCAAGAAATGCAGGATCAGATGTACATCTGAAAGGAAGTTGCAAAATTTCTTGCTAGTATTTCACTCCCCTAAGAGTCTGGAGTCTAGAAGACATGAATTCAAATCTTAATTCAGGTAATTATTTGCTTTGTGACCCTGAGCAAGTCACTTAATCTCTGTCTTCCTCAGAATCTTCAACTGTAAAATGGGATAAAAATAGTACTGACCTGACAGTGTTGTGAGAACCAAATGAAATAATACTTCTTAAGGCTGAGCCTAGTGCCTTGTTATAGTGATGATCAGAGAGAAATCTTGAACCCAGATTTTCCTAACTATATATTCATTACTCTATGAACTATGTTATCCTGCCCCAGATAGAGGGAGCACATTTGAGGCTTATTGGGGTTGTTTTTGTTCAGTAGGGCTTAATAATGCTTGTTCCCCTTCCTCTCCATTTGTCAAACTTTAATTCAATCAAAATGGATTTCATCAGACTTCAGTCTTGAAGTTTTGCAAGGAAGTTAAGAGCTTGTCACCTTTCTTCATCCAATCACTCTATCATTAATTAAATTAATAGTGCTAATTTTATGTTTCTTATTTGATCCAACCAATTTTTCATTACATTCAACTTTTTGTGACTCTTTAGATGACATAACTTCTTTTCCACATTCTACTCGTTTAGGAATTCTTTCTCATCTTTGATTCACTTACGTCTCTAATCTCTCTAATAATGTGTTTAATTTTGAATGATTTATTTTGTTCTTTGTGTTCATCATCATCATCAGTAATGAAATAATCATTATTATTCTGATAATGTCATTAAGATAATATCTATGAGTATTTTCAATAAGTCATTTGATCTAAAAAAGAATCCTAACCATATTAAAAATGTTTAAACTTCTATATTAAATATTGCTTTAGAACCATACAACCTTAATCATACAGGCCATTTAGTTAAATCCTTTCATTTCATAGGTGAGGTAATGGGTTTTAGGATTTTAAATAGCTTAGCTAGAATTCCATCACCTCCAGGAGCTTTATTGTTAGCAATGCTTCCTAAGGTCCACTTAAATTCACTCTTCAGGATGTCTGGCTCCAGATCAGTAACTACACCATTGTGGTTATTGATGATGCTAAGATCTTTCTTGCATAGATCTTCAGTGTATTCTATAATCTATTCGCCTTCTGTTAAATTCTTACCATTATTTTTGTGTTTTATCACACCAATTTTTTGCATCAAATATTCCTGTGATATCTCTAATTTTCTTGAAGAGATTTTTAATTTCTCATTCTATTGTTTTATTTCTTTGCATTGCTCATTTAAGAAAATTTTATATCGTCTTACTGTTCTCTGGAATTCTACGTTCAGTTGAATATATATTCTTCTGTCTCCTTTACCTTTCAGTCTCTTTCTTTCCTTAGATTTCTGGGAAGCCTCATAAGACAGTCATTTTCCTTTCTAGCACTTCTTTTACTTTGGAATGTTCTTGTTGTTGTTGCCTCCTGTACCATGTTGCAAACTTTTGTCCGTAGTTCTTCAGGCACTCTATCTGCCAGAACTAATCTTGTAAATCTATTTATCACTTCCGCTTCATATTCATAAGGGATGTTACTTAGGTAATACCTATATGGTATAGTTCTTCAATTTAAATCCAGATTTTCCAATAAGAAGCTCATGGGCTGAGTCATGGTTGCCTAAGCTTGCCCGGAAGAAATAGCAACAATCTCACATACGCAGATGATACCACTCTCGTGGCAGAGAGTGAAGAAGTATTAAGTAGCCTCCTGATGAGAGTGATAGAGAAAAGGGTAAAAGGTGACTTGAAGCTTAACACCAAAAAAGAAAAATCAAGACCTTGGCAACTTGGCAGGCAGTGCCTGCAATCACGAAATTAAAAGGCACTACTCCTTGATAGGAAATCTTTGGCTTAGTATAGACTGCACACTAAAAAGCACCATCTTGCCAAAGAAGGTCCATATGGTCAAAGCTATCATTTTTCTAGTTGCAATGTATGGCTGCGAGTGTTGGGTTGTAAAGAAAGCTGGACAGTGCAGAATGAATGCTTTCAAATTGTGCTCCCAGGGAAGAATTTTGAGAGTCTCTTGGACAGCAAAGAGATCAAATTAGTTAACACTTAAAGAAATTAACTCAGACTATTCAGTGGAAGGTCAAATACTGAAGCTGAAGCTTTAATACTTTGGCCACATTATGAGAAGGCAGGACTTATTGGAAAAGATCCTGATGCTGGGAAAGATTGAAGGCGAAAGGATAAGGGGATGGCAGAGAATGAGATAGATAGATATTGTCATGGAAGCAACAACCATGACCTTGGATAGACTTTGGAAAATAGCTTCAGATAGAAAGGGCTGATATGCTATTGTCCACAGGGTTATGAATAATCAGACACAACTGAATGTCTGAGCAACAACAAACTGAGGTTTGAGCAGGGACATTCATTACTACGATAGGTGCTGTGAATATTGCATTGGTGGTACAGCAATATTAAATTTAAAAGTTCTTTTCATCGTAGAATGTCAACATCCTTTACTTACTGATTCCATCAATATCTGTGTATAATAACTGCATTTAATAGATGAAAGAATCAAACTCCCAGGAAACTGTATACTAATAGTATTTATTTCTCATCTGTTAAAAGTTAAGTTGTATAGTCATGTAATAAAGATGATTAAAAAACACATTTATTGTTGAGAAAATCTTTTCAAACACCCAGTTGCTGACTCAGCATAATGTATTAGTTTGCATCAGCATAGTACATACACATGCAGATCTCCAGGATTCCAGTAGAGCTGTAATGTGATCAGCATGAATGTTCTCTCCAACAACGAACATCAGAATGCTTCCATGCTTGCTCATCCTTTCTAAGTCTTGCCTGTGTCTTCTTATTATGTCAACCCATGGTATACACCTGATGTGTTGCCTTAGAGTCAGAGGTATATGATTTTAAAATGCTCATTTCTTTAGATTTTACATTCTACAGTTTTGTCAACACAAAGAAAAGTTTAAGTTTGAAAAATCTACCTCTGGCATTAGAAAAAAAAATACAAGACTGTCAGCAATTTTGCATTTCAAGATTTTAACTTTCACCAAGAGAAATTTAAGGTTCATAGTTAATACTTTCTAAAACTTGGCTTAGATGATAACATAGTTGGGTGAGTGTAGAAGTGATTAGAAAACCGTATCCTGTTGAATGTTGATGCCAGTCTGGAGGAAGGTATTTTTATTAATGTCTTGGGTAAATGCAGAGATGATATGCTTATTGAATTTATAAATGACACAAATTTGGAAGGATAGCTAATCCATTAAAATGACAAAATCAAGGTGGTAAATTATCTTGATAGACTGGAGCCAAGAAAATGAAATCCAATAGGGATAATATAAATTCTGTATTTGGGTTAAAAAAAATCAAGTCAGGAAATCCAGCCAAACACTGAGTTAAATGAAGGAATGAAGCATTTATTAAGCACTTGGTGCAAAGCATTGTGCCAATCACTGAGGATACAAATAGAAAAGCAAACCAGTCTCTGCTCTCAAGGAGCCCATAGGCTAATGGGGGAAAGGAACTCATCTGGAAATGTACATCAGGAATGGTATGATCTAATCGGGTCTATAGGACCCAAATGATCTATTATTTGTTACTTTAATTCTTCCTTTAACCCTTTCTTAGCTATGCTACCTCCTTAACCCCCAAACACTTATATCTGACAAAATTTTTTATTGCAAATTGATTCCATGTCATAGTCCTAATATCACAGTTGCTAGTAAGTTGTGGTATGGTACAGTGGTGAGAGCACTGGGCTTCAAATCTAGAAGACCTGGGTTCAGGTAATGCCTATGGCACATCCTGGCTTTGGGACCCCTCAATAAATGACTTAACCTCTCAGGTTTCTAAATACTCTTCAACACTATTGCAGAGAAAGTGTTGTCTTATATAAGTAGAGGGAGTTTCCTCATCTGAAATTTCTCTGTATGAATGAAATCAAAGATCTAATCTCTATCACTCGACTATCATATCATCTTTCTAGTTTTTGTTTTGGCCTGGACCTATGAATTCATCCTTGTAATGTTCTTCTGGTTTGGAAATTATTAAGCCCAGATTTCAAACTCCTCTGTACTTTATATCTTAGATGATTGCCCTGGTCATTTAGAAGTTGTGACTTGTCCACAATCACACAACCTCTCTCTGTCTCTGTGTATATGTATACACACATACACACATATATACACAAATGTATACCTATGTATAACATATGTGTACACATACATATAGGTGTCTATGTATGTATACACACAAATATATATACATGTATGCACAATCTTGCCTCTGAGATAAATATCTCAGAGGCAAGACTCAACATATATATATACACACATACAGATACAATAATACATACATATGTATATATATGTATATACATGTGTATGTGTGTGTATATATGTATATCAGAAGCAAGACTCAAACCCAGATCTTCCTAATTCCAAAGCTGTTTTTTTCTGTCCATATTGTCACACTACCTCTCCTTGGTTTTGATTGGGATCATATTCCCTCCTAAGAGTTCACCTTAAATACCAATCATATTCCAATAAGGAGGGTCCCTTCTAGCAAGGAAACCAAGCTTATAAATAAGTCCTCTTAATTTGTCTATCACAAAAGCCACCTGCCCATGACCTGTGATGAAAAGGGAGGTTGTATCTTAAGTATAAATTTGCATTGACCAAAGAAGACTAGCATTTGCTCTGATTGTCCTTTGAAGACTGGCAGTAATATAATAGAAGGGGACGGAGCAGAAGCTGCTTGAAGTACTTGAGGGGTAGAACTAGTAAGGTAAACTACTGATTGTATATGTATATACACATCCATCCATCCATCCATCCATCCATACATGGTTGTGTTTGTCCTTCATTGCCAAAGAAGATCATGCCATCAGAGAAATGATGACATGACTTGCACTTGACTTTGTTTTGAGTAAAGGGAGCAGCCTTACTTCTCCTCCAGAGCCAGCTGGATCCAGTGATTTGATATTCCTCAGGATGAGTGGAGATGGCCTAGGATGCACTGGGAGACCTTGGCCCCTTTAAGCTAAAGTCTATGCAGGTACTCACTTAGGGTGAGGTGATGCCCATTCATTGAATAGACCTCTTTAAGAAGTAGTCAGGGTATGGCCCCTTTAATGAGGCAAGGAAAAGAAAGACAACCAGCTGGGAGGGAAACAGCTGGGAGGGGAGGGAAGGGAAGGGAAGGGAAGGGGACTAGCTAGTAAAACCCAAGTCACCTGAGTATCTCTTGGTTATCCAAATTTACCTTCCTTTGGAGAGGAGAAGGAAAGGGAGGGGGAGAGAGACAGGAGAGGGGAGCTAAGTCTACTCACAGGATTGTGTTCATCCTTTGTTGCCAAAGAAGATCATGCCATGCAGACATACATACACAACACACATACTTGAAGATACATACGTACACTGAATATAATTTGTGGGGTAAGACACTAAGAACTGACTGAATCCTGAAAGTCAGGGCACCAAGAGGTGACACTTGAGCTAAGTTTTAAGTGTTCTAGAGGTTCTAAGAGGTTAAGACGAAAAAGAAAAAGTATTTCAGGAATGGGAGGTAGTCTGTCTGCATTTAAGGAGGTGGGAGATTGAATGTGATACATGGATAAAAGGGAATGAGCCAGTTTGGCCAGAGAGCATAAAAAGGAGTAAAGTGAAATAATTATGGAAGCTAGAATGGAGCCAAAGAAGGGAGTCTACTTTATCTTAAAGGTAAGAGGGAGCCACTGAAGCTTCTAGAGTAGGTGAGTCATATAATCAGAACTGAAAATATCTGAAGAAGGAAAGGGTTATTTCAGAAAGTAATAAAGTTCTCCAGAGTGAAGTTCCCTGTCACCAGAAATCTTCAAGTGAAGGACCAATAACCACCTTTCAGGAATGGTATAGAGGTGATTTGGGCTTTAGGAAGGGACTACAGTAGCTGGCCTTTGAGATCCCTTTTAATGCAAGGAATTTGATTTTATACTTCATGGCAGTAAGTTGATCACATAATAGATGCATTTTATCTTTAGTAGATTACTCATCCAGGCAGCTGTGGTTCATTATTATTTTTTTGAGAGTATACTTTTTAAAAACTGAATAAATGTAAAATTAATCTAAAATAGCCCCAATTGTGTGGGGTTTTTTTTTTTTAATAATTCTTGCAAAAGTTTCCTTTCAAGTCTCCCGATAAGTACACAATGCACTCATAAAACCAACTCCTCAGGAAATATTTGTCAGAATTACAACTTTCACTTTATAAAGTTTCTCAAGTCTCAAATTTTGAACATTTCTCTTTGTGAAAGGAGTCTTAAAAGGAGAAAGATGTATCAGCTTAGGGAGATCCATTTCAAATACCTGTCCATTACATTTTGGCTACAAAGTGAAAGATTAAAATCTTCATGGAAATGTTACTGGGTGTATGGCAGGGGGAAGGGGCAGCAGTTGAAAGTACAGGATAACCCGGGAAACCTAAATAAAAGCAGCTGGAGAAAGGAAGGCATAGCACTTAGAGTACTTTATTCACACAGCCCAGCTCTCCCCAAACACTATTCTATAACCTCTCCCTCGCCACCTACTGATAAAAGCAGATACTGCATTATGTAATTTCCCAAAGAACCAGTCATTCCAAGTGTGCCACACCCTTGTTTCTTTATTCCTAATGGGTTTGTTGATTTTCATATTAGTTCTCTTTCAAAAACAATCTAGTAGAAAATGAGAGTTGAAATGCTCTGAAAATCCTGGCAGAAGGACAACCTGGTGCAGCATAAAAAGCTGATGGACTTGAAAGCAGATGACCTGGTTTCTAATCTTGGTTCTATCTCAGTACTTATAAGTCAAGTGACCTTGGGTAAGTCATTTAACTCCTCTGTCTTTCAGTATCTTTACTCATGAAATGGAGAGATGATGATAGCTTTCCCACTTACATCAAATCGTTGTAATGAAGATCAAAGGAGATGTACGTGGAAGCATTCAAGAACCAATGAAGTATTACAGGAATCTAAGGGTTTATGATATCTAGGCTTCTCTGACAGAGTATGTTCTCATTGAATGAGGTCTCCAGGCTTCAGAGGAATTCTTTTGTTCAATTTATCTATTGAATATCTATCAGTATCTATTGAATATTGAATACTTCTTCAAAAAAGAGAGAGAGAGAGGGAAGGGAGATCTGTTATTTGAATCAGGGCATTTTTTCATTTGATTTCGTCTTTAACCTGATTCTGTTTTTTCATGAATTTCACAAAGAATGACTGTGAGAGGCATCTAATTTAAAGGCCTCCTTCATTTTGTCTCTCAACCTATCACTGCCTTTTGATCAGCATTAATTTCATTAATTGTTCCAAACTCAAACCTTTAATGAATATCCCTGTATTTGTGTATTTCCACCAGAGCATTTTCCCCATCTCATGTTAGCAATAGTGCCATAGTTGTGTTTCCTATAGTTGAATATTGTCTTTACAGCTGTTGTTGCTCTTATTCATAGTAACACTCACCATCTTATATCAGGGTTATCACTGTACTGTGGAAAGAGCAAAGAATTTAAAAGCAGGGGAGGGACCTGGGTTTGAATCTCCTCTATGCTTTTTGCTACATGTGTGACTTTGAACAAGTCAAATGACCTCCATAAACTTCAGTTTCCACATCTGAGAAATGCAAGAGGAGAGGCCAGGCATGGTAGTACTCATTTGTAATCCCTACTACTTGATGAGTCTGAGAGTAGTGGACCACTTGAGTTCAGGAGTTCTGAGTTGTAGCAAAGCTAAAGCTGATGGGATATCTGAACAAAATCTGGCACTAATATGAAGGGCCACCAGGCTGCCTAAGGAGAAGCAAATTGTTTCACATCAGAAACATAGAGCATTCCAATGTAGAAACACAGAAGATTCCAATCATCATTGGAATTGGGTCTGTTAGGACCTAGTGTTCCTCCAGCCTGAGCAAGATAGGGTGATTCAGTCTCAAAAGAAATAAAATAAAAATTAGAGAGGGGTATTAGGCCAAATCATTTCTCTGTTTCCTTTCAGCTTTGCTATTTATCAAAGCAGATCACACATTTAAAACTGGAAAGAATATTCCATGTGTGAAGAACAACATACCAAGCTTGGACAGACATAGATAGGCTTTCTGCCTGTTGCTGAACAGGGTCTTCTAGGGTCACCCTAAAACTCTAGACAGTCCATCTGTTTAAAAGAGTTGAGAACAGAAAGTATGATGAGCAAGGCTCTGCAAAAGGACTTCATTTGCCCTTAAGTGTAAATCCAGGCATGATTTTGGGGGGTGTTAGTTTTGGAGCTGAACTGCTCTGGTCTGTCCCTTATTTACAGGTGGTCTGCTGCACACAGAGTGAGGAAGTAGGGAACCAAACATTTATAGTGTTATCTATATGTCAAGCTAAGTGCTTTGAAAAATTCACAAAACCCTGGGAGGTAGGTGCTATTATTATCCCCATTTTACAGTTGAGGAAACACAAACTCAGAGGTTAAGTGACTCACACAGTGTAGTGTCTGAGGCTGAATTTGAATTCAGGTCTTCCTGACTCCAGACCCCATTCTCTATTGACTACACCAACCCCACTGTTTCTTGGGGTAGATGAGTAGGGATCACGGATCATACCCTTAAAATTCTCTTTCTCTCTTGAATTGATGAAGATCAAAAAGGTTCACTCCCAATACACGGGGTTTGGGGGTGGGGGAATCTTGTGGAAGGACCAATTCAGATTCATTAAGCATAAAAAAATTTCCATCTAAAAACCTGGGCATCTCTCACCAGTAGTCTTGACTACCAAGACTGAGGCTTCATCAAGAGTGTGTGACCAAGTGTAAAATGGACAGGTGGTAAGAACTCCTTTGTACTAACCCAACCATGTTGTCTTCTAATCCTTTTCCCTAGGAGATGCCCAAGAATCTTTCAATTGAGCCACCATGCCTTGGAAGGAGTCAAGTCCTCTTTGGTTTACACTTCCTTTCTTTGCCACACATTTCCTTCCAGGGACCACTCTCCAATAACAGAGGAAAGGAACCTAATAAATTGATTTATTCTTGTGTAATAGACATGGAATCATAGATTCTAGAGCTGGAAGAAACCTTAGAAGCCAAGAAGTCCAATCCTTCACTTTACATAAGAAGAAATGGAGGTACAAAACTGCAAATTAATAAGTATATGAGGTAAGTATATAAGCCAGGTATGCTTGCTTTGAGGCCGGGGTTATATTTTCTATTTCAAGACACCTTTCCATACCTACTAGCATATCTCCTTCCAGGATTACATGCACTTAAAAAGAGCATGTGAAGAGAGCAAGGTCAAAAACAAAGGAATGAATGGTTGATATTAGAATTTTAGACATTTTATATAGTTAGAATTTTAGTGGAGTGGAATTTTATGTAAAGTACAGTTATTTAGACAGGTGTTACCAAAGCCCTTTAAAATATTCCACTTGTCCTCCTCTATTTCACACACACACAGACACACACACACACACACATACTATACACTATGTATACTATACTAAATCTCCCCTCCTGTAAAGGTAACCTCCGTAGGGAACCAATGGATAGTAGAAAGAACCCAGATATTAGGGTGATTAGGTCTAGATATAAAGTCTATTTTGTAACTCATTCATTATTTTATTCATTTATTTATTGTCATTCATTTCTTCATTCATAATTCATGAATTATTCATTCATTCATTCATTTATATATTCATTCAACAAGTATTTATGAATCTTAGCACTGCTATTTGGATGCAGTGTGATCCAGTGGAAAGAGGATTAAATTTGGAGTCAGAGAAATTGGACTCAAATCTTGGCTCTGCCACTTGCTACATGTGTATCTTTGAGCAAATCGTCTAACCCAGGGGTGGAGAAACTGTGGTCTCAAGGCCATGTGTGGCCATGCAGGTCGTCCAGTACAGCCCTTGGCCTGGAGGCCAAAGGTTCCCCACCCCTGATTACCACTAAAAGCATAGGGCAGAATTAGATGAACTCCAAATCTACAATCTTACACAATAACTTGCTGCTTACTATTTTACTACCCTTGGTAAATGATTTAATCTGTGTATCTTAAGTTTTTCACCTGTAAGATGAGAAGAGTAACATTTGTGTTACTTATCTTGTAGATTTCCTTTGAGGAAATGGTTTTTTCTTTGGTTGTATTTTGGGTTTTTTTTTTTTTATTAATCTTAAAGCATCATACTTCAAAGATCTGTGATTTTTGAAGAACTAGATACTCCCTTGTGGTCAAAGTGGCAATATGCTTCATTGAATAGAAGCTTATTCTTTAATGATAGACTAAGAATGCTATAAATGCTTGTCATTATTTTAGTTTCATCTCTAAAGTGGAATTGATCAAATGTTCCCTCAGAATTACTACAGTAAGAATATATATATGTGTGTGTGTGAGTGTAAGTGTATAAATGTATGTTTCTATATTGATATCCTTCTATGGACTATTTCCAGGCTACTTAGCATGAGGTACAGATTTTAGGACAGTTGAACCCCTGGCAAAAGATAGTTGAGTCATGGTGCACTAACTCTGGATTCAGAGTACCTTGTTTCACATCCTAGCTCTGATGCTTACCATGTGAGCATGAGTTAGTCATTTAACATCTTTTGGCCTCAGTTTCCTTATCTGCAAAAGAAGGAGGTTAGACTAGATGTCCTCTGAGATTCATTCCAACTATAAATCAACGATCCTGTCATCTTGTGATTTATTTATCAAACCCCTAAGAAAAACCATGGATAACTAACTAGTTGTGTGACAGTCATATGCCTGGGAAACCACCAACGTGTATACATGACACACGTTGCAGAAAATGACAGGTTTCCTTTGTGCTTTCTCTATGAATAGGTTAATGGGATTTGTGAGAATCTGTTTTTTTTTTTTTTCACCTGATCCTTACTACTGACTCCACCCCATCTCACTGTCAGAACACTTTCTGTCCTCAAGTTATCAAGACAGTGAAGGAGGAAAGAAGATGCCTTGTTCAATCTTGGAGCTGTCCAAATAATCCAGCTCTTTCCCAGTTACATTTTCCCAATAAGGAAGCTTTAAGCTTTCTGAGAATTACCCCCAGTCTCTAATTTCCAATCTAAAAAGTGATTAGAAATAAGATAAAGCAGAGAAAATGACCTTAACATGGAATAGTTGCCATTTTCTGTCTTGGCAACACCTCATCTTTGGTTCCAACTTCCCTCCTAAACTATTGTTATGAAACTTCTTTCTCAGAAAAAAGCAATGTCCCTTCAGGTACATGTGTTGGGAGTGTCAGAAATTATGTTAGAATGTGGAGAATGATCAATGGTAGTTAGGAATTCAGAGAACTCAAACTCTTTGAAGTCAAAGAACCCTGGAAGGTGCCAAGAACATATGCCTTTCCTTTTGCAGTAGGATTTTCTAATTTTAGAAATAAGTTCCTGGATTTAAAGCCCTAAGAATCTTACCCTTTCCATGTTTTCGTCTTTCAGATCTATGATTCCCCTCCTCTCCTTACCCCACCACCTTGGCAATATGATTTCATCACCATAACATTGCTGTTATTACTATAAGAGTAATTTTGTAGTGAACAATATTATCACTACCCCAGGGCAGTTGTAATGGAAAGGAAAAGGCAGGCTGAAGTATTGCAATTAATAATAACTATGATCAGAATAATTTATCACTTATAATACATTGTTCACAAAATGTCAGAAGCCACTATAGTAGCTTCTTCCTTATCCTTTCTCTGGCAATAAAGTAAAGAAAATTGAGAGCAAATATATACATGGAAAGAGAGAGAGAAAGAGAGAGAGAGAGAGAGAGAGAGAGAGAGAGAGAGAGAGAGAGAGAGAGAGAGAGAGAGAGAGAGAGAGGGAGGGATTTTGTTATCAGGGGTGCTATGAACTCACCTTCAAGAATTTCAAAAGACAAAGCCCACTGGAAAGATGTCAAGGAGATATAGAAAAATGGCACCTATGCCATTCAACAAATATTTAAGTAGCAATAGCTAAAATTTATATAATACTTTAAGATTTGGAGAGGATTTTGCATACTATATATTATATCATTTGATGACCACACTAACTCTGTGTGATATATGCTATTACTATCCCCATTTATAGACCAGAAAACTGAGGCTGATAGAGATTAGTTAATGGGCCCATGGTAACACAGCTAAATAAGTGTTTGAGGATGGAAATGGATTCCTGACTGTAGGTCCTCCACTCCTAAGAAGTACAAATTCTCTATGGAACATTCCTTCTAGAGTGATACCTCATCCTCCTCGCCATCTTACTCTTAGGTCCCCAAGTAAACAGCTATATATCGGGTTTCAAGTATTCTGTGAGTCCTCACTCCTAAAATTATAGCTCACAAACACCCACTAGTAAATCAGCCAATTGACACATTATATAAAATGCCACTGAAGAAGATATTATAACAAAACATTTCTTCCACAGATTGTCCCATAAATACATACAGCATTCGTGGGAAAAGTGAGCATACTCAAAGAGTAAACATGTAGAGAAGAGCATGTTTATGAAACATACTTGGCCCAGAAAACTTTCCTCTCCAGCACATCAGGGTCCTATTACTCTTTGCTTTCTCATGCTGTCTTTATGCTGCTCCCTCTGAGCACAGCATCCACTGAGAAGGTGGCTTAGCTAGATTACTTAGTCCTGTCCTTCCCTGCAGTTCAACTCTCCAATAGCCAGGGTTAATTTTCTCAGCTCATAACCCTCCTTTGGTCTCTTGCCTTGGCTTATTGGGCCTTCTCCCTGGTAGGTACAGTGTTTCCTACTGTTCTGTTCCATTAGTAATTCTGTTGCAAGATGCCATTACCATTGTAGATTGGAGAAGAGTGAAATTTCTTTCATCCCAGAGGAGAGAAAGGCTTCCTCTCAAGAACAAAGGTTTTTCATAGCACTTTCTCTTCTAGACTCAGAGAACTCATATTCTTTCAGCTTACCCCATAAAATTTCGTGCTTTTTAAAGGGCCACCAAAGATATAGTCAATGGTTAGTGAACCCCAAATTCTATCAACTTGATACCTCACAAAGACATGACAAATTATACGTTATTGTAATTTATTTATAGCCTTACTATCTCTTCTCTGTTGTCCACCCTTTAAATTTTATAACTTCATCAGCTGGCCCCATCCTCCTTCATAAATAAGGCATATTTCTTTCAGAGAGTCAGTGGGGTGAAGCTAGGTAGTTCTGGCTTCAAGTCCTGTCCTGGACACATACTGGCTATGTGATCCTGCCAATCATTCATCCTCTCAGAGTTCTAGGTAACTCACTCAATCACACTCTAAATTGAAGTAAAGATGCCGATTTGTATTGAAGTTTCCTCACCTGGGAATTCTATAGAACAATGAAATCATAGCTGCAGTCACTCTCACTTGCAGTGATATATAAGATACCTGGAAGAAGAGAAGTAAAATAATATGGAAACAAATCTTAGAATTCATTAATACTGAAAAAGGTATCCAAGAGAGTATAACAATGATTACTATATGACTACTATAGAAAATTGTCATGAGTCATCTACATATGAATCAATAACATTTTTGACGAAGATATTAGAAGAAAACAAGTAAGTAGGCTTTCCATAAGTCATATTCAAACATGGACTACAGATTTTAAACCTTTACAGAGTTAACTAAAAGAAATAGGAAATCTCACTATACTTTTTAAATAAATTGTAAAAAGAATTTGATTTAGTAGAACAAAATATATGTTTTTTCCCAATAAAGTGTCTCATTTCCATGCATCAAAATAACTCAAAAGTCCTTAAAAAGTACACAAACAGAAATAACCCTATTCAATGACTCTCTAATAATCAGCACCAGGAAAAACACAAAACAGGGAAATGTTTGGATGCCAGAGGTATTCATCATTATGATAGAGGAAAGACAATGAAGAATCCAAGTAGAAAAGAGTTTCCTTGAAGAGGGTTTGGGTCTTCAGGGATATTCCTGGTTAGAGATGACATTGTATTAATTGTGTCTAGCCCAAGGACAGTGCAGAGCCTCCTGGAAAGATCTGTAATCACTCAAAGAACTTTGGCTTAACCATCCACAGAGGAAAGATCAAGCGGATGAAAAATGGTTATTACCTAGATTATAACATGGGTCCAGATGTCCTCTCTACAAAACTTGTTTATTTGTATATATATAATTGGGCCAGATAAACTATGAGTTGGGCCCAGAGATGAAGAAGAAGAAGCAGATGGGATGAGTTGCATGTAGAATTTTGTAAAGCTTTTTTTTTTTTAAATGATCTCAACCTTCTCATGAAAGCAAAGGTCCTTTAAAAAGGTATCACCACAGTACCGGAGTCTCTGCAGGACCAAGAAACATATAATTCATCACTTTCTAAAGAACTAAAAATGAACACCATACAGATGACAGTAAGAGGTACATGGTGTGTTTAAGCAGTATGCCACACATAACAAGTAAGAAGAAAAACAAGAGCAAAAGATTTCATCAAGGAATTGAATCATCAGGTGGAAAGAATGAGGAATTAGAGGCAGAAATCCAGAGCGCTCCACTTTTACCAACAGAAGACATTGAAGAAGGCTTCTAGCAGATTGGATACAACCCTTGTGTTGAAATTATGGTAGTACATGGGATAAGAAAGGCCCAGGATGGGTTTCTATCTGTATCTTTAGAGGAAGCTTCCAAACTCATGAGCTCCTAGGTCCATTTGATTAAGGAGTATAAGAAAGGTACTTTTTTATGTGTGGTGAAATATATAATCCAGCCCCTAGAAGTTTATACCTCAGCAGGAAAGATAAGAACAATAAATCCTGTGACGTATAATACATTGTAAGAATGATTCACATTTATATAGCTTTAAAGTTTACAAAGTCACCCCCCCCCCACCAAAACTTTGTAAAGTCAGCATCACAAGAATTGCAATTTGTGCTTTGATAGGTGAGTTCCTATTCTGAATTCTTATTATGTCATCCCATCCCTTCGTGGATGGAGGTGCCACTGAGTTCCCTATTTCTGTAGTATTTGAGTGCAAGCTCTAATTATTCCTACAGAGGCAGAAAAGATTCAAATATAAGCCCAATGATGGCCAATAGGTTTTGTGGCCACACCTAGCTAGGTTCTAAGAAGTTCATCTTCAGGCTAACTGTAGCAACTCCCATAAACTATCTATTAATATTTATGAGTTTGAGATCAGTCACAATTGGTCAGTTGAGGTCACTCCCTGGCAAAACTACAGATTTTTTTTATGAAGAAAAATATTTATATGATTTGTCCACAGTCACATAGCCAAGTGTCAGGAATCCCAGACTTATCAATCCAGTCTGTTGCTAGTTCTAATTCTCCACCCTCTAAAACATAAAAAGTAAATATCACCATAACACTTTTAAGCAGACAAGGACCACCTCTGACTGGCTTCACTGAGGAGGTGGCGTTGGTCTGGATGCTGAAGGAGAAGTAAAAGGATAAATAATAAAAGTTGAGGGAGAGCATTCCAACAATTCAACTCAGCAAACATTTAGCAAGTGCAGACCATGTACCAGGCACTGTGTTAAGCACTAGAGATGCAGAGACAAAAAAAATCAAAGAGTTTTTCGTCTCAAATAACTTATTTTCTATTAAAAAAAAAAAGCACAAACTCCAGGACGAGGGAATAGCATGGGCAAAGGAGTGAGTAGGAGAGGAAATGGCTGAATTCATTGCCCCTCCTCCCATCACAGGAGAGCACTTTAATCTGGCAATGGTGTGCAAAATGGTTTAAAAGTTGAGATAATGGAGGCAATGCAAACAGAGGAAGGTATCAGAGGACCCTTTTACTAACCTCTCTGAGGTAAGGTAAATCAGTTAATCTCTCTGATCACAGTTTCTTCATCTATAAAATGCAGGGGAATGGACCAGAAGACAGCTGGGGGCTCTTTCTGCTTATAAACCCTTGATCCTAAGATTGAAGATACATTTCATTCATTTAGCAACCAGAAAGAGCCCTGGAGTCCACAGACCCAGTTCCTAGACTTAAATTTATGTCACTAATCATCTGTGCTACCTAAGCAAATTCAATCAATCTCTCTCAGACTTACTTTTATCATTTGTAAAACGCCGGGTTTGTCCTAGATCTTATCCAGCTCTAATAATCTTTTATTTTAACCTCCCCTGTCCCCGGGGTGATGTTCTCACAGAGCTCCACGCTGTAGCTTCCCAGACTGATGACTTACTGGCCTGGTAGGCTGACAGTTCCCTGAACGTCACTCCCCACTTCAGAAAAGTTACACTTGTAGCTCTGTCTGCCTGATTTAGTTACAACCTACACTTCTCTTTCCTGACACTCCATCTTGTCTGTGCTGGAATACAGGTCCAGTTAATGTGGAAGTCAGGACTGACTCCAGTATACTGGCAGGGATCTCCTTCCAGATGACACGAACAGTTCCGGATAATCTGTGGACAGAGAGGGGTGACCTTTCCTCCATTATCACGGGGTGTGTGTCGGGGGGAGGTTGACCCAGATGACTAAAGCAACGAGTCACAGTGCCTGATATGCTGCTCCTTATTCGACCCAACCTTCGAGATTTTGGGGAAGGGGAAGAAAAGCGTGATCCGCACCTACCTACCAGTGATAAACATGCAGCCCTAGTACTGCTCCCTCTAGACTGGTTAGTAGACTAGAGATCGATGCTATACCATTTCTACATTTTTGAGTCCCTCAGGATGGTGCAGTGAATAGAATACTGAACCTTGCGAAAGGAAGAAATGTTCAAATGCAGCCTCCAGCACTGATTAGTTGCACGACCCTGCGCATGACATTTGACTTAACCTCAATCTATTTCCTTATTTGTAAAATGGGAATAATAGTAGCAACTACTTCCCAAATTTATGAGGATCAAATAAAACAGTACATGTAAAGTTACTGTTTAAATTCTAGCTATTTTTGTACCCTAGCATAAACTATGCTCAAATTTTGGGTAGAGTGGCCTGTAACTGGAGCCAACTACAGACAGCTTCTCACACCTTCTTTAGGGAGAGGGAGTGGAAACACGAGATCTACATTCTGACCATCGAAAAATTATATAGGCTTCTCCAATCTGGGGGCCCTGGGAGGCGAGCAAATTGCTTCAGGGCACTGAGAGATGGTGCTGTGCTCAGTGCTGCTAAGTTGCCCTGGGACTCAGTGAGAGTTCTGATTGTGTATCATCCCTTGGGGAAAAAAAAATAAAAATAGACAGTAAGGAGGCAATATCACTTCCCCGCCCCATCCCCCAACTTCTTTCATATTTATTATCCCTCACTCCTGGTTAGTACTTAAATTACTATTTGGCTCCAAGGACCAGCCCTCCCATCCCCACCCCTTACCCCTTACATCCAAACAAGACTTTCAGAGCTTTGCGCGCAAGTACTTTCGTTTTGCACGTGAGGGAAGCTCTCTTACTAGCCTAAAAATTGAATTTAAACTCTAGGATTGCTTCACTGGCCTGGCCTGGAGGTGGAAAAATAGCAAAACACCTACACATCACTGCCAAGAACTGACTTCCACTGATCCGTCTGTTCCTGTTAAGGGTCGGGTGCTCCACAAAGCTGCGCACACAGGCGGGGTCCAAACTCTTGAAGGACTGCTCCTAAGCAATTTGCCTTGAGGGTATTTGGTAGAGTTCAACAGCACCCCCTCGTGGTGCTTTAAAGTGAACCAGCACGGGGCGGGAGTCAAAAAATAAAGAAAAAATAAATACTCCTCTAAGCAATTTTAGGGTTTTCTCCCTTTAGTTTGTTTTAGGTTGTTTGGTTCAGTATCTTGCACAGAGTTGTGGGTTAACTAAAGTTATAAAGATGAAAGTCATGGAAAACTCATTCTTTTTGTGAAGATTTCCCGACTACCCCACCGTTCAGTGAAAAGCTTTTCAGCCTCCTCAGTCACTGCCCGCCCTCCTTTTCCTCCCTCCCCTATTTATCAGCATTTTCCACTTGGTATATGTTAGTTGAGTGGTCCACTCATTCATTTAAAATATTCAACCATCTGAAACTCATATGCATATATGTAAATATCTGTCTATCTTTGCTTGCACATAATCTTCTTCCATTAGAACTTGAGCTCCTGGAGAGCAGGGACCCTGTGTTTGTCTTTCTTTGTATCCCCCGTGCTTAGTACAGTGTCTGGTACATAAATGGTTGTTGTCTGACTAATCTATAATCTGAGAACTGCTCTCCTGGGCTTCCTGGTCAGATTGTAAACCGTTTTCTTAAACTTCTTTGTAACCACAGTATTGTGTGCAGTCTACAGAAGGAACTCTGTAAATAGTTGTGAAGGATATTCTTCTCCAAAGTCCTAAGGAGCTAACAATTCCTATAGAAATGCATAATGTCATCAGAACTTCTGGAGTTTTGGTGACAGAGTAAACTCCTTAAATTTTCCCTAGAGAAAGGAGCTCCTTAATCTAATGAACTAATTTTCTGTTGCCCCCGAAAGGGTAACAAGTTCCCGGCATTGGGCAATAGCCTCCCAGACTCAGTCACTAAAATTAATTTTTTTTTTTTTTACGCATTTGGTCAGAGGAAATTTCTTTCATCAAACTGCCAGGCTCTCCTGTTCTGAGATCAGTCGTCCTTTTAAACCCAATATTTCTTCATTCTACCCTTGGGGGAGCAGGATGGTGGTGGGGGTAATACGTTAGGCTACGATATTTTCTCCACTAAAGTTCCCCATTCAGGAATTTTGACTGTTCTGTAGAGTAACGATATCCACACCCTCTCCAACAGTTTAAGAATAACGAGTAGTGTTTGTGTTTAGTTTAGGGTTTTGTTTTTTTTTTAAAGGGAAAATATCTGCAGGCTTTACCCTGTGGGGTGGTCTCACTGTCTGGGAGATGGAGACCGTTACTTATATTGTTTACTCTGTAAAACTTTCCTCCGTCTATGCCCTCCACCCTGGCCCCCCACACACCCCACCCCACCCAATTCACCCTCTTTGGCCTCCGCAGCGCTCAGCAATTTCTATGACTGTACTTTACTCATACAGCGAGGTGATCGCAGCGTTTTGGGTAACACAATAATCAGAGAATGCAGCATCAGCCCGTCCCACCAGGCACTTCCTTCCTTTCCCGAATTGCAAGGGAGGGCTGAGCACTTATAAAAACTTGGGCATCAACTTTCAGGCATGACAGAAACTCTCCTCGGCTGGGATCGGATGGTCACTGCATAGTGCAGAGACTATCAGCAAGAAGTCCGCTCTCCCTTTCAATCCCAGAACGTGTCAGGGCAAGATACAGAACCCGGGGAAGCCGAAGAAATCGCAGTGGATTTCACTTCCCTCTTTTCGCCACCTCCCCCACTCTCCTTCCTCCCTGACGGCTGGCCTGAGAGAATGCTGCCTCTCCTGCTCTCGCTCCTCTCTATTCTGACTATGACTGAACTGGGGCTTCCAGCCTCCCCAATTTCGCAGCCTGGAGGCAGCCAGTGCATCGAAGACGACTGCTATGCCGTCTTCTGGAACCCAGAGAAGTTCGCTGGGGCGAACAAGGTCTGCCAGCAGCTCGGAGGCCACTTGATGACTGTCCGCTCCTCGGTGGCTGCGGATGTCATCTCTCTGCTTGCTCAGGGAACCCCTGAGATCTCACCCCCAAACGGTCGCCTTTGGATCGGGCTGCAGCTTGGGCAGAACTGCAGCCACGAGCAGGAGGGACAGCTACGAGGGTTCAGGTGGGTCACGGGCGACAACAGTACCAGCTACAGTAAGTGGAAGCACAGTGGTCGTGGCGCCCTCTGCGGTCACCAGTGTGTTGTGGTCTCCGAGGATTCTGCCTCTGGCTCCATGGAACTGGTCTGGGAGGAGCATTCGTGTGACTTGGCCACTGAGGGCTTTCTCTGCGAATATAATTATCCCGGATCCTGCAAGCCCCTCAACCTGGAGCCCAGTATCGTGGCCAGTGTCACCTACAGTACCCCTTTTGGGGGAAAAGGAGCTGACTTCCAGGCTCTACCCCTTCACAGCCACGCCTTAGTGGTACCTCTTGGTTTGGACCTTGTTTGTAAGAAGGTCGAGGAGACCCCGCGCTGGGTCAAGGAAAGCTTGGGACCCTGGGACTGCAGGGTGGAGAAGGGGGGCTGCTCGCAGATCTGCAGACAGGACAGCGGGGACCCTGAGTGTCTTTGCTCGCAAGGGACCCTTTCGAAGGCCGACCTGCGCTCCTGCCAGGCTGAAGGAGGCTCGTGCCCCCATAACCATTGTCAGCAGTATTGCGATCTCAGCTCAAAGACTCCAAGTGGCTACATTTGCATGTGTGACACGGGGTACTATTTGGGCGAAGACGGGCATAGCTGCGTAGACGTCGACGACTGTGCACTGGAACCTAATCCTTGCCCGCAGAAGTGTGTTAACACGCAGGGCGCCTTCAAATGCGAGTGTAACCCGGGCTTCGAGTTGCTAGACGGGGAGTGTGTAGAGATGCTCAACCCCTGCTTCGGGATCAAGTGCGAGCATAAGTGTTTGCCTCTGGAGGGGGGCACCTACCGCTGTGCATGTGAAGAGGGCTTCTTGCCCATTCCGGACCAGCCAGACAGGTGCATGCTGTTCTGCAACACCACTGCGTGTCCGGCCAAATGCAACCCCTACAATGCCGATGACTGCAAGTGCCCAGAGGGTTACATTTTGGACGAGAACCAGATGTGCAGTGACATAGATGATTGTGCAGCAGGAGAATGCATTGGTGGTGAATGCATCAACCTGCCCGGCAGCTTCCAATGCGTCTGCGGGCCCGACTACAAAGTCAGTAAGACAGGCCAGGAGTGTTTCCCCGAAGACATCGTCTCGTTTGAAGGTGGTTCAGGAGAACCCCCATTCACCCAGACTCCAGACACCACCACTTCTCCGTCCACGGATGGACCCGTCCATTCGGTCGTGCTCATGGGCATCGCCATCAGCATCTTATCCATTGTCACAGTGCTCCTCGCCATCTTCTGCCACTTGAGGAAAAAGCAGTGTGCAGCCCAGGCTGCTCTAGATTACAAATGCGCAGGCTCCGCCAAGGAAGAGGTCTTGCAGCAGGTGCGCACGGAGTCAGTCCCTCAGAAACTCTAAATGAGTTGACTTAAGCTCCCCTCTAGCATCCAGGACCAAGAGCCCAAGGACAGCTTCAGTCCGAGTGCAGAGCTGAGAGGAGCTGACTGAACACAGATGAGTGTGATGCTATTAATAACGACTTAATCCCTTCTCCTCCCTACTCGCAGTCCTCTGCTCTCTGCCACATTACTCCCCCAACACACAGCACCTTAACTTTTTTTTTTACTCTCTGGGGAGACATTATTGCCAGAAACTTCTTTCCCAGATGTAAAGATTAACCTTTGGGTTTTCGGGAGCCACATTTAGGGAGTAGCTTGTAAAGACTCATAACAGTGACCAGCCACGGAGAACCCTCTGATCGTCACTGGGGAAGATTATGAAGTGTTAATACAGATTACCAAATGACTTCTGACCATAATTCAGAGGCTTCAGAGGCTTCAAAACTGTACTCTTACTCTCTGTAGCCCCAAATCTGCCACTTTTGGTTGAATTGGGATGAGTTTGGAATTCTTTGATGGTGATTACAATATTTATTTTTTTTAAGTATCTAAGATGCTTTCCTTTTCTGTTTCTTACTTTCATAATTTTTTTTATAAGAAAGAACTCTCTAGTTGTCTCTTTTTAGATATCAAAGGAGAATGGGAGTTGCTTTTAGGATATTAGAAAAATCCACTTTATCACATGACTTTAAACTTTCTCTGTGAATTTATATTGTCTGTAGCTCTCACAAATGTGAAATCAAGACTCTCATTTGTTAAATATTCCCCTCCATCACCTACTGAGAGCTAAGATAACTTTTACCTCAACAAATTCAATCTTCAAACAGAATACCTTTCTGTTCTTTCATAAAGCCTTATTTTTATCTCCCTCTGCTCAGGCTCTAAGTCTTGGCTAAATAAATAGGCAAATAACCATAGAGGGCAAATATGAATTTTTTTCTTACCAATTCTTGAAAATTTTTACTCAAATCATTGACTTACATGAACAACATAGTTCCATTAAGTGAATATGCACAAGGTATTAAGTCACTTTGCTGGACTGGGACAGGAATAAATTGAAATTTCACTGTATTTATCTTGTTTTAGGACTCTGGTATATGATTGAATTGGAAAGTCAAAATCATTGCTTGATTGTTTTTGTCACTTACCTTTTGCCTTTTTAGTATGATGGCAAAAATGTTGAGAGGGTTGCTCTAACATGATAAAACTGATGTGAGAATGCAGGGGAAGAAGCGTGTCTGTGCTGGATTTGGGCTTAGGAAAGTTGGAGTTGAATGTCCCATTTTTTATTGTATATCTCTGTAGAGGGAAAGGCAGAGCTGAGGGCATTTGTCAGCAGGTAAAAACATTGACAACAAAAGTACTAAGTCCTGCTGTTGGCAGAAAGTATTTTTAAGGGGGTGGGGGTGGGGAGGGAAAGTCAGTTAGATGATTAAAAATAGAAGCCTTCATTGATCAACCTCCCAGAACTATATTTAACCATTTCAAATTGCTTCTGTAGACCCAGTTACTAAATCTCTGGAAATTCTCAAACAGGGATCAGCAAGGAAAAAATAATAAGTCAAATCTGGGGCTTTTAAAGAAGGTGAGAAAGTTTTATTTGCTAGGCTGTTTTTTTCTTATAGAAATGACCAGGTACATATAGCTTGAGACTGCTATGCCAGGTTGGAGAATGTTTTTCGGTCCAGTTAAGCTAGGTTGATGAAATTGTTCTTCAGCTTTTGAAAAAGAGCAAATGTGTTATGCAAAGTACCTTTTTTTTTACAGTAAAGTTTTTCTCTACTGTTTTGTGAACTTGGCACATTTGTAAATAGTTATTTATTTATTGGAAATAAAAAAGAGTACAGGCAAAAGCCTGGCTTCTGATTTCACTTGTAGAAAATAAAAGTTTTACAACTGTTTATGATAACAAGATCTTGGATTATTTATTTGTCTTAAGTTTTAGAAATGCATTTATTTCTATTTTTAGTATGTTTCTTATTTGTTGGATACATATGGTAAGAGAGTACACAAGAGAGCATGCCTCAGAGAACAACGCAGGCAGGCTGTGGTGTAACCCCGTTAAAACATCTTCATTTTCTTTCAAAGATTCTTTCCAAGGTGGGAACCTTATACCTAATAAAATAACTACCTTGTTCCGTCACAAAATATAGAAAGAATGTAACTACCTATAGATGCCCCACATGTAATTTTTGACTTTCTATGGTTATTCTTACATCAGAAGTCTTTTTATATATGATTTTTTATTATTGAATAGGAAGATTATCTGGCAGAAAGTATCAGAAAGTAGAGCTAGACAGAGGATATCTCTGATATACTTCAAAAACAATACTTTCCATGTCCCTCAGAGTATGTTTTGGCCAGCTCTACTATATTAGCTAAGGGAAAACTAGGCCTCGTTTAGATGAAATGCCAGCGCATTCTTTGTCAAAAAAAACAACTATTTGAAGGCCTTATTCTAGAGCCTCTATTCAAGTAAAAATTTCTTGACCACATTCCAAGATCTTATTAACAATTTATTTAAAATAGAATATGTATTAAAAAATAAAAATGCCATCTCTTCACTGTTCTCTCCGTCCCTTCCATCAATCAGTTGGTCTAATTCGTTGTCTTCTTATAGGTCTTAAAGGTCTTATAGGTCTTAAAGACATTACAGAAGAACGTTTAGAAGGAAATTGAAATGTTTAGTCAAATATCCGTATACTTTTTAAGCATCTAAATAACTAACTGAATGTTCTTATTTTCAAATGAGTTTTAGAACTGGATAGAATCAGTCTGAGGCTTTAGTAATCCCAGGTGAATCTAACATATAACATTCAGGGAGCTGTACTAAAAATTGCATTCCCAGATATAGACAGAAAGGTGATAGCAAAATCATGTTATATCAGTCATACAAAATAAATTGAGATTGATTTGGGTCATAGTCAGACACAAAGGAGCATTCCCCTCCCCTTCCTCCCAGGGATCATTGAAACATTGTACAGAAGGGAAAAACACTTAAGTTGTCATGCTTTGTGTGTAGTGTTTCTCAAAGAATGTATCTTCCTGGATCCAGCTCTGTGGAGAGAACAGATTGTTACATTTTCAGTGTGAGCACTTATACCTCAGAAATCTGATTATAAATCAGATCTTGATTTATTGTTTTGGTGATTACCTAGACTTAAGAAAGTGACAAAGTGTTAACAGTATAGATTAAACTTACAAGTTGTGTTCTCTATACATTTTCCCCCTGGAGAGCTGGTTGTTAAACATTTACTAGTCTACCACTTTATGTCTCATAAATGAATTTCTCTAGATGTGCCTTGAATTCTAGGGAATTTACCAGTTCAGTTTTATAACTATGCACAAGTCTCTTGACTCCTGGAGTCTGCTCAGATTCCTCAAAATCATGAGTAAAAAGGTTTGATAACAACTACTCTAATGAAAACAACGACAAACCAGAAGTCAAAAAAAAAAAAGTTTTTTTCTAGACCTGGCTCTGATATACACTAGCTGGGCAACATTAGGGAAGTCACAACCTCTCTGAGCCTCAGTAGTATCATCTGAAAAATAAGGATAATGGCTCTTATGGAACCCACCTCCCAAGGATGTTGTATCAAATGGCATTTTATTTGAAAACATTTTGAAAATCTTCCTATAACAATGTACGTTATTATTTTCTCTCATTCAAGTTTGTGGACTTTAGGGGCTAGTAATGTGACAGGCAGCTTAGTATATAGAAGAGTGTGGGGTCTAGACTTCAGTAAGGCCTAAATTCAAATCCCACCTCTGACACTATATGACCTTGGAGAAGTTGTTTAACCCATATGGGCCTGAACAACTCCCCAGGACTTCTCTTTTAAACCATTGATAACTTATGCTCTGTGTTGGTAGGAGTTTTTCAACGTAGAGGTCATATAGGCTTACCTCTCATTACACAGGAAATTGTAGGGATTACAGGTGAAATGATTTGCCCATGGTCACACAGCTAGTTAGTGTGGAAGTCAGAACTAAAAGCCAAGCTAAGTAGGGTCACAGGCACCATTTTAAAGTGATGTTCTTACATTTCTAATTCTTGAATTCTTCTCTCTCTTCCAAGGATGTTTGATTTGCCCTATCAAAAGAGCTTGGTCAGTCATGAGTCATGAGCCAAAGATTAAGGGAAATCAGGGCAGGTTTCATAACCACCAGCCAGTGGACCCAGGGAATTATCCTCATCTGAATGTGAGCTGACCCTAAGAGTAATGTCCACAGCCTTGACATGAAATTCTGTGTATTTTATATGTAGACATATAAAATTTTATATGCATATAAATTTTATACACATGCATACATATAAAATTTTATATGCATATACATATGTATGCATATATGTATGTGTATGTACATATGCATGTTTGTGTATACATATATTCATATGCATGTATATATGTGTGTATACACTGTATATGTATATATACATACATAAATGTATATACACATGCATACATAATACTGAAAATACACAAAATAATGGCATATTTTTACTATGAAAGATTTTTTAAATTCAATTAAAATAAAGATATTTTATTTATTTATTTTTATCGTTGTTGCTCTCATATCCATCATTGTTGCTTTCATTCCTTTCTTCCCAGAGTATGTCACCTTCACCTTTGCCCTTTGCCCTTGAAGTATGAGATTTTAAAAGCCAGAGAAAATTGATGCTATAGTTTTTCTTCCCTGTAAAATAATGAAAGACTGCTAACATATTCCACAGTCCATGTAATTCTCCAAGTTTCATCTTGCAATGCAACTTCTTTACCTAAGGTATCATACATAGGATTTAGGCCTGTACATGAGCTTAGAAGTCATATAGGCTTACCTCTCATTATATAGGAAATTGTACGGATCAGCAGCATTTGCCCATGGTCATGCAACTAGTTAGTGTGGAGGTCAGAACTAAAACTCAGGGTGTCCCCAGGTAGGGAAAAAGTTTCTATAAATGGGGGCAGACCTGCCCACAAGCAACTGATATTTTCCCAGTTGTTTAGATCTGACTTTATTTGTGTGGGAAGTTTTTTGTAATTGTGTTCATATAGTTCCTGAGTTTGTAAGGTAGATTCCTTAAGTATATTGTTTACAGTTATTTTGAATGAAATTTCTCTTTCTATTTCTTGCTGCTGGGCTTTATTGGTCATATAAAGAAATGATAATGATTTATGTGGGTTTATCTTATATCCTGCAGCTTTGCTAAAGTTGCTAATTATTTCAAGTAATTTTTTAGTTGATGTTCTGGGATTCTCTAAGTATACCATCATATCATCTGCAAAGAGTGATGCTTTTGTTTCCTCATGACAGTTTATGGCTAGCATTTATATAGTGCATTAAGTTGTACAAAATGTTTGGCATATATTATCTCATTTCACCTGTGTCTTCTGTGATTACATTAATTGTGGTAAGGTACAACCTTTCCTTCTTTTCCCACTTATTATCAAAAAACTATTTTTAATTAACCACAAATCAAACCTCTTCTACACCTCTCATCAAGTTTTCAGATATTTTTAATAATGAAAAGTGAGCAACCCATAAGAAGCCTGTTAAAAACAAAGCATACTTTCTAAAAGATAAGGGTCTTAGCACCCCAGGGCTTAGCAAAGTGCCTGCCACATAATAGGCACTTAATGAATCCTTGTTAACTTGAAGGAAGTTAAGGACAAAAAAAGTGAGTGAATATGGTTATTTCCAGAAGAAGCAGGTTTTTTTTTTTTCCCAGTCAATATCTTGATTATCCCTGATGGGTCAGTTAGCTTAGTTTTCAAAATGCCTCCTCAGAGCACTGAAGAAGGCAGAAGAGGCAGTGTGTGAGGCATCTGGTGAAGCTGTGAGTTATAGGAGTAAAGTATCCACGAGTTCACATTTGCCAGGGTTTCCATTTCCCTCATATATGAATTAGGATAAAAATATTTCTACCTACCTTGATAAAAAAGAGCATGTAACCAGGAATGGAATAATATATTTCCTTTCTTTGAAGAAATATAATACTTACGTGTAAGGTTTGCCTTTCCCACCCCCATCTCCCTTAGGTGTGACTTGCAAAGAAAAATTTAAGATCAGATTTTTAAACCTCATTTGACTTTTCCAGACATTTGCTTTTAATACAAAAAAAAAGCATCATTTAACTTCCCTTTCCTCTTTCCGGGACATCCCCCTCTACTGTCTGTTTTTGTTTTTTTTGTGGAGCCTTCCATTTTTTTTTTTATCTTTTTTTGGTCAATCATTTCAAATTTAAGCAAATTGATCTCCTTTCACAAAAGAAACCCAGTACCCTTTTTAACATTAGATCTTAACTAAATTGACAACTTTTTTCTTTATGTTTTAAAAAGTATGATAGTGAAAGAAAAAAAAAAGAATCCTGGAGAACTTAAATAATGGCTATTCTATCATTTAAATAGCAATGTGGCAACCAGAAAGTATTATAGATAGAAAATGGAAACCATCAATTCTCAAAATTGGGATACTGGAAAATAATTCGATGTGGGACATGTGGCTAAAATCTCTCTCACTTCCGTTCATTCCTTTTGTCCTATAAACTCACAAAAAAAGATTTTCTCTTTAAATGTAGAATTTTATGAACTGCATTCCCCTGGGTGGTAAGTCCTCTCTTTCTCTTTTATAGTTTAAATACTGGACCAGGGGGTGTTTGCACTCTTCCTTAATACTGTTCCCTAATATTTCACTTTCAATTATGCTTTGGCATTGTAGAATACATGTTCAAAATTAAGGCTCTTGTTGAAGTAAGCAGAAACATTGTTTCTTACATTATAGGCTGAATTCAGAAATATCTGAATTCAAATCTGGCCTCAGAGACTTGCTAGCCATATGACCTTGAGCAAGTCACTTAACCTCTCTCTGCCTCAATTTCCTCCATTGTAAATGGGAGATAATAATATCACTTATCTCCTAGGATTGTTATGAGGATTCAATGAGATGACATTTGTAAAGTGCTTAGCACAGTACCCCAACATTTGCTGTTGTTCATTTCAGTTATGTCCAACTTTTTATGACCCCATTTGGGGTTTTCTTGGCAAAGATACTAGAGTAGTTAGCCATTTCCTCTAGCATATTTTGCAGATGAAGAAACTGAGGCCAACAGGGTTAAGTGATACAGGTTAATACACCTAATCATTGTTGGAGGCCAGATTTGAACTCATGAGTCTTCTTAATTCCAAGGTCAGTGCTCTATCCACTGTGTGACCTAGCTGTCCAAGTGGAACATTGCAGGTGCTAAATGAAGGCTCATTCCTTTCCCCTTGTACCCACTCTGATTTCTACTACCACATATAAATATATTTAATCTCCCGAGGGAAAAGAATTTTTGCTTTATACAACATTGTGTTCTTAATCCTTTGTATCGTGCCCTGCACACAGTAGTCACTCAATAAATGTTCATTGCTCACTATATAAGCCAAGAACCCATTAGAGAGAGAGGCTGGCTCTGCTTTAGTCTGGAGTCCTGTACTTTTCCCAAAGGTAATTCTACCTTTTTTTAGAAGTTATGTGAAAAACAGATTAGAACTCTCAGGAGAGGACAGGTAGCAGAAGAAAGATGGCTTTTTAGCCTCTCAAAAAAGAGGTACTATGACTCTATGGTACTATTAAAAGAAATTAAATATTTTTTTTGGAAAGCAACAATTAAAAATATGAATACATACACTGCTGAAATAAATGTCGGTTATTCAGATTATCTTCCATTTGCTATTATTTGTATCTCTCCAGTGATGGAGATAATTGAGAACTGATTGCATACCCATGCAATCAAGAGTACTTATAGGAATTGGTTTCTATATATAATTGTTTGTTATTACCATAGATATCACATAACTTCTCTGAGCCTCAGTTATTCTCATTTGTACAATGGTGATAGTAAAACCTGTTTACTTCCAAAGGTTTCCACAAAGATCAAATGGAGTAATGGCATTTTGAAAACCTTAGAACATCATATAGGTGCTATTATTATGCTTATATTATTGTTTTTGTTCATTGTCCTTTATCTGACATCTTCAGAGAGCAGGGATATGACTGACTTTGAGGACAAGAGTGTGGTGGGGGGGGAGGGGAGATAATAATACTCTCAGAGTCACCAAAGTGATGTTCCTAAAATGCAGGTCTGGTCATGTCACTCCCCTTCCCAGAAAAAAAAAAAAAACAAACTCTGTGGCTCTCTATTATGGAACTCTAGAAGTAAATGCAAACTATTCTCCTTGGCATTTTGAAGGGGAAAGACCTTCACCATCTAGTACTTGTGTATTTCAGGTCTCATTATATATCAATACCTTTCACAGTCTCTACAACCTAGTCCATCTGGCTTTCATATTCCTCTGGGTATACAGAACTGCATTTCCCACCTCATGTCTTTGCACTAATCATCTCTCATGATTGGAACAAACTCTCCCTTTGCCTCCATTCCTCAAAATCCCTAGTTTCTTTCATGATCCAGTTTAAGCACTCCCTTTTTCATGTGAACTTAGAATTCTCCTCCTGAATCAACTTGTATCTATTTTATTATACTTATAAGAGTACACATTATCTCCTCCATAGACTGTAAGCTTCTTGAAGGCAAGACTTTCTCTTGTATATATCACACCTTTGTATCCTGGGTCTATCACAGAACCTGGCACATAATGAGAATGTAAGAAATGCTTGTTGGTCGAATTATACTACCCTTTAAGTTTTGACAAATTGGTTTCCTCACAACCCTAAGAGATAAGTCGTGGTATGCTATTATCCACAAATCAGATTATTTCAATAACTTTTTCCTTGTTTGATTCTTTTTGCAGATGACTTAGAGCCATCTGCTCATTTGCATTTTGCCCTCCTTGTCTATAAGATAAAATACAAAATCCTCAGCCCAATCCACCTTTTAAGTCTTATTTCATATTACTCTCCTTCAAGGACTCTCTGTTCCTTTCGCACTGACGTACTCCCATTCCCTGTACATGGCATCCCATCTCTTTCCTCCAGAACTTTACATAAATATTCCCTACGTTTGCAACATAATTCCTTCTCACCTGTGACTTAGAATTAGTATTTTCTTCCAAATTGCAACTTAGGTGTCACCTCCTACAGGAACCTTTTCTGATCTCCCTAGAATTAGTAGTGTTCTCTCTTCTCTTTGAAGTTATTTTGATTTCCTTTGTACATTTTTGCATTTATTTATCTACATGGTTGTTCAATTTCTCAACTAGAATGTAAACCCTTTCTGGGCAAGCACTGGTTCCTTACTGTCTTTGTATTGCCAGTATCTTGCTCAGTGCCTTGTATAGTAGGCACTTAATAAGTCTTAGTTGAATTAAATTGCATTTGAACTAAGATTTTCCAATATTTGTTTTTTTAATTTATTTTTAACACAGTTTATAACAGATAAAGTAATTCTAACTTTTGATCAGGTGATACTTCTTTTTAAAGCATTTACAATATGGACCACAAAAGAAAAAAAATTTTTAAACATTAATCAACTGAGACACAGATAATATTTATGTTGCTAACTTCACAAGCTCTTGACCTACTTGGCTCCACAGTATTACTAAGAATTAAAGGACCCTAACTTATTGTTGTTAGTCCAAAGTCCTATGCCTAATAGCTTAATTTTAGACAACCTCGGATGTTCCCCTACCCATAATCTATAATTGAATAGATCTGGTATTAAACTTACAAACCTTTTGACTATAGGAAATTGCCACCAATAGTAAGGACATTTCAGGGATACAATATCTCCCCAACTTCATGTCAGTTCCAGGCAGGATTAGATTATCCACTTGCATTCAGCCAGGCTTAAAGTCTGCCAGGTGTCAGTGGGGAAACTGAGTCAGGAGAATCCCACCTCAGCCCATGCTGAACAGCTGCTCTCCCACCCTTCCCTTGAGATCACCTATGTAGTTCATACCAGCATCTCATCAGCTTACTGGCATCATGGATTGGAGGATCAGATTGCCTTTCTTTCTACCCATACCTGGAGTTAGACTGAGAAGAACAGTCACTTAATAGTCCCATAGCATCTAAAAATGGCAAGTTCCAATAACCAGATTTCAAATATGATTATAGTTTCACTTTGGCTAAGGAACATCTTTTGAGGCAAGTCTTAAGTGGCTTACATGCCTTTCTCTACATGTTCTAGTTCCTGATTAAATGACAATCATTAAATCAAATTTACCATTGAAACCTTGACTTTTCCATCAATGCCAAATTTTACCCAAGGATACCTTTCTCTAGGAAATTTAGTCTGAAATTCTTTTCTCCAAACTAAAGATGTCATTGGTTTATTCTCAGTAATTAATTCAGTCTATGGTTTTAATACTAATTGCTTTTACCTCACTTTGTAACATGTCCAGTTTTTCTCCTCATCACTCCCCTCCCCCAGCTTCCTAATACCTTACATTCTGATTACTCCTTCCCTCACTGTACTCTCCCCTCCATCGCACCCCACCCTCTCCTATCCCCATCATCTCTCTTTTCTTGCAGGGCAAGATCAATTTCTATATTCTTATCCCTGTAGTTCTTATTTCCCGATTATATGCAATAAAAATTCTCAACATTCATTTCTAATACTTTGAATTACAACTTCTCTCCCTCCCCAGCCCTACTGAGAAGGCAAGCAATTCAATACAGACTAAATATGTGCTGTTTTGCAAAAGACTTCCATAGTAATCATGTTGTGTAATGCTAATTATATTGCCCTCTGACCTACCCTATCCCCTCTTATTTCCTCCCCCCTACAATTGACCTTGTGCCTTCTCGAAAGTGTTTATTTCTGTGACTCTTTTCTCCCATTTGCCCTCCCTTCTAACATTCCTCTTGCTCCACTTGTCACCTCCTCTCCTACTTTCTTGTGGTGTATATAAATTTTCATATCAAATTTAGTGAGCATGTTATTCCCTCCTTCAGCCATACATTGGGAAAGTGGCTTTACTTTTCCCCCTCTTCCCTTCTCCCTTATCTCCTCCATTGATAAGATTTTTCTTATCTCTTTTATGAGTTATATCCTGCTCCATTCTATTACCCCCTTTCTCTTCCTGGTATTTTCCTCCTTCACCCCTTAATTTTTATTTTATTTTGTGTGTGTGTGTATGGATATTATCTCTTCTGATATAACACACCCTGTACTCTCTATCTATCTATGTGGATGTGCATGTGCGTGTGCGTGTGCGTGTGTGTGTTCAATCTCTCCAACTACCCAAATATTGGGAAAAGATTCAAGAGTTAAAAATATTTTCTTTTCATGTAGTAATGTAAACAGTTCAGCTTTAGAGAGTATTTTATGATTTCTCTTTTCTGTTTACCTTTTCATGCCTCTCTTGATTCTTGTCTTGGGAAGTCAAATTTTTAAATACAGATCTGATCTTTTCCTCAATATGAAATCTTCAAATTCTACTATATCACTGAATGACCATTTTTTCCCTTGAAGTATTATACTCAGATTTGATGGATAGGTGATTCTTGACTTCAATCTCAGTTCCTTTGACTTCTGAAATATCCTACTCCAAGCCCTTTGAACCCTTAATGTTGAAGCTGCCTGATCCTGTGTTATCCTTATTGTATTTCCACAGTACTCAAATTGCTTCTTTCTAGCTGCTTGCAGTATTTTCTCCCTGATCTGGGAACTCTGAAATTTGGCCACAATATTCCTAGGAGTTTCTCTGTTCGGGTTTCTTTCAGGAGGTGATTGATGAATTCTTTCAGTATCCATTTTGCCCTCTGATTCTATAACATCAGGGCAGTTTTCTTTGATAATTTCATGGAAGATAATGTCTAGGGCATTTTTTTGATCATGGCTTTCAGGTAGTCCAACAATTTTTAAATTATTTCTCCTGGATCTATTTTCCAGGTCAGTTGTTTTTCCAATGAGTTTTTTCACCTTATCTTCTATTTTTTCAAATTTTTGGTTTTGTTTACTAACTTCTTGGTTTAACTCATAGTCATTCGTTGCCCTGGACTCAATTCTCTCTTTCAACAAATTATTTTGTTCAGTGAGCTTTTGAAACTTCTTTTCCATTTGGCTAACTCTGCTTTTTAAAACCTCCTTCTCCTCATTGGTTTTTTGGACCTCTTTTTCCAGTTGAGTTAGCCTCTTTTTAAAGCTGTTATTTTCTTCAGCATTTTTTTGGTTTTCCTTTAGTAAGGTGCTAACTTGTTTTTTAAGGTCTTCTATTGCCTGAGTCCAATTTAAGTTCCCTTTGGAGTCAGAGGCCTTGACTTCCTCTGACAGTGTACCTTGTTTTTCCTCATCCAAAAGGATGGGGGGAGACACCTTTTACCCAAGAAAGTAACCTTCTATGGTCTTAATTTTTTTCCCTTTTTTGGGCATTTTCCCAGCCAGTTACTTGACTTCTGAGTTTTGTCTCCACTACGATCTCTGCCCAGCCAGAACTTGGGGGCTGATTCAAATGCACTGCTCCCAAGCCTCAGGGGCTTTCAGCAGGGATGGGGCTGCTATTCAGTGTGAGATTAAGTTCAGCTGCTCAGGTGGAGGCAGGGCCACCACACAGGGCTTAGTTCCTTCAGGGGGTTTACAAGATCTTCAATAATGGATGCAGGTTACTGCCTGCTTTGGGAGCCCCTGTCTGCTACTGCCTACACTGCTGCCACTTGAGGAGGCCTGAGTTATGGGGACATCCTGCTACCCTCTCAAACAGCTGAAAAAGCCCTTTCACTGACCTTTGGTGCCTGGGCTGAGAGATCTGCTCTGCTGCTAGAGATTCCATCCCTGAAGCCTGCTCAGATCTGCTCCTCTTGGTGCTGCATGGCCAAGGCAGGACTGGGCTCTCCTCTGGGTCCAGGTGTGCACCAGACCTTTCCCATTGGTTTTTCAGGTCTCTGTGGAACAGAAATCTCCTCCACTCCATTGTTTTGTGGCTTCTGCTGCTCTAGAATTTGTTGAGAGCTCTTCTTTACAGGTATTTTATGGGCTGTGTGGTAAGAGCTAAGTGTATGTGTATCTTTCTACACTGCCATCTTGGCTCCTCCCAATATTTGTTTCTTTTAATAGAAAAGTTAACCAACTGATTCATTTGTAAAAATTATTTTTCACAAAAGTAGGAATTTCTTCTTTCCTAAAACTTCAACTTCATCTCATTACTTCTTAAAAAGCAGTAGAATGTAAGTAGCCATTAGAAACTGTGATCTGCTTGATTTATTCATGCATATTTTTACTGTTTCCAAAATATCATGACTCACCATTCTGTTACCTTCTGAAATTCATCCTAGGAGTGCAGCAGCCAGAAAATAGGGAACATATGTGCAAGTTGTGAATATGAAATGGAGAAGATCATTTTAAATTGAATAATATCTAAAAGCATTATATTTGCAAAATAAGAATGGAAAGAAGCAATTCTCTCCTAAGTAAGCAGAACTGAGACAGTAATTCAAGCTGCATCAAAATGGTGCTAAACCTAGCAGAAAAATGAAAAAAAATCTGATTAACCAGCTCTTTTTTCCCTCCAAATTCCCCCAAACCAGTGACACTGTCTATATACAGGGTGGGATTGTTTTTACTGTTGAGGGCTATTGATTGGGGGAAGGGAATCAATCAAGGACCACCTCCATATAAACTTCAACTTAAGACACATGTATGTGCATATTTATGTATATATACATGCATGTGTATAATTAGTTTGGTTTGTTTTCAGAAAGAGGAATAAGAAATATTCAAGTTATCAACTTTTAAAAAACAATTTTAAATGAATGGGAAGCATTAAGCTTTCTTCACTGAATCTAGCAAATACTAGTGAAAATCCTTCCTCAGCACAACGCTAATGGGCACTTGAAGGGGAGAGCCACAGAAAGCGAAAAAGAAGGAAAGTTATGAAAGGAAGAAAAGCAAAGGGTTATGAGGAATAGAAATGGAATACATAAGTAGAAAGTCAAAAAGGTTGGAAAAATACAATTTTGAGAGAGAGAAAGAGAGATATTGGGAGACACTGAGAGAAAGACTCAAAAGGAGGAGATAGACAAAGGAATTTTTCATTTTTATATACCCTACTATTTTGGAATGTTTTATAAAAATTCATATTTGCTAGCACTGTCTTTATCACTACAGATTCAAGCCAAATCTTCGTCTAAACAAATGCAGGTTAAAATGTAGATCAATCTACCAAAATGGCACAGCTGTATCAATTCAGTGGATCTATGTCTGGCTTCCATCAGTCCTGCTTCCAATATATGTCTTCCATTACCTCCCTGTCTCTGTCTGTCTGTCTGTCTCTCTCTTTCTCTCCTATACACACATACACAGAGACACAGAAACACACAGACAGAAGCACTGAGTACAAATTCTTGAGCTATTGGATCACTCACCATTTGAAAGGGAAAAAAGGAAGTAAGTCTTTGGAGTCAGAGTTAGTAAGTTTTAATTGACTTGCATTTGAACTAAGTTGTTGGAGATTCAGAACTTCTTAGATAAAATAACAGCTATGATTTCCTCACTATTCTTCCATGATCTCTACTTTGGGACTCATGGAACTAGGGCCTGCTATCTATGCAAACACAGAGAAGAATAATTACTTGTTTAATTCAGAGCATTCAAATCTTACATATTGATGGGCTACCTAAGCATTATTTTTATTTGTTATACTGCTAAGATTACTTGAAGATGTTATTAGTTGGACTAGAGAGTTCTGTAACTCCCTTGTTCAGTAGTCTCAGTCATGTCACAGTCTCTTTGTGACCTCATTTGGAAAAGATACTATAGTACTTTGCCATTTCATTTTCCAGTTCATTTTAAAGATAAGCAAATAAGGTTAAGTGACTTGCCAAGGTCACACAGCTAATTAAAATCTGAGGTCAGATTTCAACTCAAGTTTTCCTGACTTCGGGTCCAGCACTGTATTCACTGAACCAGCTATCTGCCTCTACTTCCCCTTGAGCATGCATGTGCTCCAAGTGTTTCTATCCCTGGGGAAGTCCCAAGGAAGTTGTATTGTTGTTTAAACAAATAGGTACAGAAAACTGAAAACAACCAAACAAAAACGGTTCCACAACAAGGATGTCTAAAAAGTTTTCCATGTTTGAACTAATTCTGAGTTACCAAGCCTCACAGAGTTGAAGCAGCCACAAAATTGGGGGGAAAATTCTACTTTCAAAGATTCACTTGATTTATTGGAGGAACCCAGGCCAACATTAAATGTACATTACTAATAGTCAAGGGCTCTGTTTTACAATCAATCAAATCCAAAGTCTTTTCTTATTAATAGAAGCAGCAGCAGACAGTGTTACCCAGAACTTTGGCAGCTGAAGATATATGTTGTCAATATTCTTGGCTCGTGCCTGGTCATGTCTTATCAGAGAAAGAAAATTGCAGAGTATGTGTCATGTGGGAGATTGGAGCTCCTGGAAAGTGTTCTTCCATATGAGGCTGAAGGCAAAATCCCCACCCATGTCCCATGGCAAGGGTCCAGCATCCTACTCCAATCTCCAACCACTGCCATGACTTAACCCTGTCACCTCAAGGCTATTTATCTTTTCACTCCCTTGCATATGCCTGCCATTTAAATAATACCTCCCAGAGCCTCATCCTGTGATGCCATGGCTACAGGAGGTCAATAAATACCAGTGGCTTACTTCCAGTTTCCTGAGATCACATGCCTTGGAAAGGGGAGGAAAGATCACTGAACTAGAGATTAGGAGAGTAAAGTCAAGTTACAGTTTGGCCCTGCCTCCTTGTGTGAGTTTGTTCAAGTCTCTGGGCCTTCAGATTCCTCATCTGTAAAATAAAGAGGTTGGAGGAGAAAATGCCTTTCAGATGCTTTCCAGTTCCAATATGGCATTCATCATCAGTATGATCAGAGCAGAATTGTATCCTGCAAAGTGACTCAAGAGGTCAGAATTCAAGCTGTACCTCTTGATATAGACTAGCTATCTGATCAAATCACTTAATCTTTCAGTTATCCCAAGCAACTCTAAAATGATAGCTTTTTTTCCTTATCTGTGTAGAGTTTACCCACCTGGAGTTCTTTACACCAATGAAACTATAGGTCTCTGACCCCTCTACACAAAATAGTCTCTAATAAACTATTCACTAGCAAAAATGAAGCATGACATACCATGGAATATGTCAGACTATGGATTATTGGGGTAGGTGGAAGAAGTAGGAAGAAAGCAGATGGGTAATAGTCTGGCAACTGGCAACTTGCTAGTTTAAGTGACATTTCCTTTAATATCCCTCTGGAAGAGGCTGGCCTTTAGCAGTCTGAAACCAGCTAGACAGTAGAGGAGGGTATGTGTGGATGGGGTGGGAGTGAGCATGGAAGAAACGGAATGAAAGAAGGTTAGACACTGAATAATCAAGGATAGTTTGTTCACAGATAAAACTACAGACAATAACATCTGAAAGTGATTTTATAGATCCATTAACTTTCATTTTAAAGAAGAGGCAACCAAGGCCCACAGTCCTGAAGCTACATTTTCAAAGTCACAAAGATTTGCTGATATCTGACTGGGGGAATATGCACAAACCAAGCCAAGCTTGAGTACAGACTTTCTATCAATAATTATTATGAATAAAAAAGCACACTTACATAGCATTTTAAGACTTTTCAAGGGGTTAAGGCATACAACTAGAATGGGGAGGACCTTATTGGCCAATACATTTAAGAGTTAAGACTTAATTCTGGCAAAAATTCTGCTTTGTCCCGTGATAATCAAGTATTTGTTTGTCTCTCACTCCACTGAGGTAATTGAGAGGTAGTCTGGGAGTTGAAATGTTGATACTTTGAGAGCAGGAGCTGTGTGTGTGTGTGTGTGTGTGTGTGTGTTTATGTGTGTTTCTGTGTGTGTGTGTGTGTGTGTGTGAGATATGTTTGTCCTTGGTGTAGGGCATAATGCTTTTTCACTGAGTGGAACCTATAACATATCTGTTGAATCTGATTAAAATAACGTATCCTTAGTCCTGTCACTGCTTCATGGCAAAGGACATAACAATCTCACTTGAGCTCCCCTGTTCCCATGGAGATCATCTGACTTGCCACCTGCCTCAAAGACACTGATATCTTCTGAGTTTATGGCACAGTATTTTAGAGTAGAATTCTATTTCCAGAGAGCCGACACTTCCATTGAAACCCCAGTTACACAACAAGATATAGTGCCTTGGAATATCAATACATGCCCAATAAAAGGCAGTACTGGAAAGAACCCTGGGTTTTGGGTCATAGGACCTGAGTTCAAATTCTCTCCTAATACTTCTTAGCTGTATGAACTTGGAGAAGTGCCTTAATATCTGCAACTGTTTTCTCCTCTGTGAAATGAAGGAATTTTATTAGGTGACCCCTTGCAACTCTACCTCTTACATCCACCAGGATCCCATTCCTTTCTGCTATTCTACGTCCCTCCCATATATAACAATATCCCTTCATTTCTGGATATTCTGAATATAGAATCATTGCTTACCCTTCTTTAAAGTGATAACCACCATAGGCATTAATACATACTCAATAACATTTTTAGGACTTTAAAGATAAGGAACACTTATCAGAGATTACAATGCCATCTCTTCATCTGACAGTGAGCAGAAATGAAACTTTTCACAAACGGTCTTTTTTTCCATTGTAAAAACCCTCAGTCAGCCATAATTTAGCTAGCAGAAAAGAGTTTATGCTTTTTTTTTTTTTTTAGTTTTTTAAACCTCAGGCTAGAGTCATGGTTTATTATATACGTCAATTCTAATAGTTTATTGAGCTTTGGGGCCTTCAAAAATCAAGAGAAAAGGATAAACATGCCTTCTAAATGTACATTCACATCTCTTCTTCAAAACAATGACTTTTCCCTTCCCATCCCCTCTGCTACTCTCTCTAGCAGTAATACAAACGTATGCCCAAAAATGATGGCAGTCTCCCACATTAAAGGGACACTGGCAAATAAATGACAGCACAAGACCTGGGTGACGTTTTCCCCTTCTATCGCATTTTATTATTGGCCAGATTGTGTGCCTTACATTAAGCCCCACAGCACACATCTTCAAACTTGACTCCACTCACAAGGAACCTGTTACTGAGCAGATGTAATGCAGATATCACTTATTATATATGTCAAGGCTAGAAGCGGACAAGATAGCATCTTAGGCTACTGTAAATAAATATTACTTGGCAACACAAAGCTAAAGACAAAAAGTAAAGGAGTATTCCAAGATATTGTATACTTTTTCCTGTACACAGTTCACACTATATCTCAATTGCAATCAGAAAGAAATAATCTATAAAAAGGGAAGAATTCCCATTTTGAGGACAGAATCTGGAGTCAGTTTCCTTCCTAACACCCCCACTGACTTTTCTGCCTTTTTCTAAACAAAAACTGGATAAACAAGTGACAAATACAGCAATCCCTCATTCCCCCTTCTCCCTCCCCAATAGAAATGCAAAACCCAAAATAAAGCTCCAAGGGTTCAGGAATAGTAATTGTAATGGTCCATGCACTGAATGAGTCCTACCCCATGGAGATGTCCTTTAGCAAACTGTGGTTCTGGGGAGAGGAAAGGATTAGCTTGGTGGGATGCAGGTATCCTTGAGAATAATACACAAGCAAGATGGCAATGTCCACCTGAGAAGGAGATAGTCTTGGAAAGACTGGTCACTCCAGAAGTTCAAGATCTTTGAGGGATGGTCAAGGAGAAAACGATTTTGTGGGAAATGATAAGGATGGCCTCTGGAAGGTGATGGTCTCTGCATCATGATTAGAAACTGAAAGTGGGTCATCTGCCTGGGTGACAGATGGGACCAAGAAGCAGGAGTTTGCTCTTTAGAACGTGGTGGTCCTGGTAAGGGTGCCATGCTTGCCACAGGGTTCTGGGTGCACAGGCTCCTGCTGGCAGGGCAAAGTGGGGCACATGCACCCACCCCCTTTGCTCTTGAGGGCTGTAGCATAGTAGTCCAAAGGTTCTTCTTCAGCAGCAGAAGCAGCATCTAGGAGGCAACATCGAAGGCAGAGCACCCTCTGGAACGAACGTCGGAAGTTGTCTGAGAGGAAGCCATAGAGAATGGGATTTGCACAGCTGTTGGCATAGCTGAGGATGAGGGACACATGGTTAGCAGTGGCATCCAGGCTGGGCATGAAGAGGTTCAGAAGCTGGACCACGTAAAATGGCATCCAGCAAAGCACAAAGACAGCTACCACCATGAGTACTAGCCTGGTGATCTTCTTTTCTGAACGGCGCCTCTGTTGCCAGCCAGCCCTAAGGGCCACTGCTCGCATCTTGCCCACAATAAGGAGATAGCAGAGGCCAATGGCCAAGACAGGAAGGAGAAAACCCAGAAGAAAGGTGTAGACCACAAAGACAGCAGACCAAGCTGGATGAGGCCAGTGTAGGTTGCAGGCCACAGCCTGACCACCTCGAGTTGGCTTAGTATCTGCAAAGATGGTAATGGGCAGAGTGACCAGCAAGGAAGCCAGCCATACTCCTCCATTGATGAGCTTGGCCACGCTGGGTCTTCGGTAGGTGGCAGCTCTCAGGGGGTGCACCACGGCAATATAGCGGTCTACGCTGAGCACCGTCAGGCAAAAGACACTGGTGAACATGTTGAGGCCATCAACACTCAGCACAGTCCTGCAGAGGGCGGAACCAAAGGGCCAGTGGCGGAGGGCAGCGGAGGAGGCCACAAAGGGCACGCTGAGCATGAAGAGCTCATCAGCAATGGCCAGATTCAACAGGTAGATATTGGTGGCTGTTTTCATCTTAGCATAGCGCAGAATTACGAAGATAACTAAGGCATTACCCACCAGCCCCACCAGGCACACCAGGGCATAGATGGACTGTATAACGATCATTCCAGCCGCACCTCCTGCCCCTCTTCCCTCCTCTTCCTCTCCGCCCATATTCCCAGGTGGGCGGCTGACATTGGGAGCCCTGGGCCAGTCCGTCCCAGATCCAAGGATTCCTGCGGCTACGGCTTCCTCTACCCCAGGGGCGAGCGTCGGGGGGCCGCTCATCCTGGCAGATGGCCCATCAGCGGGCAGACTGCCGGTGACGGAAGAGAAGAACAAGAAGGTCGGGAGAGAGAGATGCCGCGGGAGTCCCTGCTCTCTGCCAGATGTGAAGTCCTCAGCTGGGCAGTCAGAAAAAGGGGAGGAGATTGGAAGGGACTGTGGCTGTCCCTGCAGCAGCGGAGAAGGCTCAGGAGCTGTTGCAGCTGGAGCAGATGTGCTCTTCTCGGCTGCCACCGGGTCTGCCTAAATAGCGAGCGGCTGTCACCCACTTAAAGCTGCTTCCAATCCCGAGCCGGCTCGCTTTTGATTTGCTTCACACATACCCACTGTTGCATGACAATATGCTCTCTCCTTCGGTTTCTTCTTTTTCTCGCTCTCGCCCCCCTCCTTTTCCCTCCTTCCAGATTCCCCTTTCTCCTGCTCCTCTCCCCTCTCCTACTTTTTCATCTCTCCAGTTGCTGCCCTCTCACTCTAGCAGCGTTCTTTGTTCCCATCAGAATACTCTTAGGGGAAGAGAAAGGAAAACGCAGCTTTTTTGGATTTTCTTAGAAATATTTTGCTTCTTTATCATTTTGTCTGCCTCAACCCAGCTGAAGTTCTTTATGTGACAATTGGAGAAAGGGGGGGGCAATAAAAGTGGATGAATGTTGGGGATGAGATGCAGTTGGACTATGTTCCAGAATGATTTCTTTCCAGGTCTTAACTTGAGAGGTACAGGTACAGCAGCTAGCCTGTGGCTTCAGCTGCCTTTCCTACTTTCCTGGAAGGCTCCGACATCTACAGAGCAACTAAAGGACTAGGCAGAGGGTAGCATGAAGGTGACAGAGCAGGAAAAAAAAAACACACATAATTAATCCGAAGTCCCATACTGTCCTCTCTCCAAGCTTACTTAGTTCTCATGGGAGCTGTCCATGGCTTCTAAATCCTAAGAGAGATCCTAGTTAGGCAGAGATTGCTTCCTTGGATCTCCATCAACTTCTAGCACCCTAATTTTCCCATAACGGAGGGGACAGTTGGATGGGATCGAATATAGGAAGTAGTGGACTTTCCATAAGCTTCTTGCTTTTAAAAAACAACAGATGGACTGTGAGGTTACATATGAGTTGAAAACATACTAAACAACCTGGAAAGGAGTTATAATCTCACTTACATTTAAGAAATGGGGAATTTTTGTACACAGGATGGCCCCTCTCTCTTGCAAAATTCTGTTTTCCGCTGAAGATAAAACTATTTCCCCTAGATTCAAGTTCCTATTTAGGGCTTAACTTCTTACAAATGCAGTCTATCCTCTCTCTTAATGAGAGATAGTAGGATCATAGATGACAGCTAGAAGAGTACTTAGAGGCCATCCAATCCAACACATTCAATTTACTATTGAGGAAACGGAGGTAGAGGTAAAGTGACTTTCCCAAGTTCACACAGGTATAAATTTCAGAACTGGAATTTGAAACTTCAACCAAAATTTAGTTTGGGATAGGGAGAACTGAGTGGTGCAGTGGTTACAGCACCAACCCTGTAGAAAGGACCTGAGTTCAAATTAGACCTCAGACATTTACTAGCTGTCTGACTCTGGGCAAGTCACTTAACCAGATTGCCTTCACCACCACCAGCAATCAAACTTGGTTTCTCAGGCTTTTATTTAATCGGTTAATTTATTTATTTTTAGTTCTCAACATTCATTTCTATAAGTTTTAAATTTTCTCCCCCTCCCTTCTTTCTCCCTCCCCAAGACAGCATGAAGTTTGATATAGATTCTACACATACATTCCTATTAAAAACATTTTCTCATTAATCATGTTGCATATAGAAATTATAATGAATGGGTGAAGCCATGAGAAAGAAAAACAAAACAAGACAAAAAAGAAAATAGTCTGTTTTGCTCTGCATTCTGATTCTTAGATGTGGATGGCATTTTCCATCATGAATCCTTTGGAATTGTTTTATGTCTTTGCATTTTTGAGAAGGGCTAAATCTATCAAAATCAGTCATCCCATTTTGTGACTGTTACTGTGTACAGTGTTCTCCTTGCTCTGCTCACTTCACTCAGCATCACTTCAGGTAAGACTTTCCAGGTTTTTCTGCAGTCTGTCCATCATTTCTTATAGCACAATAGTATTCCATTACATTCATATACCACAACTTGTTCAGTCATGCCCCAGTTGATGGGCATCCCATCAATTTCCGGTTCTTGGCCACCACAAAAAGAACTGCTATAAATATTTTTTGTACATGTGAGTCCTTTTCCCATTTTCATGATCTCTTTGCAATACAACCCTAGAAACAGTGTTGTTTGGTCAAAGGGTATGCACATTTTTATAGCCCTTTAGGCATAGTTTCAATTTGCTCTCCAGAATGGTTGGATCAGCTCACAGCTCCACAGCTCATTAACACTATGAATTAGTGTTCCAACTCTCCCACATCTTCTCCAAAATCTATCATCTTCCTGTTCTATCATGTTAACCAATCTGATAGGTGTGATGTGGTACCTCAGAGTTGTTTTGATTTTCATCTCTCTAATCAATAGTAATTTAGAGCATTTCTTCATATGACTATACATAGCTTTAATTTCTTCCTCTGAAAACTGACTGTTCATATTTTTTGACCATTTATCAATTGGGGAATGACTTGTATTCTTGTCAATTTGACACAATTCTCTATATATTTTAGAAATGAGGCCTTTATCAGAGACACTGATTGTGAAAATTCTTTCCCAATTTTCTGCTTCCCTTCTAATCTTGGTTGTGGTTCCTCAGATCCTTAAACTAATTTGCTGGGAGGGTGGTTTCTTGGGATGAGGAGGCTAGGGGGAAATCTCTGAGTGCTGCATATGCCTCCAGCAACTCACTGAGTTGCTTGACTGTCCTGTATTTTCAAATTGCTGGGATTCATTTAGTTTTTTCAGACATCAGAACTCAGGCTAGAAACTCAGAAAATCATTAACCTTTGAGCACTATAATTAACAAGCTGCTGACCTCTATGCTTTTGGATCATTGTGGTGGGAAGTTTCTCCTAACATGATGAAAAAGCCTCTAGAGTTTTTACCTAATGCTACTCCTTTTGCCATCTAAGCCTAAGTAGATAGTGAGGTAGCTAGGTGGAGTAGTAGAGTGCCAGGCCTGAGGCTGGGAAGACTCATCTTCCTCAGTTCAATCTGGCCTCAGATACTTAGTAACTTTGTGATGTTAAGCAAGTCACTGAACTCTGTTTGCCTTAATTTCCTTATCTGTAAAATGAACTGAAGAAGGAAAAGGCAAACCCTTCCAGTATCTTTGTCAAGAAAACCCCAAATGGGGCATTGAAGAGTCAAATGACTGAACAACAGAGAAAAGAATTCAGTTCTACTTCTATATAATGACTCTTCAAATGTCTAAGTATAGTTGCAAAGTCCTTTTTAAGTCTTGTACAAACTATACCTAAAAAAGTTCAAAAAAGAGATGAACAAGAACTTTAGTGGGGAAGACTTCTTGGAGAAGGATGCCAAGGGGGAGGAATGTTATCTATGCGGTTGTCAATAGTTCAGTGGATGAAATGGTAGACCTAGAGTCAGGAAGACCCCAGTTCAAACCTAGACTCAGATACTTCCTAGCTGTGTGACCCCGGGTAAGTCACTTTACCTCTATCTTCCTCAGTTTCTATATCTGTAATAGGGGTATCTATCTTCCAAGGTCTTTTTGAAGCTAAAATAAAATAATATTTATAAGGTACTTTGTAAATCTTAAAGCTATTTACTTAGTAGCTATTTGAGACAATCTACATATGGGAAAACTTCCTACCAATCAGTTGTTTAAAAGTAGATTGGTCTGTTCTCAGAATACAGAGTTCTACCTTAATGTAGTCCTTCATCTAAAAGCTAGATGATCTCTTGTAAGTTGCATTATAGAGAGTATCCTTGTTTACGTACAAGTTAAATTGGATGGCTTCCGAAGTCTCTTCCAATTCTGTGACTGTTTAATGGCTAGAGTCCTGAACTTGGAATCAGGAAGACAAGCTCAAATTCCATCCCAGATACTTACTAGTTATTTAATCCTAGGCCAATCATTTAAGCCTTGTTAGGCTAAGCTTCTTTATCTAAGAAACGGGAAGAATAACGACACCTATTTCACAGGGTTCTTATGAACATCAAATGAGATAATAGTTATAAAATGCTTTTCAAATCTTAAACTTTTATATGTTAGCTATTATGCATGCTCTTTCAAATAGAGAGTTAAACCTGCCATGGAAATTGAATTTCAGCCTCAGACACTAACTGTGCGACCCTAGGTGAGTCATAAACTCTGTTTGTCTCAGTTTTCTTATATGAACAATGAGGATAATAACAGCATTTACCCCCCAGGGCTGTTGTAAGGATCAAATCAGATAGTATTTGTAAAATGTTTTGTAAGCCCATATTACACAAATTCTAGCTATTATTGTTATCATAGTGTGAGCTAATTTAACAATGCAAAAGCTATTAAGGTCACAAATTTCTTCCCTTTCAACAACACTGCAAGACAGGGAGTACAAGTAATATCCCCATTTTATAGATAAGAAAAGTGTAACTCAGAGAAGTAAAGTGACTGCTCATAGATGGAACATATTATCTATTTTCATGTATTTGAAGAGCTCTCAATTAGAAGAGCATTTCACTTATTCTATTTTGCTCTAGCGGACACAACCAGGAACAACACTTTGAAATCAGAGGAAATCTGAGCTTTATTAAAGAAAATAACTAACAGTGTAGCCCAAAAGCTTCCTGCTAGTTTATGGCTGCTCACTTCTTTTTTTCTGGATTACAACTCAGATCCCTTATATTTTCTATTCAACAGTTTTCTCTTCTATGGAAGGTCTTTATAAGGATGAGAGAAGGAATGTAAAGGGTGGGGAAAATATTAAAAAGTAAGGAGTATAAAACACTTTTTATAGAAATCAACTCAGATCTAAATATCTGAAGTAATATTTATTGTTCATGAGTAGGTAAAGTCAATATAATTTTTAAAATGACAATTTTTCCTAATTAATCTATTTATTCAATGTCATCCCAATCAAATTAATATATATATATATATATATTACTGTTAGAAAAACAATAACAAAGTATATTTGGAAGAAAAAAAGGTCAGAAACATCAAAGAAACCAGGTGGAAAATATGTAAAGGAAGTAGATTCAGCAATATCAGACCTATAAGGTGAGAGCATTGTTGAAGTATATAAAGGATAATTGTATTTTAAATTAATTTTTGCTTTTATAAATAAGACCTATATAGCCAAAAAATAGAAGGAATGCAGAAAATTGGAGAAAACAATTTTTATAGACAATCCCTCAGATAGTATGTCATTGGGGTGGAATATTGTTGTGACGTAGGAAATGAGCTAGTTGATTTAGAAGAAAAACATGGATTTATGAAAGAAGATGCTATCCATTTTTAGAGAAGCAGATGATAGGAGAAAATAACCTTAGTATGATGTCTTACATGTACCTATATAAGTATGTGTGTATATGTATAGGCGTGTGTTTACAGATATCTATGTATATGAATGAATATCCATGCTTAATTGAAGCCTCCTTTAACATGGTAAGGAGAAAGATGGGGAAAATGAAGTAAAAAGTGAACAGAGAGAACAAAAAAAAAAAGAAAAGAAAACTAGCCAGGAGGCAAAGGAAAGCTGGGGACCTTTGAAAAAAATGTGCAGCATTTATTATATAGATTTTCTTGAAAGGGAAATTGTTTTATATTCAATCCTCTCTCATGGTCTGCTGTGTAAAGGGTAATATGTGTGCTTTCTGTTTATTTTTGTTTTGTTTTGTATTTAAATTTAAAATAAAACATATTTACAAAAAAAGTAAGGAGCAAGACCTTTCTCCACATATGTGCATGTATGGACAAAGTCTGAAAAGTCCTGCCCCTGTGAAGGAAGTACATAAACCAATAATTCACATCCCACTGTGGAGAAGGTGAAGAAGACTGCTTTACCTTAGACATAAAGACAATAAGAGTTTTCACTACAGGAAGGAATAAGGAGATATGATTAAGAGATTATTTGAGAATGTAGGCTACTCATTCTCTGCTCTCCAGAAGGAGAAAGGCCTGGGAGAAGGATTATGGACCACCACAGGTAGCGTAAACACTCAAGGTACCAGGGATCCCATGAGGCTGGGGCACAGAAAAAGAAATGCTTGTATTCCCCTACTTTATCATTTTATCTGTGACTTTCCCTTGTTACTTTCTCTCAGAGATCAAGGGAAGCTATCAACTGACCAGTCAGATCTCACTAAATGGGAGAAGCCAGTTTAGCTAGTGAAGCAGCACTCTGGTGACTCTAAGCTCTGCACAGCAAATAGAAGCTGTGGACAGGGGTATTTCATGCCCCCAAGAAACTGAGGAGGAAAAGTATTTAGAAGTCAGAAATACAAATTGAGTTGAAAGGCAACAAACATTTATTAAGTGCTTACTATGTGTCAGGCACTGTGCTAAGTGCTGGCAATAAAAAATATAAGCAAAAAGTTAAAGATCCTCCCTGCCCTCAAGGTTTCTATAGTTTAATGGCAGAAGACAATGCATAAGAAGGAGCTGAAAAAAATAGCTAGGTGGTGGTGAAAAGGAATAAGGCATGGCATTAAAATCAGAATGTCAGGGCAGACAGGAGGGCAATGGAGGTTGGCTTACATAGGTCCTTCCTCCAAATGGAGGTCTTTTAGGGAACTTAACCAATGAAAGACCAGCCTGGCAGAGGAATATTCCCCTGTGAGAATGCCACAGGGACAGATAGATGTTCCAAGGTCAAGGTGTCCTAGACATTAAAGAAAGTTTCAGGGGAAGACTGAAGTTGAGGCATGGTGTTGATTTCCTGAAAGTTGGAAGCATTGTCAGGAAAAAAAATACTAATAGATTTAGATAGATCTTCAGAAAGGTAAATACAACACTCTTGTTATAGTTGTAATATATGCCTCACTGCTTATCACTTCATTTTACTTCATCTGTAATATTTCAATGAGTTTGGGACCTCCAGGATGTGAGTATTCATTCCTGCATTGTCAGGGGCAGCTGGGTGATATAGTGGATAGAGCACCAGTGCAGGAGTCAGGAAGATCTGAGTTCAAATATCACTTCAGACACTTGACACTCACTAGCTGTGTGACCTTGGGTAAGTCACTTAACTCCAATTGCCTCATCCTGGGTCATCTCCAGTCATCCTGATGAATATTTGGTCCCTGGATTCAGAAGGCTCTGGAGGAGAAGTGAGGCTGGTGACCTGCACAGCCCTCCCTCATTCAAAAAAACAAAGTCAAGTGCAAATCAAGTCATCATTTCCCTGAACACACATTCATTCCCACAGCACAGATTCAGTGCATTTTATCCTTCGTGAAATCTACCCAAAATGCCAAGGGCTTTCTCCTAGATGTCTTAAATCCTATAGATATTTCCTAGATGTACTTTTGTACCATGTGCTTTTGGACTATGATCCCAATTCCCATTTGCATTGGCAAGTCAGGACTTCGGAGAGTAGCTACTGTTTCTCTCCTCAGGGTTCTTAGGTTCTTTGCAGGGTTTTCTAGTGATACAGATTATGAGCTCCCATTAGTATGCTTCCACTATGTAATTATCAGTTAATATTCACTAATCATTTAAATAATAAGGTTTTAGAAAGGGATGTTTACTAGGGTGGTAAACCTATATGTTTTTGTGGATTGTAAAACAAATATATACAGAGTCTAGAATATGAAGTCTTAACCTGAAGATCATAAACATTTTTTGTAAATAACTATTTTGATATACTTTATTTCTTTTCTATATGTTTTGTTTTATGCATTTAAAAACATTATTTCATAGAGTACCTATTAGCTTCCCCAGACTACCAAATGGTTTGCTATACAAAAGTGCAAAGAAAAATATAAAGAATTTCTGGTCTAGGGAGAAGCAAACTCAATTTTAGAGCATATGTGGCAAGGAGGTAGTTTACAGCTCCTCACATAGTTGCTGAGTGTCCTTCTCTCTCATTTGTGAGGTACTTAAAATGTTTTCCTTAATTGTGGTCTAAGAATGCTAGGATTATTTTAGAATCTTGAAGTTGTCTTGCTTAGGTGCATCCAGTTTATCCTCAGCTTCTAATACAGAAATCTCTTTGCCAGAGACACTGCTAAGATGACCCTAGGTCCAAATTCTCTGACCTCCTGAAATTCACAAAATTCTCTTCTGAACAAAGAAGGTAGAATAAAGAGATGTGGCCCAGGCTGAAATTGAAGCTTCCCTCTTTCCTAAGGGGCTTGGCTAGAACTTCTTCCTCTCTCTCCTCTCCATTGCCTCTCACTTGAATCTCTTGACTCCAAACTTAGAATTGATGACAGCTTTATGGTTTTATTGAAACCCATAAGGTAGGACCAAATCCCTCAACCAATATCAAGTATTTTGTGTACCATCTAGTTGAAATTTGTTTGGTTGATTGATTCAGTGGAGGTATCTAGGCATTGTTCACATTCAGTTTGCTTCTTCTTGTTAATTTATTCAAATGCTGTATTTACATCGATATGTGATCTTACCTGACAAAAATGTCAGGGTTAATTGGGATGTGGTGATTGATTGACTCAGTCAACTTATGAGGAAAACATTTTAATTAGATGGATTTTTGTCGATGGAAGGAAGGAAAAAAACAGTCATTGAAATTGAAACTCATTTTAGTGAAATGCTAGAGGGAGGTAGGGAAGGAGAAAGAGAGAGAGAGAGAGAGAGAGAGAGAGAGAGAGAGAGAGAGAGAGAGAGAGAGAGAGAGAGAGAGAGAGAGAGAGAAGATTAAGATTTGGTTTAATTAGGCATAGGTTGAATAGAAAAAATAGGCATTCTTTATCTACTTAGTTTTTCCTAAGTGTGTTGTTAAGGCAAATTCTACTGGGGGATCATAAATCTCTTTTTGAAGAAGCTCTTCAGTGTTCTGGGGATTGACAAGCATGTAATTTGGGGATAAATATTTGCATGTGATGGACCTTGCCACTGATAAGAAATTCATCTTCCATTTAAACTCTTCACTGGTCATCCTACAGGGCAGTGGCAAAAAAACTTTGGGATGAATATGTTTCCCTATTATTTTATGCCTTGGATGGTATAAATAATCAGATGATTATCCAAGTTATCTGTTATTTTACTTATTAATAATTCCCATCTGACAATAATACAATATAGGAAATATATTGTTGAAGTCAAAAATTTTAAGGCTGCATTTTGCTCTACCAAATAAACATGGAATTATGGATATTTTCCAGCTTTTGGTCAATTGTTTTACTGAAAATATGTTATTTACTATAAAGTATCATTTGCAAAAGCCTGCCTATATTTTTGCCAAGAATATCCTTGGTTCACTTGTGATAATAATAATTGCCATTTGTATAGTGGTTTAAAGTTTATAAAACACTTTACAAATGTTATCTCATTTTATTCTTATCACAACTCTGGAAAAGTAGGTGCTATTAATAACCCCATTTTATAGATGAGCAAACTGAAGCAAACAGAAGTTAAGGAATTTTCCCAGGGTGACACAGCTAATAAAGTGTCTGAGGACAGATCTGAGCTCAGGACTTTCAGATTCCAAGTCTACAACTTTACTGTAGTACCCAACTACTTTATGAGATTATTTTCATAAAGATCTCACAGAAATGAAGAAGTAGACTGACTGAAATACTCTCTCTCCTCATCTCTGCCTCCTGGCTTCCCTGGTTTCCTTCAATTCCTCCCTAAAATCTTCTACAAGAATCTTTTCCTGATTCCCCCTTAATACTAGTGCCTTCCTACTGTTGATTATTTCCAATTATTCTGAATATAGCTTATTTGTATATAGTTATTTTGATCTTGTCTCCCCCATTAGACAGTGTATCACTAAAGTAATACAGCACTGATGGTGACTATGAATATGCTGGCATAGTTCTGAATTGCAAAGTATAACAGATTCTCCATACAGAAGGCAGAAGAAAAACATTTATTTGGACACTAGAAAGCTGAATCCTAACACCAGAAAGCCAAATCCATCATAGTAACCAAGAAATCTATACATGTAATCAGGCCTCCCCACAAACGACCACCCTCAAGCAAAATGCCCTTCTCTCACTCACAGACAGCCACCTGCTTCCCTTCTCTCTTTCAGATCTGACTAGTCTGACCAATTTCCTCTCAGCTCTGCTCCACCCTTCCTGCTCTACCCATTCAGCAAGCTTCTCCCACAAAATCTCATGTGACTCAACAGGTCATATGGGCTTATTATTAGATGAGGAAGATCTTCCCATTGTGCAAAAATACATTAAATACATTAATAATACAGGCTATGAGCTCTTTCTGAGCAGGGATTGTCTCTTACCTCTCTTTGTATCCCTAGTATGTAACACAGTGCCTGACACATAGTAGGTGCTTAATAAATGTTTATTCATTGATTGATATGGGTCCATAATTATTGATGTACTCTAAAATATTTTAGGGTAATAATATCACCTGTTATTTTAAAAAAATTTTTGATATCCACTCTTATTTTCATACATCATAAGAAGTAACTCCACCTTCCCATATCCTTGAAACTGAACTGATTCCAGCATGGCTCTCTGTATGTCTTTGGTCTACTTAGGTTGCTATTCCTGTCTTCATTTTCTTTAGGGCCATTTCTAATTCCTTAAACAGTACATTAGGGGTTGAATTGTTAGAATCCAAATGCAGTCATTTTGCAGCCATTGATGATGAAATTAATTACAAGTGTTGACAGATCTTTTCTAAAATTTTATCTGTTTGTTTTTCTCTTTCTAATCTCATCTTTAAATGTTTTGGGGATTGATTTGGTTTAACGAGCTCTCATGCCAAGATTTCTGCAAACACATCTTTTTTGCTTCTTCAAACACTTAATTATATTTTGTTTCATAATGTTCTCCATTGTTTCCTGTGTGTTAGTATACACCGTATTCTCCCTGAGTGTAGCTACTATGTTTCATACTCGTATCACTCACAGTCCATCATGGTAAGAGACAAAGAGCTGCTTAGTAATTCTTTGTGTCACATATTTGAAACATACCCATTGCTGTTGCCACACAAGACTCCAATATAGCACTCTGATATGGAGTTGAATTTAATGAAAAGCTAGGCCACTTTCATGATACCCTATTGAGTTTAATGATTAATTTAATAGTTTTAATTTACTTAATATAAATGGAGATTTATTTTGAAGCCCTTTTGCAAACTCCAAGGTTGTTAACCTCAAAACAGGATTGTCAGAAGATTCTTCAATCCATCTTTCACTCAGTATCCATATCTTTCTAATATCCACAATCTTTCTAATGAATACATACATACATACATACACACATATATATACACATACTTTGTATATATAATATTCTAATGAATATGTGTCTACGTATATACATATGTATATATACATGTATACATACACATATAAACACATGTGAGTGTCACTCTACTTCCTGAAAGCTTTTAGTAGTTTCTTATTGTTTAAAGGATAAAATCCAAATTCTTCCGATTAATATTCACTCTTCACAATCTGATTCCATTCTACATTTCTGCTTCTTGAATATTTCTCCCCTTGGTACACTCCATAACACTGACAGAATGGGTGAATGACTTGTAATTTCCTGAACATGACAAGCTATCTCTCACTTCCATGCATTTATGCAAGTTCTCCCTCATGTCTAGAATTCATGCTCCATTTATCTTTCAGAATACATCTATTTTTTCAGGCCTTGCTTTATTGTTACTTCTTCTTCTGTTGAGTTCTGTTGAATCAAAGAATTCTCTCTCCCCAAATTTTTCTTAAAGCATTTTTCTCTCTCAATAATGACACATGTCATCATTACTGCAGTAATGGACAAGGGCAATGTCTTCTTTTTTTCAGTTTGAACCCTCATTTCCCTGACATGATGTATTGCACATGATAGGTTTCTCTAAGTTATTATCATCATCTTTCTTCTCTTGCTTTTTATCTTCATCTTCTTTCTCTTCCTCCTCCTCCTCTCCATTCTTCCCTTTCCCTCCTCACCTCTAGGTGAGAAGCCTCTTTCCATTAAAGTAAATGTGTAATTATTTTGCAGCTTAGTCTTAAAGAGTTGTTTGGAGGCACCAAAAGGTTTAAGTGACTTACCTAAGATCACAGAGCCAATATATGACAGAAGAATGATTTGAACAAGTCTCTCTGTTCCTGAAAACAGCTATCCGTAACACCATGATACAGTCAATGAGAGAAGGGAGAGAGAAAAGTAAGGGCTCTCCCTCTTGTCCTCCTTCTCTGAAGGGTTTTCCCCAACAAACATTCCTAAACATGGACTCTTTCCTTCGTGAACAGAAACCACCGGAGTTCATTTAACTCCTTAAGTCTACAGAGGTATGGTTAGCTTCTTTGTTCAGCCATCATACTATTCCCTTCCTGATTCAGTCTTGAAACCTCATAAAAGAAGTTGCCAAGCATAGATGCATCTTTCTTTACACATTAAAACTTTATCTTATGTGACTGCACTTAAGTGAACTGATGGAGATGGGCAGACTCACATCCACTCCCTTACCCCTTTACATGAGCAAACCTCAAGTGATACATGAGAATGCTTTCTTAACCATTTTTGTCAGTAAATTAATTTAAACTCTAGTTGTTTTGAGATACATGATGGGTGGTAGTGGTCACTCCTCTCTCATTAAGTTCAATCCAGGACAATAGGTCTTACGAAAGAGTGATTCCCCATAGGTAAGTAATTGAGGAAGCATCTTCCTATTGTGAAGATGGCAAGATCACTATGAAAAGGGCATAACTACTAGAATTTCAAACCAACTTTTTTTGTAGAAAAAAGAATTCCAATTTCATTGACTTTTGGAATTAGAAAAATTTGAAATACAGAATGTGAGACGTGCTTTCGAGACACGATTTTTGAAGTCTCTGTTTTGAGTTTACCTTCCCTTCTCATCTGTCTCTTCTGCATAAAAAGCCTTGATGTATATCAGTTGGTAATCCATTGCCACCCTCCTCTTAGAAATATTTGTATACGTTTCATATTTGGAAGTACTATTGTTAATAGTTCCATTTTCATTGCACTAGTTATTATTGAGATATTTGTTAATATGGATTTCCCCTCTTGATAATAATAGATAACATTTATACAGTGTTTTAAGAGTCACAAAACTCTTTATATCTCTTATCTCATTTGCTCCTCACAACAACATCAAGAGGCAGCTGCCATTAATAGTCTCATTTTATAGATAAGGACATTAAGCCTGAATGAGTTTAAGGGACTTGCCCAGGGTCACATGAGGTAGGATATGAGGTCAGGTCTTTCTGATTCTAAGTCCAGCACTTTATCCACTATATCACCTAACTTCCTCGTGATAGTACATGTGCTTGATAATTCTCAACAAATATTGGGTTTGTATACTCATCGTTGAACTATAATGTCTTCTGTCTTCTCTAGTTCAGGTACTTCATGGCCCTCATTAAATCTCTCTCTCTCTCTCTCTCTCTCTCTCTCTCTCTCTCTCTCTCTCTCTCTCTCTCTCTATATATATATATATATATATATATATATATATATATATATCTGTCTGTCTGTCTCTAACCAAATTGTTTTTATTTGGATGTTCTTAACTCTTTAGATATTCTGCTGGCTAATGCCTGGGATATAGGTTCTTAATCTGGATTCTCAGACCTCTGCTGTGTCTGTGAATAGACATCAGGGCATCCATTCCTTTGATGGGGTAAAAAAATACATTTTTAAAAAAATAACCTCTAAATGAGATCTGGCATTTCCTTCAATAATTAAAAAAATATGCTGTGAAGTGGTCCATAGGTGTCACTAGACTGCCAAAGGGGTCCACAACATAAACAGAACCCCCAGCCTAGGAAATCCTTAGAGTACTATCCCCTAGTAAGTTTTCAGTATGGCAGGTTTAAATATAGAAAGAACTGCAAAAATGTCAGTAAAAATAAGATGGCTGATCTGACTCAGGGATTTCTACAGAGGAGTCCAGAGCAATAGAAGTAGCTAGTGGCTAGTGAGCAGTGAAGCTATCCCATAGCTCTTTCTCTAGGAGAATCAGTTTATGTTATGGCAAGGACACGCATACACCAAGAAGAAACTCCTGGTTTTGTATGTTCCCCAGGAGAAAAGGTAAGACTTGATAAAATATTCATGACCTAGGAAATCAAAGTGGAAAATGAGGCCCTCACTTAAGATCTTTTCAAATATACAGATTCAAATACACAGACTTTGGGGTCTGTGTATGGGGAAGGAGAGGTGAAGTTGGAGAGTAGGTAATTTCTGACTTTTTCATTGAATATTTGCAATCAAGCCCTGTTAGCTGCTGGAGGCAATCATCGACCTTTTATTTCATGCACTGCATTTTAAAACACAGTCACTGAGTGATATAGAGAAGAAAGATGTCATTACGAGCAACTTACAAGAGGTAGCAGCAATAAATCCTATTCAAGTTGCTGGAAATGAAGATTAGAATGGGAATTTGCACACAGTAGGAATGAGAGAGTTAAGATTATATTCATTTCATCCTAGATACTTATAATCTGGGGTCATAGCCAGCCCTTCCTTTTAATGGAGAGGGATGGCAGGAATACTTTCCCTTTGTTCCAGGTATTAGTACCTTTTACCATCTGTCCATATGTCAGAAAAACAAATAAGCCCCAGGTCCCAAAGTGCCACATCTCACACTGGGAGACAATTGGAAAACTCTCATGTTAATGAGTATTTTCTCTCTTATGTCTCTCCTGAGATAAAGAACTTTTCCTGTGAGCAGGAAGAATTTCAACAGAGTAGAATATTCCCCCTGATAATTGTTCTTCACCTTCTCCAGCTCTTGAATTTCAATAGCAAACAGGAAGGTTCTTCCCAACTCTCTCTTAGCTTAATTGGGTTTTATTCAAGAGCATACTAAAGGAACATATTTAGATAAAATCATAATTGCATTGCATCCATCTGTGAAATCTTAATACAAAATTTATGCAATCATTTCTCTTTCTCCAAGATTAGGAAAGGTGAAAATTATAATTTTAATTTTAGTGTTACTCCAGTCAGTGGGATGATAATAAAAGCTGGGAAACATATGTATTAAGTGAGGATCTAAGTGTAACATTAAATTTAAATTTTGACATTTCACAAGAAATTTAAAATTCAAACTTTACAAATTAATCAAAGGAATAGAAATTAAGAGAACACTGACTCACTCTCTCCCTTAAGTGAAGAGGCAAAGGGAAAACAAGAACTATAACCACTGGCGGACAAATAACATAAAATGGAATGTATCTTGTTGAGTGAATGCATGGTCCTTGAAGGCAGGGACTGTTTGTTTATGTATTTGTATTCCTAGAACTTTGTACAAGTAGGTGCTTAATAATGTTTGTTCAATTAATGAGAATTATTACTGGGAGGCAGTGAGGTAAAATGAAAAGAGGACTAAACCCACTTTAAGAAATTGGATTTAAAATCCTGATTATTCATCTTTATTTGTGGGACCACAGAAAAGTACTTGAAATTTTCAAGACCTCAATTCCCTTTGCCCTAAAATAAAGAGGTTAGGCATAATGGTGTCAAGTGGCCCTTCTAACTTTAGATTCCATAAGCTTATTTCACATCCTTTTTAGGTTTGTCCAGTAATTTTCCTCATTTCTCTATGACTGAAAATTTCCTATGGCAATCCTCTAATGCAAGAATAATATCATAAACCTAGATTTTTCATTTTACACTGCTCCTATTCAAGAAGCTTTTTCTGAAGATCAATAGTCAAAAGCATTTAGACATAATAATAAGAAGGGAAAGTTAGAGAACTCATTTTCCTTCCAGCTGATGTAAGACTAAGGAGGTACTGAGCCAAGATGGTGGAGTAGAAAAATACACATATGCTAGCTTCTAACCCACAGCCCATAAAACACTTGTAAAGAAGAACTCCTAACAAATTCTGGAGCAGCAGAAGCCACAGAACAATGGAGTGGAGCAGACGTCTGTACTAGAGAGATATGAAAAACTGATATGAAAGGTCCATCACACACTGGATCTGGAGCAGAGTCCAGCCCTGCCTTGGCCAAGCAGCACCGAGAGGAGCATATCCGAGGAGGCTTCAAGGACAGAATCTTCAGTGGCCACACAGGTCCCTCCACCCACAGGCACCAAAGGTCAGTGATATAGTCTTTTTGGCTGGCCAAGAGGGGATTGGGCTGTCCCCATAACTCAGGCCCCCTCGGGAGGCAGTGGAGGAGCTGGCAGTGGAGAGGGGCTCCCAAAGCAGGCAGGAGCCCGGATCTATTGTTGTAGGTCTCCACATAAACCCCCCAAGGGAACTGAGCCCTGTGAGGTGGCTCTGCCCCCACCAGAGCAGTTGAATTTAATCTCACACTGAATAGCAGGCCTGCCCCTGCTGAAAGCCCTGAGGCTGGGAAGTAGCATTTGAATCTCAGACCCCAAGCACTAGCTGGGCAGATTTGGAGGCAAGGTGGGTGTGGAGAGGAACTCAGAAGTCAAGTAACTGGCTGGAAAAATGTCCAGAAAAGGGGAAAAAAAAGACCACAGAAGGCTACTTTCTTGGTGAACAGATATCTCTCCCATCCTTTCTGATGAGGAAAAACAATGTCTACAATCAGGGGAAGACATAGAAGTCAAGACCTCTGTATCCCAAACATCCAAAATAAACATTCAATGGGCTCAGGCCATGGAAGAGCTCAAAAATAATGTTGAAAATCAAGTTAGACAAGTGGAGGAAAAACTGGGAAGAGAGATGCAAGAAAAGCATGAAAAATGGGTAAACACCTTGCTAAAGGAGACCCAAAAAAATGCTGAAGGAAACTATACCTTGAAAAATAGGTTAACTCAATTGGCAAAAGAGGTTTAAAAAGCCAATGAGGAGAAGAATGCTTTAAAAAGCAGAATTAGCTAAATGGAAAAAGAGGTTCAAAAACTCACTGAAGAAACTAGTTCTTTAAAAATTAGAATGGAACAGATGGAGGCTAATGACTTCCTGAGAAACCAAGAAATCACAAAACAAAACCAAAAGAATGAAAAAATGGAAGACAATGTGAAATATCTCATTGGAAAAACAACTGACCTGGAAAATAGATCCAGGAGAGACAATTTAAAAATTATGGGACTACCTGAAAGCCATGATCAAAAAAAGAGCCTAGACATCATCTTCCATGAAATTATCAAGGAAAACTGCCCTGAGATTCTAGAACTAGAGGGCAAAATAAGTATTTAAGGAATCCACTCATCACCTCCTGAAAGAGATCCAAAAAGAGAAACTCCTAGGAACATTGTGGCCAAATTCCAGAGTTCCCTGGTCAAGGAGAAAATCTTGCAAGCAGCTAGAAAGAAACAATTCCATTATTGTGGAAATACAATCAGGACAGCACAAGATCTAGCAGCTTCTACATTAAGGGATCGAAGGGTGTGGAATAGGATATTTCGGAAGTCAAAGGAACTAGGACTAAAACCAAGAATCACCTACCTAGCAAAACTGAGTATAATACTTCAGGGGAAAACTGGTCTTTCAATGAAATAGAGGACTTTCAAGCATTCTTGATGAAAAGACCAGGGCTTAAAAGAAAATTTGACCTTCAAATACAAGAATGAAGAGAAACATGAAAAGGTAAACAGCAAAGAAAAGTCATAAAGGACTTACTAAAGTTGAACTGTTTGCATTTCCACATGGAAAGACAATATTTGTAACTTGAAACTTTTCAGTATTTGGATAGTTGGTGAGATTACACACACACACACACACACACACATGCAAGAACATGACACACACATGCACACGCACATGCACACACAGAGACAGAGAGCCCAGAGTGAATTGAATAGAATGGGATCATATATTAAAAAATGAAATTAAGTGTTGAGAGAGAAATATATTAGGAGGAGCAAGGGAGAAATGGAATGGGGCAAATTATCTCTCATAAAAGAGGCAAGAAAAAGACTTTTTAGTGGAGGGAAAAAGAGGGGAGGTGAGAGAAAAACATGAAGTTTACTCTCATCACATTAGACTAAAAGAAGGAATAAAATGCACACTCATTTTGGTATGAAAACCTATCTTACAATACAGGAAAGTGGGGGAGAAGGGGATAAGCATGGTGGGGGGGAAGATAGAAGGGAAGGCAATGGGAGCAATGGGAGGAGGGAGCAATTTGAAGTTAACACTCTTGGGGAGGGACAGGATCAAAAGAGAATAGAAGAAATGGGGGGCAGGATGGGAAAGAGGAAAATATAGTTAGTCTTACACAACATGACTATTATGGAAGTCATTTGCAAAACTACGCAGATATGGCCTATATTAAATTGCTTGCCTTCCCAAAGGGAATGGGTGGGGAGGGAGGGATGGGGAGAAGTCGGAACTCAAAGTTTTAGGAACAACTGTTATGTACCGTTCTTGCTACTAGGAAATAAGAAATACAGGTAATGGGGTATAGAAAGTTACCTGGCCCTACAGGACAAAAGAGAAGATGGGGACAAGGGAAGGGAGGGATGATAGAAGAGAGGGCAGATTAGTGATAGGGGAAATTAGAATGCTTGGTGTATTGGGGTGGGGAGAGGGGATAAATGGGGAGAAAATATGGAACCCAAAATTTTGTGAAAATGAATGCTAAAAGTTAAATAAATAAATAAATGAAATAAACTAAAAATAAACAAACAAACAAAAAATGATTAAGGAGGTCCTTCTAACATGTTCTACCCCTTAGACCAGTATCTGTGACTTTCAAAGACTTTAATAATTACACAAATAAGGAATATGTTAAAAACTCTTGACATACAAAATTTAAAGTATAATGTTCTCTTATTTTTATGTTGTCATAGTGAAAGTTTCTTTAATCAATTGACCAGCAAAGCATCAAGCATTTGTTGAATGTCTACTACATACCAAGCTTTAAGCTAGGTACTGGCAAAGCAGATAGAAATGAGGAAGTCCCTGAAATCAGGGAGCTTACATTCTATTGGGAGAATTTAATTTGTTTGTAAGTCAATAAAATCTCTGTCTCCCCATACTTGTGTGTGTGTGTAATCTCATTGTATAATACACATGTATGTTTCTATTTGTGTGCATATTTTATATGCATCTATGGATATGGTTTTATATATATATATATATATATATATATATATATAAAATATGTTTATGTATATGGGTATGTATCCACACACCAAATAAATAAGCATTCATTAAATACCTACTGTCTGCCCAAGATGGTTCTAGGTGCTAAGGATACAAACAGAATGAATGAAACAATCCTAAATCACAAGGAGTTCATATTTTAATGTGGGAGATAAGAATGTATATAAGTACATAAAGAAAAATATAAAGATTGAAAATGTTAATTAAAAACATTAAATAAAGGTGATTGAGGGGCCCCAGGATCTAGAAAGGCTTTACATACAAAGTGGCATTGAATTGCATCTTTAAAAGAGGTGAGGGATTGCAACAGGCAGAGTTGAGGTAGGAGTACATTCCAAATATGGGATAATGATGGTACAAAGGCTGGAAAAAGACATGTGGAATACGGTATGTAAGGATCAGAAAGAAGGCCAGTTTGCCTGGATTACAGAGTATGAGAGGAGTAGTAATTCCCAAGAGACTTGAAAGACAGGTAAATGTTGGGAAAAGCTTCAAAAAAAATTAACTTATATTTTGTTGTACAGGCAATAGGAATCTACTGGAATTCACCAAAAAGGGACGTAAAATGGTCAAATCTGCACTTAAGGAAAAAACTCATTTGTAGTTTTGAGAAGGAAGAACTAAAGAAGAGAGGTATTTGAGGCACAGAGACTATTAGAAAGTCATCGTAGTAATAAAAGTCAAAGGTTGATTAAAGTCCGAACTGAGGTGAAGTTGTGTGATTAGAGAGAATGGGTCAGATGTTAGAGGTGCCAGAGAGGTAGAAATAGCAACATTTAGCAACCAGCTGGATATGCAGGATGAAAAAAGTGAAGAACCAATGAAAATATCAAAATTTTAAATCTGAGAGGCCGGAAGAATGGTAGTGCCTTTGACAAAAATAGGGAAATATGGAAGAGTGGCTTTTAAGGGGACAAATAATGTGTTCCATTTTGGAACATTGTTTGAAATGTCTTTGGGACATAAGTGTCAAACAAGTGAATGATGATGTAAGACTAGAACCCAGTAGAGAGACTGAGGCTGGATATGTGTATCTGGGAGTCCTATGCATAGGGATGATAGATAGTTAAACTCATGCTAGCTTATGAAGTTAGCAAAAGAGAAAGTTTAGGCAGGTAGAACGAAAACTGTGAAGAGAACCTTGTCACAAGAGCTCGGAGAGGAGACAGTACACAAGAGGAAAGAGTGACCAACAGGGTCCAGTGTGGTTGATAATTTGAGAAGGATGAGAACTGAAAAAGAGTATCAGACTTTCCATTTGAGACACCATTGACAACTTGGGAGAAAGCAAGTTTATATATTTATTTAAATGATAAAGTAGGAAATAAGATTTCAAAGTATTGAGGAATGATTTGGAGGAGACAAAGTAAAGGCAATTGATGGCCTTTTTTCTAAGGTGTAAATAGATAGGTATAGACAGCATGTACTAAGAGTTTGAATGGAAAAGGAAGGTAAGATATAGGACTATAGATTGAGAGGATGATAGAATCTGATTTTTTTAAAGGAGGAGGTGCTTGGGCATGTTTCAAGGTAGTAGGGAAGGAAGAAGTAGATAGGGAGAAGTTAAAGAGAGAGACAGAGGCTAATGGAGGATACAGTCTCCTAGAGAAGATGGGAAGGGGATGGAATCAATAGCCATGGAAAGAAAAAGGGTCACTTTATTGCCCAAGACTGGGGGAAAGAAGAAAATTGGGACAGATGTCAAGGGGTTGTAATATGAAAAAAGGAAACAGAAGGACTTCTCAGTCTTGGTTTTCTTAGCAAAGTAAAAGGCAAAGTCCTTAACTGAAGGAGAATATGGAGGTATAGGAGTTTAAGAAGAGAAAACTTAGAAAAGTGTTCTTTGCACGTAAGATAATAGGGAATTATTTAGAAAAAAATAAAAGAATTGTGAGGGCCCAGCTGAAGCTAGATAACATATATTTGTGATGTACCCAGTCAGCAGTTTTATGACTTTCTTAGGCTTCATTCACCAGCCCATGTGTAAAAGAGCTGAAAAGACAGAGGATGGGGGGAATTCAGAGCTGAGATTTTCCAAGATGTGAGTGGTGACAGGACAATTGGACAAGAGATTTAAGAGTAAAGAATAAAACTAAAAATGAAATCCTTGACAACTGGATGAGTGAGGGAGACCTCTTGAAGGAGGTAAATGAGCTAGGCCTTGAAGAAAACCAAGGGTTCTAAGAAGTAGAAGTGAAGAGCACCAGGAGGATGGGTTGTGCAAAATCGCAGAGGGAAAGGAACTACCACTGTTGAATAACCATGGCAAAGATTTTTTTTTCCCTACCCTTGAATATGGTAACATTAAATGGTATATAGTTTAGAGAAGACCATTGGCAATGATGTGGTATAATACAGGAAAATTATGACAAATGGAAGAAAACATAAAATATAGCTAATTAAAATTATTGCTATGACATACTTGATATTTTACTAACAACAACCAATATAAAGCTGATAGAATTCTAATTAATACTAATGAAAATTATTTATGTGAACAGCTTAATGTTAATGACTAATAACTTTTTATAGTCATACTATATAATGCTAATTAAATATTTGTGCTAATTACTCACTGATAATTACTTGATAGTGATGACTAACTTAATATAGCATAAAACACTTTACATGCTTTCTCTCATTTGGACCTCCCAATAGCCCTATGAAGTAGGTAATACTGATAATATTCTTATTTCACAAATGGGGTGTAGGCTAAAGGGCACAAAATTAATAAATGTTAGACTTCGGACTCAAATTCAGGTCTTCCGGACTCCAAATACCCACAATAATTATAAATAATGTTGAATATGTGCTAGGTTAACTTTTTCACCAGTTTTATTTGATAACAACATTCTCTTACTATATAATTAGCCCCTTGCATGGTTATCCATTTTTGTGGCTGTATAATCTCCTTGAAACTTAAAATTTTTTTTGAAGGAACATTGATCACAGCTAATCTTTGATGGTATAAACACATAATTCACTACCTCTTGTGCTTTCCTCCTCCTTCATGAGTTTTGAGTCAACATGATATTGGTTATTTCTTTCCTGCATTGTAGCCCTCTGAGCCATCGTGAAGACTGGTTAAAAAACTGAAAAAGTGAATGACTGTTGAAAGTCAAAGGAAAAATACTTGCTGACTTGTAGATGTGGTCCTATAAAGCCTTCACAAGAGGGATGGGGAAAGGAAGTGAATAAACATTAAGTGCCTACTCTGTACCAGACCCTTTAGGTCACAGGTTGGAAGGCGTATCCTATCATCCTAACATTTTCTAGTTTAAGGACATAGGGGCATGCGACTGGGCTAGAGCCTTGGCGGGCAATAATCAAATATCTCATTTTACAAATGAGTTCATTTCATCCCATAGAGTTGAAGAGACTTGTAGCCTTTACCTAAAGGAGGTCTCAAAGCCCTCCCTATTAGCATCAAAAGACATTGACTTGTACAATGCCTGCTCTTGCAGAGATTATGACCGAGAAAATGAACAGACTATAAAATTGATTCAGATGGAGATAAGTGATGAGCAGGTGATGGTATCTTTCATAACAAACAAAGATAAGGTAGTCCAGTTTCAATAGTAAATCTTTCCTCCATCTGAAAAGGCAATGAATATGTCACTATATTTCAGTGGCCAGTGTAGATTAAAGCTGGGTCAATGGGAACTGAGATGGAGGTGGTCACTCCTGTGGCAGTGTACTGTGAGCAGTGTACTGGAAATATTATAGATTATTGAGAGGAAGAAATTATATCTAGGGGAACCTTGTCTTTGGGGCACAGCTGAGTCTCAGGTCCTCTTTCGAGGTGTGTCTTATCCAATGGGGAAATGATACTGGCCTGGGAATCAAAACGTTCGTCTTCCTGACTCTCAGAGGTTCATATATCTAAAGCTATAAGGCCCCTCATGTTACAGATGAAGAAAATGAAGACTAGAGTGGTCCAAAGGCAAGTCCAGAAACACAGGTAACGAGCAAGGATTTGAGGGAAAAGCCTATGACTCAGGAGTTAGCAACCCTTCCACTGCCCCTCGTTCCTTCTCAAACTAGCAAGTAGAGCCAGGATTTGAAATCAGGTCTTCTACCTTAAAATCTGGTGTTCTCACTATGCAACTCATACCTCAAGTTCCTTTTCTATCATAAGTTTCTCAATTTTCACGCACAGGACTGTAGTGATATTCAAAGGAGACACTAGGTAGAGGTTGTTCAAACTTTATACAGGTTGTTTCCCAACCTGTTAGTGAAATTTTAAGATTTAGTGCCTTAAAATTGCACTAACGTTGGGATACACCTAATAAAAATGTCTCAGCTATCCTGTTGGTGGCTCTGAGTACTACCTCTTATCTAATGGATTCCAGATTACTTTTAACACACTAAGAACTGCAAAGCCCAGAGATGCCAGAAGTTTCTGATTTTAAGACAATTTCTCAGGCACTGCCACTCTCCTTTTCAACACCCACTCTTTCCCTCAACCCAGGCAGCCACCCAAGTGTCACCCTTGTAAAAATGACATGAATTTATGCAATTAATGTAGTAAGTTAGCATGACTATGTAGAATGCCAGGCCTGGAGTCAGGAAGACTCATTTTCTAGAGTTCAAATCTAGCTTCAGACACTTACTAGCTATGTGACCCTGGGCAAGTCATTTAACCTCCTTCCTCAGTTTATTCATCTGTAAAATGAGCTGGAGAAGGAAATGGCAAACCATCCCAATATCTTTGCCAAGAAAATCCCAAATGTGGTCACAAAGAGTCGGACAAAACTGAAAAACAGCTGAACAATAACAAAGCTGTGAACATAATCTTGATTCACTTAGGAGCTCTGAGAAGGAAGAAGCGACTTTGGATCTTTGTTACATAGTGCATGTGCTTGGGCTCCTTTCCCAAATAAGGGTCCATGTGATAAACCAGCAGCAGGCTCTTTCAAGGGCAGCAAGGTTTCACAAGAGAATATGCAATTCTTGTAAAAGTGTATTAGTGTTCGAAATGGTCTGCAAAGTCAGCAGTTTTGTGTTTGGAATGGGCTTATTTTCCATGTGGTCAGAAATTGCATATTTTGCTAGTGTGCAAATTATGGCTTGTTAGGTCATAGGTATTTCTGAAAGATGATATTGGTGGTGATTTTGAATAAGCTCCTGGTGAATAGGACAGGATCTGTTCTGTTTCCAACTTGGTTAAATAGGATAACCGGGGATAACTTATTTTTTGGAGGCAATTGGGGTTAAGTGACTTGCCCAGGGTTCCGTAGCTATTAAGTGTCTGAGGCTGAATTTGAATTCAGGTCCTCCAGATTTCAGGGTTGGTGCTCTATACTATGCCACCTACCTGGCCCTGATAGGAGATAACTTGGAGACAAAACGGGAAACTGAAGTTTCCTCAGCATTAAAGGGCAAATGGTCTTAGGGTTTGTTTTTTTTTATTGCCTTCCTCACTAGGTTGGGTAAAGTCATGAAAGGGCATCAAAGACAACATGCCAGTTAGCATCAGAGGATTGTAAACATAGCGCTGGAAAGGACTTCAGATGACTTTTAGTTCAATTACTTCCTTTTATATGTGGAGACAATGACTAAATGCCTTACATAAGATCATGCAGACAGTAAGTACCAGAGGCAGAATTGGAACTCAGCTTGTCTGATTCTAGAGATAGTGTTCTTCCTAATCTTCCATACTATCTGCATAGATTTAAAAAAAAAGATTCCTGCATATCTAAAGTTCTATATATACTTGGATGTCAGTTTGACATTGAAAAGAATCCTGGCACTTGGGTCAGGAGACCAGGATTTGAATCTTACCCCTTACCAATTCTGTGAGAGCATCAGGAAGTCAAGCACTGTGTGCATTTAGCGATGAATATTTCAGAGTCTCAGTTTCCTTTTCTGCAAAAAAAGGAATAACAATACCTTTATCTAGAGGCAGTAGATTTATGTGTGGGGTTTAGAGTTGGGAAAACTTGGGTTTTATAATTGGGTTTATAAACCCAATTCTGTGTCATATAACTAACTATGTAGCCATGGGCAAGCCATGTAACTTATACGTGCTTCAGGTAAATACTTCAGACAAATGTCAAGTTTTTAACATAATAGCTCCAAAATCCATGTCCAGGATTGTGGTGAGAAAAATTTGGAGAGATATATAAATACAAGTTGTTTTTTTTTTTTCTTTTTTTGGTATAAAGGGATCAAATGATCTTAGCATAAAAGCAGGTATCTAAAAAATGAGTTTTTGTAAAGTGAATCCCACTTTAAGCATGTAGTGGGACTCAGAATTTGAAATAAGCTTTCAGAGGCTCCTTTGGTTAGGTGAAATAAATACTATGTTATAGAAGAAAGAACATGGGATTTGGAATTACGAACCTGAGTTTAAAACCTGGCTCTGCTACTATCTGATTGACCTCAGGCCAGTCCCTTTCCTTCTCCTGCACATTTGTAAAGTGAAAAGTTTACATTAGATAATCTCGAAGACTCCTTCCTATTCTTTTGAATTCTATTAGATCTTTAATTATCAATTTTCTATCCATAAATGTTTATACATTAAGATGAATTTGATTTGTTGGACTATAATTGCATAATAAAAAGATTCTTTACTCCCTTCCCTCCCCTCCCCTCCCTTCCCTCTGTTTCCCTCCCCTCCTCTTGCCTTCCCTTCTCCTTACCTCCCCTCCCCTCCCCTCCCCTTCCCTCCCCTCCTCTTCCTTTCCTTTCCCCTCCCCTTCCCTTCCCTTTCCTTCTCTTTTTCCTTTCCTGTCCTGTCTTTTCCTTTTCTGTCCTTTCTTTCTCTTTCCTCCTTTCTCTCTATCCTTTCTTTCTTTCCTTTGCCTTTTCTTCAGTGAATGGGGTGGAGAGTTAAAAGGGAAAAAAGATGAATGTTTGATAATTGGGGAGAAAAATAATGATTACTCTGCTTCTGCAAGTTTGTAAAAGCCAAGTATTAAGGATCTTTCTGGCTGAAAAAGTGCTTACTTTAGTTATTGCTTATTTAATCAGAAAAAAATCATGATGCTTTATTATTGGGAGAGTAGAAGCTGGAGTCTTGCCATTTAGTCATGGGGTGTCTTGGTTCTCTATGGTACTAACATGACCTGTAATACACTTGTGGGAAACCTAGCCAACTTCTCTGGAGACACGGGGTGTGGTGTGTGCATTCTAAGGAGAGATACAGGATTCCTACAGTACATACTTGAATACGTTCCTTTTCGAACTAAAATAACTGAAAGAAACTATTTAACCTTTTTATGAAGTCTTGACAGTAACTAACATACACTCTATCTGAATTGGGCACATCTGTGTATGCTTATTTATACTGATTGAATACCAACAACATGGTGGTTGTTGGGTGGGATTTGGAAATAAGAACATTAGCAGAAGTATTTGTAAAGGGAGAGAAGGACTGAAAGGCGAATCTGCCATTGCTGCCCCATTGCTCTAGATAGGTAGAAATGAAGAAGGCGAGGCTAAAATAAGAGCCTTGGGCAAGTCTGATCTTCATCTCGAACCACTACAATTAACAATATATTTTCACATAAATAACATATTGTTCTACATATGTATTAGGTATTATATAAGATATGGATATTGTATAAAATATCTATAACATATACAATACTTTATATGCATTCTGTTTTAGATGCATCATACAAATATGAGATATATACATATAATATACATAGATATAATATACACATATACAATATATTTAGACATATACTACATATATTATATATAAAACATGTGTAATCTTTATTCCATCATTTTCTTAAGTCTTGACAATAAGCAAGCAATAAATCAAGTCCTACTGTGTGGCCTTTGCTGATTCCTGAGGTGAAAAAGTTAACTTTGAAAATTTAACAGTCAGCTCTCCCAAATCAATTTGAGCTGTCTCTCCAGCTCCCCTGAAGGATTTCAAATTCATGTCATATGAAGACTAGTTGAAGATAACTAGGGAGTTTTAGCCTGAAGAAAACCTAATGGAAACTTGATAGCTTTCTTCAAGTATTTGAAGGATTTTCATATTGAAGAAGAATGAAACTTGTTCTGTTGGTTTCCCGTAAACAGAACTAGGGCCAAAGGGTAGAAGTTACAAAGAAGTAGGCTTGTTATATGGGAAAACTTCCTAGCCCATGGAGTTATCTCAAAATGGAATGGGTTACTCAGAAGGTAGTGGGTTCTTCCTCACTGGAAATCTTCGAGTAAAAATTGTATGACTTCTTTTTAGGTATAGGTTAGAGATTTTTTTCATGACGGGGTTGGATGAGATGGATTTCAGACCCTTTCCAGTTCTAAGGTTCTGTGACAATTGTGTGTCAGAATCAGGTGACCTAATGACTATTTGGGACTCTGCCACTAATTTACTTTTTGACGTTGGTCCCAAAGCACACTAAAAATAGGAGACAAATAAGGTGACAAATACAAGTTATCTCCTCTAATGATTACTTGACATACATAACAACTACAGTCAGAAGAATTGGGTTCATCATTTATTTGACTCTATTGTAAGATTTATGACACTAGACAAATCAAGTAACTCTTCTGAGCTCCTATCTCATAAAAAGAACTGTTAATGAGTTACCTATCTACCTAACAGGATTGTTAGAAGGAATAACATATATATATATATATGCATATGCATATAGTTCATATTTTGTAACTATGGAGGCCAAATAAACAAAAGGTTTTTTTAACACAGGCAGCAAAGATTTATTAATAAATTATTTCATCATTATTTTTAGTTGTGAGAGGTGGGCTAATGTTCGGCATATAAAGCTAGCCTTGAACCCAATACTAACCATGTAATTCTCAGCAAGTCACTTAATCTCTCAGTGCCCCATCCAAATCTGCAAAATTGTAAGAAAAGAAAAAACCAAAAAATGGAAGAGAATGTGAAATATCTCATGGGAAAAACAACTGACCTGGAAAATAGATCCAGGAGAGACAATTTAAAAACTATGGGACTACCTGAAAGTCATGATCAAAAAAAGAGCCTAGACATCATCTTCCATGAAATTATCGAGGAAAACTGCCCTGACATTCTACAACCAGAGGGCAAAATAAGTATTGAAAGAATCCATCGATCACCGCCTGAAAGAGATCCAAAAAGAGAAACTCCTAGGAACATTGTGGCCAAATTCCAGAACTCCCAGGTCAAGGAGAAAATCTTGCAAGCAGCTAGAAAGAAACAATTCCAGTACTGTGGAAATAAAATCAGGATAACTCAAGATCTAGCACCTTCTACATTAAGGGATCGAAGGGCGTGGAATAGGCTATTCCAGAAGTCAAAGGAACTAGGACTCAAACCAAGAATCACCTACCCAGCAAAAATGAGTATAATACTTCAGGGAAAATATGATCTTTCAATGAAATAGAAGACTTTCAAGCATTCTTGATGAAAAGACCAGAGCTGAAAAGAAAATTTGACTTTCAAACACAAGAATGAGAAGAAGCATGAAAAAGTAAACAGCAAAGAGAAGACATAAGGGACTTACCAAAAGTGAACTGTTTACATTCCTACATGGAAAGACAATATTTGTAACTCAAAACTTTTCAGTATCTGGGTAGTTGGTGGGATCACACACACACAAGTACATGCATGCACGCACACACACACATACACACATGCACACACACACAGAGACAGAGAGCACAGAGTGAATTGAATAGGATGGGACCATATCTTAAAAGAAATTAAGGTAAATGGTGAGAGAGAAAGGTAGGGGGAGGAAAGAGGGTGAAATGGAATGGGGTAATTATATGTCATTTAAGAAGCAAGGAGGAGACTTTTTAGTGGAGGGAAAAAGAGGAGAGCTGAGAAAAAAAAAAAACAAGAAGTTTACCCTTATCACATTTGACTAAAGGAAGAAATAAAATGCACACTCATTTTGGTATGAAAACCTATCTTACAGTACAGGAAAGTGGGGGAGAATGAGATAAGCAAGGGGGGGGATGATGGAAGGGAGGGCAATGGGAGGAGGAAGCAATTTGAAATCAACACTTGGGGAGGGACAGGATCAAAAGACAGAATAGAAACAATGAGGGGCAGGATAGGATGGAGAGTAATTCAGTTAGTCTTACACAGCACGACTATTATGGAAGTCATTTGCAAAACTACACAGATAGGGCCTATATTGAATTGCCTGCCTTCCCAAAGGGAATGGGTGAGGAGGGAGGGATGGAGAGAAATTGGAACTCAAAGTTTTAGGAACAACTGTTTAGTATTGTTGTTGCTACTAGGAAATAAGACATACAGTTAATGAGGAATAGAAAGTCATCTGGCCCTACAGGACAAAAGAGAAGATGGGGACAAGGGAAGGGAGGGATGATAGAAAAGAGGGCTGATCAGTGATAGGGAAAATTAGAATGCTCGGTGTATTGAGGTGGGGGAAGGGGATAAAAGGGGAGAAAATTTGGAACCCAAAATTTTGTGAAAATAAATGTAAAAGTTAAATAAATAAATTTTTATTAAAAAAAAGACTATGTACATGGCTAAGTCAATATAATATATAGGGTGAGATGAAGACTGCAATAAGTGGGCAGATGAGGAAAATCCTTGTGAAAAAGGTGGCCCCTGATCTGAGCTTTAACAGATGCCAGAGAGTCTGCGAGGCAAAGGCATAGAGAGAGGCAAGGGGAGGAGAAGAGCTTGGGTAAAGATTTGGAGGCAAGAGATAGAATAATAGACTCAAGCTATTACTGTTGATTAAAGAGGAGATAATACAAGACATGCTGTGGAGGTAAAAGTGAAAATATTCAATATGAGAAGTGATTGAATATAAGGGGTGAGAGAGAGAGAGAAGAGTGGTGGATAACTTCAAAGTTGTAAACCTGAGCCATTTGAAGCTCCCCATTCCATTATAACTCATCTCTTATTCTGAGATGAACTACTGTCTGGTCATACCTCCTTATCTTGTAATTGAGAAGCCATTTTTCCAAATATAAGACTATTACTCCTACATATCATCTTTATGGTCAGCTAAGTGTTAGGGTAGAGAGAGGGTTGGGTTTGGAATTAGGAAGATCTAAATTCACATCCTGCCTCAAACACTTTTAAGTCTGGCCCTGTGCAAGTTTCTAAACCTCTCTCAGCCTTACTTTCCTTATCTATAAAATGGGACTGATAATGGTACCAACTTCCCGGGGTTATTGTGGCAACCAAATGAGACAGTACATGTAAAGTGTTTTGCAGACTTAACATGTTATGTAAATTTTTGCTATTGAACTATTTAACCAATATGATAGATTTTCAATACTATTTTTTTACACATAAGGCATCTAGTATACTATCTTTGCCTCCAAGTTTTGTGTCATCTGCAAGTTTGACAACATTCTGATCATGTCTTTATCAAGCCTTTGATAAGAGTATTAAATAGCACAGAACTAAGCATACATCCTTAACACACTCCACTAGAAAATTTTACAAGCTGGCATTGATCTATTAATGAAAAGGACTATTTAATCCATTCAACCAGTTCTGAATCCACTTAAATATGTTATCATCTAATCAATATCTCTCATCTTGAACACAAAAAAATCATGAGATAACTTTGTCATGTTCTTCCTACCACACTATGCTGTCTCCTAAAAATATTATGAGTACATTGAAGAGAGATGGTTGAGAAATCTATCACCTAGTTTCTCTCTTTACCATGGCAGTTTTCCCATTTTGAACTTTCTGATCTTGAGAGTAATCCCTTTGGATGTTATCAGCATAGCTAGGTCATCATTACCGGGTCACTTGATTCTAGTTTGAGATTAACACACACAAGTGGCATGGATCTTTTTTATGGAAGACTTTTCCCCAGTAAAGAACGTTTTGGGTCAATGGGGGAAGAAGAAATTGAGACAATTGTCCAAGGACAACAGAAAAAAAATGGATGGTATGTTACATCATTTTTTTTCTTATAGAGCTAAAAAAGACCAATAACACAGTATGCTCCAAACATGCTGCTCTCTGGATGGGAAAACTGTATTTGTTCAGTCTGGATAACCTGAAATAATCATTCATTTTGCTAGAATTTGTTTATCTAAAAAGTGTTTGGGGAAGGCTCTTTTTGACAATTTTGACAACTAAGTAATAGAAAGTATATTTGTGTTTATTGATAGAATCGCACTGAGATCCTTTCTTCAAGCAAAGAATTCAAATACGATGCTGCTTATTAGGAGATCAGAAATTACGCAATTTTAAATTCATTTGATCCTGGCTTGCCCAGTATTTAGAAGAGTTTGAACAAAAAACATTTAATATAGGATAACTTGAACCTGAGAACTGAGTCATCTGCTTTCTTACTTCTAGACTAGCTAGTAAGGTATGGGATGAGAAAGAGAGGAGGCCCATTAACTCCTATCCAAAGTAGAGGTGATTATAAACAGGGAAGTTAAGAGAAGAAATAAACCCAAAGGTACCATTTAGCTAGTTAGTAGCTTTCCTCTCTATTCTAAAGAGGGTGGCATCATTTGGCTTTTCTTTCTTTTTTTTTTTGAGTCAGGAGGAGTAAGAGGTAGGAAAAAATAGATTTTTGTTAATTAGAAAAAAAATTAACTTAAGAAAAATGAAGTAGGACCAGAGAGTAGAAAGAAGGGAAAGAGAAAAAGAGCAGACACAGAGGGCAGGGAATGAAATGAAAACACAGGGACAGGCACAGCAAAGCAATTAGAGCTCACATTTAACACATATATAAAAGTAGAAAAAAATGAGTAGAAAGAGAAATGAGGAGAGTAGAATTATGATATATTTAAAAATTATCACTGTATTTATTGAATGGAATTTTCTCCTACTGCTCAAAAAGAATATGTAACAAAATCAAACTGCTTTTCTCCTCCCAGGCCTCCTCAGTGTGTGTGTGTGTGTGTGTGTGTGTGTGTCTTTTTATTTGTTTGTCACTTTTATTAGTTATGGACAGCTAGACATCACATTGTACAGAATGTTGGATCTGAAGTCAGGAAGTTTATCTTGAGTTCAAATCCAACCTCAGACACTTTACAAGATGTGTGATGCAAGGCAAGTCACTTAACCTTGCTTATGTCAGTTTCCACATCTGCAAAATGAGCTGGAGAAGGATATGGCAAACCATTCCAATATCTTTGCCCAGAAAACCTCAAATTGATTTGCCTGGATGGAAATAGGGAGAAGGGAGGAAAAAGAGTGGAAGGATGTGCTGTAGTCAACTCTAACCTGCTTGTGAGAGTTGATTGCTGAATTTTCCATATTATTATCTACACCTCAGAAATTGCGTGTTTGTCTTTCGTTGCCAAAGAAGACCATGCCATCAGAGACATGGTGACACAACTTGCACTTGACTTTGAGTGAGAGAGGGCTGTGCAGGTCACCAGAGCCATCTGAATCCAGTGACCAGATATTCATCAGGGTGACTGGAGATGACCCAGGATGAGTCAATCGGGGTTAAGTGACTTGCCCAAGGTCACACAGCTAGTGAGTGTCAAGTGTCTGAGGTGAGATTTGAACTCAGGTCCTCCTGACTCCTGCTCTATTCGTTGTATCACCTAGCTGCTCACCTCAGAAATTATCAATTGCAACAAATCAGGACTTGATTTATTGTTTTATTGACTGTCCAGAATTTTAAAAATTTAATAATATGGAATAAACTTAAAAGCATATGTGTACACACTTAATATACTATAATTATTAAGTATTTATATAGCATTTTTAAGTTTCATAATGTATGATATATTCATTATTTCATTTGAACCTTCCAATACTAGTGGGAGTAAATGTCTCTTAAGGTCTATTCATTAAAGCAGGAATTCTCAATCTGGGATTCAAAGATTGCTTAGAAGGAAGTAGATAGATTTTAGAGGGTCCATGAACTTGGATGGGGGGAAAAAGTCTCTGTTTTCACTGACAAAGTTAAAATGAGCATTTCCTTCTATTACGAATGTAGGGAATTAGTCTGAGACTATTATTCTGAGAAGGCTTCATCATCCTCTCAAAGGAGTCCATAACACCCCCCCAAAAAAAACCACATTAAGAATCCTTTCTATAAAGTGATGGTGACACATTCTAAGGGGTTCAGTTCTAAGTGAGGCACTGTTTGCTTTCTTGATCTGCCAGGTGCTGGTACTGTATGGGTTGTATCTAGCTTTGGAATGCTAAGGAGAAACAAAATCACTCAATACAGTACAACCTAACCATCTACAAAGGGAAAAAAAGAAAGACATCCAGATGAAGGAGCGATGCCCTTATATGCAGCTAATTGGACAGATAATTTATGGAGCTTGTCCATCAGGACTGATCTTGTCTTTGGGGGATCCAAAGAGAAAGCACAATAAGCTGAACGCAGAAATGATTAGGAGAAGAGTGAGCCAGACTGTATTTAGGAAAGTACCTCATGCTGTTAATAATCCCAAGCTTCTCATTGGAAGAAGGGAATTTTTTCCTGTCCATAGTCTCCCAGTGATACTATATGGCTATAAGTCATTGAATAGCAATCTCCAAAAAATTAAAGTTGTGAGTCATCCAAAGGGCAGGAGACAGAGGTGCATGGTGGGTGGGAGTAAAATGACACATTACCAATAAGTATTTATGGAGAAGAGGTAATATAAAGCATATCATTAGAGATGCTTTATTGGAAAATGGAAAGGGGCCAGTCACGTAGTAACAGCAAAAAAATAACCATTGGATAGCCATTTCTTCTCTAGCAGCCCCTATGCCTTATCAAGAAATCTAAAGCAAGGTTTCTTAGCTTTTGCATATGTTATGGGTCCCTTTGGTTGGCTGAGGATACCCATGTATCATGTCAGAATAACATCTATTGCCTATATACATAGTTGAGGGAAATGCTAAATTTCAGTTAGAGGTAAGTAAAAATAAAGGTGAAACTTTTAAGGGGTCCCTGGACATTGTGCAGTCAATAAGTATTTATCATGTGCTTATTATGCGCCAGGCACTATGTTAATCCCAGGTTTAGAAACACTGCTCCGGAAAATGATTCTTTTTTATCTTCACTGGACACTCTGTGGGGGATTTCTGGAAGGATATGGACCAGAAGATGATCAAAGCATCATGGATTGAGATCAGGAAGGGCACTCAGGCATTTGGACTAATTCCTTCACTTTAAAATGAGGAAACCAAGACCCAGGGAGATGATTCACTTGAGGCTGCACTGTGGATGGGTTGCTAGTGATTGGCCCAGCTGGATGGAGTGCTTATGTTGATGAGATCACAGCTCTACAGAAGCACTGAGAAGGAAGTAGGAGCCCCACTACCAGGTTTCTGTAACTGTACATCATCTCCTTGTTCAGAGTCTGGGATGTGAGTGAAGGAAGTGGGTTGAGGCCACCATTTTGAGTTCACACTTGCATGTAATGGTTACTCTGGGTTGTAAACCTGTATCCCCAGGGTTATGAAAGTCAGATGAAGCCTATGAACCCCTTCTCAGAATAGTATTTTAAATGCATAAAACAAAATACGTAAGATTACAAAGAAAAAGAATAATGTTACAAAACTAATATCAAAATATTTCAAGTAAAATGAGTTCTTGAAATCTATCAGGGAAATCTGAAGACAATAGGGAAGGAATCCTTTGTTTAAAGACGAAGGAGTAGAGTGAAATGAGGACAGGATTTGAAGTCAGAAAACCTGGCTTCAAAACTCTCTGCTACCAGTGTGACCGGGGTAGTCATTCAAAGTCGCTAGACCCCTGTTTCATTCCATCTTTAAATTAGATGACCTCTAAGATTCCTTCCAGCTCTGTGACTTTCGCCCTGTGATCCTCTGGGTCTTATACAGAGTAAACCTTTTAATATGTACTGGTGCCCTAATGAAGCTTGTGAAATGGATGGCTGCAATCAGAGGGCAGCACTGAGGTGCTAACTAATTTAGTGTCCCACACTTTATACCTCCTTGACTTTGCTGTGGTTTTCATTTTTCTCTTGACTCTGCAACCCAAAGCAATGTTCCACTTAGCAATACAAAATAAAACGCACACAATGACATCACCATGCTTTTATGTTGTTGACTTTATTTTTTTCCTACCTGAAATGATGCAAACACCGCTTTGAGCAAACGTTTGAACAAAATAAGAGTCATTTTATGCTCACAACACATTCCCTTCACCGAGATATGGCTCAGAGGGAGCATTTCCACCAACTTCATACTGGCAGATCTTTTGAGAATGAATGTTTCTATTGCACTTTTACAAGCACTTTGTGAAAACAATGCCCATCAGAAATATTTTGTGAAGCAAGGTCATGGTCCCTAGGCTGATTTTTCTGATAAGGAAATGGAGTTCCAGTGACAGGTTAAATAACCCAGCAAAGGTCTGATTTAATGAGCATTTACACTTCCAGCTGCTCGTCATCCTGCCTACCTCTTACCTCTCCAACACAGGATACAGAGCTCATAGGTGGAGAATTATGGAGATATTATCTAGATGAGATCCAGCGAGGTGTTACATTAAGTCACACTAACTGCTACCCTAGCTGAACCCATGGCTGTATGACTCAGGTGTCTGATGCCAAATTAGACTCAAACAGGAGGAAAAGGGTAAGCATATTCTGCTTTGTTCTAGACAAGGGCAGAGCAGTGGCCAGATGGTGAGAATTAGGGGATTGAAATTTTGACTCCAAATAGGAAGAACTTCCTAAGGAGATAGGCTATCCCAAAAACTGATGTTCTTTCTTTGCAGGGGGTGAGTTTCCTCTTACCAGAAGACCTCAAACAAAATAGGGAGGCTGGACACTTTTAGGGAGAAAATGCATGTCTCAGTTTGGACCACATGACCTCTCAGTTTCCTTCAACTTTCAGGATTCTAAGAACTTTATTGTAATTTATTATATAACCACATTTGTTTTGAAAATAGAAGTTTAAAAGTGACTATGATTGGCATAAGCTACTGATATTCAAGAATTTGAGAAAGTCACATATCCAGGCCTTTTTAATGAGTAGATGATTTTAAAAAAACCTACTAAAACTCTCTGTTTTTAAAATCTCAAGGTCTTGAAACTGAGTTAATCTTTTCCCTATACTTATGGTTCTGAAGCATGAGTGAATGCAAACGGTACCTTCCTTTGGAGAAGTGCTATAGTAATTCATATTTCCATAGCACTTAAAGGTTTACAAAGCACTTTGCTCACAATAACCCTGTGAGAGAGGGAGTATGTATGTATGTGTATACATATATATATACACACATATATATATATATTTAATATACACATATATGTATATGTGTATGTATATATATGTATACATATATATTATTATTCCTATTTTTCAGATGAAGAAGCTAATATTCCAATAAATTATTTTAACAGGGTTGGAATTCAAATCTAGGTCTTCTGACTTCAAGCAGTGGTCATTTTCATTACATCCGACTGACTCAATTCAAGTCAAGAAATATTTATTAAGAATTTACCAAGGGCAGTGCTCTCTGGGTTAGATCCTGGAAACATAAAGATTATAAAAGACAAAGGGAAAAGAGAAGAGAGTAAGCATTTATGTAACACCTACTATGTTGCAGACACTGTGCTCAGAATTTTTTAAAACAAATACTGCCTCATTTGGTCCTTGTAGAAAACTTTTGAGGCAGGTGCTACTATTATTCCCATTTTACAGTTGAGGAAAGTAAGGCAAGGAGAGGAGAAGTGACTTGCCTAGGGTCACATGACTAATAAGAGCTTGAGACTGAATCTGAACTCAGGCCTTCTTAAGTATGTGAGGGAGAATAATGGGAAATTCCCCTTCCTTCCTTTCCAGTCTCCATATACATTACTCCCCATTCATATACTCTGCTATACAGTGACACTGGCCTTCTTGCAATTCCTCACACAAGGCATTCTATGTTCTGACTCTGGAGTGTTTTCAAAGACTATTCCCCATGTTTGGAATTCTCTCCTTCCTCATTTCCATCTCCTGGCTTCCCCAGATTCCTTCAAGTCTCAGCTACAGTACCACCCACCTCTTTCCTTCCTTCCCTCCTTCCTTCCTTCCTTCCTTCCCTCCTTCCCTCCCTCCCTCCCTCCTTCCCTCTTCCCTCCTTCCCTCCTTCCTTCCTTCCTTCCTTCCTTCCTTCCTTCCTTCCTTCCTTCCTTCCTTCCTTCCTTCCTTCCTTCCTTCCTTCCTTCCTTCTTTCCTTCCTTCCTTCCATCTCCTCCTCTGTCAGCATGGGAAGTCATATCCTGCCAGTAGGTGCTCTGTCCAAAGGAATATAAATTTTGATCATATATACTTCACAAGTTATCTTGGGGTTTGGGGGATAGATATTTTTCCCCTCTTTCCTACTTATTCATTCTACCAGTTTTTTTTTCATGTAAAACTGGGACAATTAACTCATTTGTCTTCTTGAAATATACCTGCAAAAAAAAAAACAGGCTTTGATAAAAATGGAGCTACCTGACTATATCTCTAAATTCAGATCACTCTGGATCTCACAGATTGGCCAAGAATAGGTTCCATATCAAGCCTCATTTGCTCATTGTTTGAGTGTTGATGGCTCTGAGTGAGTGTGAATAGCAATTATTTCTGTTCTGGCCAGAAACCCTGAGGGTCTTCCTGTTCCGGATATTCTTTTGAGAAGGCAAACTAGGCTATATTTTGCTTCAGTTGTTACTTATCATTTAGTCACTGAATAAATGTCACCTCAGACAAACTGAGAATTCGAAAGCACTTAGCTTAAAAAGACCAAGGTCTCCCACTGCCGGAGCCATCTATAGCCATCCTTACCTATGTCTTGCCACTGGACTTCAATGGCTCTGGAAGAGCTAGTGAGGCTGATGACTTTACACAGCCCTGCCTCACTTAAATCTAATTCACTTGCAAGTCGTGGCATCACCCTGCTGATGTCATGGGGTCCTCTTTGAGAATGAAAGATACACAACAGTGACAGTCCCATTCTCTACAAGTCTTTTCTAATTCTTAATCTTAGGACCTCCCCTCTGAGGTTAATCCCAATTTATTCTGTTTATATCTTGTTGCACAAAGTTGTTTGCATATTTGCTCTTCCATTAGACTGAGTTTCTTGAGAACAGGGATTTTTTTTTTAACCTTTCTTTGTATTCCCCAGTATTTTGCACAGTGTCTGCAATATGTTATTAGGTGCTTCATAAATGCTTGTTGACTGACTGAAACAAGGTTGAAAAAACAAGTTATAACTAGTCAGTCAACACTTATTTTGCACTTACTCCATGCGAGGCACTGTACTAAGCACAGAAAGGCAAAAACATGGCTTAGGAAATTCACACTGAAGTGAGGGAAAACATGTAAAGGACTATGGTCATACGAGATGAACAGAGTATAAATGGTCGGTGACCACAGAGATATATAGTGAAGGATACTATGTAACACAAGAGATTAATGAAGGAGATGAACGTAGGCATGTCTAGAACACGGGTCAGTCAAGTTTGGAAGAGCATTTTCATTGGCCCTTCTCTTTCTTCTCAGAATAAAGGTCAATTAGATAGGCCCCCAGGACATACTGGCCTACCTGTCTCACACTATTTTCACTATTGATACAAGACATGCATACAAATAACTATAATCCAAAAGAGAATATGGTACCTAAGCATTATGAGCAAGGCATATAAGAAGTTCCTAGAGAAAGATATGTCCAAGGGCAGGGTCCAGGAGCTAGGAAGGTTTAAGAGAAAGAAAGCTGAATCTTAAGGGATAGATGGAATTTTAATAGGAAGAGAAGTGATGGGTGGTAAGGTAGGGATAGGAAAGGGGGAAAAATCCCAACCTTTGACATGCAAGGTTCAGTCTCAGTTATGGTAGAAAGAAAGGAAACATGTAGGGGTGACAAGTACAAGTCTGTTGTTGTTCACTAATTTCAGCTGCGTCTGATCCTTCATGAGGTTTTCTCAGCAGAGATACTGGAGTAGTTTGCCATTTCCTTCTCCAGCTCATTTTATAGATGAGGAAACTGAGGCAAATAGGGTTATGTGATTTGCCCAGAGTCACACAGTTTAATAAGTGTCTGAGGATGGATTTGAACTGAGGAAGATGAGTCTCCCTGGTTCCAGGTCCAATGCTCTATCCACTCCAAACCTAGATGCCCAAGTATAGTTTTACTTCACTGAATTTGTTCATATAAAACATGATTATAGGTGTTTTAGTATTAATAGTCAATCAGTTCCCAGATGATTTAGTAACCACAGAAAATAAACCAAACTTCATTTTAGTGAGGTTTTGCAGAATGATGTCTTATAATGAGTTTTACTAGAATGTACTAATATTTTTTACTAAAAAATGGCATTGATTAGGTGCATATTATGTGGATATTGAGCATTCTCTAATCTAACTGGAATATGTAGTACCAAGAAGGAGTTCAGTGATAAAAGTCTCAAAATGTAGATTGGAGTCAGACTCTGGAGGGCCCTCTTAGGCTCAAGTTGTTTACTGGTCTGCGCTTTTCTTAGTAAAGCATTTTGACATTTTCCCATCACTCCATAGAACAACATTCATAGCATGTGAGATTCCTACTTGTGAAAGCTGAAATGAACTGAAATTCAGTTCTCATGTAATTAGCCAGAACAGATAGTACAAAAGTAAAAAGGTGGGCAAACTGCATTGCACAGTTTCATTTTATTCAAGGAAAGAAATAGTCCTGCTTCTCCAAATTGACATTTCTAGATAAATGGTCCCTGGGTATTTATGCTTCAAAAAATACCCTTGTGACCTGCTAATGCATGCATTGTGTTCATTACTAGGGTCCAGAAGTTGAATAGAATAAAAGCAGAAAGACATAAAGTGGGTTGCATTGGAAGACATACACCAGTCTGAAGAATGAGGCTCAGGAGGCATCGGACAAAGAGTTAGCTTGCTTTCCCCTGAGCAAACAAAGCAGTAAGAGGTCTGAGGCATGATTTGTTTTCTTATTGCCTCACCGGTGACTCATACTCCTTTGCCATTTGAGTCAATTAGGTAAATGCTGCATCTCAGTTTTATATTTTTGGAGCAGCCAAAAAGATTTGTATGGATTCCTTTCCCCCAACCCCCTCATAAAGAGTCAGAAGTCATTAGAAACTCATAAATTATTTTTGAATTATTATCGATAAGAAGAGAAATATATGATCAAGGTTTAGAACTTGGAAACCATTCACAAGCGAGATGTCTAAGAAGAATGAACATAGGTACACGTGCACACATATAGACACCCACCAGCAAACAATCTACAAACATCTGTTGAATGTGTAAGATGCCGTTAGACAATGGAAACGCAAATTTCAAAAATAAGAATGAAGATTTGGATTTAGGGAGGCTTAGAGAATGTTTGGGAGATAAGTACAGCTAACTTATTTATAGAAAATATTACTATAAGTGACACTACGTTAGGGTTCCGGAAAGGTTTGCATAAGAAACAACACTTAAGCTAAGATTTGAAGGAGCCTATAGATTCTCAGAGGCAGAGATGAGGAGGAATTACATTCTAGGCATGGGGGAATAAGCTTTGCAAAAGTATGCAAACAGAAAATATGATATTATAAGGAACAAAAAGGCCTGTCTGATTTGCACCAAGTAGTACATGAAAAGGAGTAGTATATAATAAGTCTGGAAAGTAAGACTGAGGCCAGGTTGTGAAGAGTAATTAATGAGTGAATGAATGAATGACAATGTATTTATTTTGTGTTTGCTATGTGCTATTTCCTAAGAATACATGTACAAAAGTAAAGGGTCTTTGGTTTCAAAGAGCTTATATTCAATTGGAGGAGAAACACAAACATAGGGGAGTATTATACTTTGGCCTGGAAAGAGTGGGGACATAGGAGATTACATTGACACACACCATCTAGGAAAAATGGCAGAATGAACTGATCGTACTTTGTGATTCTGGAATGAGAGGAGGATGGGATAGAGAAGAAAACCAATGAGCTGTCAAGGTAAAGGGTGCCAGGGTCTGTGGGACCTAAGTCTACATAATTAGGAATAAAATGAATCAGTACCCCAGGTTGTCAAGGCAGTGAATCAGGCTTTGAAAAAAGAGAAGTCTGGGAACTTCCAGGAGTCAAGATGGTGGAGTGATCTGTAAGTCCTCTCCCCCTCCCCATGTTGACCTTGAAAAACCCAGAGAATATTTCCCCGGGAAAAATCCTGGAATAGTGTAATCAGCAAAAGGTGTAAACAGTCTCTTAGCTCAAGAGGCTAGAAAAATCGTTAAGGAGAGACCTACTTGCTGTGGCTGAATGGGATCAGTGTAGGCCTGGAGTTGTACCAGACAGTGCCACCTCAGCAAACCAAGAGGACATCCTGAGCCCCAGAGGGGCCTATCCCATAAGTGCCAACACCAAGATCCCAGGCATGCCTTATTACAGCCAAGGGAGTTGGGAAGACACTAGCATAGAGGGGAGTTCACCACCCACTGAGCCTGCCTGAGCTCCAGCACAGGAGAGGAGACCTCCTGCTACCAAACCACCCCTCCTCCACACCTAATTCAGCATGCTCCAGGGTAACTCCAGGGAAACTCAGAAAGACTTCGCTTGGCCTCTGCCTTGGTACACCAGTCAACTTAGCAATACATGTACAGTCATATTAAACATTTCCATATTAGTCATGTTGTGAAAGAAGAATCAGAACAAAAGGGAAAAACCATGAGAAAGAAAAAACAAAAACAAAAAAAGATGAAATCGTATGCTTTGATCTGCATTCAGACTCCATAGTTCTTTCTCTGAATGTGGATAATACTTTTCATCATGAGTCTTTTGGAATTGTCTTAAGATCCTTGCAAAGTTGGTCATTGCGCAATGTTGTTACTGAACACAATGTTCTCCTAGTTCTATTCATTTCACTTACATTAGTTCATGAAAATCTTTCCAGGTTTTTCTGAAATCTACCTGCTCATCATTTCATATAACACAATAATATTCCATTACATTCATATATGACAACTTGTTCAGTCATTCCCCAGTTGATGGGCATCCCCTCCAATTCCAAATCTTGACTACCACAAAAAGAGCTACTATAAATAATTTTGTACATGTGGGTCCTTTCCCCTTTTTTATGATCTCTTTGGGATACATGCCTAGTAGTGGTATTGTTGGGTCAAAGGGTATACACAGTTTTATATCCCTTTGGGCATACCTCCAAATTGCTCTCCAGAAAGGTTGGATCAACAACTAGCTCATATTTTAGTGGAGTTGATAGTATGGAGAAAACTAAGTCCAAACATAATGTATACAAAGCAGATGGGAATCAGTTTCATAGGGGAAGGCCTAGCCGAAGGGAGTTGGGGATAAAGAAAGACATTAGCAGAAGACGAATAACATAATTTTGTGTAAGGCAATTCAAAGCTTGGAAGACTTTTGCTGGCCACATGTACATAGGAAAGGTGCTTCCTTACCACCTACTTATTCCTCAACCTTAATTTCTTGCAATCTTTTCTTTTTTTCTGTATTAACTGCTTCATTAAAACTGACCTTTTTTCACCAATGACATCCTAATCATCTTTTCAGCTATATTTTTCTTAATGTTCTCTTTAATGTCAGTGTAAAATTGATGTTGTTGATCATTGATCACCTGGAGATTTCCTCTTTTTTTGTCTTTAGGAAACATATATTTTTGATTTCCCTGCTGATCATTCTTTTTTAGCCCTCTCCTGTATAGGTTCTCCATCCTCTTTCTCCACCCTCTAGGTGGAGATTTCCCGGGGTTCTATCTTTGGTCTCCAGTTCTTCTGTCTATCCTCTTATCCTCCTCCTCCACCCCATAAGCCTCACTCACTACTAACAATATTTGAATGATTCTCTTCTTACTTCCAGATCCACATCTCCAAATGACTGTATTAAATGTCCCCCCCACATTTAAAATTTTAGATATCCCAAATCAAATTTTTGATAATTCTTTTCTTAAAGTCTTTGGGTTTCACTATTTTTCAAATGGTACCACTGTTCCTCAGTTTTGATTCTTTCCTCTATTATGCCTCTCATATCCATTTGAGTATGAAGTCCTGTTCATTTTCCCTATACAATTTCTCTCCCATCTGCTCCCCACACATTTCTATAGCCAGGATCTACGATAGAGCCCTCATTATTACCCACCTGGACTATTAGAATAATTTGCTAGCACATTTTCCCATTGTCATTCTCTCCTGTCCTGTTCTCTCCACTTCCCTGCCATCTCCATATCACCATTCCCATGCCTCCACTAATCATCATCCCCATCTTCCTACAGTGGGAAAGTAGGACTCTTCACCCATCTAATACATAACACTCCTAGCTGATTTCTCATTTTTAAGTGTTTCCCTTGTTTTCTACTTTCTTCCAGTTTTATCTTTAAATTCCATTAGGATGAAATAAGTTACAAATAATGTTGCCCATGATTTTCCTCTACTCTCCTCTATAAAATCTTAAATTTTCATTTGTGCATATTTTTTCTACAAACATTCTTTGGTTAATGCTATATATAATGAGAGAATAACACATTATCTTAAAAATTAAAATTGATGATGATCTAAAAGGCAGTGGAGAGATAAATAGCACTATAATTGCCTTTACACTGATAATCTGAATTCAAGAAACGGCATAAAAGTTTGCTATGAAATAAATAATCAGAAAAGGAAGTGGGATAGTCATAGAGCAAGAGCAAAGAATGACAGATAGACTGCCCAGATATTATGCAGGCACACTCACAGAATGTTAAAAGATCTAGTCAAAGTCATCTACCACTCTGGGAAAATTGTGGATAGAAGATCTATTAAACAATATGGACAAAAGTTTCATAGAATGAAGAAGACTAGGAGAGTGTGGATCTCTCCACTGGAGAGAGTACTGAACAAGGTTGTTGTTCAGTTATTTCAGGCATGTCCAACTTTATAACAGCATTTGGGGTTTCCTTGGTAAACATGCTAGAGTGATTTGCCATTCCTTCTCTAGCTCATTTTACAGATGAAGAAACTGAGGCAAATAGGGTAAAATGACTTGCCTGGGGTCAATTAGCTAATAAGAGTCTGAGGCCAGATGTGAACTTATGAAGATGAGTCTTCCTGACTTCAAGCCCAGCACTCTATTCACTGCGCCATCTGGCTAAACTATTAAACCACACAAATGCAATCAAAGATCCATTAAAGAACTAGGGTTATTTGTGAATATGTAATTTATATTTACTGTACTGTAAACACTATGAGAGACCAGCTTATTAAAGTTGTGCCTTTCCCTTTAGTACCTAACACGTAGACACATAATAAATACATACCGATTGCCATCATTTTCTCTTGGACTTTAGTCACTTCTTATCTGCCCCAAGGTATCCAGGTGGCATTGTGGATAGAGCCCTGGGTCTGGAGTCAGGAAGATTTGAGTTGAACTCTGACCTTAAACACTTACTAGTTGTATGGCTCTGGACAAGACACTTAACCTCTGTTGTCTTAGTTTTTTAACTGTAAAATGGGGAGAATAAGAACACCTCACAAGATTGTTTTGAGGAGCAAACTGAGATAATATTTGTGAAGTGCTTAGAACAGTGCCTGGCACATGGTGGGCACTATATAAAAATGCTTATTCTTTCCTTCCATTCATTTGGAACACATTTCCTTGAGTCCTTTCTTTCTATCTTGAATTGTTCTTTCAATTTTGTATCATTACTTGATGTTTCATAGTTTTATCTGGTCTCTCCAAAGTGCATTATAAAATCCTAACAGCAACCATTTTCTTCTACTTCTTTGTGTGCATCCTCGCAGCAGCGAGGTGGTGCCGTGGAAAGAATGTGGGACCTAGAGCAGAGGTTCCCAACTTATTTGGCCTACTGCTGTCTCCTAAAAATAAAAATTACTCAGTGCCCCCTGGAAATCTATTTCTTTAACATTTTTTAAAAATTTGCATCATTTCAAAAAATTATATATTTTTAAATGATGCATCTTAAATTTAATAATTTATTGTAAATTTGTAGGAAAAATATTGTAAAATTGTAAAAATTTCAAATTGTACTGAAAATTCAATTCAAATGCATTGAAATTCTGATGATGCATGTATCTTATTGTAACCATTCTTTAACATTTTTTAAAAATTTGCATCATTTCAAAAAATTATATATTTTTAAATGATGCATCTTAAATTTAATAATTTATTGTAAATTTGTAGGAAAAATATTGTAAAATTGTAAAAATTTCAAATTGTACTGAAAATTCAATTCAAATGCATTGAAATTCTGATGATGCATGTATCTTATTGTAACCATTCTTTAACATTTTTTAAAAATTTGCATCATTTCAAAAAATTATATATTTTTAAATGATGCATCTTAAATTTAATAATTTATTGTAAATTTGTAGGAAAAATATTGTAAAATTGTAAAAATTTCAAATTGTATTGAAAATTCAATTCAAATGCATTGAAATTCTGATGATGCATGTATCTTATTGTAACCAAGACATTACATGCACATATTCCTGCCAGTGCATGCTGGACTTCCCAAACAATGCAGGACACGTTTGCCTCCTTGTTAAGACCTGTCAGTGGACATGACCACTGATGGGTTATAACTTGCATTTTGTGTATTTATTCAGAAAATAATGCAATCACTGTAAACTTTAACTCTGTTACACAACAGATAAAACATGCATGAATTATTTTTCAAATTTTTCTTCTCTTCTTTCTTTATGCTTTCCCCACCCTCTTATTTTTATTCAATGCCCTCCAATTGTACCTGAGGCCCACTTGGAATTGTTCACCTCCCCCCAGGTGGCAGTATGGCCCAGTTTGGGAACCACTGGGCCCTAGAATCAAAAAGATATAAGTTCAAATCCAGCCTTAGATACTTACTGTGTGACATTGGAAAATCACTGAACTTCTATCTGCTTCAGATTTCTCATCTGTAAAATGGAGATAAAAACAGCACCTATCTCCCAGGGTTGTTGTAAGGATCTAATGAGGTAATATTTGTAATGTACCTAGCACTTAGTGGGTACTTAATAAATGAAGTTCACTTTCCTTCCCCCAGCACCTGGTGTTCTGAAGATCACACAGCAGGCACTGTCAGATAATTGTAGCAGATTTGGATAGTCTCTGATGCTTTATAGTTCACAAAGTGCTTCCCCACAAGGCAGATTTTACAGCTATTATAATCTCCATTTTATAGATTAGGAACCTGAAGCTCAGAAAATCACAGAACTTTCCCAAGGTCACACAGTAGCAGAATTGTGATTTGACTTTTGAAAGTAGTTCCATTGAAAAGGTTTGTTTCTGGGACTTTGGTAGGAGTCAGAGAATGTTGCCCCATGCAATCTCAGCCTTTGTAGGCAACTATTGACTGAGTAGACCCTGTAGTACTTGGGTTGCCATAAAAGGTGGTGATACAGACAAGGCAGGTTAGACCGGGAGCAGAAAATGAGCAGAGAACTTTTCAAAGAAGTGTTTGGCATTTGCATAGAATTTAAATATCCTTGTTCATAAGCTGATCTTTGTCTAATTTCGGATCCAAGCTGACCTTTGGAAGAATAGTATGATTTGTGTTGTATCCTTTCTTTTTCTATCTGTTCTCCATGAGAAAATGACGAGAGAGAGAGATAGAGAGAGAGAGGGACAAGGAGACAGAGAGACAGACAGAGACAGGGAAAGAGACAAAGAGATAGAGAGATAGAGACAGAGAGAGATAGAGACAGACAAAGAAATAGAGACACAAAGAGAGACAAAGAGACAGAGAAAGAGAGAGACAGAGAGAGATTGGGGAGGGGGTGGGAGGAGGGAAGAAAAAAAAGAAAAAAAGAAAGAGGAAGAGAAAGTATATATGTGACTCAGATTCAATTTGTTGCTTCTAGGCCCTAATGGATGAATCTAGCATGCTACCTTTTGTCCAAAATGACAATATGTGATGAAAGGAATTTCTTCCTATTGAACACACACACACACACACACACACACACACACACACATATACAGGCACTGTGAAAAATTTGGAAGTCATTTCCTCTGTCATGCATTGAACAGAAAACTGAATCATAAAATAATTGATATCAAAGAAGCATTTCAATATCAGTTCAGAAGAAGCAAAAAATTCTCAGAACTGGAAGGGATCTCAGAGGTCATCTTCTCAAACCCTCTCACAATGCAGTGTAGCTCAGCAAAATCCAATGAGATTTTCTCAGACATAGTTGCCCAGATAAGATAATATATGTGAAATACTTTGTAAACTTTAAAGTGTTTTATAAATGTGTTGTCATTATCTTGTTATTGAACACTTCATCTTTTTATTATCTTATTGTCATTATCTTACTACACAATTTATTAAGTACCTATTATGTGCCAGGCACTGTGTTAGGTGAAGAGATGCAAATGAATGAAAGAAAAAGCAATTTATTAAATACTTAAGTGCCAAAGATTGTGCTAAACTTCTAGGAAAAACAAACAAAAAATTAGAAGGTCAAACTCCTCTGGTGGCCCACCCTCCCACCTTTCAGCTGCCTTTTCTATCTTGTCTTCCTTTGTTAGACTGTAAGCTCCTGGAGGCCAGGGACTGTCTATTTTTATTTGTATCCTGGGTGCTTAGCACAGTGCCTAACACATAGTTATCTCTTAATAAATGTTTTCTGAATTCAAATTCATTTTTCAAATTCCAATCCATTGCTCCTAGCTCTGTCCTCTGGGGTCAGATAAGATAGGTCTAGTCCATTTCCCACTAGTCCAAAGAATTCCTAATAAAGATAACAAAGTTCTTATAATTATCAATACAAGATACTCTTTCTCTCCACTTTCATCACCAAATGATTATGTAACTCCAACCCATTCTTTCAATGGCCACATAGAAAAAAAGATCCTTGTCCTCCAATTCTCCCTAGAATCAAAATTTTAATGAATATAGAGATAATGCAGCAAAGCAAGAACTCGTGATTTTTTTTATCCTTAGGAAGTTTAGTCTGATGCCTCCCCCTCTCCTCCCACAAGAGAATGGAGGATGTTTAAATAAGCCTGGAAGATCCAAGACTTAACCAGGAAAGGGTTTGCTGGGCTACAAGGATAACTGACTCTGTGATTGGATTTATTGATCCTTCAGTTGCCTGAGCCTCAGATCTTTCCATCTCATTTGACCATTTCTCTTTCCCAAGGGAGGTGAACCAAAACATACAAATATTTTCCAAAAATATTGAGGAAGGTACTGAAATGATACTATACCTGATTGCAGTCCATGAAATGGCCTGCTATATAATGAGCTTCACTAATGGGTAGCAAGAGGAAGGAAAAATACAGGTAGCCCTAAGTGGTGCAGAAAGATATATCCAGATATACTGAGCCATGAAAAAAAGCAGCTGCTTATATTAAGAAGAAGAAATGATGTTTTATAGCAAGAATTGGGGTTTCTAGCAAATATGAGACAAACTTATTCTTGGGGACAGCAATCTGCTCTGAATAGCAAAGTGATTCTGCAGAAAGGAGCAATACTCTGGGTCTAGAGTAGAAGAAATTTGATAAGCAAGCTATGCCACAATCATTAGACAAAGATCTGATGTTCTGGCCATGAAGTGTCTTATTATTGTGTGACTCATTCATCATCCAGAACTGCTTTTACTGACATTTTGAGAAAATCCTCCAGAATTATAATTCAATTCACTTCATTACTCATTTCAAAATGCTAATTATTGATTTTCAGGTGACATCTTTTATCCCAATTTGATCACATCTTGCTGTGTATGACAACTTGCAGTACACCCTGTAGAAATTTTTTTTGGTTTGTTTTTGCTTTATGAGGTGGATGACTATAGCTCTGAATGGGGAGTTTTCTTTCCAACTTAAATCAATTTCACAGCTATTTATTTAGCCTTCACTATGTACAAAATATTGTATTGTCCATTAGCAGTAATCATAAAGACTTGGACATGATAAAGACTTGGAGAAAGGCAAATGTTTACTTCATTCAAAAAAATCAAGAAGAGAATGGAGTTTGAAAGTTAAAATGAGCTTGACCGGTTGATTCAGAACTCATTGAATGGCTCAACACAAAGAATAGTTATTGATGGGATAATGTCAACTTGGGAAGTAAGTATTTTACTGGAGTGACCCAAGGATCTGTTCATGTCATTGTGTATTTCAGCATTTTTTCAACAACATGATTCTTATGTTGATGATGTAAAGCTGTGAGGAAGAGCTAACATATTGAGTGATGCAGTCTATGTGCAAAAAAGTTCTTAGGAAGTTAGAATTTGAGTTCAAATCTAACATGAATACAGGAATATCTACTCAACTTCAGACTGGTTAAAAAATTAAATTTATAATACACAACTGGAAAAGTATGGCTAACTAACAATTTGTCTGTGAAAAGTCCCCATCTTTTTTGGATTCTAACCTCAATATGTCAGAAGTGTGATTTGGCAGTCAAATACTCTAACAAATACGTAACACTGAGAGACATAGTGTCTGTGGCTAGAAAATCCCACTATACATGAGGGTATAAAAAACAAACTCTATAGTTACAGAACGCAGAAAGAATAGTTAGATAATAGTTTTTTTCTCAAGAAAACAAAACAAAACAAAACAAAACCCAAAGCCCAAAAAACACAAAACAAATCTGGAGATTTTAGTGGACTGTAAGCTTAATATGAGTACATTGTGTAATGTGACAATCAAAAAGTTTGTGTAAATTTGAGCTGAAGTAAAAGACACATAGTTTCCATGAATAAGGAGGTGAGGGTCCCTGAATGATCAAATGAAATGATAAATGGAAAGTGCTTTGGAAACCTTAAAGTTAGTTCAGTCATTTCTCAGTGTCTTCATGAAACCATTCGGGATTTTCTTTGCAGAGATACTGGAGTGGTTTGACATTTCCTTCTCCAGCTCATTTTACAGAGGAGGAAACCCAGGCAAATAAGGGTAAGTGATTTACCCAGGGTCACACAGTAAATATCTGAGGTCAGATTTGAACGCATGAAGGTGAGGCTTCCCTACCCTAAGTCTGACTTTATTTTCTGCACTACTTAGTTGCCACAAACCTTAAAGTAGTGTATTATTGTTGCTATTATTATTTCCTCATCATATGAAGATAAGTTGAATGAACTAAGGATCTTTAGTGCCTAAAAGAAAAGAGGAACATAACAATTTTCTTCTAATATTTGAAAGACTTCTCTTTGGCCCCAGAGGTCAGAACCAAAAACTGCTTCTGAAGAAGGAAATTTATGCTTTAAGTCAGGGAAAAGAACACAATATTTTGAGTTGTCTAAAATCAAGAGGTGGTAGGTATGCCTTCACTGAAAAACTTCAAGCATAGACTGGGTGGTTACTTGTCATATATAGTACTGTAGGGAGTTTTACAGTAAATGGGTATAATAACAACTTCTACCTCCTAGAGTTGCTATAAGTATTAAGTGAAATGACATATGTCAAACATGTAGCACTTACGCATTGTAAAGTGCCAGGCACATAGTAGGTACTTAATACTGGTTTTCTCCTTCTTCCCTTCTTTCCTTCCTTCTTTCCTTTTCTTCTTCCTTCCTTCTTTATTTCCTTCCTTCCTTCCTTTTTTATCATAGTGGGGAGTAGTGGTGGTGGGCAAGGTAGTTTGCAAAAAGCCTGAAGGATAATCAAAACTGACTTTATACAATTTATAAAACATTTTCTACTAACTCATGTGAACCTAATAATAATCTTATGAGTAGCGTAGGTGTTGCTGTTGTCATTTTGTAGATGAAGAAACTGCAGCTCACAGTTTAATGGTCACATGTCAGAAGTAGTACTGAAATTCTTTTCTTGCTAGCTCCAAGTCCAGATCTCTAATAATTAACGTGTCCTTGTCTCTTTCCCACCACCCATTCAGATCAGTTGTCAAGACCAAGTTAATTCAACTTCCACAACATCTCTTACCTCATTGCTCTTCTTTTGACTCACGCAGCCCACTCTAGTTTAAATCCTCATTATTGCTCACTTTATCGGTTGCAATAGTTTTACAATTGGTCTTCCTGCCTCCAGTCTTTCCCTTCTAATCCATTCTCTGCACAGCTGTCAGAATAATCTTCTTACAGACATGCCTGCCAAAGTCCCTCTTCTCTTGAAGAATCTTCACTGGTTTCATATTGAAGGAAGGAAGAAGACAAGCATTTATTAATGATTCTAGGATAAAGTAAAAACTCTTATGTTATGACCCAAAGTTCTTTACAGAGATGCTCTGGATCAGAGACGTCAAGCAAACTACCAAACCTAAATGTAAATGGGACATATTTAACAAAATAAATAAAAAACGCAATAAAACATTTTGTTATTCACTTGTTTGGTTGTGTCTGGCTCTTCCTTACCCCATTTGGGGTTTTCTTGGCAAAGATCCTGTTGTGGGTTGTTATTTCCTCTCTAGTTCACTTTGCAGATGAGGAAAACAAAAAGGGTTAAGTGACTTACCCAGGGTCACACAGCCAGTAAGTATCAAAGGCCAGATTTGAACTCACAAACATGCCTCTTCCTGACTCTAGATCTGGAACTCTATCCACTGCATCACCTAGATGCTTTACAATAAAACATAGATGATATTAATATGTGATTTCACTGTTTAGTATTTTATTTTTTCCCAGTTACAAGTAATTTGATATAGGTTATAGCCAGTAAGTATCAAAGGCCAGATTTGAACTCACAAACATGCCTCTTCCTGACTCTAGATCTGGAACTCTATCCACTGCATCACCTAGATGCTTTACAATAAAACATAGATGATATTAATATGTGATTTCACTGTTTAGTATTTTATTTTTTCCCAGTTACAAGTAATTTGATATAGGTTATACAGGTGTAGTTATACAAAACATTGTATGTCTCAAAAGAAGAAAAGAGAGCCCCCCCCCCCCCCAAAAAAAAACCTCAAGAAAAAAAGAAAAAAGTATGCTTCACTCTGTATTCAGACACCACCAGTTCTTTGTCTGGGAATGGATAGCATTTTTCATTCTAAGTCTTTCAGAGTTATCATGGATCATTGTATTGCTGAGAATAGCTAAGTCATTCACTGTTGCTCTTCATACAATATTGCTGCTATTTTTTAGACAGTATATTTCACTTTGCATCAGATCATGCAAGTCTCTCCAGGCTTTTCAGACACCATCTTATTCATCATTTCTCATAGGATAATAGCATTCCATCACAATCACATACCACAATTTTGTTCAGCCACTCCCCAATTTATGGGTGTCCCCTCAATGTCCAATCCCTGGCCACCACAGAAAGAGCTGCTATAAATATTTTTATATGTATAGGTTCTTTTCATTTTTTAAAAATCTTTTTTGTGATACAGACCTAATAGTGGTATTGCTAGACCAAAAGGTATGCATGGTTTTATAACTCTTTGGGCATAATTTCAAACTGCTCCACAGAATGGTTGAATCAGTTCACAACTCCACCAAAAATGCATTATTGCCCCATTTTTTCCCACATCCCCTCCACCATTTGTCATTTTCCTTTTCTGTCCTGTTAGCCAATCTAATAGGTATGAGGTAGTACCTCAGAATTATTTTAATTTGCATTTCTCCATTCAATAGTAAGTTAGAGCATTTTTTCCATATGGCTGTAGACAGTTTTCTTACTTCCTCTGTAAACTGTTCATAAATTTTGATCAGTTATCAATTGGGGAATGGCTCTTACTTTCACAAACTTGACTCAGTTCTCTACATGTTTGAGAAATGAGACTTTTATCAGAGAAACTTGCTACCAAACTTTTTTTCACAGTTCCTATTGATAATTGTATTTCTCTCCATCCTATCCACCCCCATTTATTTTATTTGCTCTTCTTTCACCCTGTCCCTCCTTCAGTGTTTTGCTTCTGACCATACCCTTCCCCAATCTGCCCTCCTTCTATCACCCCTCCCCCCACCCTTCTCTTATTCCTATCCTGTCCTATTTTCCTGTAGGGTAAGGTACATTTCTATAACCAATTGAGTGTGTAAGCTTTTTTCTCTTTAAGCTAATTTTGATGAGAGTAAGATTCACTTACTCCTTAACTCCCCAGTCTTCCACTCCTCTGTAAAAGCTTTTTTTCTTGTCTCTTTTATGTGAGAGAGTTTACTCCACTCTGCCTCTCCCTTTCCCTTTCTCTAAGTACATTCCTCCCTCACCCCTTATAATATGTGATTTTTAAAGCAAATATGCTCCTGCAGGGATCTTTATCTATGGTTTAGTACCCCCCTTTCTATTTGAGCTTGACACCACTGCTCTGAGCTACCTTTCTACATTTATTTCCCACTGCACTCCTTCATGGATCACTCACTATAGTCAGTCTAGCTTATTTGTTCTTCCACAGATTTAATAGCATCTGAACTTCCACCTCTGTACATTTGCACACCTTGTAATATAGTCTCTCTTAACTCTTCTTCCTAGAACCCTTAGCTTCCTTTGTGGCCTAACTCAGGTGCCACCTCTTAATGGAACTCTTTTTTCATCAGAAAATTATCTTCATTTGTTTTATCTGTAAAGAAGTTGCCCATGCCACTCTGTAATAAAATGTAATCTCTTTAAGATTAATAATTTTTGTTATATTTTTATTATCCTGGAACCCAGAAAAGTCTCTTTCAAATAGTATTCACTGAAAAATGCTTAGTGAATTAAACTGTCCAAAGGGAGGTGCTCTAGATTATGATGAAGGTCATAGAATCATAGAAACCAAGAGATGGGACATCTAAAACCATCTAGTCCAACCCACAGAAGAACAGAATGCCCACCATAAAACAGCTTAAACTTGTACTCAGAATTTTGGGGCACCCTGTATACTTGAGAAGTGGTCTTCTAGTCTCCATCTGAGGCTTTCCAAGGAGCTCCATCTCTCAAAGCAGCTTATTTCATTTTTAGAAAGTTCTACTTATTAGGAAAACTTTCTTAACATCAAGGTTAAATTGTCTTCTTCCTAACTGATTCCCATCCTTCCTGATTCTGTCTTTTAGTGCCGACCGGAACAAAGCAATTCCTTCCTCCATATGATAACTTGTCAGATACATAAAGGTATTTGCCACGTCCTCTTTGAGTCTCCCCTTCAGCCTAAATATAACCAGTTCTTTTGACTAATCTCATGACATAGACTTAGAGAGATGAAACAAATGAAAAGCTCGAGAAATAGAATTTCTGGGTAATAAATAATCAGTTTATTAGTTATGGCTAACAGATACTCAATAAACTGAAGTCAGTTGTTCTCTTGGAAACCAAAGATCCCTCAAAGAGGCCACTTGAATGTTTAAATGGCTTTGGTAAAGGGGTTGTCCCTGACAGGTGGAAATAAATTCTGATTGGTTAAGAATTACTAAGAGAATGAATATTATAATTAGAAGTAGGCTTATTCTAATGAGGAGCCAGAGGACAGAACACTGATCATGTCAGAGGTCTAGGACGAAGAGACTTATCTCAAGTCAAACCACTCCCACCGGGGCAACCTAGACTCCATCCTCTACCCAGTCCTACCTGAGTTGAACAATGGGCCAGAATTCACCTAGATTAGATTCTCTTTATCTTTTAATAAGAAAAAACTCTTGCAGATGGAATCCATCTCACCCAAGATTGAGGAGATTGTCTCGTTGTCAGCCCTGTCCTTCACAACAGAGTAAAGAAGAGAAAAAATCCTACTAATAACTGACTAACTAATAATTGGTTATTAATAATAAAAAGTATCTTTGGGTACCATATACAAAAATGTTTGCTAATAAATTCAGAAAATAATCATTTTTCTCATTGACTTTCATCATTTTGTGCCCTCCTCTAAATCTTTTAGAAAAAGACAACAGTCTTTATCTTAAAGTTGGCAAAAGTTTTTCCAGTTCTGCTCCTTTACAGGATTCCTTTGCTTCTCTCTACCTCTTAGCAACAATTGGTGAAATATCTTCTGTCTTCTCCCATCTCTTCTTAGCAGTAAATCATAGCATAGACTCTATGCTACAGAGCATAGACATGTTCTCTCTACTCATTATTTGTGATAGCCAGTTAAATAACAAAGAGCTGAGAATGTTCTCTCTGTTCTTTCTTTTTATTCTCTTTAGTAATGGGTAACAGTAGAGAACACTTGAGAACTTCGTTGGCTAAACATTACTTGTTGTGCAGTCATTTTTCAATTATGTCTGACTCTTTGCGACCCTATTTGAGGTTTTCTCGGTAAAAACACTGGAGTGGTTTGCCATTTCTTTCTCCAGCTCATTCTGTAGATGAGGGAACTAAGGCAAATAGGTTTAAGGGACTTGCTCCCAGTCACACAGCTACTAAGTAAGTACCTGCAGCCAGATTTGAACTCAGAAAGATGAGTCTTCCTGACTCCAAAGGTAGTACTTTATCCACTGAGCCACCTTGTTGCCCCCAGTAGCTGGCAATAATTTATAGGACAACTTTTTGACTCAGTTCTAAAATCTCTTCTTTCACATCTCTTTGCCCTCTCATTCCTCGGTTCAACATCTGTATCTTCTCTATGAATGGCATGACCTAGTGATTTAGTTACTAAATTTTTGTCTTCTGAATGTAATGTAAATTACATGTATCCCACAATTATAGAGGAGTTCTTGGGTCTATATTTCCCCAGTTGCTAATTTAACATAATCCCATTCTTCATTATTCCATATGCAAATCACCGTTCTTTATTTACTTCAGTGTTCTGTGGCTAGCCGTATGCAAATGAGCAACTGCCCTCTTAGAACTCTGCTTTAACTCAGTAACTGCTTCTTTTAGACCTCTAAAGCAGACCTATGCCCCAGAGAACTGAACTTTCAACCTTTTACATCAGTATTAAAACTCCTTTGGGAGTTTCAGCAGTTGTCTTTGACCAACCTCGATTAAATATCACTAAGAGATAAAGGAAATAAAACTCATGGGTTCACATACATTTATCATGATGTCATTTTTAGGGTGGAAAGGAAGGAAAAGGGATGACATGGGATCTCATGATCTCAAACTCAATTGTACATACTTTATGACTTCTTGAATTGTTCAGACATATCATTCATCTAGGAATGCTAGCAGGAAAAGAAAATATCATAATGTTGAGAAAAATATTTTAATTTATTAAAATTTGAGATAGAATAAGGTAGAAAAATTCAGAGTAGTCTCTATTTCCATTTGATGGAGAGATTCTCTGCTCTTCTCTTCCAATAGCATTGGAACAATCAATTCAGATCATTGTAATGAAAATTTATCCTTTCTGCTCTAAATTTACTTTGGCTCAAGAGTGGCAGGATTGGGGCAGGACCAAGCTCCAATGACTTCCCACTCTTTTTATACTGTTTAGAATAACCACAGTTTCAATTTCTTTCTCTATAAAATAAAGGATTTGGGTTACATGACCTCCAAGTTCCATCCAGTTTTGATATGATATATGTAACTATGGAACTTGACTTCATACAGAATATCATATATCTGAGAAAGCGTATGTATGGAATGAGTAAAATACAATAGAAGGGAGAGTTGTGTGCATGTGTGTGCATATGTGGTTTGTGTGTGCATGAAAACATGTGAAGGTAAAATGCAGTCTTGCAGAGCTGAAGTGAAATAAAGTAAAACTGCATCCTATGCCAAATGACTTGCCTCCCTTTAATAGCTACTCCCATGCCTAGTTTCTCCTATAGAATGAAATTTAATTGTCAAGATCACATCTACTAATATACCAAACTCTGTGCACTACTGTAGGCTTCCTTTGACCTTTGGCTTGAATTGAGTAAAGAACTGGAATCTATTCATTTGCCACAATATTATTTTTTAGTTATTAATTGTAGAGGTTACATGGGGAGTTATGTGATATGACAATATCAAATGAATGCATCTGTCTGCCCAGGTTTTACTTAACAAGCTAATATTTGTAACATTGCCACATCTTTTGGAGAAGTTTAGTATTCTTTTGATGAAAATTATGTTTTCCTTTTGATAATTTAGGATGGCAGATAAAAAATAAAATAATTATGAAAATAGTATAGTGTTTGATTATTCTAGTCTTTAAGGTAGGCCATATAAAAAATACAGTGTGAGAAAGTACAAAAGACACCGTGAGATGAAACATTTTTAAATTAATCAGTAAGCATTGATGGATCTGGGTCAGGTAGGTTGTGAAATAGAATGTCAGGCATGAAGTCAGAAAGACTCATCTCTGTGAGTTAAAATCTGACCTTAGACACTGTGATCCTGGGCAAGTCACTTAACCCTGTTTACTTCTGTTTCTTCACCTTTAAAATGAGTTGGAGAAAGGAAACAGCAAACCATTTCAGTATCTTTGCCAAGAAAAGCCCAAGTGGGGTCACATAGAGTCAAATACAAATGCCATACTCCATTGCAACAAATGTGTTAAGGCAGGGAGAAAGTCTAAGGGAGGTAGTTTTCATCATGAGGAAATTTACATCATGATGTAATCTATCTCCCTTAGCTCTGAAGATCAGAGAGGTACTCTGGCATAATTGAGAAGTAGTGTTAAAACAAGGAAACATGGATTCAAGCCCAACTTCTGACATACTGGCTATGTGCCTGTAGGCCACTCAGCTGAGGCAAAACAGGATTAAGTGATTGTTCCAGGGTCACACATCTAGGAAGTGTCTGAAGCTAGATTTAAACTCAGAAAAATGAGTCTTCTTGATTCTAACCACTGTCCAACCTAGCTGTCCATTATTAATCTGCAGTAATAGAGAGAATTTCCTCAACTTGTAATCACAGTGAAATTGAAGGGCATGTCCTTAAGCCTCTATCTAGAGATTAAGGTATTTTCACAACGTCATTGAATCTTAGAATGGAAAAGAACTCAGAAGGTATCAAGATCAACCCATGCTTGGAATCCCTATAGCATCTCCTATAATATCCATGAAAAAGGGTCATCCAGGCTTTTCTTGAAAATCTCCCAAGAATGGCAGTTTCTTGAGGCAGACTATTGTAAATTTGCATAGTTTTATTGTTAGGAGATTTTTCCTTTCATGTATCCCATCTTTTCAACTTCTACCTATTGGCTCGTTTTGTCTTTTTGGAACTCTAATTAATTTCCATCTTAATAGATTCAGTTCAAATTTTTCTCCTGTTGTGATCTTTTTGCCTCTTTTGCCTGAAATATTAGCTGCCTTTCAAGATTTTTGTCATTTACAAATTTGAGAAGTATGTCTTCTATGCTTTCATCTGAGTCACTGATAAAAATTTTGAGCAACCCAGAGGCAAGGATATATCTATTCCACTAAAGACCTCATTCGAAAGTGACATCATTCCACTAATTATTCTTTTTTTTTATGTTAAAGGTCAAATGTCCAATGTAGAATTCGTTACCTTCCCCTGCAACACTTCACAAACAAAAGATCAAAGCAAAACCTATGTCCCCCTACAGATGTCCCTCTTTCTATTGAGGGCATGGAATCTTTTAACTCAGATTTGCTACCTTGAAATTAACCTTGACTCTTCTGTATCCCCATTTCTTCTCTGTCCTCATATCCATGCAATTACTCTCAGTTTTATATCCACTATATCTCTTGTATCTGTCCCCTACTTGTCACTCACACAGCCACAGCCCCTCTCCTAATCCAGGACTTTATCACCTCTTTCCTGGGTGGTGACAAGTTCTCCATAATTACTCCCCCTGCTTCTAGTATTTTCCCTCTCCAGTATTCTGCAATATTATATGTTACATTCCATTTTCTGTCTTTACCTGCAATGCTTTGCTCCCTCCCCTCTGACATATATAATCTCTTGCTTTTTCAAGGCTAAGGTTCTATCTGAGGCCTTTTCTAATCCCCTCAGTTGCTGGTGCCTTCTTTCACCTTGAAATTACCTTGCACATATGTATTTCACAGATAACACACAGGAGGCAGTACAGTTTTTAGACTACAGGCTCTGACAGGTTCATTCTTGATCTGGTCAGACAGGAAGGACAGAAAGAAACCTTTGGAGGGGTTGATAATCTTACTTTATTCTGGTCTAGTCTTCTCAAAGGGTTGCTGATAATGGGAGCACCAGCTCCTACAGCATTCCCTAATCACCCTTCTCACAGGAGCCATCATGAAAGGGGGTGGGGAGCTATCCCTACCTCTCCATGGGGTCAGTCAAGACAGGCACAGCTTCTGCACTCCCCTAAATCCCCTCAGGTCTCAGTGGGGGTGGGTGAAGCACACAGAGCATTACACTATCATATTCCTCTATGGGTTCCTCTTTAAGTTCCCCATGGTCTTCCCCTACGGGTTCCCCACTCACTGACCAACGTCCACTTGTTTTAAAAAGCAACAGAAAAAGAAGGCACCTTGCCAAACTTAAGTTCATAGGTTTCTTTAGCAATATCATCACTTTGCACAGATGTGGTAAATATCACATTGTGTCACCCCATGTCTCACAGCATAGCCTCAGTAGGACTATCTATTGCTATGATTCTAAGAATTACTATCTAGAATCCTTGGGGCTATTCTGGGAGTTATTTTCTAACACTTGGAAACTAGACATTGCCATGGCCATGGATCCTGAGAAAGTCTAAAAAGGATAACAAAATCCTCCTTGACATTTATATATTCAGGTATTTTCCTTCAGTCTAGAATGTAACCTCCTTGAGGGCAGAGATTACTGAATTTTTTTCTGCATTATATTGCAAACACTTTAGTATAGTACCTGACACATTGTAGGCAATTAAAAGACAATCACAGTTGGTGAGTTTTAGAATTGGATGGGATCTCATATGTCATCTGGTCTGGTCCCTCATTTTACTAATGAGGAACCTGAGGTCCAGGGAAATGTAGTGAATTTCCCAAGGTCATTCAGGTAATAATCAATAACATGGATTAAGCACCTACTATTTGCCAGGCACATTCCCCCTAAGCACTGGGTATACAAAAAGTCAAAAGACAGTCCCTGCCCTCACAAAACTTACAATCTACTAGAGAGACAATACGCAAACAAATAAATATACAAAACAAGCTATATATAGGATATATGTGTATGTATATATATATATATATGCATGTGTGTGTGCATATGCATGCGTACATATATAATAATTAACTGAGAGAAGGCACTGGAAAAGAAGGGTTGGGGAAGATTTTGGAGAAATAGAAATTTTAGTTGAAACTTAAAGGAAGCCAGGAAGGTCGGTAGATGGCGTGGAAAAGGGAGAGCATTCCAGATAGAGGGGACAGTCAGAGGAACTATGCAGATTGGAGAGATGGAGTATAATGTTTGTGGAACAACCAGGAAGCCAGTGTCACTGGATCTAAGAGATTTGGTGGGGAGTAAGGTGTAAGAAGATTGGCAAAGTAAGAGGGGTCTAGGTGAGGTTATAAAGAGCTTTGGATGCCAGAGTATTTTGTATTTGATTTGTTCTTGGAGGCAATAGGTGCACATTGGAATTTTTGTGTGGGGGTGTTTGGCATGTACCTGGCAGAATCAGAATTTGAACTTGAATCCTCTAATTCTAAAAACAGTGTTCTTTCCACCAAATCAAATGGCATGATTTAGTAGATAAGTCCTAAAACATTGCTTGAGGCACAAAAAGGTCAAGTGACATGCAGTGTCATAACAAATATGAAAGTTAGAATTTGAACACAAACCCATCAGACCTCCCAAGACTAATATTTGATTCACCAGACTATCACAGCCTACCCCAAAACTCTGCAAACCATGATTTAAATGATAATAGAAAGCTTTGCTATATTTAAAGTGCTTTCAAATATGTTAACTTGGGTGATTTGCACAGTTTTTTGAGGTGAGAAAGTCTAGGTACTAATATCTTCATCATATGGAGGTAGATAGTAATACCCAGAGAGGTTAAATCACTTCCTTAAGATTTCCTAGCTATGAACATCAAAGTCATGACTAGAAAAGAACTACAAATGTTTATCTCTGATGTAAAATATTACAATGCTCATTCAGTTTGGGGGAAAGATGTTCCCCATATTTCTGGCCATGCCTCAAACAGTCTCACACTACTGATGAAATATCATTTTGCTCCCATCTTTCTATCCTACTGAATGCAAATTCTTCACTTTCCTGCATCATTCTACATCCAGTCAGTTGCCTATTTTTATTGATTCTATCTTGTCATTTCTATTTACTTCTTTTCACTAATATGGCCACTGTTCTAACTCAGATCCCTGTCACCCCCTCTTGGGCTATTTCAACAGCCTCCATAGGTCTCTAGCTCCAATTTTTTTCCTTCCAGTACAGGAGTTTTTAAGTGGATTCTAAACTTAATATTAAAATATTTTTATATCTGTTTTCCAAAATAATTGGTTTCCATTGTAGTGTTTATGTATTTTATTTTATGTATTTAAAATATTCTTCTGAGAAGGGGGTCTATAATTTTCACCAGATTGCCAAAGGGTTCCATGATACACTCACAACGATTTAGAACCTCTTCTCTAGGATCTTCCCTCTAATTAATCCTCCACGAAAATTTCATAATAATCTTCTTAAACTACAGATTTCATCATGTCACTCCTCATCTCAGTTGTCTTAAGTACCTTCATATTGCTTCTGGAATATAGTATAAACTCAATTTGGTAATAAAGTCTTTCTCAATTTGGGAAGGATATCACTTTCCTCTCCTTCACTTATTCTAAATTGCCTAAACCTGGACAACTCTAATCTCTAGTTTTCTAATCTCAGCTTTTCGTCTCACACCTTCATGCCTTTGCATAGGTTCTCCTCTGATCCTGAAGTACACTTCCTCCTTAGTTCTTCCTATTGGAAATCATGCTGTTCTGATCCTCCAAGATGATAGTGCTTTCTCCCTGCTAAAACTACCTTCTGTTTATATGGAATAACATCTTTACATTCCAGTAAGAAGTTTGAGTGCAAGGATCATTTAAAAAATTATCTTTATGTCCCCAGTACCTAATATTGGGTCTTGCAGATGATGGCATCTTAATAAACATTTGTTGAATTTAATTAGGTCATCATTCAACCCATTTTGAATCCACATGACTGTATTGCTAGCCTCAGTCTTCCTTTACCCACAAGAGACTCATATATTTTACTGAAACCTCAGTATACTATGTATGTAGTACTTTTCTGATCTATAGGTTTAATTAGTCTGTCAAAAAGAGGAAATGAATTTACCTTGGCATGTCTGATTCCCTTAACTATGAATTCTCATGGAGATAACAGCTTTCTTTTCTAAATTTTCATATACAAATCCTTTAAAATTTTGCCAAGATTTGCAGTCACACTCACCAAGCTGTAGCTAATTGGCTTGTATTCTTTTCCTTTTATGGAAAATTGGAACATTTGCACTTCTTCAGTCTTAAAGTACCCTTCTCATTTTCAACAGTCTTTCAAAAATTTTTTACAGTAGTTTAGCAATCACATCTTCCCATTCAGGGTCAGTCATATGGGAGTGGGAAAGTCCTCATTCACTAGGCAATAGAAGTACATTATTTTCAGTTTCTGCCCTCCCAGGAGGCAGTTAGCCAAATCTTGCAAGAATTGACATTAGAAATACATCCTGTGCTTGTGATCTGCTCTGCTTCCCTTTCTTAATCTAGCAGAGACTATGTTATAGTAGACCATTCTGAAGAGGATTGTTATGAAACATGATTTTTCCTTCATTCAGTTTTTATGATCCTTATAGCAACTGGTCTGTTTGAGTTTGAGCATTTCCCTCTGAGCTGTTCTATCAGAAACTGATACAAGGGAGAATCTATTGTGCCTTATGTTTGTAGGAAAGAGAACAGAATCGCTACCAGTCTGTGTTTGTAGTTAGCAGGAAGCAACTAGGGACCTTGCCTGAAGAGATTAGATTGTTAGGAATGATGACTGTTGATGAAAATAGGTCCAGGCTATATTATCTCAGTTTTGTTCTTAGAGTATGGGTATGAGGTTTCCCCCATGTCTATTTTCAAAGGTCCACCCAACGAAAGAGACTATTTTCACTTGGGAGGAGGAAGAACTTGCTAGATCAAGATTGATTCCCATTACAATAATAATAATAAAAAATATTTTTATAGCTCCTAGTATATACCAGGCACTGTGCTAAGTGTTTTACACATATTGCCTCATTTCATCCTCACAACTACTTTGCAAGGTATTTTCTATTATCACCCCCATTTTACTACTGAGAAAACAGAGGTAAATAGATAAAAGTGACTTGTCTGAGATCACACATGAGTGTCGGAGGCTCAGTTTGAACTCAGATCTTCCAGACTCGAAGTCCAGAGCTCTATCTACACAGTCATCTGGTCGCCTCTAACCCAACATCAGCCATATTCAATCTATCAACAAGCATTGATTAAGTACCTACTGTGTGTTAGGCATCTTGTTAGATACTGAAGATATAAATTTTTAAAAAGTGAAATTATCTCTGTCCTCATCAGTTTTACATTCTATAGGGATAGACAGCATATAGATATATCTAAAAAAGAAACAAAATCGATACAAGATAATTGAAAGTGACAGTGTGGATGCATTATTAGGAGGAAGACTATGGGGAAAGTCTTCACACAGGAGGTGGCACTTGAGCTGAGCTTTAAAGAAAACCAGAAATCCTAAGACTTAGAAGTGAGGAGGGAAGGCATCCCAAAGACGAATGGGGGAAAGAGTGGCACTTTGCAGAAAAGCACAGAGATGGAAGATGATGTCTTATGTGAGAAATTGCAAAAAAAAACCAGATTAGCTGGACCAAAAGATGCATAAAGTAATGTAATATATAATAAAGTTAGAAAAGTAATTTGGAATCAGATTGTAAAGGGAATATGCTCCTGTATGAGTGATATTAAATAACATGAGGAAAACAACCTTAGTTTAAACTTCCTTTGGGGGATTTTTTTTAAGTGAAGACATTTAGCTCCGTTACTGTGGCTGACAGAAAAGCTGAATTATTCTTGTTGAACCTCTGAGCATTAATGATCGTCACACTTACTGCTGCAAAGTGAGCTGTCTTAAGAGTTTGTTACAAAGTTTATTTTTTCTCTAGTCAGTTACACTGTTGATATCTTATCTCTGCTTCTTGGAGAAAGTCTGCTTTCTGTCACTTTATTGCTCCAGATGGGAGTACAACAAAGAACCCATTCTTCATGCTTATCTTCAGCTGTCATCTACAGTGTTTGCTATATTCATTATACTCACTGGTTTCTGTTAAGAAAGTTTAAAAAAAATGGGTGGAACCTTTTTAGTTCTTTCAATTCAGTCTCCACCACCCAACACTCTATTCTTTGTCGTCTTGTACTCTAAAATAAACACCTTTATCTACAATTGTCCATCATTTAGAAACTCATTTTCTCTTCTTTGTTCTCTTTGGAATCCTTCTTTCCTTTCTTGTTACCTTCCTCCCTCCTTCCCTCCCTCCTTCCTTCCCTTCCTTCTTTCTTTCTTTCTTTCTTTCTTTCTTTCTTTCTTTCTTTCTTTCTTTCTTTCTTTCTTTCTTTCTTTCTTTCTTTCTTTCTTTCTTCCTTCCTTCCTTCCTTCCTTTCTTTCTTTTTCTTCCTTCCTTTCTTTCTTTTTCTTCCTTCCTTCCTTTCCCTCCCTCTTCTTTCATTCCTTCTTTCTTCCTTCTTTATTTCCTCTCTCCCTTTTTATTTGCTACCATTCCAGTGAGATAAAGGATCCCCCTACACATTGCCATCTCCCCTACTACTTTGTCTTAAAGTCTTTTAAGGCTATCATCTAACCACTGATGTACAATAAGGACCCTTGGGTCTTGTCTCTATTGTCTGTACCTTTAGGATTCCTTGCCCTTTCTGACTATCCTTTATCTAAACTCCTTTTTCTATGATTCTTTCCCTAAATTACAATATGCATTCCTTGAGAGAAGGAACTATCTCATTGTTATCTATTTGCATTCCCAGTACCATAATGCTCAGTACATAATAAGCATTTAATGATTTTCATTTATTCACTCATTTAAATAATGAGACCCGTGGTTTCATCCATGTGGGGACTCATCTTACTGGTGAATATTGCAGACTTAGCATGTCTTTGAGATTTCTGCAGTTGAAAAAAAAATGATGGTCCTATGACTAATCTGGTGCTTAAGGGCAGTGAACTTAGGTAGGCTGGTCCTCTGACAATGCCCAAACAATCTATCACAAACCAAATACTACTAACTTGATAAGACCAGTCAGATTTTTGGTTCTGCTAACCCTAGAATTCCGGGACACTTCTATGCCACCATAAAGCATAAGAGTAGGATGTTAGTAAAGCAAGTAAAAATTATTAACCACTAAAATAATATATAACAATAATTCAAAATGCAAACAGATCACAATTGACCTGAGCACCCCTCTCCTTTTTTCTATCACAGGTTTAGATTTGTGAAATCTTATAGAACAAATGGACTTCTGATGACATCTAACTGAAGCTTGAATCTCACCTGCAACATCTCAAACTAGTAATAATCCAGCTTTAAGATGTCTACTGATATGATGCTCACGATCTCAGAAAGCACATTTCTATTTTTGAAAAACACTTCTTGCTAAGAAATTGAGACCCAAATCTTCCTTCCCCTCTTTCCAACTATTGATACAAAACTTTTAGTGTCAAGCAAAATATCTAGTCTTTCCATATATGCTAGCTCTTCAAATACATGAAAAGAGCTGTGATATCCTCCTGAGCCTTCTCATGGCCAGGCTGAATATTCTCATTTATTCAAGGAATCCATGTTCTCTTCAGGGCCATTTCCCTTTATTCCACCAGCATCTATGCTCTCTTAGCTAATCCTTTGCTCTTCCCCACTATTGTGTTGAATGCTCAATGTATTTAACCCTATTTAAAACTACATAAAAGGGCCAAGAGTTGTGAAAAGTGAAAGGGGATACCCTTTTGCCTGTGTACTATGATTTGATCCAAGTTTTACAGCCTCCAAACAATAGCTTTGCCAGTGATTTCATACCCCGAACTCCCCCTCCCTCGGCACACATTACTTTGTCAGATCCTTTCTGAAGTAATCTTTGCTAAAGCTATTAGTACTAGTATAAACATCCATTACACTGAATGATGATATGTATCTTTAAAATGGTTTCCTTCACCACAGAAGAGAAAATGATGAAAGTTATTTGAAAAAAATATGCTGTAATACAAGGCAATTCCTAAGTTTCTCCAAATGAAAACATTTTGGAGGAGCATAGAACTGTTTATCATGATAGAGGATGTTATTCTTAATACACAAACTGGGGGAGGAGGGGTTCTTTCCTTTGATATAATATCACTACAATCTGGAATTCAGTATCAAAAATAAAGTCTATATTCTAGACTTGCCTCAAGCTTTCAGCAAATTCCATCCCCTCTCTTGCTTCAGTTTCCTCATATGTCAAATGAGGGATTTCAACTAGACTAGATCATCCCTAGAAACCTTCCCTATGCTTTGATTCTACCTTTCGATACTTTCAGGTTCATAGATATAGAACTGTAAGGAAACTGGCTTGTCATCAAATCTGACACACAGTTCATTTTACAGATGAGGAAACAGTCCCAGGGAGATTAAGGGCCATGATCATTGTCAAATTTGAATACATCCCTTAGCCTCTGGGTAGGATTTCAAACACAACTCATCTGACTTCATTGATAGTATTCTTTCCACCATGCAACACTGTCTTCAAGGTCCCTTAGTTCTGTTGTTGTGTGTCCTTTCACTAACAAAGATTGTAGGAGCAAAACCCTCCCAAAGTGCTTTGGTCAGTCATGTCAGTCAGCCATGGAAATAAATAAATAGATTTTTTAAAAATAATTAATTAATGAAAATGTTCACCTTTGGCCAATAGGGTGCTAAACAAGGAAGATCCTTCAGAGTCTATTTCTGGACCCATTCCCAAATCCCTGCCATCTTGGTAGAAGCTACCTGAGTTTGTTGCTCCATGAGCATAGTCTTGAAGAACCTAAGGTCACCTCCATGCTACATGAGTGTAGTACTGGAAGACTTACCAATGGACAGCGGTTCAAATCTTACATCTGACAATCACTATGTAGGTGAAATTGGGCACACTGTAGGACTATATATTATAGATCTAGAACTGGGGAGGACCTCATTACCCATCTAGTTCAGCCTAACCTCCTCATTTTATAGATGTGGAAACTGAGTTTAGATGTCCCAGTGGATATAGAACTGAACTTAGAGTCAGGAAGAATACAGTTTGAGTCTGTCCAATGGCACTCCAGCTATGTGATACAGGGGAAACCTAACCCAAGTCTGGCAGTTCCCTTATTTGTAAAATGTGAATAATGATAATATCTACCTGGCAAGGTTGTGACAATCAACCAAAGTAATACTTGTAAAGTGCTTTACAAACTTTTAGTGCTATATAAAAGTGAGCAGCTATTATAAAAAATAACTGCCCCAAGGTCATGTAGGTAGTAAGCTTTTGTGATAAGAACTGAACCCACCAGGGCCTCTTACTCTAGGGTCTGTGTTCTTTCTCCTGTAACATGTTTTTCTTCTAGTCATTTAACCCCTATATGCCTCTAACAACTCCCTTGGACTTACCCGTTAGAATGATAGATAGGTTGCTATCTGCATTAGTCAGGGGAGGGAATTTTCACTACTGGAAGGAATCCCCTACTCTAATGACTGCCATAACTCACTTTTGTAAAGAATGAGTCTAAGGTGATATATATATATATATATATATATATATATATATATATATATATATATATATATATATATATATATATATATAATTTGTTTTGTTTTGGGTTTGGTTTTTTTTTGCAAGTTGGAGAGATTAAGCATCATGGAACAAGGTATTCAGGGATCCTGGGGAATGGTGTTGTCATGAATGCTGGTTGGAGAAAAGTTAGCCAAAGGAGTTCATGAGTTCAACAGACAACTGACAGTTTATTTTTCATGTTGGAAACAGTTAATCTTGTCCATTCTTTGACTTCTAAAATCTCTTTAGTTACTAAAGGAGAAAGGGAGCTGTTGGGTTCAAATGGCTCCTAAAATTTCCCTGGAATCTAGCAGATTCCAGTCATTGATATAGTCTGTTGATCCCCTCGTTGCAATTAAAATGTCCTGCTGGGGAGCATGTTCCCTAATTTGTCATCTTTCTCCATCCTCAATTCTTTTGTCTCCTGTGGTTCCACTTTCACTAACTGATCCTCTATTACAAATGGGAAATCAACTTTTAGGGCCAGGTAATAGTACTGAGGGTTTCTGAGATAATAGTTAACATTTTCATAATTCTTAATGGTTATAAAACCTTTATATAACATAATCATGTTTAATTACCATTACCATTCTGTGATGTGAAAAAAGAAAATATTAGTATCCCCATTTTTCAGATGAGGAGCTGAGGCTCAGAGAGTTTGTGCCTTGCATAAGGTTAGTGAGAACCAGAGCAGGATTTGAGTTCAGGTCTCTTGAATCTAAGATGCAGGCTCCCTCCATTATCTTCACGATGCATATTTAGCCATAAAATTGTATGAGACTCCACTTGAAAATAAAAACCAAGTAAGTGGTTGACAGTCTCGGAATAAAGTAAGCAAACATCTATTGTCTAGTATGTGCAAGGTACAGTGCTAGGCACTGGGGATACAAGTACAAAAATGAATCATTTTCTACCCTTGAGGAGCTTACATAATAATGAGGAAGACAACATATACATAAATAGATAAATATAGCACACATATAAAGCAGAAGCAACTTTAGAGGGCAAATTACTAGCAACCATGTGGAGTAAGAAATTTTCATACAAAAAAAGAGGAGTTTGAGTTGAGTCTTGAAGGAATCCTGGATTCCAAGAACCAGAGGTGAGGAAAGAGAGTTACCATCTATGAATTCCTATACTGATGTCTTAGAAATGCTGATTGAAAGCAGAACTTTCATGTTAACTTAAACTTAAGGTGTTTCAAAGACGCTACTTACAAAATGTAAATAATCTTTTAATAATCACTGGATATTCCCATTGAAGGCAGCTAGGAGGCACATTAGACTGGGAGTCAGAAAGACTCATCTTTGAGAGTTCAAATCTGGCCTCAGACACTTACTAACTGTGTGATCCTGGGCAAGTCATATAACCACAGTTTCATTGCTTGTTGTGGGGTCTCATCTCCATGTATTATCTCTGGCTGTCCCCAGTATCTGGAATATTGTCCCTCTTTATCTCAGCCTACTGACTGCCCTGGTAAGTCTAACCTAGAGTGTCATCTTCTACAGAAGTCTTTTTCAGCCTCTATTAATCCTATTACTTTCTTTCTTTTAATTATTTTCTCCTTTGTGCATATATGACTGTCTGTTGTCTCACCCATTAGATTGAGAGCTCCTTAAGGTCAGGGACTGTCTTTTGTCTTTTTTTTTTTTTTTTTTTGTATTCCCAATGCTTAGGAGAGTGCCTCACTCATGCTAGGCTTTTGATAAATGCTTACTGACTGACTGACTAATGCGAAATATCTAGAAAGGCAGTCTCCAGCCAGACTGTGAAAGGATTTAAATGTCAAGCTAGGGAGTTTGAATTTTTGCCTTCAAACAACATAGAGTCTTAAGTGTCCCTGTTGTGTAGGAGAATTAAATGGTCAAAGTTGTTCTTTAAGAGGATTATTTTGGCTGGTGTATGTAGAAGGTGGATTTGACAAGGGAGAAGCTGGAAGTAGGAAGACTAATTAGCAGGTTTTTATAATAATCCAGATAAGAGGTAATGGGAACCTGAACTAAGCTGCTGACCGTGTTTCCAGGAAGAGCATGATTTGAGAGATGTCACAGAGGTAGAATTAAAGATTTGGAAAACAATTTAGCATGGGGGTTATTGAAGAGGAACAGTCAAAGATGTTTCCTAGGTTGCAACCCCAGTGCCTAAAAAGAGTGCTGTTGTCTTCAAAAGACAGAGAATCATTTTGGAGAGGGAAGGGACAGATTTAGGAGGAAAGACATGTTTTTCTGTTTTTACCATTGAATTCAAGATTCCCCAAGGACATCCAAGTGGAGCTATCAACCAGGCAGTTGGTAATATGAGATTGGAGCTCAGGAGAGAGATTAGAACAAATTATCAAACTAATAATTAATTAATGTGGGTTTTTTCCCTTACAACTTCTTGCCTTACAACTTTCAGTTGTAAGTATCAATAAGAGATTGAAAGACCACTTGTCAGATCCCTGAAAGTGGAGATTCTTCTTGGGTATGAGTTGAACTAGATGTACAATTTAGTCTCTTTCAAGATTAAAATGACAGTATTTTGTGAATTGAGTTAAAATTACATTGTGTAATGACTTACTTGTCATTGTATTATTGCATATCATGATCCCTGTAGCTCATGTTCATAAGTTATTATGACCAAAAGCTTAATTGTTTTTCAGTTAATGAATCTTTTCCCAATGAGTTATGCCAGTCTTCAGTTCACTATTTGCTAGAGCCCTAATCTTGTGACCTATTCGAATTTATATTCTTTTGTAATAGCCTTCAAGAATCTACCTCCCAAACACAAACATATTGCAATGGATATAAATATATTAGCACTTCTCTTGGTAAATCCACTGAGCAGAGAAGGTACAAGTTGTGTTACTAATACCAGCATAGATAGGGGAGGAAGAATTGGCATGGGTTTTTATCTTGTGTTGTCAGTTAACTGGATTAATCTGAATATCATGCTGGGCTTTTGAAGCTGGTTCTGAGCAAAAGCATCCAAGTTTTAAATTTAAATATGCCTGTAGCTGTGATATGACATTTTAATAAGAAGGGTAATGGAAAATTTTGCTTTGATCAAGAGATTTGAGTTTATATGATCCAATTAGAACTTAAATCAGGCAAGATTTCAGAACTAGATTTTGTGACCCTGAAAAATGCTGTCTTTTTGGAGACAAACTTTTTTTAAAAGTTGTCAAAATAAACTGTCCATGTCTTGGACACAATTGAAGCTTTAATGAGGTATGTATGGCACATCCTAATTTAAGTCAGTGTCAAAGTATTTGGCTTGAATTAAATGCAGTTTCTGGGAGTCAGTTGGCATAACAGAAAGGAAATTGGCCTGTGAAACAGGAAGTCTGTGGCTTAGCCACGATTCTGCCAGTTACTATCTGTGTGACCTTGGACAAGTTATTTCACCCTTTAAAACCCAAGTTTCTTCATCTGCAAACTGAAGAGATAGGATCGGATGATCTTGAAAGCTCCATAAATGGCTGACAAGTACTCATCAGTAAATTCCACCTTCTTTTCCATAAACCAAAAATCAAACCAATTCAAACTGGGGCCACTTGGAAGTCCTCAAAAATTAGAAACCAACAGATTCCTGTCAGAATTAAAGAAGAGATGTTCTCTCCCTTGAAGCAGATGGCTTTTAATCTCAACTGGTTTCATCTTTTCAGGTGTTTTAAGTCACTGGAATTTCTGTCTGTGCCTCAGAATCATCCAGAGTCTGATCTATCCCTAAAGTCTTTTTTTTTTTTTTAATGAGCACTTTCTCTGTAGTTCTAACCTGGCAATGACTTAAGTGATATTTGCTCTCTCATTTTTGTTTTTTTCCAGAAGTGACATGCATAATGCCATTTTCCCACCCTCATCCCCTAGGTAATTACCTTAGGATGTCATGTAGCCAAGCTTGTGGTCTAAACAGTGAGGATGTATTTGATAACATGACACAGAATAATCAAGTGATAATTAAGGCATACGGTAGCTTGGGATAATGAAGTGATAATCAAGGCACATGGTAGCTTGCTTTAGCTTTATGCTTTTTTTTTCTTTAAAATATACATTTGCAGGGCTGGAAGCAAGATGGTGGAGTAGAAGGATGGACTTGTAGAAGCTTTCCCCCATAGCCCATAAAATATCTTTAAAAATGACTCTAGGGGGTGGAACAAAGATGGCGGTATAGAAAGACTCACGTATGCTAGCTCCGAACCCACAGCCCATATATGTCCTCCAAGAAGAACTCCCCACAAATTGTGTAGCACTGCAAGGCACACAGAAACACAGTGGAAAAGATTTCCATTCCAGAGAGCTCTGGGGATCCATCCCCAGGGGTCCGTCACACCCCAGAAAGCGGAGCCCACCCCCGCCGAGCCCTGGCTGCGTGTCCCCAGAGAAGCAGATCCGAGCAGGCTTCAGGGACAGAACCTCGGGTGGCCAGGAAGGTCCCTCCGCCCACAGACGCTACAGGTCAGTGAGAGAGATGTCTGGGCTGGCCTAGAGGGGAGCCGGGTGTTTCTGTGGCTCAGCCCCCCTCGGGAGGAAGCAGAGGAGGGAGCAGCAGAGGCAGCAGCAGCGGCCCAGAATTCCCGGAGCAGCAGGCAGATGTTCAGGGCCATTACTGAAGGTCTCTGCATAAAGCCCCTGAGGGAACTGAGCCTGGAAGGCAGCCCTGCCCCCACCCAAGCACCAGAACTTAAGCTCACATTGAATAGCAGCCGTGCCCACCGCAGAAAGCCCATTTGAATCTCAGACCCCAAGCACTAGCTGGGCGGATCTAGGCAGGGGTGAAGAGGAATCTCAGAAGTCAAGTAACTGGCTGGGAAAATGCCTAGAAAAGGGAAGAAAAATAAGACTATAGAAAGCTACTTTGATGGGGTATAGATGTTCCTGCCTTTCAATTCTGATGATGAGGAAATATTCTTACCATCAGGGAAAGACGTGGAGGTCAGGGCCTCTGTATCCCAGACATCCCAGGTGGATGTCTGCTGAGCTCAAGCCATGGGAGAGCTCAAAAAGGATTTTGAAAAGCAAGTTAGACAGGTGGAGGAAAAACTGGGAAGAGAAATGAGAGAGATGCAAGAAAAGCATGAAAAAAGGGTCAATACCTTGGTAAAGGAGACCCAAAAAAATGCTGAAGAAAATAACACCCTCAAAAATAGGGTCACTCAATCGGCAAAAGAGGTTTATAAAGCCAATGAGGAGAAGAATGCTTTCAAAAGCAGAATTAACCAAATGGAAAAAGAGGTTCAAAAGCTCACTGAAGAAAATAGTTCTCTCAAAATTAGAATGGAACAGATGGAGGCTAATGACTTTATGAGAAACCAAGAAATCACCAAACAAAACCTAAAGAATGAAAATAATGGAAGATAGTATGAAATATCCCATTGGAAAAACAACTGACCTGGAAAATAGATCCAGGAGAGACAATTTAAAAATTATGGGACTACCTGAAAGCCATGATCAAAAAAAGAGCCTAGACATCATCTTCCATGAAATAATCGAGGAACACTGCCCTGATATTCTACAATCAGAGGGCAAAATAAGTATTGAAAGAATCCATCGATCACCGCCTGAAAGAGATCCAAAAAGAGAAACTCCTAGGAACATTGTGGCTAAATTCCAGAATTCTCAGGTCAAGGAGAAAATCTTGCAAGCAGCTAGAAAGAAACAATTCCAGTATTGTAGAAATAAAATCAGGATAACTCAAGATCTAGCAGCTGCTACATTAAGGGATCGAAGGGCGTGGAATAGGATATTCCAGAAGTCAAAGGAACTAGGACTCAAACCAAGAATCACCTACCCAGCAAAAATGAGTATAATACTTCAGGGGAAAATATGATCTTTCAATGAAATAGAAGACTTTCAAGCATTCTTGATGAAAAGACCAGAGCTGAAAAGAAAATTTGACTTTCAAACACAAGAATGAGAAGAAGCATGAAAAAGTAAACAGCAAAGAGAAGTCATAAGGGACTTACCAAAAGTGAACTGTTTACATTCCTACATGGAAAGACAATATTTGTAACTCTTGAAGCTTTTCAGTATCTGGGTAGTTGGTGGGATCCCACACACACACACACACACACACACACACACACACACACACCCATGTACATGCGTACACGCACACACACATACACACATGCACGCACATACAGAGACAGAGAGTGCAGAGTGAATTGAAGAGGATGGGACCATATCTTAAAAGAAATTAAGGTAAATAGTGAGAGAGAAATGTAGTGGGAGGAAAGAGGGTGAAATGGAATGGGTAAATTATCTCTCATTCAAGAGGCAAACAGGAGACTTTTTAGTGGAGGGAAAAAGAGGAGAGGTGAGAAAAAAACAAGAAGTTTACTCTCATCACATTCAATTAAAGGAAGGAATAAAATGCACACTCACTTTGGTACGAAAACCTATCTTACAATACAGGAAAATGGGGGAGAAGGAGAGAAGCAAGGGGGCGGAGATGATGGAAGGGAGGGCAATGGGAGGAGGGAGCAATTTGAAATCAACACTCTTGGGGAGGGACAGGATCAAAAGACAGAATAGAAACAATGGGGGGGCAGAATAGGATGGAGGGAAATACAGTTAGTCTTACACAACACAACTATTATCGAAGTCATTTGCAAAACTACACGGATAGGGCCTATATTGAATTGCCTGCCTTCCCAAAGGGAATGGGTGGGGAGGGAGGGATGGGGAGAATTTGGAACTCAAAGTTTTAGGAACAACTGTTTAGTATTGTTGTTGCTACTAGGAAATAAGAAATACAGTTAATGGGGAATAGAAAGTCATCTGGCCCTACAGGACAAAAGAGAAGATGGGGACAAGAGAAGGGAGAGATGATAGAAGAGAGCGCAGATTGGTGATAGGGAAAATTAGATTGCTCAGTGTATTGGGGTGGGGGGAGGGGATAAAAGGGGAGAAAATTTGGAACCCAAGATTCTGTGAAAATGAATGTAAAAAGTTAAATAAATAAATTTTTATTAAAAAAAATAAAATAAAAATGACTCTAAACAAATTGTAGAACAGCAGAAGTCACAAAAAGACAGAGTGAAAGAGATTTCCAGCCCAAGGCAGCCTGGAAGGCAGATAGGAAAAGTCTAATACACTGGGCTTAGAGTGGAGCACAGCCCACGGAGTACAGTACAACTTTAGCCATGTGGAGTGACAGGGACAATACTGGAGCAGGCTTCAGGGCACAAAATCCCAGGTAGCAGCTGCGGTTCCCAGATTGCTCAACCCACAAAAGCTAAATGTAGCTTCAAAGGTCAGTGAGAAAGCTCTTTCACCCAGGTGAGAAGGGAACCGGCTCTGGCCCCACCCAGTAGCAGCCACTGTAGTGGCAGCACCCAGTTTTGGAGCCCTCAACCTAAAGACTCTGGGAGAATTGAGCAGTTGACCTGGGGTCTCAGCCCTGAGTTGTGGTCCTAGAGACAGGAGGAGCACTGGCTGGTGGAGCTGGTGGAGGCTCTGTAGAGGGAATCCTACTCACAGATCCTTGGCAAAAAAGCTTGTGGTTGCTCCCAGACCAGAGCATAGACCAGGAGAGAAGTAAAGTCCTCTCCCTTGATTATGTCACTTTGGAAGAACTGAGAACGTGTGTGTGTGTGTGTGTGTGTGTGTGTGTGTGTGTGTGTATGTGTGTGTGTGTACATATATATATATATATATATATATATATATATATATATATGTGGCACAGGGTGAGTTGAATAGGAAGGGATGATATCTAAAAATATGATTAAGGTGTGAGAGGAATATATATATTGGGAGAAGAAAGGGAGAAATGGAATGGGGCAAACTATCTCTCATAGAAGAGGCAAGAAAAAGCTTTTTCAATGGAGGAGAAAAGGTGAGAGGGAAAAAGTGAAGCTTACTCTCATCATATTTGGCTTAAGGAGGGAATAACATGTTCACTCAATTTAGTATGAAAATCTACCTTACACTACAGGAAAGTAAGAAAGAAGGGAATAAGTGGGGTGGGGAAGATAATAGAAGGGAGAGCAAATGGAAGGAGGGAGTAATTAGAAATAAATACTTTTGGGGAGGAACAAGGTCAAAAGAGAGAATAGAATAAATGGTGAGCAGGATAGGATAGAAGGAAATACAATTAGTCTTACACAACATGACTATTATGGAATTCTTTTGCAAAACTACACATATACAGCCTGTATTGAAATGCTTGCCTTCTCAGTGAGGATGGGTGGGGAAGGAGGAAGGGAGAGAAGTTGGAACTCAAAGTTTTAGGCATAAATGTTGAGAATTGTTTTTGCATGCAACTGAGAGATAAGAAATATGATAATTGGACATAGAAATCTATCTTGCACTATAAGAAAAGAGAGAAGATAGGGATAAGAGAAGGGAGGGGTGTGATAGAAAGGAGGGCATATTATGGGAATGAATAATCAGAATGCATGGTGGGGGGGGAAGAGATGGGGAGAAAACTCAGAACTCAAAATTTTGTGGAAATGAATGTTGAAAACTAAAAATAAAGAAATAAACATATGTGTGTGTGTATGTATGTATGTATGTATAATTCCTTTGTTGATAATTGATCTTAGCTCCTGTATCCAAGATAGTGGTTGGTATGTATTTACCATCATGATCCATATTGTCTCCTGGTTCTGCTCACTTCATTCTGCCTCATTTCATACAGATCTTATCAGCTTCCTCTGAAACCATTCCCTTTATCATTTCTTACATCACAATAGTATTTCATCAACTTCATGTACCATAATTTTTTCAAGCATCCCTCAGTTCATGGGGAACCTGCTAATTTTCAGGTCTTTGCCACCATGAAGAGAACAGCTATAAATATTTTTGTGCATATGGGTCCTTTTAGAGGATATTTTGTACATTAGGAGGGCATTTTAGTTGCAATTAGATGGCATAGTGAGTAGAGCACATCACCTGAAGTCAGGAAGACCACACTCAGATACATGCTATCTATGTGTCCCTGGTCATGTCACCTAACCTTTCTTCCTTGAAAGTTTGTAAAATGTTTTAAGAGTTACAAATATTGTCTTTCCATGTAGGAATGTAAACAGTTCACTTCTGGTAAGTCCCTTAAGACTTCTCTTTGCTGTTTACTTTTTCATGCTTCTTCTCATTCTTGTGTTTGAAAGTCAAATTTTCTTTTCAGCTCTGGTCTTTTCATCAAGAATGCTTGAAAGTCCTCTGTTTCATTGAAAGACCTGTTTTTCCCCTGGAGTATTATACTCAGTTTAGCTGGGTAGGTGATTCTTGGTTTGAGTCCTAGTTCCTTTGACTTCTGGAATATCCTATTCCATGCCCTTCGATCCCTTAATGTAGCAGCTGCTAGATCTTGAGTTATCCTGATTTTATTTCCACAGCATTGGAATTGTTTCTTTCTAGCTGCTTGTAAGATTTTCTCCTTGACCTGGGAGTTCTGGAATTTGGCCACAATGTTCCTAGGAGTTTCTCTTTTTGGATCTCTTTCAGGCGGTGATCGACGGATTCTTTCAATACTTATTTTGCCCTCTGGTTCTAGAATGTCAGGGCAGTTTTCCTCAATAATTTCATGGAAGATGATACCTAGGCTCTTTTTTTGATCATGACTTTCAGGTAGTCCCATAATTTTTAAATTGTCTCTCCTGGATCTATTTTCCAGGTCAGTTGTTTTTCCAATGGGATATTTCACATTCTCTTCCATTTTTTTCATTCTTTTGGTTTTGTTTGGTGATTTCTTGGTTTCTCATAAAGTCATTAGCCTCCATGTGTTCCATTCTAATTTTGAGAGAACTATTAAATTCAGTGATCTTTTGAACCTCTTTTTCCATTTGGCTAATTCTGCTTTTGAAAGCATTCTTCTCCTCATTGGCTTTTTGAACCTCTTTTGCCAATTGAATGAGCCTATTTTTCAAGGTGTTATTTTCTTCAGCATTTTTTTGGGTCTCCTTTACCAAGGTATTGACCCGTTTTTCATACTTTTCTTGCATCTCTCTCATTTCTCTTCCCAGTTTTTCCTCCACCTGTCTAACTTGCTTTTCAAAATCCTTTTTGAGCTCTTCCAAGGCCTGAGCCCACCTGACATCCCCCTGGGATATCTGGGGTACCGAGGCCCCGCCCTCCATGTCTTTCCCTGATGGCAAGAATATGTCCTCATCGTCGTCAGATCCGAAAGTCAGGATCATTTGCATCTGTTCAAAAAAACTCTCTATAGTCTTATTTTTCTTCCCTTTTCTAGGCATTTTCCCAGCCAGTTACTTGACTTCTGAGATTCCTGTCCACCCCCGCCTAGATCCGCCCAGCTAGTGCTTGGAGTCTGACATTCAAATAGGCTTTCCGAGCCGCCCGGCTGCTAATCAATGTGAGCTTTAGTTCTGGTGCTGGGGTGGGGGCAGGGCCACCTCCCAGGCTCAGCTCCCTCAGGGGTTTTATGCAGAGACCTTCAGTAATGGAGCTGGTGGGTGCGGGGGCCACCTCCCAGGCTCAGTTCCCTCAGGGGGTTTATGCAGAGACTTTCAGTAATGAAGATCCTGCCTGCTGCTGGGGGAGTCCCAGGCTGCCGCAGCTGCTGCCTCCGCCACCACCCCCGCCTCTACCTCTGCCGCTTCCTCCCGAGGGGGCCTGAGTCACGGAGACACCTCGCTCCCCTCTCGGCCAGCCGTCTCTCTCACTGACCTGTAGCTTCTGTGGGCGGAGGGACTTTCCCGGCCGCCGGAGCTGCCATCCCTGAAGCCTGCTTGGATCAGCTTCTCTGGGGCCGCGGCCAAGGCAGCGCTGGGGTGGGGTCCACTTTCCAGGGCGCAACGCACCCTGGGGATGGCTCTCCAGGGCTCTCTGGAACGGAAATCTCTTCCACTCTGTTTCTGCACACCTTGCAGTGATCCAGAACTTATGGGGATCTCTTTTTATATTAAATCTATGGGCTGTGGGTTCGGAGCTCGTAAACGTCCGTCTTTCTACTCCGCCATCTTGACTCCGCCCCTGTAAAATATTTTACAAATATTATCTCATTTGAATCTTTACAACAACCCTGGGAAATAAATGGTATTTTCATCTCCATTTTACAGATGGGGAAATTGATATTGAGAAATGTTAAGTAACTTGCTCAAATTGACATAACTAGTAAATATTTGAGGCTAAATTTGACCTCAAATCTTCCTAACTCCAAGTCTAGTACTTTCTCCACTGAAACACACAGCTGAGATATTTGGATACAATAAACACCAGGCTGCTATGTTAATTTGCTTCCATATGTCATTTACTTAATCAACTCCACTGAATGACCACCCTATTTTTTAACCAGTACCAAATCATTTTCATGACAATGCTTTTGTAGTATAGCTTAAGAATTAATGCTTCTAAGTTCTCTTTCTGCCTCACTGTTTTTTTCGTTATTTTCTTTGAGTTTGTAGATATTTTTTCTTTCAGATGAATTTCATTATTATTTTTAAAACTCTCTAAAGTAGTTTTTTGGCCATGTGATTATTATCAAATTAATTTAAGCAATATTGTCATTTTTACTGTATTGGCTCAGCCTACCCATGAGTAATTAATATTTTTTCAATTATTTAATTCTGTTGCTGTTCTATACAGAATGATTTATAATCGTACTCATATAGTTGCTGAGTTTGTTTTGGCAGGTAGATTTCCAAGTATTTTATACATTCTTTAGTTATCTTGAATAGAATTTCTCTTTCTATTTCTTCCTGTTAGGTTTTATTGGAAATATACAGAAATGCTGATGATTTATGTGGGTTTCATTTGTATTCTGCAAGTTTGCTGAAGTAATTGGCTGAATTAATTTTTAGTTTACACTATAGGGTTTTTAAGTAAACTATCATATCATCCACAAAAGAAACTGTTTAATTTTCTTTTTATCAGTTCTTATTATCTCAATTTCTTTTACTGTCTAATTGCTTTAGTTAGTATCTCTAGCACTATAGCAAACAGTAGTGGCAATGGACAGTCTTGCTTTTCACTTGATCACATTGGAAGGGATTCATTATATTTTATATATATAATATATACATAATGCAGATATTATGTTATATATCATATATGACATGTATATTATGTAATTATATATGTCGTATATATATATATATATGTATGTGACTGACTTGTAGATACTAATTATTATATTAAGGAAAGGTCTGGCTATTCCTATAGTTCCTAGTTGTTGTTTTAATAGGAATGGGATCTGTGTTTTGTCAAAGGCTTTTTCTGCATCTATATAATCACATGATTTGGGACTTTGTCACTACTGCTAAGATCTATTATATTGATAGTTTTCCTAATATTTCACCAATTCTATATTCCTCAAATGAATCCAACTTGATCATAGCATTTAATCCCTGTAGTATAGGTCGCTGTAGTCTCTCTGTTCATATATATAAATATATACTAATATATACCTATGAACATAGGCATATATTCACATACGCATATATGTATATATGTATATATATGTATTTAAACACAAACACATATATAAACACTATATATGCATACATATCCATCTATTGAGACTAGATGTCCCTACCTCACCAAGCCTTCTCGCTGGCTTTGTCTTAAAATCAGAGTAATCTCAAATAAACAGAAGCCATGCCACCTTTTATATACTCAAAACAAGAGCTAGCATTAACATTGCATTTAATGTGCCAGACAATACGCTAAGCACTTTTCAATAATTACCTCATTTGATGCTCATAACAACTCTGGGTAGCAGTTACTGTTAGTGTGTGCTCATGGATCTGATCCCGCTCTTGCCCTTTGACCTTCTCTGTTTCTGCCCTGTGCTGATCAACCTTTTTCAATCTGTTAGCTCCCACCTCTCTTGGACATATTATATTTGTGCTGGTTTTAGCATAGATATGTGATCATCTCAGCACACTGAATCTCAGAATTTCTCTAAACAATTCACCAGCCTCACTCTCCCCAGTAGCAGACACTACAAATTTATACCACCATTCCTGGTGCTAATATTTTATTTAAACTTTTATTTTCATTAATGATCATTAGGTATCTGGGTCCATAATGTTCTTTTTCTTCCATGGCTAAAGATCAAGATAACATTTAGATTACAGGAAAAAGTTCAGAATGTTTTGTTCCTTTCCTATCTTTTCTACCAATTGATGTAATACTAGAATTAATTGCTTTTTGAATGTCTGAGAGAATTGACTTTTATTTTTATATGGTCTGGGCTTTTTTTTACCTTTTGAAGCTTATATATGACTTATTCAATTTCTTATTTGTGAGACTAGGCCATTTCAATACTCTATTTCTTGTTCTATTAATCTGGGAATTTTATATTTCTGTAAATATTCATCTATTTTATTTAGCCAGTCAGTTTTATTGGTATGTAATTGAGCAAAATAGTTTCTAAGAATTTTTTTTTTCCTTTCAGTTTTCCTTGTTATTTTTGAAGCTGGTAATTTGCTTTCTTTTTAAAATCAATCAGCTGATGGTTAATCTGCTTTTGCTATTTGTTTTTTTTACCAGTCACCACTTTTATTAATTTGGGGTAATGCATTTACTTTCAATTTTGTTAATCTCTTGTGTGATTTTTCAGATTTTCACTTTTTGAGTTTAAATTAAAATTTGATGCTTGCTAAGAAAATTCATGTTTGTTTGTTCAGTTGCATGCTCATTTCATTGACTTATTCTTTCTCTCTTTTGTTGATAGACATATTTACAGATATAAATTTTCCCCTAAAGTTGCCTTGGTTGAATTCCAAAGATATAGGGATTTTACATCCTTATTATTCTCTTTAAGTAAATTATCTATTTTTTGATTTGTTCTTTGACTCATTCTTTAGGATTACATTATTTAGCCTCTAATTTTAATCATTTCTTCAATGTTCTTTATTGAATATAATTTTTATTGCAGTGTAGCTATCAAATATGTGCTCAATAGTTATACTTTTCTGCATTTATTTATAATGTTTTGTGTTCTGGTACATGTTTAATTATTGTAAAGGTGCTATACACAATTGATAAGTATGTATTTTTATTTCTATTCTTTAGTAATTGACAGAAATCTAACTTTTCTAAAATTCCATTCAGGAACTTAACTTCTTCTTAACTTTTGGTTAGATTTTTTCTATGTATCAAAGGCAAACATTACAGTCCCCTACTATTGTTGTTTTACTATAAATTTCTTTCTATAAGTCAGTTAGCTATTCTTTTAAATATTTGGATGCTATTTCATTTATACACATAGATAAACACAAAACTATACAAAGTAAATAAAATAATTTCAAGGGGAAAAGAGATTGCTAACTCTGACAAGATCAGAAAAAGCTGCCTAGAAGAGACAGCATCCAAGTTACAATTTGAAAGAAACTAGGGATTCTAAGAGTCAAAGGTGAGGAGGAAGTGTGTTCTACCCAGTCAAGAAAGAAAATCATATGCAAAGTCATGGAAGAATGACATGGGATGTCAAGTATGGGGAATAATGAGTAGGTCAGTCTGAATGAAACAGATACTGCACTCAGGATAGTAACATGATATAAGACTGAAAAGATAGGGATAAGGATTTTGTGTTTTATCTTACAGGCAACAAGGATAAAATGTGAAGAAAGCAGAAGATGGCTCTGTGCCATCTTCAAAAATAAAAAAGTTTGTTGAAATGATTTATCTGAGCTATTTGTAATCCATTGTTTTAATGTTTTCTATTTTTTTTATCAGTGTTTATTAGAGATATTGGTGTATAATGTTCTTTTTCCGATTTAATATTTTCTTCCTGGTTTACATATCAAGACCACATCTATGTCACAGAAAGAATTTGATAGAATCTCCCACCACCCCTACTCCCTTTTTGTGTTAATTTTGCAAATATTTTCTATAATATTGGAATTAGAATTTCTTTAAATGATTGATTGAATTCACTTGTGAAGATATTTGGTAATAGAGGGTTTTTTTTGAAATTCATTTATGATTTCTTTCCTGAGATCAACTTTTTTTCAAGCCCTTTCCTTTGTATATGGAAGGAGGAAGAAGCTTTTTTTTCTTTAACTCTCACTTGAATCCAAGGTTGCCCTCCTCTGATGGAAGATACTTAGTTGAGACCTTTTACTTAAGAAATTTTTTTATTTTCCATTATCTATATATGTCAGTTTTGACTAATTTCATCAGGTTGTTTTATTTAGCCATTTTCAGTTGTGTCTGACTCTTTGTGACCTTTTTCTTTCATGTTCTTAGGTTATTGTGTAACAATTCAAATAAGTATAATGGTCACATAATATTAGAAAAACTAAAACCACAAATTAATTGCAGCTGTCAATGAATACTAAGGTCAGCCACAAATACACAAACAGATTTATTTAACTATGTTGGCTGGAAGAGAAAGAACAAGACTGAACAAATAATAAAAAAGACAATTGGAAAGGAGTCCGTTCAGCACCACTGCCCTCTGCTTAATCTATTTCTATCCCCAACTTTTCTTTCTTTTCTCCCACTCAGAACCCAATCTTTTTTCTTTTCTTTTTCTTTCTTTCTTCATTTCTTTGTTTCCTTCTTTCTTTTTCTTTATTTGTTTCTTATATTGATTATATACTTTGCAGCAAATTTGTAATTTAACTTTCTGAGGCTAGAGTTTGTTTAGGTTATTACTGGTTCTCTCTTTCCTCATTTCCATTTCCCTGTTGAGTGAAATATATTTCTTCACCAAGTTATATGTGTTTGTATTATAGCCCTCTTTGATCTATTACATTAAAAAGTTAGTTTCAAATATTAATCTCTCCCCTCATCCCTTTCTCCTTTTTTTATAGTTTTCTACTTGAACACACCAATTATGTGTGATAATTTCCCTCTGCCTTTGTCCTTCCATGACCCCCATCACGGCCTTGTTGTGGAATAGAGCTTGGATAGCTCAATGAAATGATGAGCTTTGCTGTGAAGGGTTACTCAGGACACACATGGCATCACAAAGAGTTCTGACAAAAGGTGATCCAGTAGAGAAGGAAATGGAAAACCTCTCCAGTATTTTTGCCAAGAAAACTCCATGGACAGTACTAAAAGGATAAAAAAAATGAATTTACATCAGAAGATGAGCCCCTCAGGTCAGAAGGTGTCTAATATGCTATTGGGGAAGAGCAAAGGATAACTACAAGTAGTTTCAGCACTAATGAAGTGGGTGGACAAAAGCAAAAAGGAAATTCAGATGTAGTTATGTCTGGTGACGAAAGGAAAATCCAACGCTATAATGATCAATATTGCATAGGAATATGGAACATAAGATATATGAACCAAGATAAGAAGGATGTGGTCAAAGAGGAAAAGGAAAAATTAAACATTGATATCTTGGGTATCGATGAAATTTAGTGGATAAGAATGGGCAAATGCAGTTCAGATTTTCACTACATATACTAGTGTGGATAAGAGTTCTTTAGAAATGGAGTAACTGTCATAGTTAATAAAAGCAGTACTGGGGCATAATCTCAGAAATGACCAGTTGATATCTATTTATTTGAAGGCAAACCATTCAGTATCACAGTAATATGAGTCTATGCTCCAATCACTGGTGTTGAAGAGGCCAAAGTCAACCAGTTCCATAAAGACTTATGTCTTCTAGAAATTACTGACACACACAAAACATTCATTACTGGGAACTAGAATGTCAAAGTAGGAAATCAAAAGATAATTGGAATAACAAGCAAGTTTGGCCTTGGAGTACAAAAAAAACAGACAAAGATTAATAGAGTTTTGTCAAGATAACTTGCTGGTCATAACAAACACACTTTTTTCAACAATCCCAAAAGGTGACTCTACACATGGGCATCACCAGATGGTCAGCATAGAAATCAGATTGATTACTTTGCAGCCAAAATTGAAGAAACTCCATGCAGTCAGTCATAACAAAACCTGGAGCTCACTGAGAATAAGATCATGAGCTTCTTATTGGAACATTTAACCTTAAGTTGAAGAAAGTAGGGAAAACCATCAGACTATATTGGCATGATTTAAATAGCATCCCTTATGAATAGGAAGTGGAATTGATGAATAGATATAAGGGATTGGACCTGATAGATCAAGTACTTGAAGAACTATGGATGGAAATTTGCAACATTTTAAAGAAAAAGAAGAGAAACAAAGCAAAATGGACATCTAATGAGGCTTTCCACAAAGCTGAGGAAAGAAGGAAAAGGAAAGGGAAAGGGAAAATGAAAAGGTATATTTTACAGAATTCCAGAGAATAGCAAGGAAAGATAAGGTTTTCTTAAGTGAGCCAATACAAAGAAATAGAAGACAACAGAATGAGAAAGACTAGAGATCTTCAAGAAAATTAAATATCAAAGGAAAGTTCCACGCAAAGAAATGTGCATGATAAAAAACATAAGTGATAGGAATTTAACAGAAGCAGAAGGGATAATAAGAGGTGATAAGAATATATAAAAGACACATCTTAACATCACTGACAGTGTGGTTACTGATCTAGAGTCAATCTGGAGAATGAAGTCAAATGGACCTTAGAAAGCATTAGCAACAATAAGGCTAGTAGAGGTCATGAAATTTCAGCTGATCTATTTAAAATCCTTAAAAGATTATACTGTTAATGTGTTGCACTCAATATGACACAAATTTGGAAAACACAACAGCTGTCAATGGATTGGGAAAGATCAATTTACTTCCTAATTCTAAAGAAGGTCAATGCCAAGGAATGTTCAAATTACTAAACAATTGCATTCATTTTAAACCCGAGAAAGGTTACGTTTAAGATTATGCAAGGCAGGCTTCAGCAATATGTGAACCAAGAATTACCAGAAGAGTGGTAGTTGTTGCCTTTCGTTCTCAAAGAGGGCCAAGATGAAGTTTCACTGTGTCCAGCCGTGGCTGATCAGACCAGCATGAGCCCAGAGCGCTCTGCCACAGGTTGGGCACAGATAGTCTGTATGAATTTTGGGGGTGGACCTTCCAAATTTGTGCATCCTACATTTACCTTGTGCTGTCTCAATTCTGCTTTGTTCGTAGAGCTTAGCACCCTTTCTGATGTGAGCACTCCATGCTGAGCAGTCCTGTGCCAGTGGCTCCCATGTTGCACAATCAAATCCACGGTTCTTGAGGGAGAACTTGAGAGTGTCCTTGTATTGATTCTTCTGACCACCATGTGATCGCCTCCCCCCATGTGAGTTCTCCGTAAAATAATCTTTTTGGCAAGCATATATTTTGCATTCAAACAACGTGGTCAGCCCATCAGAGTTGCACTCTGAAACGTAGTTTGAATGCTTGGCAGTTCAACTTGAGCAAGGACTTCAGTGTCTGGTACCTTATCCTGCCAGGTGATCCTCAGAATCTTTCTAAGACAGTTCAAATGGAAGGGATTCAGTTTCTGGCATGGCACTGGCATGGCCATCTCTATAAAGGTAAAGGGAATAGATTGTTCTACAACAATCATGGGTCAGAGGGAGTTCTCTCTCTTAGTCTTTGCTGGCAGAATTCTTGCTAGAGTCCTCCTTAATAGGCTGATCCTTCACCTGGAAGATGGTCATATACCTGAGAGCCATCATGGATTCAGAAAGGGTTGAGGAACAGTCGATGTGGTGTTTGCTGCCCTACAACTCCAAGGGAAATGCCAGGAGCAGAACAGAGATCTGTACACAATGCTTGTAGATCTGACCAAGGCCTTTGACACTGTTAGTCATGAGGGCTTATGGAAAATTATGTTAAAATTTGGCTGCCCAGAGAAGTTCATCAGTATTGTACGTCAATTTCATGATGGCATATTTGCTTGGATTTTGGATAGTGGACAATCCTCTCATGCCTTCCCTGTCACCAATGGAGTGAAACAGGACTGTGAGCTTGCTCCCATGGTTTTTAGCATGATGTTTTCAGCCATGGTGTCAAATGCTTTCAATGAGGATGAACACCACATCAAGGTCAACTACCATACTTATGGTAAGTTCTTCAATTTGAAAAGGCTACAAACCAAGACCGAAGTGGAAGGATCAATTCTTTGTTGCTTGTTCTAATTTTTGCCTAGTAATTAACACCAAGAAAACACAGGTACTCCATTAGCCACTACTAAATCATCCATATCTGAAACCACTGATTACAACAAATGGAGAAGTTTTGAATGTGGTGGATAAGTTCACTTACCTTGGTAGTGTACTTTCCAGGGATGTACACATTGACAATGAGGTTGATGCATGCATTGCCAGAGCTAGCTCAGGGTTTGGGAGGCTCTGAAGAAAAGTTTGGGAGAGAAAAGGTATTAGACTGACTACCAAACTGAAGGTCTACAGAGCCGTTGTGTTGACCTCATTGTTGTATGCCTATGAAACATGAACCAGAAGAGTAGACTGGCTTTCAAAGAGGCAGAGGAACCAGAGACCAGCTTGCCAACATGCACTGCATTATGAAGGAATGAGGGAGTTCCAGGAAAACATCTACTTCTGTTTCATTGACTACAGTAAATCCTTTGTCTGTGTGGATCACAACAAAATGTGGTAAGGCCTCAAAGAGATGAGAGTACCAGATCATCTCACTCGTCTCCTGAGAAACCTGTATATGGGACAAGCAAAGAGCAAAAACTAGCTTGAAACTTAACAGAAGAAAAAACAAAAACAAAATAAAACAAAAACTTAAGATGTTGGTACTGGTCCCATCACATTTTGGCAAATAGAGGGGATAAGAATTGGAAGCATTTTCAGAGTTTATAGTCTTTAACTCAAGGATCACAGCAGATGGTGATAGCAGTCATAAAATTAAAAGATGCTTGCTCCTTGACAGGAAAGCTGTGGGAAATCCAGACAGCATACTAAAAAGCAGACACCTTGCTGACAAAGGCCTGTAGGGTCAAAGCTTTGTTCTTGTTTTTGTTTTTTTCAGAGCAACATATGACTATAAGGGGACCTGAGTGCCATGGAATTAATGCTTTTGAATGGTAGTGCTGGAGAAGACTTTTGTAAGTTCCTTGGATAGCAAGGAGATGAAATCACTCAATACTTAAAGAATTTAATTCAGGCTATTCACCAGAAGGTCAACTACTGAAGGTGAAGCCTAAATATTTTGACTATATAATGCGAAAATGGGACTTACTGGGGAAAAAATCCTGATGTTGGAAAAGATCAAAGGCAAAAGGAAAAGGGGACAGCAGGGGATGAGATGGATAGATATTATCATAGCAGCAATGAATATGAAATTGGATAAGTTTTGAAAGATAGTGAAAGATAGAAGGACATGACATGCTATGGTCAGTGGGGTCATGAAGACATGGAAATGACTGAATGACGGAACAACAAATTGTCCCTCACTTTTCCATCTTTTTCCTCCTCCCCTTCTTTTCATCATAACATACTAACGCTATTTTCAAGTGCTTTGTCTTATTTAATTTCCTCTATGCTATTTCCTACTATTAGAGTATAAATGCTCCCTCCTTGTGTCTCTTCTGATGATTTGCTCATTTTTTCCTTTTTATCTTTCTCTTAACTCCCAGGTTTTTATTTCTGAGTTTCCACTTAGCTCTAGTCTTTTCATCAGGAATATTGGAAGAGCTTTATTTTATTAGAGACCAATTATTTTTTCCTTTTGGATTATTCTTTTATTCGCTTTTACAACCAAGTTATTCTTGGCTATAAACTTATAGCTTTTGCCTTTAGTTGTATCGTATTACAAGCTCTCTGTTTTCTATTATATTTGTTGTGTCATTTTACGCTCATGTCCAACTCTTCATTACCTCATTTGGGTATACTAGAGTAGTGTGGCATTTCCTCCTCCAGCTCATTGTATAGATGAAGAAACAGAGGCCAACAGTTAGATAACTTGCCCAGGGTCACACAGCTAGTAAGTGTCTGAGGCCAGGTATTAACTCACAAAGATGAGTCTTCCTAACTCCAGGCTCTGTACCGTATCCACTGTGGTAGCTGCTAAACCTTTTGCTATCTTGCTTAAATTCCTTATGGCAGTATTCTTTTTCCCTTGACCCATGAACTATGAATTTTACTCAGATTTTCCTGGAAATTTTGTTTTTAAGCTTTTCTTCCAAGAGTTATTGGTGGATTATCTTTCCATTTTGTCCTCTGTTTATAAGAGATCTAGAAAGTTTCCTTTCATGATTTCTTGAAATATGATATCCATGATCTTTTTTGGTTTTTGTTAGGAGAAGGGACAGGAACCATGACATGTCTTTTGAATAGTCCAAGGATCTAAAACTTTTTTCTCTATGATCTATTTTCCAGGTCAGTTTTTTTCAATATGCAACAATTTGTATTTTCTCCTTTTTTCAGTCTTTTCACTTTTTTTTTTTTTTTTTTTTAGCATTTCTTCTTATTTGGTAACTTCCAATTTTCAAGACAGCTATCCTAATTTTTTACTAATTTGTTGATCTTCCAAGCCATTCCTCCATTACTCTCATTTCTGTTTAAAATTCTTTAGAACAAATTATTTAGATGTCATATGTAAAATCATTTCAAAATCCTTATTCTTGCTTCATTACTTCCAGCATTTCTAGTAGAATTCATGTCCAAGTTGTCCTTTCCTTTGAGGCCTTACTTGAAGATGTTTTGGAGTCATCCTGTTGTGGTTCTATGTCTTGGACATCTCTGTTATCATATTCACCCTTTGGAGTAAAAGTCTTTTTTTTAATTTATTTGTTTGCTTTTTCCAGTTTTACTTTTGTATAAAAACCAGGTTCTACACATTTCTGAAAGGAATATCTGAGACTTGCTTGGATTTGTTTTGTATTTTCTCAGGTTTTGCTACTGTTTTCTCTGAGTACTGGGTCCTGTATTGTGGAGCAGCTAAGGCTTAGAGCCTGAACACTTACCTGGCAGCTGTCATTTTGGTTTGAGCTTCACACACTCCTGACTCTAGTTTGGATTTAGTGAGAAAATTGTAAGACTTATTCTTAGAGCTCTAATAAACTGTTGCTGGTCCCAGACCCAGTCTGTTAACTAGAGTATTTTCAAGTTAAGAGCAAAGAAATTGAATCCAAAACTCTGCTCCATGTTCAGAATCATACAGCAACTGCTAGCCTCTATTTTTGCTTGTTTAGTGTATAGCCTTAGGTGTCACTTCTTGTCTTGGCCCACAGTTCTTAGGCCACATATGAGACCCACTGCAGGTCTGAAAAACAAAGATGTCAGTTGGCACCTATTCCTGCTCCTTGTACGTTGTCAGGCCCATTCTCACTTGATATGGGAGCTCTCATACCTTAGTGCAGATCTGAAGGCCCCATCTGAGTCCACACTGGAAGAGTCTACATGGAACTCTCCTAGATAGACTCTATCTTCAATGTCTGTCTCCTAAATCTTACCTGAAATAGTTATGGGAGAGAGATGGGCTTTTCTGCTTCTCCTACTCTACTATCTTTGCTGATCTCACTCTTCCATTCTGATCCACTCTTCTGTATAAAGCATCTGGTTTAGCAAAGTCCCTCGTAAAATATGTTGCCCAGAACAGACCACAATATCTTATACGGGCATCATCACCTCCCTCTTTCTGGAAGCTATGCCTCTCTTAATGTATCACATAGTTCCAATTCACCTTTTAGACTGTTATATTGAACTTTTGAGTCATGTTAACTTGTTGTCCACCAAAACACTTAAACACATTTTAATACTATTTTCTAACCATTTCTTGATTATCAAGGCTCACATTTAAGTTTTCCTCCTTACTATTGTAAGATCTTGGAAAAGTCATTTCTCCTCTTTGGACCTTAATTTCCTCATCTATAAAATGAATGGGTTGGCCTTTTTTCCTTCTTACCTCCTCCCCTCCTCCTCTCCTTCAAATTCTAAATCCTCTAATTCTGAGAGAGGAGAATAGAATGGAATTTTTTATTTCTTTGTTCTAAGCTAATTTTTTTTTAGTGAATGGCAGGGTACAAAGAGATAGGAAGCAGACTTGGGTTGCCAGGGAGAAAAAGGAACTTTTTTTGTCCTGATGGATTTTCTTTCCTTCAAACCACTTAAACCTTCCTTTCAGTTTTACTTTACAGAGTAAATGGAGCTCTCAGACCTGACTACTGACAAAGGGGTAGAGGTGGCATGTCACTGTGCTTTTTGTTTCCTTTAAACACTAATATACTAACAAAGACAGCTTGACATTTTGATAATGTACAACTGGAAAGTGCCATATCTCAAAACCATTGTCTGCCTATTTAGATGGCCATAAATATCCTAAAATCAATAGTTTTCTCTTTTTTTCTCCCAAAAGACTGAGCTGTCTTACTTTAGAAGGGTAATTTGAGGCAAGAAACAAACTGCATTTAATATTGATGTTTTCCTGTTTCTTAGAATTCCAAAGTGCATTAACAAGTACTCCATCATGAATGTTGTGATATAAAAATATTTAATAACAGTAGCTCAATAATAATAGCTTACTTTTATAAAGTACTTTGTAACTATGACATAAAGAGCTCTATATACATTCTCATTTTAGCTTCCTATAAAACATTTGTGGTAAGTAGGGCAAGAACATAATAGATGAGGAAACAGGCCCTGGGAAATGAAGCAATTCGCCTAAACCCACATGTTGTTTGTTCTTCATTTTGAAGAGAACAAATGACATGACAGAGTGACGTCTTGACTTGTAAGTAAATTAGATTTAAATGAGACAGCTGCACAAATTACCCAACTTCTCTTTTTCCCTCCAGAGCCATAAAATTTCAGCGGCAGGACAAAAGTTAGGAGAGTTGGTGATGGTCTAAGATGTAGGGGATTGCTTTGGAGTCTTCAATACTTGACCAAACACCGAGTACTCCACAGCACCTGCTTCAGTCACCTTCATGGACACTGGAACAAATTGTTCTCATCTACCCATTCCACCAGGAAAAGTCCTCACGTGCTTGGGTAGACATCCCCCCAACTCACTGATGGATTTGAGGGCTGTCGGTTACCCTACATCTACACAACTAGAATATGAAAGAGGTAAGCCTCAAATCCAGTTCTTCTAATTACATATTCAGGGATTTTTGTCTTCTCTATTTTGTGACTGAATACAAATTTTGATAGAACTATTGGTAGACCTTGAATGGTTTGATTATCATTCCCCTCACCCAAGACTGTATAATGAGGAGGAAGAGGAGGAAAAGTGATGCCATCAGAAATATTGTCCAAAAAAATAACTTCCACATACAAGAGATGATGTTTTTGATTCAATGTCCTTGTGATGGCCCCACACTCTAACTTTTTTCACCCAATGAGAAATACGGACTCAACTACTGGGTCTTTGGCTCTGGGAACTAGGTCTCCACACCATTACCATTTCCATTACTTCACTCTCTGATCATTTATTTCTATTCCACTGGAAACTTGAACCCCTTCACCCATGGCTTCCCTCCTAAAAATAAATAGGTGACCCTTTTACCTTAACTTACTGGGAATCAATCCTCACCCTCCTCCTCCTGTTCTGTAACACCCTTCTATATGTTTTCTTCCACCAGTAGAATGTAAGCTCCTTGAGGGGAGAAATTTTATTTATGTTTGTATAGTTAGTGGTCACACAGTAACTGGCACATAGTACACATAAAATTATCTATCTATGTATCTATTGACCTTCAGTAAGGATTATATATACCTTGAATTACTTTTCTCCTAGCCGAGATGTATTTCCCTGGAACTATACATATTCTTTCCCATAGTATCTATTTTTGACATGGCTACCTAAGATTAAGAATGCAGTTTACAGCAGTAAAGCAAGCAAAACTAATTGACCTATGCATAAAATGAACCCCGTAGTTACTTTCTTTGTTTCCACGCTCTAACAAACTGAGCCAACCAGTTATGTGTCAGATCATTGGCATCAGTACACGGTGGTGCTGGTTCAAGTCTTCTCTGCCAAAAATCAAATAAATCAGTTTCAAAAATAAATGTTTTAGCAGGAGATAAGCCAGGACATTCAGCTATGAACAATAAAATCTTGACAGCAAAATTATGCTCTCATTGAGATTTTCATTTTTTACAATTCCCTAAGCCTAGTTGCTCTTTGTGGTGTGGAGTAGATTCAGAGTTCCTGAAGGCTATTCCAATGGAATGTAAGCTCTGGTTTTTCCAAGCTAGACTGGTTCTGACTCCAGGTTATGCTTGCATTCTCAAGACTATCACCCAGAAGTTTGGTCACTGGGTGATGAATTCTTTATTCATGGTGACTGCTCCCATTCTTTTGTATCTGCTATATCCTAGTTTATCATGACATTTATACAGGCAAGATTTCTTATTGCTTATTTTTTTGATCATTCATTTATTTGGATAAATATTCTGTTTCCAACATGTTTGTATTCACCCAGTAATATTTTACAATAGTAAGTATTTTTAAACTTCTATAATATTAACCATTAGAATGTAGAAAATGTACAACATAGAAAATATAGAAAAAATATTAAATACTTCAAAAGGTTAATACAAATATTTCTCCAATAGAATGTAAGCTCCTTGAGTGTAAGATCTATTTCATTTTCATCTTTGTATCCTCAGTACCTAATGCAGTGCCTGGGGCTTTGGATTTCCATAGTTATTGATGGATTGACTAAGGCTGAGGCTCATGTCATCATTTCTCACCTCTGTCACTCCATGTCAACAAACAGTATGGAAGATGTAAAAAAAAAGACCTAGCAATAAAAGCTACTACTGCAATATGATTTCTTTTTCCTTGCCACCTGTGATATAGCCCAAGCCACTCCCTGATAGTCAGGCTGACCCCCAAAAATTAATGTATCTCTCTTAACTTCTGACCATTAGGAGATCTGTGGAGATTACAGGGTTGGAGATGGAGTGGAGATGGCAAAGAGATAATTGGGCTCTAAAATCCTAAATCTAGGAAACTTGCCTGGTTTCCTGGAGTTATTATTACCAAGAAAATGAAACCAGAAATAGTTACTTTTCTTTTCTTTATTCCCCCAACCTAGAAAGCATTCATTTCATTATAAAACTAATGTAAACATATGTTGGTGTGAATGCAGGAGAGTAGGAGAAGAGTCACCTTTGAGAGCAACCCCATGACTGTAAATATCCCAGAATGACTGTAAATATTCCAGCCCAAGGACACTTTCTCCATTTCAGAAAGCTGTCTTTTTAGGGGGTTCACCTGGTTATCTTTAGTATGTTTATAAATCTGTCATTCCTTTTGAAGTACTCCTAGGCATTTCTGACAATTAAACTGCCTGAATTTGATTTGTGAAAAAGACTCAGTGAGGTGCCAGCTTGGCTGATTAGTTTTCAGCTATATCTTTCTTTGCCTTTTGAAATAATTTGGTTACCTTGGATCTGAGATATCAGTGTTTAAGCGCCACAAAAACACACAAGGAGGGAAAAAAAAACAAACTAATAGTGTCTACCTCAGCTCTGGGTAGCAACTTGGCACTCAAAATACATTTAAAAAGATGAAAAATCTGAAATGCAGAATATGGTTTCTTTATAAACCTAACTGGTTTTTTCCAGATACATAGTCCTTTTATAGGAAGTTGGATTTTCCTGAGCATGGAGGAGGTGGGGAACATAGTCAAGATTGAGCCAAAATTAGTGCCAATGACACTCAATTCCTTTTTAACTTGTAATCAATTCAGTTCAACTGACAGTAATTTGCCATCTGCTACACATTGGTTACTATACTAGGCACTGGGGATATGAAATGAGAAACAAAACATCCTCAATGTCCTGATATTTTATTGGACAGTCACACAGATAAGCCAAAACAAAGAGCCTGCAAAACAATACAAAATCATTTCAAGAGTGGAATGAGCATTACTGTTGATGGGTTCAGAGAAGGTTTTGCATAAGAGATGTGCTTTGAAGGAAACTACAGGTACCAAGAAGGATGAGGAGGGAACCCATTCCAGATGAAGGGAACTACATATACAAAGATATGAAGTTAGGAGATAGATTGCTAAGCATATGGAACATTTTGCAGGCCTGACTGGGACTGGAAGTGCACATAATGAAGTAATATGAAATACAACTGGACATGTATGTCATAATAGGGCTGGAGGATATTAATCCACAGTCAGAGTATGGATTTAAAATTTTTTCTGAAGGTAATTACGATGTCAACACAAAATGTTTTCAATCATATTTTATGCTTTTTGAAGCTTTTTCACAGCTATTACTTCCTGTGATTCTCTCAACAACTGTGTAAGTAGAGCAGATTTTACTCTCCCTGTCTTACAGATGAGGAAGCTGAGGCACTGAGAGGTAATAATACTGGCTTAAGACTATAAGCAAGCCTGTGGTGAAACCAGACTAAAAACTATATCTCTTGGCTCCTAGTGGAGAGCTCTTTTTAAAACATCAGCTATCTGCTTCTTAATTAAGTAGCACACTGTTTTTCTTGTATGTTGAGTGCTCCCTAAAACTCCCTCCCCTCTCCTCTTCCACTCATCTCATTAGAATAGACTCCCAGACAACTTTTTGTTATACAGTCCGCAGAGTTGAAGAAAATGATAGGAATAATTAAGCACAGTTTGCTTCTGTGATTTGTGGAGCTGAGAGGATATAAAACCCTTAGTTCTCAGATCCTCTTCCCCCTTCCCCACCCCCCTAGGCATTTACTCAATACCTGATGGACCAGAAGATTATGATAGGGTCTGGTTGGCAGCCTCCATTTTCTCAGCATGCAGATATTTTAAAAGCAAGAGGAAACTCTAAAACAGTAGGCATTTCTTCCCAAGCCCTTCTAAAGTCATATTTTTTTTGCCTCTAGAAAATCCATCTAATTTTATCTTGGAGTTACTTTACCTTATAATTTATTGTTTGAAAGATAAAATTAATGGAAAATGAGCCTCAGTTTTTTCATCTATAAAACAGGTGAGTTGGACCAGATGATCTGAGACACCTTTTGATTCTTTAATTTTCATTTTGATACAAAAACCAAAGGGCTGGTTATCAGTGGAATGGGATATAATTTCCTTCAATGTTGAACCTAGTTTTTTTTTTCTTTTTTTTTTTATTTAACTTTTTACATTCATTTTCACAAAATTTTGGGTTCCAAATTTTCTCCTCTTTTCTCTCCTCCCACCACCCCAATACACCGAGCATTCTAATTTTCCCTAACACCAATCTGCCCTCTCTTCTATCCTCCCTCCCTTCTCTTGTCCCCATCTTCTCTTTTGTCCTGTAGGGCCAGATGACTTTCTATTCCCCATTAACTGTATTTCTTATTTCCTAGTAGCAACAACAATACTAAACAGTTGTTCCTAAAACTTTGAGTTCCAAATTCTCCCCATCCCTCCCTCCCCACCCATTCCCTTTGGGAAGGCAGGCAACTCAATATAGGCCCTATCTGTGTAGTTTTGCAAATGACTTCGATAATAGTTGTGTTGTGTAAGACTAACTGTATTTCCCTCCATCCTATTCTGCCCCCCCATTGTTTCTATTCTGTCTTTTGATCCTGTCCCTCCCCAAGTGTTGACTTCAAATTGCTCCCTCCTCCCATTGCCCTCCCTACCATCATTCCCCCCTTGCTTATCTCCTTCTCCCCCACTTTCCTGTATTGTAAGATAGGTTTTCATACCAAAGTGAGTGTGCATTTTATTCCTTCCTTTAATTGAATGTTCTGAGAGTAAACTTCTTGTTTTTTTCTCAGCTCTCCTCTTTTTCCCTCCACTAAAAAGTTTCCTGCTTGCCTCTTGAATGAGATATAATTTACCCCATTCCATTTCACCCTCTTCCCTCCCACTACATTTCTCTCTCATCATTTACCTTAATTTCTGTTAAGATATGGTCCCATCCTATTCAATTCACTCTGTGCTCTCTGTCTCTGTGTGTGCGTGCATGTGTGTATGTGTGTGTGCGTGCACACGTATACATGTGTGTGCGTATCTGTGTGTGTATAATCCCACCAACTACCCAGATACTGAAAAATTTTAAGAGTTACAAACATTGTCTTTCCATGTAGGAATGTAAACAGTTCACTTTTGGTAAGTCCCTTATGACTTCTCCTTGCTGTTTACTTTTTCATGCTTCTTCTCATTCTTGTGTTTGAAAGTCAAATTTTCTTTTCAGCTCTGGTCTTTTCATCAAGAATGCTTGAAAGTCCTCTGTTTCATTGAAAGACCATATTTTCCCCTGAAGCATTATACTCAGTTTTGCTGGGTAGGTGATTCTTGGTTTGAGCCCTAGTTCCTTTGACTTCTGGAATATCCTATTCCACACCCTTCGATCCCTTAATGTAGAAGCTGCTAGATCTTGTGTTATCCTGGTTGTATTTCCACAATACTGGAATTGTTTCTTTCTAGCTGCTTGCAAGATTTTCTCCTTGACCTGGGAATTCTGGAATTTGGCCACAATGTTCCTAGGAGTTTCTCTTTTTGGATCTCTTTCAGGTGGTGATCGATGGATTCCTTCAATACTTATTTTGCCCTCTGGTTGTAGAATGTCAGGGCAGTTTTCCTTGATAATTTCATGAAAGATGATGTCTAGGCTCTTTTTTTGATCATGGCTTTCAGGTAGTCCCATAATTTTTAAATTGTCTCTCCTGGATCTATTTTCCAGGTCAGTTGTTCTTCCAATGAGATATTTCACATTCTCTTCCATTTTTTCATTCTTTTGGTTTTGTTTTGTGATTTCTTGGTTTCTCAGAAAGTCATTAGACTCCATCTGTTCCATTCTAATTTTGAGGGAACTATTATCTTCAGTAAGCTTTTGAACCTCTTTTTCCATTTGGCTAATTCTGCTTTTGAAAGCATTCTTCTCCTCATTGGCTTTTTAAACCTCTTTTGCCAATTGAGTGACCCTATTTTTGAAGGTGTTGTTTTCTTCAGCATTTTTTTGGGTCTCCTTTAGCAAAGTATTGACCCTTTTTTCATGCTTTTCTTGCATCTCTCTCATTTCTCTTCCCAGTTTTTCCTCCACCTGTCTAACTTGCTTTTCAAAATCCTTTTTGAGCTCTTCCATGGCCTGAGTCCACCGGACATCCACCTGGGATGTCTGGGATACAGAGGCCCCACCCTCCACGTCTTTCCCTGATGGTAAGAATATTTCCTCGTCATCAGAATTGAAAGGCGGGAACATCTGCACCTCATCAAAATAGCTCTCTATGGTCTTATTTTGCTTCCTTTTTCTGGGCATTTTCCCAGCCAGTTACTTGACTTCTGAGATTCCTCTGCACCCCTGCCTAGGTCCGCCCAGCTAGTGCTTGGGGTCTGAGATTCAAGTGCTGCTTCCCAGTGTCAGGGCTATCCGTGGTGGGAGCGGCTGCTATTCAATGTGAGTTTAAGTTCTGATGCTTGGGTGGGGGCAGGGCTGCCTCCCAGGCTCAGTTCCCTCAGGGGCTTTATGCAGAGACCTTCAGTAATGAAGATCCTGCCTGCTCGGGGAGTCCCGGGGGCCGCCGCTGCTGCCTCTGCCCCTGCCTCTGCCACTCCCTCCACCCGCTGCCTCCACCACTCCCTCCGCTGCTGCCTCCCGAGGGGACCCGAGCCACGGAAACACCCCGCTCCCCCCTTGGGCAGCCCAGAAGTCTCTCTCACTGACCTGTAGCGTCTGTGGGCGGAGGGACCTTCCAGGCCGCCGGAGGTTCTGTCCCTGAAGCCTGCTCGGATCTGCTCCTCTGGGGCTGTGGCCAGGGCAGCTCAAGGGTGGACTCCGCTTTCCGGGGCACGATGGACCCTGGGGACGGCTCTCCAGGGCTCTCTGGAATGGAAATCTTTTCCACTGTATTCTGCATGCCTTGCAGTGATCCAGAATTTGTGGGGAGTTCTTCTTGTAGGAAATATATGGGCTGTGGGTTTGGAGCTAGCATACGTGAGTCTTTCTACTCCACCATCTTGGCTCCAGAACCTAGTTTCTTTTCTCTTCAAGAGGAAAAAACAGAGGTGAGAAATAACACTCCTTTCTGATAGTGGTATCATAATCTAAAGTCTATAGAAGGCAACTTGGAATTATGATCTTGGAGTTCTGAAGACTGGGTTCTAGCCCTGCCACTGACACATAATTATTGCATGAGGATGAGCAAATTACTTAGTTCATTAATGTCTTTGGAAGTTTTTGAAGGCTATAAAGTACAAACGGTTGCATGATGGTAAATATTTAATTGTCATTCTGGAAAAAAATACACATCACACAGTTTTTAGTTTAATCTGTATTGTCTTCTCCATGACTTTCTTAGTTCAGAAATCTAAAGAACAAATCAAGCCGTGACTTGTAACTTGCTGATTTCAGAGGTGCAAGTGCTCAACACTGAGAATTTGACAGCTGTTATAAGTTGGGTCCAGCACACCCCTGCTACAGGTGAGTTGCTGGTATGCATAAGTAGGAACAGTTTCTATAGTAGCAGAAATCACAGTCCAGATCAAAGTTGAGGTATGAAAATCCTACAATCCTGAAATTGATTAGGTCATTAGAAATCACTAAGTCTAATCCTAATCCACCCCGTCCCGCGTGCAAGCATGTTATACCCTCACCCTGCTTAATTTCACAGATAAGGATACTGAAATCTAGAGGGATGATATGATTTGACCATAGCTGACAAGCTGACAGCACAAAACAGTAGCAGAATTAGAATTCGAACCCAGTTCTTCTTACTGTAATTATGATGGGACAGAGCAATCCATATTCTGAGAGTAGATGGCTTTGAGCACTTTGGAACAATGCCCAAAAGGTGATCAAAGTGTGCATATCCTTTGATCTAACATTGCCACTACTAGATCTGCATCCCAAAGAGATCATAAAAAAGAGAAAAGGACCTACATGTACAAAAATATCTATAGCAACTCTTTCTGTGGTGGCAAAGAACTGGAGGGGTTGACCATCAGTTGTGAATGGATGAATAAACTATGGTATATGAATGGAACAGAATACTATTGTTCTATAAAAAATGACAAATGTACGGATTTCAGAAAAATCTGGAAAAACTTACATGAACTGAGGTTGAGTGATGTGAGCAGAACCAGGAAAATATTATATACAATAACAGCAACATTGTACAGTGATCAGTTCATGACAGACTTAGCTCTTCTCATCAATATGGACTTGATCCAAGACAGAGATATAATGATCCAATTCCAAAAGACTCATTATAGAAAATGCTATCTACCTCCAGAGAAAGAACTATGGAATCTGAATGCAGAATGAAGCATACTATTTTCACTTTTTTCTTTTCTGTGATTTTCCCCTTTTGTTCTGTTTCTCCTTTCACAATATGACCAACATGAAAATATATTTAACATGATTTCACATATATAACCTATATCAGATTGCTTGCCATCTTGGGAAGGGGAAAAGAGGGAGGGAAAAAACTGGAACTCAAAATCTTATAAAAATGAATGTTGAAAACTGTCTTTACATGTAATTTACTGACAATGCTATTTACAAAAAAAAAAAAGATGTTTTCAGTTTATACATGTGGCATGTGTTGGTTTTGAAAAATGTTACCTTACTAATCATTTGTTTTCTTAAGGTTCCATGAGAAAATGACTAAGGCAAAATGAAGCCATCATTAATCAAATGAAAAAAATATCTAAATAACTACTGATTAGAAAAAAGTGCAAAATGAAACAACTCTGAGATATCACTTCATACCTATCAGATTGCTTAGCATGACAGAAAAGGAAAATGATAAATGCTGGAAGAGATGTAGAAAAATTGAGATGTTAATGTGTTATTGGTAGAGTTGTGAACTATACACTCCCACCATTCTGGAGAACAATTTGGAATTACATCCCAAAGGCTGTAAAATTGTGTATACCCTTTGAACCAGCAATAGCACCACTAAGTCTCCTACCACAAAGAGATAAAAGGGGAAAGGACCTAGTTATACCAAAATATGTGTAGCAACTCTTTTTGTGGTGACAAAGAATTGAAAAATGAGAAGATGTTCATCAATTGGGGAATGGTGAAATAAGTTGTGGTTATGATGGCATACCATTATGTTGTAAGAAATGATAAGCAGGTTGATTTTAGAAAAAACATGGAAAGACTAGCATGAAATAATGAGTAGTGAAATAAGCAGAGCCAGAACATTGTACACAGTAAAAGCAATTTTGTAATGAATGATCAAATGTGAAAGACTTAGCTATTCTGATCAAGGCAATCATCCAAGACAGTTCCAAAGGAAAGTTATAAAAAATGCTGCCCACCTCTAGAGAAAGAAAACAGATGAACTCTGGATTCAGATTGGGGCACTTTTTAACTTCCTTTATTTTTATTATTTTATTTTATTTGTATTTTCCTTTACAGTATGGGTAATATCAAAATATGTTTTCCATGACCTCACATCTAAAATTGAAATCAAATTGCTTACCTTCTACAGTGAGGCGGGGAAGGAAAGGAGGAAGAGATTTTAAGAGAATTTAGAACTCAAAATTTTAAAAAAGATTTAAAAATTTTTTACCTGTTGGGAAATATTTAAGAAGATAAATATACATCTTTAAAAATAAAATAACTGAGGCAATGACATCAGGGTAATTGTACTTGTTGCATGCAGTGACAGGAGAGATGTTAACAAATGGTGCTCATGGGGCTGCAAAGATGGCTAGGCTGAAAACAGAAAAGTGGAGCCTAAATTCATTACTGGCACAGCCAAATGATCTCCAATCATCACCACCCCTATATATTTTTTTTCAAATAAAACAGTGCTGTAAAAACATTTTTATCCCTTGATTTTCTTACTTAAAATATGAAGATAATTATATTTGTATGATGGAGAGCCAGCCTTAGAGTCATGAAAACCTGAATTCACATTCATGTCCTGCCTTGGAAATATTAGCTATAGCGTTGGGATGGAGTGAAGCAAGGATGCTAGGTGGTGCATTGGATAGAGCATTTGTCCTGGAGTCAGGGTACCTGAGTTCAAATTTGACCTCAGACACTTACTAGTTGTGTGACCCAGAGCAAGTCACTTAACCCTGATTGTGGAAGAAGGGAAAGAGAGAAAGAAGAAAAGAAACAAAGCAGGAAAGACAGAGAGAAATATTAGCTATGTAACCATGGTGACCAAGTTATCTCTCTGTTTCTCTTGCTTGTCCATATTGGTGGACAGAGTTTCCATACTGGGTTTCCCTAAAACAAATGAAAGAAATCCTTGATTCAGACCTTGAGGGGCACAGTATATTAAATAGAGAATTGTTCTCCAAGTCAGGAAGAATCAGATTACAGTTCTGATTCTGACACATACTAGCTATAAGACTCCTAACAAGTCACTTAAATTCTCAATGTTTCAATGATAAGAGCAAGTGGGAGAAAAACATGTGGCTGATCTGTACTGGCAGAGGGAGTTTCCTCACCAGGAAACTTCCTACCCAGATAAAACCTTAAGACTGAACAATGAAATAACAGCATCCATACTGCTTCAGAACAGTTGCCACAGAAGCCCTTCATATGCCTTACAGCACTATAGGAATAAAATCTCAGGTTGATTACAAGGACTTTAAAGTAATGGCTCTGTCTGAGGTAGAAGTGTAGATTAAAGACTTTCTGACTGAAGATATGATTCCAGATCCTGAACTATACTTCGTTACTCATTATTGAGGCAGTTAATTGACCTAGAGGATAGGATGCTAAACCTGTAATCAAGAAGACTGGAGTTCAAATCCACCTTCAAATACCTACTAGCTGTGGGATCCCAGGCAGCTCACTTAACCTGTTTGCCTCAGCTTCCTCAACTATAAAATGGGGATAATAAAGCACCTACCTCACAGGTTGCTGTGAGGATCAAATGAGAGAAGAGTTATAAAATGATAAGCACAGTGCCTGGCATGCAGTAGACGGCATATAAGTGTCTATTCCCTTTCCTTCTCCTATTCAATTCCATAAGCATTTATTTAGCATCTGCTTTGTACCAGATACTCTGTGAAGGATGTGGCACAGATAGAAATGAATTAGTCATTGATCTCAAGGAGCTTATATTCTCCTGAACTGATACAACATGTACTTGAATAAGTAAATTAAAAATCACATATGGAAAGGAGAGAGCATTAGAAATCATTGGTATCAGTCAATGTCTCTGACACTTCAATTAGCCTTGACACAAGTTAGGTATTCTAAAACATTTCAGGAAATGGGGGACAATTTGGACAGAGGTTTAAAGACAGGAGATGGAATGTTGTCTATAACAAATAAGTCAATTTATATGAAACATAAAGTGCATGAGGCAAAACTGTATGCTATAACCCTGGAAAAGTAGGCTGAAGCCAGATTGGAAAGAATTTTTCATGTAAAACAAATTTGTTTTCTATCATTATTTATTACCGCCATTGTTGTTTGTCAGTTTTCGAAGAGGAATATTGACGTTATGGGGTGATATCTTGACTTTCATGTGAATTGGATTTCAATGAGGCAGAGCTGTACAAAGTCATCTGCTTCACTCTCTCTTCCTGAGTCATCAAAATCCAGTGACAAGAAAATGTCAGGGCTATTGGCCATGGTTATAATTGCCATTATCATCATTATTAACGTAATTACAATTAAAAGGTACGTTCAAGAATACATATTCTTAAAACTTCATCACTTCCTCATATTTTTCTACTTATCAATATCACATTTTGGTTAGAGAGAGGAATTAAAATGAAATATTGATGTACCTATATGTTTTTATAAAAGGAAATGATGGAAGGATGTTTTTTAAAAAAGGAAAACTTTTCAAAATAGAGCACTGTATAGGAACTCACCCAAATCTACCAGGTTTCTCTCCACACCTCCCCCAATTCTTAAGGACAAAGAAAGGGAAAGAGCAGGTGGATACAGGAAACATAGAGAAGTGCATCTTGGATTTTTTCCCCTAAATCCATGTCTTTTGTTGATGTATATTTCTAGGAACTTTTCTAACCAAATTACCTCTCTCAGATTGAAGTGAATTTGCTTGCCTATAAGGAATCCTGTCTAACCTAGTTTACCCTGAGTTTATTTTGCCAAGTTGCAAATAAGAATTCTAGCTTTCCATTTTTTTAAGGTTGCCAGAAATACTTTTTAGATGAATTTGTGTTTGGAAATTTAGCAAAGCACTCAACCACATTCTCTCATAACCCATGGTAAACTTTATTGAAGTGTCATGAGCCAAGAAACCAAATCAGGTTAGGATAGTCAGGAACCATCTGCCCAAAATAAGCTTGGAGTTGTCACTCCCCAAATCTGCTCAGAAAAAAAAAAACAAGCTAGCTTTTTATTTTTCAAACATCAATATCAAATAAATGGAATTCAAAAACTTTCCTCCCCACTTCCTTAGCTGACCACAATAAGTTGAAAGGCATGGTTTTATTTTAAGTATTCCATTAGCACTTTCTTATGTTTTCTCAGATATGAAGAGTTTGTATATCACATGTGGCTCATAGGCAGGAATTCAAGGGAAAATTTGGCCTGTGTGTAAGAAGCAACAGAAAGCTAGCTCGTTGGAATATAGGTTGACATATCAGCTCAAGCAAACTTTTAAACGTTTTCTTCCTGAAGAAAATCTAAGTCCACAACATAAATAGGAATGAGTCTTGTTCTGGGCTTAGAGGTGTGTCTACCAAGCTGTGTGCAGACAGAATGAACAGGCTCACAGATTGCTACTAAAAAGAAGAGATCTTAAAGATTTCTATTAAACAAATTCCATTTTAAGTCAGGAATGAACTGCAAAGCAAAAATGGGAGCAAAAGCACATTCACTTGCTAAGCTCTACACTAAATACAAAAGTGAATATTCATCATCATTTTTATTAATGAATTCCAGTTTCTTTAAGAAATTGCTGGTAAATTCATTTTAAAAGAATTTAAAAGAATTTAAAAAGAAAAATAAGACGTTTTCTTCCTAAATGAACCAAAAAAAAAACCCATGAACTAATAATTTTAAAATTACAATTTCTACTTTAAATCACAGAATGGGAGGCAAGTATTTCAAAGAACATTGTTCTTTTAAAATAGCAAAATCCTTGTAAAATGAGATCACTGTCTACTGTTTTTTTTTTTAAAGTTGTTATTCTGAACTCAGCAAACACCAAATAAAATGAGCACTTCCATATAAAAAGTAAAGTAGATAATGTAGATTGGACATGAAACCATGATTCTTTTTTTTGCATACAGATTGCTTTTCTTTTTTAGTATATAATAAATTCAATATGTCCCTTTCAAAGCTCTCTTGCTCATGTGGGTTTCCTTCTGATCCTCCTTTGGTTTGCCACTTTTTTTTTTTTTTAAATGTTTCAATGACACTCTTTTTGGAAGAGGGCTTTCCTCTTCCACTCCACTCTATCCCCACATAAAAAAGGACAAAATCAAACCTTTGTAATAAAAATACATAGTGAAATGAAATAAATCATACACTGCTCATACCCAGAAAATGTGTCTTTTTCTAATTTTTTTTAAATTTAGATTTTTTTTTTTTGTAGTACAAGATCTATTTCACAGGATTCAGACTTATGCTGTAATTGGGATTTAAAAAAAAAATTTGGAGTCTTTCCATTTTGTTTTTTATTGTGTCACTGGTGATATGTTAGCAAAAGAAACAGTGTTGTGTAGTAGAGTGACTGGATTGGAGTCAGGAAAACCTGAGTTCAAATCCTACCTCTAATCCTTACTAGCTATCTGACTTAGGACAAGTCTGGACTTTCATGGGCCTCAGACTACTTAAGAGTTTATTGACTCCATCCTAGTGAAGTCAGTCCCCAGTAGGGAATCATCATTGGTAGTGTGGAGTCAAACACGTCCCTCTTGTTAAGACAAAAATGTCTATATTTCTAAATATGTCAAAATTATTTGTGGTAATTGAAGTTAGATTTGGCAAGTAGATTATTTTTAAGTCTATGACATGATTATGGAATTATTTTGTTGCTTTGAACAAAAAATTCATTGACTTTACATCGGGGAAATGAAAAGTCCAAGCTTGTCTTCAGGGAAAGGAGTGAGAAAAGGTACTTCTCCTAAAAGAATCGCAGACAAGTACTAGGTTCTTTCTCTGGGAATCTATTCATCATGAACAGTAAAAATTCATTAAGCACTTTCTATGTACAAAGTGCATAATAAAGATATACATTTGTATAGCATATTATGGACAACAAAACTTCTATATATACATATATGCATACACACAGACATCATCATCATCTTTTTAGGCTTTCCTAAAAATTCTTTTGAGGTGAGTAGGACAAATATTGTCATCCCCACTGGGTCAAAGAGGATTGGGCTGTAGAAGAGTTACAGACCGAAGTCATGTCATGTCAAGTCAATATGCATTTATTAAATGTTTACAATATACCAGGTACTGTACTAGGTGCTTGGTATACTGATAATGGCAAAAGATAGTCCCTGCTCTCAAGGACCACACAATCCAATGGTGGAGACAACATGCGAATAACAATGCCTTAAAGATACATACCAGATAAAGTGGGGAGAGTCCACAAGGGAAAGGTAATAATAAAGGTGATCAAGAAAGGCTTCTAGTTTTAGCTGAGATCTGAAGGGAACCAGGGAAGGCTGGAGATGGAGTTGAGGAAGAAAGGGATTCCAGACATGAGGGAGAGAGCCAATGAAAATATCTCAATTCAAAGACAGAATGATTTGTTGTAGAAAACAAGGAACCAGGGCCACTGTATCCACACAGTAAGTAAAAAAGAGGAAAGTGAAAGAAGCCTGGGAAGGTAGGAGGCACCTTAGTTTGAAAACCTTTGAAAGGTAAAAAGAGGATTTTATATCTGATGCCAGAGATAACAGGGATCCACCAGAAATTATGTTGAAAAGTTTTCCTTCCTGCTCAGTCATTGAAAGCCTCTGTGTGTATGGATAAACCACCTCATCTCTGGACCTAAGTTCCCTCTGATATTAAATAAGTAGATTAAATTAAATGATCTTTAAGGCCTCTTCCACTTCTAAAATCCTGAAGTATTCATTACTCAGAACTGTTTGCTCCCAGAATTTCCAGGAATTTTGTTTTTGCTAAAGTGAGAGAACTCCCCCCACCCCATATTTACATGCTCTCCTCTAGGATATTCTCTCATTTATTTAGCTGTCAGATCCTGAATAACCCTGATAAATTTATTAGCACTTTGACTTTTTTCTGAATACTTGCAGTATTTTTTTCTTGATGTGAGAGTTCGGGATTTTTACTTTAACATCTTTTGGAGGTATCTTTCAGGCAAAAATTACTAGATTCTCTTTGTCCTTATTTTGTCCTCTAGTTCTAGTAGATCTGGATAATTTTCATTTATAATTTCTTAAAATATAATGTCAGACTTTTTTAAATTATAATTTTCAGGGATTGTAAAATGACGTTTCCTTGACCTGCTTTTTAGGTCAGATGTATATATAAACACATTACATCTGTTCTATTTTTTCAATTTTCAAAATTATATATATATACATATATATATTTCTTTCTCAGCAAATCATTTATTTTTATTTGGTTTATTTTAGTTTTCAGGGAGTATATGTCTTGGTTAAAGTTTTATGACTTTTCATGCTAAGCTATTTTTCCTCCTTCCAATGCTTTCAGATCTTTTATTTAATTTTTTATCACTTCATTTCTTCTAGATATTCACATAGTTCTCATAGGAAATCATTTTTTAGCTTTGAATCTCTGCTTGTATTTGTTGATACTAGTTGATATTCTTTTTGATTTATACATCTCTCTAGCTTTAGTTATTGATTTGGGCTCTCTGCCAGGGCCAGGCTCTCTCCCCACCTCCCCTTCACTTTTAACTGAGGTGGTTGGCCCTGTTTATTCTAACCTTGGCTTCCCTTTGGTTTTGCACTTACCTTTACCCCCAGGGTTGGGCCCCTCTAGATAGATAGTTTGGAGTTCTCTCTGGTATCTCAGGAGAGTCCTAGGGAATAGAAACCCTGAGGTGGAATGTGAGTGTTACAGCATCAGAGGAGTCACTGGCTGTTGCACAGAACTACTCCCTGTGGTTTCTAAAGTCCCTGCTATGGGGCTTTCCCACCACGCTGTGCCATTCTTAAGGTAGACCTCTTCCCTTAATGGCTCTGGTCACAGGGTCTTATAGGCTACGTGTCCTTTCTGTGGTCATTCTGCTAGACTGTTTCACTGGCACTGCTTTGTTGGTTAGGGCTTCCTCTCCTACTGTCTATAGGTATTGGCTGACATTTTGTGTTATTCTGGGGTAAGAGAAGTCACTTCCTAGAGTTTCTTATTTGGTTTCATAATCATTCTGTTCCAGTATGAGTCAGTATTTTGATGGAGTAGATAGTGGAACCTGTGTTTGTCTACCTCTGTCAGTCACCTAGGAAAAAAGTATGTAAACTCTCATTAGATGCTTTTGTTTTTTAAAAATAGATTTAAAAAAAACTACATCACCAAATAAACATTTTAGTTATCACCAAAAGTTCTCCTAGTATCTTTCCATTGTATGTAACAAATACTATTTTTAAAGGAAAAGGAAGAGAGAGAAAAATCACTCCAGTTGGTCAATGTATATTTATTGAAAGCATGTGAAATGTACCATAACTGGGAACTTCCAGTGGTGTGAGGGACAGGGGCAAAGAGGTAACTACCTCTCATATCTCTTCTTTGGAATAATGCTTACCCTTTGCAATTTTGCAGCATTCACTTTTGGTTATTTTATGATCATTCTTTCCATTTATATTATTTTAGTCACTTTGCATATTGATTTCTTAGTTCTTCACTCTCTGCATAGAATCATATAAATATTTTCATGTTTCTTTGTATTTCATGTGATGATTATTGCTTAGAGCACAGTAATATTCTATTTTGTGTATATTGCAGTCTATTTTCTCCTCAATTTTTATCAAATAAGTAGTCCTTTCTTACAAAATTTATGTTTTCTAGGTTTATTGAATACTGGAATATTGAGCTTCATTGTTTCTCATTCTCTCTTATCTAGTCGGTTCCATTGATCTACATTATTTTTAAACTAATAAAAATGGTTTTGGTATCAGATTCCTGCTTTATAATTTAGTTTGGAAGAAAAATTCCCCATTAGATATTACATTTTAAAATTATTTCCCTTGATATACTAGATATTCTGTTTCTCCAAATGAATTTAATTATTTTTATCTAGTTTTGTAAAGTATCTCTTCAATAGTTTGATTTAGAAATACACATATTCTTTAGCAGTCTCATTTAGAATATACCATTTTAGTGCTGATTTCTCTAACAATTTTTCTAATTCTGTACTTCTTTTTTATTAATCCGTTAGATACATCCAAAATAAAGAGAGGGAAAATAAAGTCCACTGCTATTATTTTATTATTATTATTATTTTATTTTATTTCTCTGTATGCCTTTTTTTTTTGCAATTTGGTCATTTTTTCTTTTTTAAATTGAGAAGCTAAGGTGTTTGAAGCATGTATATTTAATATTGGGAGTGGTTTTTGTCTGTGTTCAGCATAATGTTATTTCTTTATCTTTTTTATGTCATGATTATGTTTTGCTCTTTCTAATAGCATGATTTCAACTCTTCCTTTTTTAAAATTCACCATATGTATACTAAATTTTGTTATTGTGCCTCACTCTCAGACGTACCCATTGCCAGAGAGAATAGAAAGCGTTGAATTATTGTCCCATGTTAGAAATTTTCCTGTTATCTATGATTGTTCATTTCATTACTCCCCTATTTTCCCTGATTCTCCCCTTACCCTCATTTGCCATGAAATCTTCTCTCTGAGTTCATGCCCTTCCACCTTTCGGAGAATGAATGTTGTCCGTGGAGGCTAAGTATTCTTTCACAAGTCATTGTCTTTCACTGTTGTTGTTGTGTTTCCCCTTTGTTCTTGAAGAGGACCATGACATCAAGATGATGACATGACTTGCCATTGACTTTGAAATGAGCGAGGGAGGGCTGTGCAAGGTCATCAACCTCGCCTTCGTCTCCTGAGCCATCTGGGTTCAGTGTCCTGATATTAATCAGGATGACTGGAGATAGCCCAGGATGCAATGGGAGACCCTGGCCCTTTTAGACTGAGGTCCTATAGCATTCTCACTTTGAGTGAGTATACGCAAAAAGATTTCATTGTAAGGTCCACAACATATATCTATCTGTCCTGCTCCCTGTCCCCCCAGAATGTTCTTCAGTGGGATCCTATAATACAAGTGAATCAAGATTTTCCTCTTCATTTTTTCTTATTTTAATCCTTCCCTTTACCACCTCACCCATTATCTGGCAGGCCCCCTTCTTCCTAAAAGATTATAGAAGTTTTGTTCTCTTAATTTTTAATCATTGGCTTGATTGGCTTTGATTTTGGAATATCCCATATTCCTCTCTATCAATTTCCTCCTCTCTCTCCTTTTATTATTGCCTTCTAATTCTTCAATTTGGTCCCACAAAACACTTTGATTTATTTGTAGGTGGTGTGTTATGAGGTTTTTTTAGTCCATGATGTTTCAGGACTGTTTTTCTTTCCACCATCAGATCTTTCCTTTCCTTTCTGATTTCAACCTTATCTCCTTGTAAACCTTTACAAAGAAGTCTTTCAGTGATTCCTCTGTTTTTGTTTTGCTGTAATTGTCATAAATTTTATAGACTTCTTTCTCATTTTTGGTTCTTTCCTTTTTTTCTAGAGAAATATATTCTATTACCTGTATCTTCCTTGGTTTATGTATTTGTTGATCTTCCTTTCTATTGTTGGAGGTATTTGTGAAGGAAATAATCAGCTCACTTTTTTTGTAAGAAGCTTACAAATCATCATTTATCAAACATAAATCTTTCTTTTTAAATGGATGAATAGGCTCAGTTTTATAGACTATGGCACCTTGAGTTGCATCTTGAGGTTAATTCACATTATTCCATTCCCTTCTGTGGTTTCTGGTGGGTACAGAATAGTTTTATGCTATTCAAATTTCTTTTTCTTTATATTTATAAGACTTTCTCTTAGTCATTTAGAGGATGTTAATGTATTTTTTTTTAATTTAGTCACTCTTTGTCTTGAAGTTTGCTTAATAGCTTTTTCCCCCAAAAGAAAATGATCTCTGTATATTTTCAATTGGCACTTTGTTTTCTGGTTTCAGAACTTTTTTCATTATTTATTGTATTATGGTGTCTGGGTTTTTTGACTTTGTACAGGAAGACCTATGAAACCTCATTTGACTCTCTGCATCCTATGTTTTGCTTTATAGAAATCATGCTTTCTTTTAACTTTATTGCTTTTTGATTTTCTCCTTCCAAATTGTCCATTATGTCTGTGTATTTTAATTTCCAAACAATTTTTTTCTCTCTTTAATGAGATTTGCCACTACCAATTCAAGTTTTTATTTTTTTTATTATTTTTATTTCTCTCTTGTGAAGCTACAAGTCAAAAATGAAAAGTACAATAGTCCTTAGGGTGTGGTGGCGAAGCTGTTGTTAATACATCTTTAATGTTATTTAATATTACTATTTTCAGCACTCTCAAGTTCTGGGTATTGGGCCATCCCCATCAGGGTCTCAGTGGCCATGAGAGTCAAGGTAGTGCTGGTGTTTGACTTGTAGAAACCTTCTGTCTTTCCCTCAGGGTGCCTTGTTCCTTCAGGTAGGTTAGCTTGCTTGCCCTGTGTGGGGTCACTGATTGGCAGGTGGTGAGAATGATTAGCCCTTCTCCAGAGCTATTGCTTCCCCAGATGAAAACTTCATTTTTAATACTAATGTATTTCTGGTGGTGTGACTTGGCTGTGAAAACATGTTTACCTCCATCTCAGTCAATCTCAAATTATAGGGGACCCCAAAGAGCAATGAAAATAAACATGGTAAACATAAGTGTTGATGTGTGCAAGAAGCAGCTTAAAAGATACCTTTCTAGAAATGATACATGCACACATCCACACACACACACACACACACACATATATATAGCTTTTCAATTATGAAGTATTACATAAATACAAACTATGAATTATGTTTCAATTCATACCTTAACCCAATGCTTGTGCTAGTGCTTCAAATCCTTTCACATACTACCTTTGGCGGTTTTTTTTTTGATCCCTAATACGTTTAGCTATCATGTTTGGGAATATATGATCTTGCCCTCTGGCATAATCCAGGATGAGTATGAACAAGCCATATTATACAGCAAAATGCTGCCTTTATTCTTCTTTGAAATTACTTCTAGGGAGAGGCCAAAAGACATTTATAGATCTTCAAAAATTGACTCATACCATCCACATTGATGTTTCATGCCTTTATTGACTCGGCTTCTATTGTCACACAATGAAAATTCAAGGTTTTGCTTACAGTAAACATACTACATTTTTACCCATAAATAAAGGTTTCCATGATGACTTAGCCTAACTTCAAGAAAAAGTAACAGGTAGCAAAAGTCTTCAGTGTTGTTGAGTCACTTTTCTCAGTTGTATCCTACTCTTTGTTACCCTTTTGGGATTTTCTGGGCAAAGATGCTGGAGTGATGTGCCATTTCCTTCCCCTGCTCATTTTACAGATGGGGAAACTGAGACAAACATGGTTAAGTGACTTGCCCAAGTTCAAACATCTAATAAATGTCTAACTCCAGATTTGAACTCAAGAAGATGAGTCTTTCTGACTTCAGGTCAAGTAGTCTATCCATATAACCATCTAGCTGCCAAAATTGTTGGTGTTTTCTATTTAAAATTCACTTTGCATTACTTTATATATACATTATACTTATTTATCTGTGTGCCTGTCATAATGCTTCCAAGACCCTAGCAGCAAATAGGCTTCATGAGGACATCAAACGTGTGTTTTTTTCACATGTATTTCTAACACCTAACATAATTCCTTCTGATAGTATAGACACAGTAGGTATTTGTTGAATTAAATTGAATAGAAAAGAGAAAAACAACCTATCATAGTGATAAGAATAAAGTAGGAAAGGAAACAATGCAAATAAAAGAATGAGAGCAATTACTAAATGGTTAAGGGAGATAGAATGGCATGGGTACATGTTAAGAGTCAGTGGACCCAGATTCAAGGCTCTGGGCTTAAATCTCATTGTACTTGTTATTCCATCTGTAAACAGACACTCATATGCACACATACATAGAGACATATATATATATATTATTTATAAATACACCATACTCTGTGTACTTTTTACTATACTATATATACTTTGCTATTTTATACTATATGTGTGTGTATATATATATGTATATATAGTGTGTGTGTTTGTGTATGTGTGTGTGTACACTTCACCTGATAGAACTGTTGTGAGGATAAACTGAGATACTGCCCATAAAATGCTTTGCTAAATTTAAAAAAAGCAATATCTGAATATTAATGATCATTTTTACTATTATAATCACCATCAATCTTATCAAAGATCATATTAACTAAATAGTTTTGTTCTAGAGCCTGACTTATTCCAGGCCTTGTTTACTAGGAATATGCCAATTTTAGTTTTGCTTTTACTCTCATATCCTAAAAGTGAATGGTCAATTTGCCCCTAAGACCACAGGAATCTCAGAATTAGTAAGGACCTCTGTAGCTGTCTCCTCCAGGCTAACCAAGAATCCCCTAGATACCTCCTGAACAGTTGTTAGCTTTGGCTGAAAGATGTCTAGTAGAACGAAATCTACCAACTACACAAAACAGGCTATTTCACTTTCTGATGACTTTGTTAAGAAAGCTTTTATTTATATTAGACTCAAATTTGCCTCTTTCACTTCTTGTTGGAATGGGAACTAAAATTTCCTTTTATCATTGGCAAAGGATCATATTATTTTTCTCCTGAAACAATGTTATTGCTTTGGAGCAGTTTTTTCCTATTGCCAGTTAGTTAGAGATCCTTGTGTGCATATCATCATAGTATTGATTTTAGGTCTTTCAAAGGTCTTTTGGTCTTTCCTTTAAAGGTCACATATAATTACTGAAGAGTCAAATATAGACGTGTGCCCATGGGATTGCTTCCCCTGTCATAACTACCGAAAAGTCTGCTGATATCTATAGATACTATGATATAATAACTCATATTTACACAGTATCTTAAGGTTTGTAAAGTGCTTTATTCAGAACAACCCTGTAAAACAGTTGGTATGGACATTATTAGTACAACTAGGTGTCACAGAGGGTAGAGTCCTGGACCTGGAGTCAAGAAGACCAAATCTGCCCTCAGACACTTATTAGCTGTGCAGTCCTAGACAAGTCACTTAAACCTGTTTGCCTCAGTTTCCTCATCTGTAAAATGAGCTGGAGAAGCAAATGGCAAACCATTCTAGTATTTTTGCCCAAAAAACCCTAAATGATATCATGAAGAGTCAAATATAAGTGAAAAGCCTGAACAATAACAAATGAACATTGTTAGGACTATTTTGTAGATGATGGCATTGAGGCTCCGAGATTTGATTTATCTATGATCACAAAGCTAAGAAGTTATCCCAGAGAGCATCTGAACTCTGGTCTATTTACTCCAAACCTAGTGCTTTATCCTTCTGGCCTTTCTACTTCTCTTAGATCTAAATAAATTTTCATAGATATTCATAGCGTAGAAGAATTCAGATACCTTCCAATGAGTTTCCAGCAATTGTTCCAAAAAAATTACCTCCCCAATGCCATGATCTTCTTCCAGAATGAAGGACAAACAACAGTGAAGACAACAACCAATTAATCAATAAAACATTTCCCTTATTCCAGAGGTTTCCAAACTTATTTGGCCTACTGGCCACTTTTAGAAAAATATATTTTTTTAACTCTTCTTTTTAATTGCATCACTTCAAAAAATATATAAAATATTTTTAAATGACACATCTTAATTGATTGTAAATTTGTGTGGTTTTTCCTGCATTGCAATTTTGATGATGCAACATTCCATTATGTAACTGTATAGTATCCTATTGTAAACAAGTTATTACAGACACATATTCCTGCTGCTGCATGCTGGACTTATGCAAGAGGCTCACCTGCCAACACTTGCTTGTTAAGATCTGTCGGCAGACTTAATCACTGATCAGCTATAACTTGCATGTTGTGTTTTTATTTAGAAAATAATGTAATCACTACAACTTTAACTCTATTACACAACATATGAAATATGTATGAACAATTTTTCAGAATTTTCTTCTTTATTTATGCTGCCACTACCCCCTTTATTTTTATTCAACATTTCCCACTTGTACCCACGGCTACTACTGCCTCCCTGGGTCATCCCAGCACCCTCAGAGGGTAATATCATTCACTTTGGGAACCTATGCTCTATTTCAATCTGTATGATTTCAGCAAAACAGTTAATGTCACAGTTTTCTTATGTAGAAACCCTCTCTGCTTTTGATTATTTCCTTATGATTCAACCTGAATTCAATTTATTCACCTGCCTCTTCCTCTATTTACCTTTTCATCAAATTTCATGTTAAAAGCTCTGATCTTGCTGGCCTGTTATATATGCCGGTGCCTCAAATTATAGTAACCTGGTGGATTTTTTTGTGAAGTAAATTCGTGAAGTAAAAATCAAGAAATGATCCCTCAGTTAAGCATGAACTCAACATTCCTTCTATAACCTTTCCAAAGTCCCTTAAGATTTCACTTATAATTTTGTCAGTAATAACCTTTAGAGCTCTAAAAACCATCACATGCAAATAAGCTAATGGATCACAATACCCTGAAGACATCATTATCTCTATAATGGTAATATTTATTATTATATATTACCAGGTCCTTTCAGAACATTCATCTGAGGAGCAGTACTTTATCTGGTCCTCAAAACAGTTCTATATCAACTCAACATTTTATTTGAGAGATTCTTTTTTTTCGCAAGTGGATCTTATAAATTATCCTTAAATCATTATTCTTTTTCTTCTCCTTTCAGAAACCAAACTTCATTCCAAAAATGTGTCAGTATTTTTCATAAGTATTAAGGCCAAGGTCACCCACAGTATCCTGGGTCATCCCCATTTGTCTTATCACTGAACTTCACTGAGTCTGGAGGAGATAGATGAAGACTTTGCACTGCTCTGTCTTACTTAAATCCAATTCACCCACAAGTCAAGGCATCACTGCTGTGATGTCACCAGTCCTCTTTGAGAAGAAAGGACACAAACAACAACTGTTTTCAAGTATTTGAGGGGTTGTCATGTGAAAAAGATGTTAGACATTTGCTTGAACCCCAAAGGCAGAACTAACAGAAGGCATCATGGTAACAATGAAATGGATATTAAATTTGGCATCATAGGACCTTAGATGACTCCTATCCCTGAAATATTCTATCTAAGATGTTTGAAAAAGTCATTTAAACCCAGTCTCAGTTTCTTCATCTGTAACATAATGAACCCCTTAATTGCCCCCCAACATCCCACTGAGCACTAAATCTATGCTCCTATTATCCTCACTAAAAAAGAAATTTTAGACTTCATAAAAGAAAAAAAAAACTTCCTACCCGAAATATCCAAAAGTTAAATGAATTACTTTGTGAGGTGGCAGGGGTCTCCTTCACTGAAGATATGGGTCAAACTAGATGATCCCAAAGATCCCTCCCAAAGTTGAAATTCTATGATTCTGTGAATTATGGCAAAAATGACCTTCCCCAGATTCTATCCCTACCAAGGGCAGAAGAATAGTCGAATATACAAGGTCCATAATTAATACTACTATCTAACATTTATATAGTGCTTACTGTGTACCAGGCACCATGTTAAGGACTTTACAATTATTAACTCATTTGATCCTTACAAGCACCCTGATAGGTGGGCGATATAATTATCTTTGTTTTATAAATGAGAAGACTGAGGCAAACGTCAGTTAAGTGACTTACATAGAGTTACACAGCAAGAAGTGTCTGAGGCCAGATTTGAATTCTGGACTTCCAGGCCTGGTATTCTATCCATTGTGCTGCTACCTACCTGCCAAAAGAGTTTTTTGTTTTGTTTTGTTTTGTTTTGGGGTTTGTTTGCTTTTCTTGAAATCACCTGAGTCTGTAGATCAAGGTTCTTGGGCTTTTTTGGACAAGTGGGAAGTTTGATAAATGAGGTTTTAAATTAGTTGTCTTCAGGTAGTATGGGCACAGACTCCTTTATTTATATTTATTCATTAATTTATTACTTTAGTCATTCATCCAAAATATATTATTTACCTTGTATATAAAATTCAATTCAACAAACATTGACTTGCTATGGTCAGAGCATTAGTGCTAGATAGTTTGACTGCAGTCATGAACTAAGATGCATTGCTTTGTATGAAAGGAGCAGTAAATCCTAATCTCCTGCCATGTAGGCTCCCATAGTTTCTCTTGAAGACCCTATCCTAGGCCTGGGTTTGTTTGTGCTGTTTTTTACTTCCTTAAAAGTATTGAAACTCCCTTTGACACTTGATTGACTCAGGTTGTTGATGTGATTTCCTAGCTGCCTGATTACAAGACACCATATGGAGTTCCACTTTCCTCTCTGAGGGTTCTGACTATGTGTGTTCACCTTTCTTTGCCGAAGAAGACCTTGCTATCAGAGAAATAATGACATGACTTTCATTTGACTTTATTTTGAGTAAGGGAGGGCTGTGCAGGTCACCAGCCTCACTTCTCCTCCAGAGTCATCTGAAACCAGTGACCAGATATTCATCAGGATGACTGGAGATGACCCAGGATGAGGCAATAGGGGTTAAGTGACTTGCCCAAGGTCACACAGCAAGTGAGTGTCAAGTGTCTGAGGTGAGATTTGAACTCAGGTCCTTCTGACTCCTGCACTGGTGCTTTATCCACTGCATCACCTAGCTGCCAGAGGGTTCTGACTATGAATTGACAGACAATCAGCTCCAGGAAGTTATGCTTAACTGAATCAACATGCAGTCTTCACTGAATACCCATGCTGAATATTCTTCCCCTGCTATCATCAAATAAATCTCTTTTTGTTAACTGTTAAATGACCTTTGGCATCTCATTTCATTCCCATATCTGAACTAAACTATAAGGGAACAGGCCTGAGTAAGGTAAAGTTTAGCATAAGAAGGTTCTTAGAACCCATCCTCCATGCTCTATGCACAGCTTATCTGAGTTTAATAAACCCTAAAATCATAGACTCGTAGAATGTCAGAGCTGGAGGGAATATCAGAGGATATCTAATCTAACATAGTTCTGTTAAAGGTAAGGAATCTAAGGCTTAGAGAAAGAAGGGGACTTGTCCAAGATTACACAGTTTGTCATGAGGACCAAACATATTTCTCTTAGATGGATGTATTACATGTACATCAGCAAATGGTTGCTGAATGAATGATGTCATCTTCAGAGTCATAACAAGCAATTTTTATATGAAGTCTCAAACACTGCTGAGGCTGAGGAATGGAGGAGAGCTTCTCTAGGCTGTACTCAGCATGAGGAGGAGGCTTCTTGATTATTTTTACTGGTCTTTTGCTAAACTCAGTTGTTTCAGGCTGCTAAAAGACTAAAAATTATGTTGGTGCCACTCTAAATTTCAGTGCTCAAAGAAAAAGGCCAAGTAGCCCACTTCTGGTTTCAGGTCTAATCATGCTATTAAGTACATTGTCGTACTTTTTTTAGCAATAATAATAGTAAATTTGGCAGATTAGAAATTATGAATTAGACAATGAACTCTCATGTTTTGCAAATTCTATTCCTTTACAATTAAAATGGGATTAACATTTCCAGGTGGAATAGGGAAAAACTCCTGGCACCACTTCTGTTACTACAGGTATAATTGGTCTTTGGCTCTCTGGTATTGTCTCCCCAAAGTCTGCTGCACAGTCCTGCCCGTTCTCAGTAAACATTTCCCTTTGTACTTCCTCAGTTCTGGGTATGTTTATGTTACAGAACGGGGTCTCAACCCATCTGGGATTTGTCTGGAAATGATAGACCTCTTTTCTTTCTTTTTTAAAAAAATAACCTGGTGCCTTTGTGCACCAAAGGACTCGATCCTGCTGGCCTGATTCCCAGCGTCACTTTTTCCTGGGTGGGTTCCTTGTAAAGTAAGTATTAACCATTGATGCTGGCTCAGCACACCATCACTTCCCCTTTCCTTTTACCAACACTACTCCATCCTATCACTCTACACCCTACCTCAACATATAGCATCTGAAATACAGATTGAGAGCTTGAAGTTTCCTTGCAAGCCAACCAATCTATCAGACTCGTGTATTTGGCTTTAAATCAAAGTGCTGCTCCAATCACACTATGGTGTCTCCCTCGTCATGAACATGTACAGAGCAGGTAACAAGTATGGAATAGTGAAAAATGTTATGTCTGTCACCAAAGGACAATTTACCTCAATTCAGAGAGATATCATCAGACTCAGCGATTCGCTATTTTTTTCTATTACTGCTACTATTATTTCTTCTATAGTATCTACTATACTACTATTATTTCTACTATCATTTCTACTTCTCCTGTTAAGACTGCTGCTGCTTCTGTTGCTACAGCTAGGAGAGTTAGGTGGTGTAGTAGACAGAGTGTCCATCCTAGAGGCAGGAAGTCTCATCAGGCAAATCACTTAAGCCTGTTTGCCTCCGTTTCCTCATCTGCAAAATGAGCTGGAGAAGGAAACAGCAGATGACTCCAATGTCTCTGCCAAGAAAACCCCAATGGGGTCACAAAATGTTGAACACAACTAAAAATGACTGAACAAAAACAGTTACCTCATCTCTATGTATCATACTACCATAACTGTCATTACTGCTGTTGCTGCTACTGTTATCTGCCATTTATAAAGAATTTTCAAGTTTGCAAAGCATTTAGTGTTCATGATCCCATTTGAGCCTTGAAATAAACCTGAAGGAATTAAGAGTATTATTATCCTCATTTGTAGATAAGGAAACTGTGGCACAAATATATTGAGTAACTTGTTCAAAAGCCCAAAGTAAAATCTTAGCCATGACTCATAACCAGATTTCCTCTTGATTCCAAGTCTTGTACTATACTCTTCCCATTCGATAAAGTGAAGAATCCCTAATCTTTGAAATATAGGAACACATGTGAAGGCTGAATAGATGAAAGGATGAAAGACTGCACTGGATTTGGAGCCCAGAGTTTCACTGGAAGGATACTATACACCTATAATAACACGGATTCCTTTTGACTAGCTAATGATCATCTTTTCTGAAACCTTAGCCTATCTTTTTGCCTCTAGCTTCATCTAAGTGTGTTAAGGGATCTGTAGATATGTTCCAATAATAATAATAAGTCAGTGTCTTAGAAATAAGAAAGGGAAAATTAATTTAACATAGTACGTTTACCCTCTCCAAGGAACACTAAATGCTTTATAATAAATATTTACTGCATTATCCCTTAGAATGACTGAGTGAAAGAGAGAGGCACCAAGAAATTTTATCCACAATTTACAAAATTGAAAGCAGCAATCAAGCAACTGGCCCAAGGCAATCTAATGAAAAAGGAGTAAAACTTTGAGAATCATCGACTTTTGTTTCCACATTCAGTTAAGGTTAGCTTTCAAGTTTGCCTTTCTCAATTTTCTAATGCAAGAATATGGTTTGGTTTAAATAAACACTTCTAGTCATTGAATAAGTTTCTGAAACACACATCTGAACTTGCTTGGTGTAGTGTATTTGGTCCATTTGCCACTCCCAGGAGAGCTGCTAACGTACATCTGCTTTCTTGTAAAATTGTTAACATAATGTCATGGACTTTTTCCCTGGGAAAAGGCATTGGAGAAGAGGATGGATAATGTTTTCCTTTTTAAAAAATTCTTAATCAACTATAAATCTCTCATACACCCATGAATTTCAAGTCGTAATAAAAGCTGTAATGTAAAAAAAAATTATGGGAAGTGTGCTAATTTGACCGCATCAGGGTGGAGTTCCAGTACTTCTAAAAGCATACAAACTGAAAAGTGAAATATGACATTTGACAATGGAAGAGAAAATAATGATTACCAACTAGAAAAGCATGACAGCTTAGGACAAACTGTCCTAATGACTAATGTTAGTTTTGGTGGCTGTGCCCCAGGTCAGCGGGCAGATGAGTAGCAGTTTTAGTCCAGTGGGCTGGCTGAGGTGGAGGGAACAGGGATCAAATGAGAGTGTGTTTGGTCAGGCAAGAATACAGACTGTGGAAGAGAATAGTCAATGGTTTGGTAGCATAAGGAAGTTTATGACAGTCTTAAGATAGACTGATATGTGGTCACAACCAGGTATCAGTATCCATTAGAAAAATAAATTGAAGCTTGATAGATAAGCAGAAGTCAAGATTAAAATGGCAGATGAAGAGGAATATAGGTTCAAGGTATGACATACTACATAATTCTCATATAACTTTCTGCTCTGATAGGAAATTGTAGGAGAGACAGAACTGCCCTAACCAGAACTATCCCATATGCAATTTTTCTTAATGTGGCAGACATACCAGATCAGAGACTGCATTTCCCAGAATTCCAGGACCTAGAATATGACCACTCATTTGGAGAAATTCTCAGGATTCCATTTTTCAAGAGATAGTTTGCTTGTGAAGCAAGGAGACTGTGTCTGGAGGAGATAATGATTAGACAAAAATGGCAGTTGCTGCTGAATCATTGAGAGGGTCTAAGGCAGCATGGATGTGATCCCAGCTTAGATGCTGAGTATTTTAAGAGACCAGGCAAGCTAAGAACTGTACAAAAATATAGAACGAGAGAATGGATGGCAGATACTAGTGAGTATCAGCATCTGTACTGAAGGCTTACTTCAATTTATCAAGCACTTTTTAAAGTCCCTTCTAGGTGGTAGGTGTTTGCTAGATCAAAGTAAGGAGAAAGTGACTCATGTCCAGAAGTATAAATACTCTGTTTGGTGGAATTAGCCTGGAAACTAATAGGTCATTATATAATTACCCATTCACTGGGTAATGACTGAAAGAAAATATGATATATTAAAGTAATGGAATACTATTGTGTGATGTAAGAAATGAAATGTATGGATTCAAAGAAATCTGGGAAGACTTAAATGAACTTATTCAAAGTGAGGTGGGAAGAACCAAAAGAACAATTAATACAGTAATGACAATAATTTATACAATAATGACATTGCAAATGCAAACAACTTTAAAAGATTTAAGAAGTCTGATCAGTGCAAAGGTCAAACACAATTCCAGGTGATCCTTGATGAAACATGCTATCCACCTCTCAAAACTCTCTAGTGCTGAGGTTAAAATCAAAAGAAAATACATTTTTTAATCCTAGATGCGAATTTCTTCTAATTAGATAATACTTTATCACAAAAGCACATATGCTTGCATGAATGTAAGAAGTTATAGAGTCAAAGTATGTATTGCAACATAACTTTTTAACACGGACAGTACAGGAATTTGTTTTTAATTATGTCACTTGTTATAAAGCTTTTCTTTTTTTTTCTAGGGGTGACTGGGGTATGGAGGTGGAAGAAAGAGAAAAAAGATTTTATTAAGTGAAAAAACCTAAAATTCAAATTTGAAAATTTTAATAATTTGAAATATCTGTGTGAATGTAACACCTTCCTCATTTTCTGATCATGGCAAATCAATGCACCATTATGTGCATGTGTGGGGGCTAATGGCATACTATGAATGCATATCCTTTTCCTATTTTATCACAATTTGATCTGAGATAATGAAAGTTCATATGCTATAAAATATATGTGATATAGAAATTAAAGTAGGAAAAGGGAGAAATACCAGTTAATAGAAGACAAAGAAAAGCTTATCTCAGCACACACATTCCCTTGTCCACTTACTATATATTGAACAACTGTCTATCTTTGACTACACAGGTAGACTTTTGGAACACATGTTTTTTTCCTCCCCTTACCTTTGTTTTTTTTTTTTTTTGGTCTTCCTAATTATCATATTTCTTTGGACTGAAAAAGTGGCAAACTTTAGTTGCGCACAGTGGGACAGGAGAGTGAGACAGAAAAGTGGAGTATTTTCAGAGAGGAAACATGTCATTAATCATTGTGAAACTGGCATTTCTCAAACTTTCAGGGTAACCAGGCTAAAACCAAAAGAAAATCAATAGTATATTTTTGTGATCCTAGGTCAGAATTTCTTCTGATTAAACAATCCTGGATCACAAAACCACACATGATTGTGTATATGAGTGTTTATGTTTGTCTGCCTTCATAATGCAATTTGAATCTGGGGATGGTGGGGTGGCACAGGGACAGATACAAACATTCTAACTCAATTGCTCTAATTCATAAACAAAGGTGATTCCACTGACCACCGCTGTTCTTGGAAATTGTTTGTCCAGTTGCTTTATTTTTTTATTCACATTCTCTTGTCCAGTTTAACTTAAGAATATTTACTTTTAAATAAAGCATGCTTGAAACTGAGTGTTATTTGTAGGCATGGGACAGAATGAAAGTAGTGAATTCAGTCAGGCATCAGTGACTTCAGAACCTGTATAGCAAGGGGCCAGATCATGAGATGTTTGATCTCAACACTTTGAGAGACAGAAAAGTGGGGGTCAGATATTACACATCAGATTGGGTTGGAGTTTTAGTCCGGAGAAATTAAAAAAGGAGAGAAGAAGCAGGTAATTTTATGTGGGATGGGAATATGGCTGAAATCAGACATAGGATGCCAGCCCAGTCAAGCTCAGGTATAGAGTGTGATCTAGAAAACGTCTAAATTGCTTCTCTCTTCTCCTTGCTCCCCTAAGCCTTAGACTTCCAGCCAACTGAGCATTGAAGAGCTTTGGTTAGGAAAAGATAAGCAGTACAGTATAGTAGAACCAACAAATTAGAGTAAGAGCCAAGAGACAGGTTTTATCCTCAGCTCTGCCATTAAATAGCTATGTGACCTCACACACTTAACTCCTCTGAGCTCCCTTGTCCTAATTTATAAAATAATGTCTTTGGTGTAGATAATTCCCAAAGTCCTTTCCATCTTTAAAAAGCTATGACTCTCAGAGTGAAAACAAAAATAAGAATTTCTTAAATTTACCTTAAATTTCCTTAAATTATCCTTAAACTTGAGATAAATTTATATCCTAAATTTATGTAAAGTAATGTATTTAAAGTTATTTATTTTCTTAAATTTTTGTATAAAATTGGAATTTTAATCATCAAAATGCTACAGAATATCACAGGATTACTGCTCTGAAAATGGAAGAGATTTTAAAAGTCATCTAATACAACCATCTCATTTAAGAAATGTATGAGTATACCAGTATGAGAATTCCTTTACCATGACAGCTCAAAACCTGCTCATGACTAAGTTAGTTATTACTAGGGCATATTTTAGAGCATTACTTTGGCATATGAATGATTTGCCCACGGTCACATGGCTAGTAAGAATCATAGGTAGGGATTAGAACCCAGGTTCTCTAAGCCACAGAACTCTGTCCATTAAGTTGGTACTTATATCATGATATAATATCCTCCAATAGATTATGATATCTTAAAAGAAGGGACTATCTCATTAACCTTTGTATCACTGATGACAGTGCCTGACACATAGTAGATTCTTGAATTCCTGTTGAATCAATTTCTTTATATAGGAGAGAGTTTAAGAAATTGGTAAGAGGCATCCAAGTACAATGGAAAGCACACTCACTCCAGAATAAAAGGGTAGCGCTCTGAAGTCAGATGACCTGGGTTAAATTCCATTGCTATGCTTATTACCTGTATAACTTGGACAAGTTACTTGACCTCCTTCCCACCTTTAAAATAAGTGATTGGACTAAATCGCTTCTGGGATCCCTTCCGGGATCCCTTCCAATTCTATATTCGTGATCACATGATTTCCCCTTTTTTTTAAAGAGGGTAGGGAAGAGAAGAGTGAAGATATTTTAAAAGATATGATGATATGATAACAGGGCCAGGCCTATAATCTTTGCTACTGAAGTGACTGAGGTTGGTGGATCTATTGAGCTTGGGAATTCTGAGTTGTAGTAGACTAAGCCAATTGAATATCTCCAAGTCTGGCATCAGTCTGCAGAGTCCCAGGTAGCAAGGGGCCAACTAGTCTAGGTTAGAAATGTAGCAGGTTAAACTTCTCATGTTTAGTGAGAGCAATCCAGCAATATACACACTGCTATACTATCTAGAGTGAGTGAAATAAGGAAGTTGAAATATAGATACATACATATGTGCATATATATATATATATATATATATATATATATATACATATATGTGTGTGTCTGTGTGTATCCTCTTATGTGGAAATACCTACAAAATATATACTTCTCAGCCTAACAAAAATGAAAACAGATTAGAAATTATATAGCATTAGCAATTCTATGATCTCATAGGTTTACAGAATTCAAGGAAAAACTAAATTTTTAAATATATATGAATCCTCATTTTCCAATACTGTTTGGAACAGCAATCTCCAGGGAAGATTACCAACCTAATCTAATATTCCTTCTGGTTTCTACAAATCTTTTTTAAGAATCTTGTCACATTGTCATTGGAGAGGTTGCATTAAAAAGTACATTTCAAGCTTTGAATACATTTGCCTTGCTTTACTGAGATATGACAACCTGCTAGAAATAAGTTCATTTACACAGCTGTGGGCTGTTGGCGCCTTAGCATGGCAAGTAACTGGCTCAGTGGAGCATGAAATACCCTTTCAACATTTGTGCCCATCAGCTGAAACCAGAAAAAGAAATGCACATGGCATGGAAGTGGGGAAGGGAAAAAGGAGTCTGACCGAAATATGGCTCTGGGTTAATAGGAGAAATCTCTCACCCTCTTACTTTTCCTTTCTGGAAAATTAGGCGATTGGCCTTCCTCCTGGGGGAAACTGTGGGAAGTGGCTATGGACAATAGCAATAATGGACTGTAGCCTCAACAAGAATTGTTCTGAACATGCATTCAACATTTCCTGATTTCAAGTCAGATTTGTGAAGTGAGAAGAAAGCTTTTCAGCAATATCCCTATCGAAATCCTGTCTGCCCCACCCACCTTTCCTCATCTCCTCCCCAGTCCCAACATATAGTTTGGTTTTCTAACATGACTAGAATTCAGATGAGAGCTGAGGCAGGCCCTGAACAAAACTGTGATGTTGGCAAAATTTGTCTTAGGAATTTCCTGCCAATCTCCCACCATACCTCCATATTATACTTGGTGCCAGTTCAGTCAAGATGTTAGCTGGCAAGCCTACTCATTGGACAGGGCCATTTGCTTTTGAATAGAAAGACCTCTTGAAGATAAGAAAACTGTCAAATTCTAACGGCATAAAATTAAAATGGAGTGATAGATGATAGCATCAATATTTGCAAACAGAAAGCCATGTCTGGTGATCCTCAAACCAGAGCATGTAATAGTCACTCATAAAACCTTACAGTTGGCAGGAAATAAGACTATAATTCGGGTGAGGTGACTGGGGCTTTGCACTGTACATAAGAAGGTGATGATAGCACCCCTACTCCTTTATAGGTTGCTTAAGAATAATTTGTTAAGGGGAGGAGCCAAGATGGCGGAGTAGAAAGATTCACATATGCTAGCTCCTGATCGACAGCCTGTAAAATACCTGTAAAGAAGAACTCCCAACAAATTCTGGAGCAGCAGAAGTCACACAGCAAAGGAGTGGAGAAGATTTCTATTCCAGAGAGCCCTGAAAAACTGACACCAAAGGTCCATCATGCACCGGACCCAGAGCACAGCCCAGCCCTGCCTTGGCCATGAAGCACTGAGAGGAGCGGTTCTGAGCAGGCTTCAGGGAGAGAATCTCCAGCAGCTGTGCAGGTCCCTCCAACCACAGGCGCAAAGGTCAGTGAGAGATCCTGTTTGGCTGGCCAAGAGGTGAGTGGAGTGTCTCCATGACTCAGGCCCCCTCGAGAGGCAGCAGCAGACAGGAGCTCCCAAAGCAGACAGGAGCTTGGATCCAATGTTGAAGATCTCTGTGTAAACAGCCTGAGGGAACTGAGCCCCATGTGGCTGCCCTGCCCCACCAGGGCAGCTGAACTTAATCTGACACTGAATAGCAACCCTGCCTACACCTGAGCACCTGAATTTAATCTCACACTGAATAGCAGCCCTGCCCCCACTGAAAGCCCTGAGACTGGGAAGCAGCATTTGAATCTCAGACCCCAAGCACTAGCTGGGTGGATCTGGAGGGCAGGTGGGTATGGAGAGGAATCTTAGAAATCAAGTAACGGGCTGGGAAAATGCCCAGAAAAGGGGAAAAAAATGAGACCATAGAAGGTTACTTTCTTGGTGAACAGATATCTCCTCCCATCCTTTCTGATGAGGAAGACAATGCTTATCATCAGGGAAAGACATAGAAATCAAGGCTTCTGTATCCCAAACATCCAAAATAAATATTCAATGGGCTCAGGCCATGGAAGAGCTCAAAAGAATTTTGAAAATCAAGTTAGACAGGTGGAAGAAAAACTGGGAAGAGAAATGAGAGAGATGCAAGAAAAGCATGAAAAGCAGGTCAACACCTTGCTAAAGGAGACCCCCAAAAAATTCTGAAGAAAATAACACCTTGAAAAATAGGCTCACTCAATTGGCAAAAGAGGTTCAAAAAGCCAATGAGGAGAAGAATGCTTTCAAAAGCAGAATTAGCCAAATGGAAAAGGAGTTTCAAAAGCTCACTGAAGAAAATAGTTCTCTCATAATTAGAATGGAGCAGATGGAGGCTAATGACTTTATGAGAAACCAAGAAATCACCAAACAAAACCAAAAGAATGAAAAAATGGAAGAGAATGTGAAATATCTCATGGGAAAAACAACTGACCTGGAAAATAGATCCAGGAGAGACAATTTAAAAATTATGGGACTGCCTGAAAGCCATGATCAAAAAAAGAGCCTAGACATCATCTTTCATGAAATTATCAAGGAAAACTGCCCTGAGATTCTAGAACCAGAGGGCAAAATAAGCATTCAAGGAATCCACTCATCACCTCCTGAAAGAGATCCAAAAAGAGAAACTCCTAGAAACATTGTGACCAAATTCCAGAGTTCCCTGGTCAAGGAGAAAATATTGCAAGCAGCAAGAAAGAAACAATTCAAGTATTGTGGAAATACAATCAGGATAACACAAGATCTAGCAGCTTCTTCATTAAGGGATCGAAGGCCGTGAATTAGGATATTCCAGAAGTCAAAGGAACTAGGACTCAAACCAAGAATCACCTACCCAGCAAAACTGAGTATAATACTTTAGGGGAAAAACTTGTCTTTCAATGAAATAGAGGACTTTCAAGCATTCTTGATGAAAAGACCAGAACTGAAAAGAAAATTTGACTTTCAAACACAAGAATGAGAAGAAGCATGAAAAGGTAAACAGCAAAGAGAAGTCATAAGGGACTTGAAAAAGTTGAACTGTTTACATTCCTACATGGAAAGACAATATTTGTAACTCTTGAAACTTTTCAGTATCTGGGTAGTTGGTGGGATTACACACACACACACACACACACACACACACACACACAGAGCACAGAGTGAATTGAATAAGATGGGATCATATCTTTAAAAAAATGAAGTTAAGTGGTGGGAGAGAAATGTATTGGGAAGAGAGAGGGAGAAATGGAATGGGGCAAATTATCTCTCATAAAAGAGGCAGGTAGGAGACTTTTTAGTGGAGGGAAAAAGAGGGGAGCTGAGAGAAAAACATGAAGTTTACTCTCATCACATTCAACTAAAGGAAGGAATAAAATGCACACTCGTTTTGGTATGAAAATCTATCTTACAATACAGGAAAGTGAGGGAGAAGGGGATAAGCAAGGTGGGGGGGTGATGGAAGGGAGAACAATGGGAGGAGGGAGCAATTTGAAATCAACACTCTTGGGGAGGGACAGGATCAAAAGAGAGAATAGAAACAATGGGGGGCAGGATAGGATAGAGGGAATATAGTTAGTCTTACACAAACATGACTATTATCAAAGTCATTTGCAAAACTACACAGATATGGCCTATTTTGAATTGCCTGTCTTCCCAAAGGAAATGGGTGGAGATAGAGGGAGGGGGAGAAGCTGGAACTCAAAAGTTTTAGTAACAACTGTTGAGTATTGTTCTTGCTACTAGGAAATAGAAAATACAGATAATGGGGAATAGAAAGTTATCTGGCCCTACAGGACATAAGAGAAGATGGGGACAAGGGAAGGGAGAGATGATAGAAGAGAGGGTAGATTGGTGATAAGGGAAATTAGAATGCTCAGTGTATTGGGTGGGAAGGGGAAAAATAGGCAGAAAATTTGGAAACTAAAATTTTGTGAAAATGAATGTAAAAAGTTAAATAAATAAATTTATTAAAAAACAGAATAATTTGTTAAAATAAGAAGCTACTAAATGGCACCCTTCCTAATTCATGATGTTGCCACCCAGATGAGCTCCTTTTTTCCAATTATCTTTCATTTGTCTGTAAAAGCTGGTGTAAGGGTGATTTCATTTCATCGTGTTTGCTGTGTATGTCAGAAATCCTGGTGATGGCTAGTTCTATAGGGTACTTTGAACATTATCTAACCTCCTACTGAATGTGTATTCTATATGCCAGAAATGTCCTCCCTTCAATTCTTGGCTTAATGAATTCTTGCACATCCTTTTAAGCTCATCTTTGTTCCCTTGGATCCCTCCATCATTGCAACCTTCCCTCTATAAAAATTTATATTGAGCTTTGATTGACATCTTTCTAACTGCATTTGTGTAATATATAATAATAAACAATAATATTATATTATCCAGCCTGTGCTGAAACATTTCTAATGATGAGAAACTCACTACTCCATGAGACAGATCAGTAAGTTCAAATACTACCAAAATCTATATCCCTTTTACGTTAACTCATTGGCATAATTTTTCTTTCTTACTCATAATAGCTCTTAAAATATTTGAAGACTTCTAAGCTCGTAATCAATGTTGGTAAATTGCTATAAGTGTACTCTACATTTTCTCTTTCATGATTACTAAGGGCGTTGAACATTTGCACCATCTTTAAAATATGAAAATCTATATACAAATTTGATTTTGTACCTTTTATATTGATATTCACAGATTGCAAGGTAAATGCTACATATTATTATAATAATATTCATCCCAAGGAAAGTACTGCAAGTCTTTCTTCTCTACAAAATTGGAAAGTGGTGGAGATGAACAAGATCCATAACTACTGTCTGATACATTTCATAGTGGCACATGAATTACTAGAAAGAGACTTTACCAGTTTCCTATCAGATGCAAGACTATTTTCAACTTTCTTACATGAAGGAATCACATATCTATACTAAAATATGAAAAAGCAATAAGCCCCCTAAATACAGGACAAACGTATTTACTTACATTGAGCATTGTTACCTCATATCATTGAAAAAATGTATAAATGCTCAAAAGAAAATATTTTGTATGAGGAGAAAAAAGGATGCTCCCCAAAGTCTAAGAGATGCAATGTAGCTTTTACACTTTCTTCATTTATCATCACAGTCTTTAATGCAGTTCTGTATTCATGGCTTATTCATATTTGGAAATACATATAAAATAGAGTCAACTATAATGAGAACTCTAGCAATTTTGATATCTGCATGAAAAATAGTTCCCCAAATAAGTCTCTAACACATTTATTACAGTAACAATTGATATAAAGTATGTCATCTTCCAGAAAAATAGCCATTTATGCTTCTGCCTAGCCCTAAATTAATTATTTTCCCTCCTAAATATTATTTCCACGTTAAACAGGGAGACATTCCAAAACATTTTATCAATATGTCAACAAAGAAACACTGAACATATAGCTTAAGTCATGGATCTTTGTGAGTAAAAAAAAGTTGTCAATGGTAATGATTCAGGATCAAACCATCACCATCAGCAATTGCAGAAGACATCCTTAAGGGATCAGGCTATTATCCATGAAGATTTTTGCAAATCAATAATAGAAATGTTTTAATACATTACTGCAGGTTGCAGAAATTTAGCATCTACCAAATGTTTGGCACAACAGGACCACGTGGCTAGAATTACAATCAGAAGCTCTCTATGTTGCATAAGATATGAGACAAATCCCTGTACTACAAATATAAACTTCAAAACATCAGACTGGGCAATTACAGACAGAATTGTTGCCTGAAATCATCAGGATAATAGATATTGCATACCAAATATTCATACTCCCCAGATTATCTACATGGAACAAAAAGCTTTCCTAAAGCTTAGAGAAAGAAATCTAAAATCATATAATAGCAATAGTAATGATGATAATAATAGCTAACATTTATATAGTGCTTACTATGTGCTAGACACTATGTAAGCACTTTTTAATCCTTAATAAAAGGATTTGTTCTGTAAAGTTTGGACTCAGTTACAAGGCTGCATCCAAGTACCAAGGAGGCCACTGGTAGCCTCAAGGCTGCAAGGTCCCCACTCCTACTCTTAGCTTTACCATGTTTATAAGTTCATAAGATCACCTGCTCAGGGCGGGTAGGGGAGGGCAGGAAAGAAAAAAAAAATGTCTTTCCTCTTACCATGCTTCCTCACAGTAGCTGAGGACAATTTCCTTCAGGAGTCCTTTGAAACTAAATTCAGTTACCATTCAATTCAAAATTGAGTAGGGATTTATTCAATCATAATTAATTTTGATTGATTTATTTGCTCAATCCAGATAGCTAGACCCTCTGTGTCCAGAAGGTCATTCTTACAATGCATATAGATCATTCTCATAAAGATTTTATCACAATGCATGGGATAATAGGCACATAAAAATGAGGGTCTTTTATATCTTCCTAATTATCTTTTAGGGAGGAAGAATAATATCTGTGAATTTTTGTTTTCTTTTTCAATTTTTTGCTATATTCTCCTCTTTCACTTTGTTTTTGAGAAAATCACTTGAACCTCTCAAAATTTTGTTAACTCTATAATAGAACTATTTTGTGTATATTTCAACTGGTCTAGTTGTTTTTCCTATCTTCATTTTCTTTTGTGATCTTTCCTACTTACTGAAATAATACAAAGGGGACTATGACATATGCAAATCCAAATGGCAGGGTTCTACTTTCATTGAGGAAAAGAACTGTTTGGATAAAAATGTTGACAGTTCTTTTGTCTTTTTTGACATTTTCTGTTCTTCTTACTAATAGAAAACATGAGGACACATTGCCATGCCCATCCTGAATGTCAGAAAACTGAGGCACCATATGTAGTCAATTGTTAGCTGACTAAAAGAGATTACGGCCATTTGTTCTCTGTCCTCTAGCAACTGGCCTCCTTTGCACTGATAAGCTGTTCTATGTCACAGATTTCCTAACTCCATGCACTCTTGGCATCAACAGATGGGTCCATTGCTCCCCACCCTAAATGGGCCTCTTTGGATATTTTGATCAGTTTCACTTTGAACATTTCTTCTTTCTCTATCCTTTAGACCTCAACTGAAAACAGAATATCTTTAATTTAATTCATAGGGTTGTTGTGAGGATTGAATGGAATTACATTTATAAAGCACTTAATACAGGGCCTGGAACATAGTAGACTCTATATAAATACATATTTCTTCTCCCCTCCCCATAATCTGAACACAATTCCTGGTGAGCCACTTTGCTTCATTCTTCTGTCACTACCAGAAATCACAAGGGCTTGACCTTTATATTCAACTTCCTATTAAGCTCAGTTATATTCCCTCTCATTTTATACACACACACATATATATATGTATATGTGTTTATTCATGGATATGTATGTACATACACATATGCATTGTATACATATATACATACACATACATATATACATACATATACATGTACACATACATATATATACACAGAGATACATACATGATTGATGATGATAGACAGATAAATAGGTGGATATATAGATAATAGCTATATGAGATATTAGACTGACTTGCTGACCTCATTGTTGTATGCCTGTGAAACATGGACAGCATACCAGAGCCATGCCAGGAAACTGAATTGGCTTCTTTTGATTTGCCTTAGGAAAATTCTGAAGATCACCTGGCAAGATAAGGTACCAGACATTGAAGACCTTGTTCAGTCCAGATAGCTGGACCATCTGTGTCCAGAAGGTCACTCATACAATGTGTAGAGATCATTCTTGTAAAGATTTTATAACAATGCATGGGATAGTAGGCACATAAAAATGAGGGGTTTTTTTATATCTCCCTAATTATCTTTTGGGGAGGAAGAATAATATCTGTGGATTTTTGTTTTCTTTTTCAATTTTTTCGCTGTATTCTCCTCTTTCAGTTTGTTTTTGAGAAAATCCCTCAAATCTCTCTGAGGTCCTTACTTGAACTAAATTGACAAGCATTCACTCTCCTTCAGAGATCCCAACTCTGATGGGCTGGCCACATCGTTTGAATGCAAAAACATATGCTTGCCAAAAAAGACTATTTTATGGAGAACTCTCTCAAGGCATGCATTCAGTTCACGTGATGGTCAGAAAAAGCAATACAAGGACACTCTCAAGGTCTCTCCTAAGAACTTTGGAATTGATTGTGTGACATGGGAGACACAGGCACAGGATCACCCAGCATGGCATGTCCCCATCAGAGTAGGTGCTGTGCTCTATGAGCAAAGCAGGATTGAGACAGCTCAAAGGAAACACAGGATGCACAGCTTTAACGTACTCGCCCCAAATGTTCACATAGACTGTTTGTGCTCAACTTGTGGTAGAGTATTTGGAGCTTGTATTGGTCTGATCAGCCACAGGCGGACATATTGAAACTTGACTCTAGCATAGTGACATCATTGTGATTCTCTTCAACAACAAAGGACAACAACTAATCATGTTGTGTGTGTGTGTGTGTATACACATATATATATATATGTATAAATAAAACATGGCCATATACATATGTGTGTATGCATGTGCTTAATGGATCACAAACCACATTATAGAGAGTATGAATAATCCTGTTTGCATTAAGCCAATTCCACAAGTCTTCACATGCTTGAGATAGATATCCCCCTTACCCACCAATGGGTCTGAGGCCCAGCATTTATCCTCAACCTCATTTTAGCTCATCTGCTGAGATGGCTTATGGAGGTGTAACTGCTGTGCATGCTACAGCATCTTAGAACCACAGGTAAGAACTGAGTGTCAACAGTGAGGAACAGTCCTGAAAAGGGCTTGGCCAGCCCTCCTACCAGAGGTACTAATCTTCCTTGAATGCCCCATGCACCCCACTATATCTTATACTCTTAGAGAATTGCTTTTGCTTCAGAAAAGTTGACATTTAATTCCAAATATGGCAAGTGTCAGAGTGAGGATCGAAACAGGTTTTCCTGACTCCAGTGTCCTCACTATAGCCACCACATCTAATTACTTTTCATATTATCATTATTATCAAAGGGAATAATGTATTTAAAATGTCCTATCAATGTTAACTTCTATTACTTTTGGAGAGTAACACTCTACCTCATCTCTTCTAACTGTATCTGTATAGAGGCAGCTAGGTGGTGCAGTGGATAGAACACCAGTGTAGGAATCAAAAGGACCTGAGTTCAAATCTCCCCTTAGATACTTGACACTCACTAGCTGTGGGACCTTGGGCAAGTCACATAACCTCAATTGCTTCATCCTGGGTCATCTCCAGTCATCCTGATGAACTGATTCAGATGGCTCTGGAGGAGAAATGAGGCTGGTGACCTGCACGGGCCTCCCTCACTCAAAGTCAAGTGCAAATAATGTCATTATTTCTCTGATAGCATGGCCTTCTTTGGCAATGAAGGATGAATACACACATCTGTATAGGTCAGGGATTAATAATCTAGAGTCAGAGTATCTATCTATCTATCCTTCTATCTATATATACATATATGTACATATTACTAACTTTTTCAATTTAATTAGATTCCTTTGTATTTTATTTTACATATTTAAAAATATTATCTTGTAAAGGGGTCCCTAGGCTTTGCTAAATTGTCAGTGAGGCCTATTACACAAAAAAGGTTAAGAACTCTGGCCTAAGATGGTTTAGATACAGCTTGTCTTGGAGACGGAGGAAAGATAGAATGATATGCCAAAACTTTGAATTTACTCCTCTAAATATTATATAAACTTAGTTATATGAAAAATCACATTTTGATATGTCTACTATCCCATCCATTGTTATAAAATCTTTATGAGAATAATCTATGCACATGTATGGGTAGCGTTAGAAACTACTACCATAATTAATGCAAATACAGAAGGCCCAGCTATCTGAATTGAATCAATCAATCAATCACAAATAATTATAATTGAATAAATGCTTAATCCAATTTCTGCCAATGACCTTGCTTCTTCTTGGAGGGGATGGTGAGGGAGAAGGATGAAAGGGACTTTGTTAGGAAAAAAAATTGACATTCATACTTTTCCCCAAAACTGGACTTGGATATGTCTCTGGATCCCTACCATACTTGACTGAATGAATTTGAATTATAATGTAATAAAATAATTGATCTATAATTCCAGATCAGTAAATCATGCTGAGGCTCAGCTAACCTACACAGCTACTATATTACACAACATTTTATGAAATTCCTTCATCCATGAAAAAGCTATGCTTCTAAATTGTCAAGGAACTAGAATTATTTTTTTTTATATTTGCAAGTGAAATGTACCAGAGAGAGGCAGATTGGAGTTGGAAAAAATCAATTCTTTAGGTAATAAAGCACAATCCTCCTTGCTTTTTTGTGTGGCTGAATATTTGTAAATTTACACAGGTTTTGTTATTTTTCATTTCTCAGTGTAATAGCTTGTGGCATACATTTGGATGATTCATCACATTTCCTACCACTTAGTTTTGAGAGAGAGAGAGAGAGAGAGAGAGAGAGAGAGAGAGAGAGAGAGAGAGAGAGAGAGAGAGAGAGAGAAGAGAAAAGAGAGAAGACAGAGAGATATTTTCTCTCTAACAAGTTCTTTCAGTGTAGACATCTCCTTCAAACCTCAAACTAAAAGGGATTTAAATGAGCCTTCTGCAACTTGCCCTTTCTCCAGAGGAAATGCATTTGTTTAAAAGAATAAAAAAATAAAAACAGTGAACTAATGGAAGAAGAGTTTGAAGTATCTAGGGGTCTTTCCTTGCTCTTGCTAAAAAAAATTTCTTTAAGGTTCTTGCCAATTCGTGCTTTCTACCCCTACCTCACCTTCCACCCCAACAAAATCCTTGGTCAAGGTCAAAGCCCTTCGCTAGAAAACTGGACTGCCTCCTCCAGAACCTTAGCACTGGGGATAATAGGAGCGGTTTCTTCACAGATAATTTTTACAGGCCCAGCTCAGGTCCCTCTGAGGGACCTTTCTGCAGCATATAAATCACAGGTCTTAGATTTGGAAAGGGCTAATCAATGAAGTTGGGAAGAAATGAATAGGAATGGGAACTAATGAACAGGCTGAAGCCAGTGAAGAAGCCAGATCAGCATAGGAAAATAACTAGCCAGGTAGCATCAGTACAAGTAGGTTATATACTCATAAATCCCCTGTAGAAGTTGGTGCCTTTGACTAATGAATTGCTGCTTCAGCACCTATAACCAGACTCATTTTGTTTCTTGAAGGGCAAATGGCTAACTGGAATGAGAAAGTCACAACTAAGTATTGCAAAGTTATGATCTCAGGGTTCATTTTCTGACACATGTCTCATATAACTAGATAATAGGTTTTCTCTGAGTATCAGATTACGATTGCTATTTCCCATCAATCTTGTTTAGCTTTCTCTTCTTCATTATTTTTCACTGAAATCCCTAGATCTTATGTCAAGGCCTATTAGAGTTGAAATAGGGTTTTAAAATTTATCTAGCTATGGGATCAGAATTAACATCTGGAAGAAACCTCAGAGATCATATGATCCAAAACCCTCTCCCCATTTTATAGATGAAGAACTGAGCCCCAGGGAAGTGAAATAACATTAAAATAGTGTCACATAAGTGAATCTTAGCAGAGTTAAAAATGGAACTGAAGACCTTTCATTCCAAGTCATTAGACTTGGAGAATAGTATAGTAGAAAGAGTTCTGACCCTAGAGTCGGTAGATAGGATTTTAAATCCCACCTCCGACACTTAGCAGTTGTTTTGTTGTGGTCAGGTGATTTAACATCATGGCTGCAGTTTCTTTATGTGTAAAATGGAAATACAATATTTCTCTTATCTACTTTACTTAGTTGCTGTGAGGACTTTGGAAAACTTGAAAGCTTTATAGACATGTGAGTTGGTACCATTTCCATAAAGAAGAGAGGTAACTTTCCCAAAGCCACACTGCTAGGTCTTAGACAATGACAGAGCTGGAAAGATAATCCATCTTTTGTCTAATTCACTTTCTATTAGGTTGGATCTTGGCACCAAAGGACACAAATTAAATAAAGGAAATCCTTGGGGAAAAAAAGGAATATGCTGCAGGAGTGGACAGGCAAGGAGAATAGAGATTGTAAATACATTTTAATTTGACTTTATTTCTTTGAAAATTTTTGAGAATGTAATAAGAGAGGCACAGTTAATGAGTAAGGAAGCAGTGAACAAGGAAAAGCTACATGACTTCATCAAGAACAGATCATACCAGACTAAGTTTATTTCCTCTTTGACAGGGTTATTAGTCTAATGTAATCTGGAAAATATTGTAAAATAGTTTTAAAAGAATTCAGAAAATTATTTGTCAAAATTTATTACATTATTCTTGTGGGAAAATTTCAGAGATGAATACTAGAGTGAACATGGAAGTGGTTTCATTAACTGACCTACAGAATAGTCAGAAATTTGATGTTAATTTGGCAGGGAGTTTCTCCAGTGGAGTGTCTCAGGGATCTGTGTGTGTCCTTGTGTCATACAACATTTTAAATCAACATGCAGATAAAGCATAGAGAGCAAATCTATCAAACTTTTAGATGATATAATATTGGGAAGAAGTTAATACACTTGAAAATGGAATAAGAGTTTTCAAATTTCTTGACATGCCAAACAACTGTTATGGTACCAAAAAAAAAATGAAATAAAAAGGGGTAAATTCAAAGTCTGAAACATGGATTTGAAAAGATTAACTCTAGATCAATCATCAGTGAATAAACATTTATTAAGTGCTTACCATGTGCCAGGCACTGTGCTAGATGCACAAGGTGAGGACTACATGGTGAGCCAGATGTTTGAAGAAAGTGTGAAGGTGTTAGTGAATTGCAAACTTGATATAAAGCTACAGTTTGATAGGAGACCAAAAAGCTTAAAAAATCATTAAAACATATGGATGGACATTGGAAAGATTAGGGAGATGACAATTCCACTGCGTTCTACCATGATCAAATTAAATATGAAAGTCTAATGTTTGAGTACAAGTGCCATCAAAGAAGATGCTGATAAGGTAGAGAATGTCTAAAGTATAGTGAAAGGCCCGCAAGTTCATTCAAGATTTTCTGAAGGATCTAAGACTGTTTAGTCAATAGAAGAATGTGGGAAAAGGCATGGTTATCTGATGTTTTGCTGTGGTCAAAAATATCTTTGACATTTTTAAAACAACTTAACATATACAATTTTTTTGTAAGCACTATCTTGTCATACCATGTGTTTCCTCATTGCCCCTGTTTTTCTTGGCTGCCAAGAAGTCAATACTACCTTAATGAAAGAAAAAGTTACGTAAAAATTAGAATTATTCAAAAGTGGAGTGGGTTGCCTCAGGGATCAGTGGACTATTTGTATCCGAAATGTGGTAGTTTTCCAAGCTCATATTGATCTGACCAGTCACAGCTGGACACACTGGGCTTGACCCCAGTCTATATATAGTTCTTTCACTGGATGTGGATGGCATTTTCCATCATGATTCCTTTCAAAGTGTTTTAAGTCCTTGCATTGCTGTGGATGGCTAGTTTATCAGATACAGTCCTCGCACACTGTAGCTCTTACTTTGTATAATTTTCTCCTGGTTCTGCTCATTTCACTCAGCAATAGTTCATATAAATTTTTTCGGATTTTTTCAAAGAACTCCTGTTCATCATTTCTTATAGCACAATAGTATTCCATTACATAGGGGCAGCTAGGTGGTGCAGTGGATAGAGCACCAGTGCAGGAGTCAGGAGGATCTGAGTTCAAATCTCACCTCAGACACTTGACATTCACTTGCTGTGTGACCTTGGGCAAGTCACTTAACCTCAGTTGTCTCATCCTGGGTCATCTCCAGTCATCCTGATGTACATCTGGTCACTGGATTCAGATGGCTCTGGAGAAGAGGTGAAGCTGCTGACCTACACAGCCCTCCCTCACTCAAAAAAACAAAGTCAAGTACAAGTCATGTCATTATTTCTCTGATAGAATGGCCTTCTTTGGTAATGAAGGACAAACATATAATAGTCATAATTCTATTACATTCATAAATCACAACTTGTTCAGTCATTCTCCAATTGATGGGCATTTCCTCAATTTCCTGTTTTGCTACCGCAAAAAAGTGCTGCTATAAGTATTTTTGTACATATGGGTCATTTTCCCATTTTTATGATTTCTCTGGGATACAGTCCTAGAAACAGTATTGCTGAGTCAAATGGTATGCAGTTTTATAGCCCTTTGGGTATAGTTCCAAAATGCTCACCAGAATGGTTGGATCAGTTCACAGCTCCACCAACAATGAATTAGTGTCTCAACTCTCCCACATTTTCTCCAACATTGATCATCTTCCTGTTTTGTCATACTAGTCAATCTGACAGGTGTGATGTGATACTTCAGAGTTGTTTTGATGTACATTTCTCTACTCAATAGTGATTTAGAGCATTTTTTCATATAATTTAGGATAGCTTTAACTTCTTCCTCTGAAAATAGCCTGTTCATATCTTCTCACCATTTATCAATTGGTGAAGGACTTGTATTATTATAAATTTTACTCTGTTATTTATACATTTTAGAAATTTGGCCTTTACCACAGACACTAGTTGTAAAAATTTTTTCCCAGTTTTCTGCTTTACTCCTAACCATGGTTGCATTGGTTTTGTGCAAAAACTTTTCAGTTTAATGTAATCAAAATTATCCATTTTGCATTTCATAATGCTATCTCTTGTTTGGTCATAAAATCCTCCATTCTCCATAAACCTGATGAATAAACTATTTTTTGCTCCCTTAATTTGTTTATGGTATCAGCCTTTATACCTAGATTATGTATCCATTGGGACTTTATTCTGGTATACAGTGTTAAGTATTGGTCTAGGCCCCATTTCTGCCATAATATTTTCCAATTTTTCCAGCAGTTTTTCCAAACAGTAAGTTCTTAGCTGGGGTCCTTGGGTTTATCATGCAGTAGACTGCTATAAATGACGACCTAACCTAACTTATTCCACTGATCTACCTCCCTATCTCTTAGCCAGTACCAAGTGTTTTGGTGATTGCTGCTTTATAATACAATTTAAGGTCTGGTATGGCTAGTCTATCTGTAGTATTTCTTTTCATTAATTTCCTTGATATTCTTGACCTTTTGTTCTTCCAGATGAATTTTGTTATTATTTCTTCCAGCTCCATACAATAATTTTTGGTAGTTTGATTGATATGGTGCTAAATAAGTAAATTAATTGAGGTAGAATTGTCATTTTGATTATATTAACTCAGCCTACCCACAATCAACTGATATTTTTCCAATTATTGAGATCTGATTTTATTTGTGCAAAAAGTGTTTTGTAATTGTATTCACATAAGTCCCTCAGTTTTGTTTTTTTTTTTTTTTTGGCAGGTAGACCCCCCCAAAATCTACAGTGTCTACAGTAAATTTAAATAGGATTTCTCTTTCTATCTCTTGCTGTTGGGCTTTGTTAGCAATATGTAGAAATGCAGATGATTTATGTGGGTTTATTTTGTAACCTGCAGCTTTGCCAAAGTTGTTTATTATTTCAAGTAGTTTTTTGACTTGATTCTCTAGGATTCTCTATGTTAATCATCATATCATCTGCTGAGTCATAACTTAGTTTGTTGTTTCTCTGTTCCAATTCCTTCAATTTCTTTTTTCTTCTCTTACTGATAGAGCGAATATTTCTAGTACCATACTGAATAGCAGTGGTGATAATGGACATCCTTGTTTCACCCCTGATCTTATCGGAAATGCAGCTAGTTTATCCCCATTACATATAATGCCTGCTGATGGTTTTAGGTAGACACTGCATATTATGTTGAAGAACACTCCATTTCTCCCTATGCTGTTCAATGTTTTCAGTAGGAATGGGTGTTGTATTTCGTCAAAAGCTTTTTCTGCATCTATTGAGATAATCATATATTTTTGTTAGTTTTGTTGTTGATATGATCAATTATACTGATAGTTTTCCTAACACTGAACCAGCCCTGCATTCCAGGTATAAATCCTATGTGATCAAAGTGTATTATTTTTGTGATAACTTACTGTAATCATTTTGCTAATATCTTATTTAAAATTTTTGCATCTATATTCATTAGAGAAATTGGTGTATAATTTTCTTTCTCTGTTTTGGTTCCTGGCTTAAGTATCAGCACCATATTTGTATCACAAAAAGAATTTAGTAGGAGATATATATATATATATATATATATATATATATATGTATGTATAGTATTGGAATTAATTGTTCTTTAATAGAATCCACTTGTAAATTCATCTGACCTTGGAGATTTTTTTCCTAGGGAGTTCATTGATGGCTTGTTCAATTTCTTTTTCTGAGATGGGGTTAAATACTTTACTTCCTCTTCTGTTAATCTGGGCATTTTATATTTTTGTAAATATTCATCTATTTCACTCAGATTGTTAAATTTATAGGCTTGCAGTTGGACAAAGTAATTTCTAATTATTGTTTTAGTTTCCTCTTCATTGGAGACGAGGTCACCCTTTTCATTTTTGATACTGATAATTTGGTTTTCTCCTTTCTTTTTTTAAAATAAATTGACCAAAGATTTATCAATTTTATGATAAAATTTTCACAAAACCAACTCTTAGTTTTATTTATAGTTAGATAGTTTTCTTAGTTTCAATTTTATTAACCTCTCCTTTGGTTTTCAGTAATTTTATTTGGTATTTAATTGGGAATTTTCAATTTTTTTCTTTTTCTAGCTTTTTCAGTGGCATGCCCAGTTAATTGATCTCCTCTTTCTCTATTTTGTTCATGTAAACATTCAGAGATATAAAACTTCCCCTAAGAACTGCTTTCATTGCATCCCATAATTTTTGGCAGGTTATCTCATTATTGTTTTTCTCGTGAATGAAATTATTGATTATTTCTATGGTTTGTTATTTGACCCACTCATTCTTTAGGATAAGATTATTTAGTTTTCAATTAATTTTTAGTCTATCCTTCCATGGCCCTTTATTACAAATAATTTTATTGCATCATGATCTGAGAAGGATGCATTGACTATCTCTGTCTTTTTGCACTGAATTGTGAGGTTTTATGCCCTATTATATGTTCAATTTTTGAGTAAGTGCCATGTACCTCCCTCAGTCTTCTCTCCCTCTATTAACCCCCTTCTTTCCCTTACTATGTCTTTCCTCCCTTCTAACCACCCCCTCCTTTCTCTTTCCCATTTTCCTTGCAACTGCTTGTAGTGCCAGTTAGATTTCTATACTTAACTGAGTAGGTTGTTTCCTCCTTGAACCACATCCAATGAGAGTAAAGTTCAAACAATGCTTATCTCCCTCCCTTCTTTCCCTCTAGCATATTATGTTTTTGTGCCTCTGCATGTGATATAGCCTCCTGAGCTGAAAGACTGCCATTCCGCTTCTGCTGACTCCACTATTCCAGGATTTTTCCTGAGGCAATATTCTCTGGGTTTTCTGAGGTCAGCAAGGGTAGGGTGAAAATACAGTTTACTCCATCATCTTGGCTTCTGGATATTCAACGAAATTCCTTCTTTTTCTCAAAATTATTTTTTCAATGAATAAAAATCTACTTTTTAACCTTCATTCCTTCTCCTTCCTCCAACTGAGAGAGGAAGCAAAAGAAAAATTCTTTTAAAAATAAGCATATATGTATGTGTGTATATTTACATATGTACATATACATACATATATACATATATATTTGTACATATGTGTATGGACATGTGTGTGTGTGTGTGTATTGATTGGCTGTCCTTCATTCTTGAAGACCAAAATGACATCACTATGATAAGGTCAAGCGTCAGTATTTCCAACTGTGGCTGCTCAGACCAATATGAGCTTGGAATGCTCTACCACAGATTGGGCACAGATAGTCTCTGTGAATATTTGAGATGGACACTCCAAATTAGGGCATCCTACATTTCCTTTGCACTGTCTCAATTCTGCTTTGCTCATAGAGCAAAGCACCCTTTTTGATGTGAGCACACCATGCTGAGTAGTCCTGTGCCAGTGTCTCCCATGTCCCACAATCAAATCCAAAGTTCTTGAGAGAGACCTTTAAAGTTTCTTTGTATCATTTCTTCTGACCACCAAGTGATCACCTGCCCCATGTAAGTTCTCCATAAAATAGTCTTTTTGGCAGGTGTATATTTTGCTTTCAAACAACATGGCCAGTCCATAACAGGCATTGTGCTCTCTGAATATAGTTTGAATGCTTGGCAGTTTAGTTCCAGCGAGGATCTCAGTGTCTGGTACCTTATCCTACCAAGGGATCTTGAGAATCTTTCTAAGACAGTTCAAATGGAAGTGATTCAATTTCCTGGCATGGCATTGGTAGACTGTCCATTTTTCACAGGCATATAACAATGAGGTCAGCACAATGGCTCTATAGACCTTCAGTTTGATCATCAGTCTAATACCTATTCTCTCCCAAACTTTTCTTCAGAGTCTTCCAAACACTGAGCTAACTCTAGCAATGTATGGATCAACCTCATTGTCGAGGTATACATCCCTGGAAAGTACACTATCAAGCTAAGTGAACATATCCACAGCATTCAAAACTTCTCCATTTGTTGTAACAGATGGTTCCACGTATGGATATTTGTGTTTGTTTTTGCGTGTGTGTGTGTGTGTGTGTGTGTTTTTGCATTCTGTTCTTTATCTCCCCACCAGGAAGAAGGTAACATATTTCATTATAAGTCTTCTTGAATTATGGTTGGTCTTTACACTGATCAGACTTCCTAGATCTTGCAAAGTTAGCTGTCTTTAGAATACTACTGTCTTTGTCAAAATGATACTGATTCTGCTCACTTTACGTGGCATCAAGTCATTGTCTTCTCAATTTTCTCTGGAACCATCCCCTTCATTGTTTCTTATACCACAATAATATTCCTTCATCATAACTTTTCACCCAGTCTCTATTTTATGGATACCCCTCTCCCCCATTTTCTAATTCTTTACCACCACAAAAAGAGCTAAACATGTATCTTGTAATCCTTATTTAAAGTTTGTTTCTCTTAGGACAAATTACCCTTGCTCTAATTACTGTTTTTCCTTTCTCCCCTCCTTTTTTTTATGTTAAATGAAATTCATTTCTGTACCTGACTTTGTATGTGTTCGTGTGCATATTCATCTCTCCTTTGAGCACTTCTGATGAGTTAAGTTCAAATGTTAGTTTCCCCGCCCCCACATTTCATTATTGATATAGAGTTTTACTTTTAAACCCAGATTACATGAGATGATTTTCTGTAACATTCTTCTCCCTTTCCCCTCATAGCATATTCATCTTTCCTTCCCTTTCCATTCTTATTTTAAGATCATTAAGACATAATAGAACTACCCTAAGTCTTTTTCTGATTAAACTTTCTCCTTTCTCTAATTCGACCCCTGATAATCATGGTTCAGAGGAGGCACATGTATAATATCCTCCTATTAGAAGGCAAGTAGTTTATTCCTGTTTATTTCTTTATGATTGTTCAACTATGTCTACTTCTTTTGATTCTTGTTTTCATACTTCAGCATTTTTATTCTCTTCTGCTCTTCATATCTCTATTTCGTTAAGTCTATTCCTTTGCTCCCTATTGGAAACGTGCAGATAGTGTGCATCTCATTCTGTTCTTCTAATCACACGATTAAGATAAGGCCTATTGACTGACTGTGTATCCAGAACTAGGGATGCAATCTAAAGGCCATTATTCAGGGCCTTGCTCTTGTTCTGACCCTCTCCTGACTGTCTGCATTCAGGTGAGAGAGATAATGGGAATGAGAAAGGCCAAGCCTTTTCTCATCCTAGGGCAATATGTGGACCATGAGTATGTTGTTCTCTATGCTCTTGAGGTTGTTATTCCCTTGTTTAGATGAAGAAAATTGAGGTTAGCTATAATGATGTGAGTTTCGAAAGTTCAAGAGAGAGAGACACCAGAAGTCTGGGAGAGCAGTCTATGCAGAGATCCCTCTAAGTCCAAAGGTAGGAAGAACAATTCTAAGTATCTTGTCCACTTCAACAATAGCAGCAATGCCACATTTGGAACTTAATGGGACCAGTGCTATGTGTAAACTGTGTTAAGTTTGGGCCCACTCTTCTCAGGGAGGTAGTGTATCCCATGGGTTTTTGGGAAGAAATATAGATACTTCTCTCTTTACTAGAAGGTTGAAGTAATTTTTCAGTTGACTTTTAGTTGTATTAGACTCTTTGAGACCTCATTTGGGTTTTTTTGTTTGTTTGTTTGTTTTGCAAAGATACTAGAGTGGTTTGGTATTTCTTTCTCCAGATCATTTTCCAGATAAGGAAACTGAAGCAAACAGACTTAAGTGACCTGCCCAGAATCACATAGCTAGCAATGTTTGAGGTTGGATTTCAGTTCACAAAAATGGGTCTTCTTGACTCCAGATCTGGAATTCTATCCACTTTGCCACCTTGTTGAAGTAAAAACTAATTTATGTTAACAAGTTAAATGGAAGCAGGCTAATAAATAAAAAGAGTTATGTATGTGGAAAGAGGGTGGGGGTGGAAAAGAACACATTAGAATGGATCTAAAGATGATAGCAGTAGAGCAAAATACACCAAAATAAAGCAGTACACCTGGAAACCTAAGGTGGAAGTAAACCTTACAAAGCTCTGGGAGATTGAAATCCTGGGCATTACTACTCTGAAATTACAGATTTTCCTCACTTTAAGTAAATTCAATACAAGAAAATATGTTTACACAATAAATGAACTTAAAAAATAAAAGATCTTCATTGTAAGACTCTTCATCTTACAAAGTAAGTCATTATAGAATTCTTTTAGGGGATGAATTCAATAGAAAACTTATTCTGATTAAGATATAACTTTTTCAAGAAAATGTCTATTTTGAAAGGAATGAAAAATAATAAAACCAGACACTGTACAATTATAAAGACTAAGACTATCAAAAAAACCATAAGAAAATAATAATTTTCTCCCTTTTTTAGAGGTTGGAAACTATGATTTTTAAAAAATTAATTTATTTGTTTTCAGTTTTAAACATTCATTTACACAAGATTTTGAGTTCCAAAATTTTCTCCCCATCTCTCCCCACCCCCAACTCTTTTATGGCATTCTAATTACTCCTTCCCCCAATCTGCCTTCCTTTTTATCCCCCCTTTTATACCCTTCCCTCTTACTCTCTTGTAGGACAAGATAGATTTCTATACCTCATTACCTGTATAGCTTATTTCCCAGTTGCATGTAAAAACAATTTTTAACATTTGTTTTTAAAACTGTGAGTTCCAAATTCTCTTCCTTCTTCCCTCCCCACTCAAGCTTATTGAGAAGGTAAGAAATTCATTATAGGTTATACATGTGTAGTTATGCAAAAAACTTCCATAATAGTTTTATTGTGAAACACTAACTATATCTCCCTCCATCCTATCCCACCCCCAATAATTCTATTTTCAACTTTGACCCTGTTCTTTTTCAAAAATGTTTGCTTCTGATTACTCCCTTCCATAATCTGCCCTCCCTTCTACTGTCCCCCGCCCCAGTCTTTTCCCCTTCCTCCTTACTTTCCTATAGGATAAGATACCCAACTGAGTATGTATGTTATTCCTTCCTTAAGCCAAATCCAATGAAAGTAAGGTTCACTCATTCTCTCTCTCCTCCTTTCCCTTATCTCCATTAGGAAAACTTTTCCTTGCCTCTTTGTGAGATAATTCACCCCATTCTATTTATCCCTTTCTCTTTCCAATATATTCCTCTCTCACTCCTTAATTTTATTTTTTAGATATCATCCCTTCATGTCCAACTCACCCTGTACCCTCTATCTATCTATCTATCTATCTATCTATCTATCTATCTATCTATCTATCTATCTATCTAATTATTCATCTACATTTCCTCCAATGTCTCATGAGTGACAAATATCATCTTTCCATGTAGGACTATAAATAGTTCAACTTTAATAAGTCCCTTATGATTTGTCCTTCCTGTTTCCCTTTTCATACTTTCCTTGCTTCTTGTATCTGACAGTCAAATTTTCTATTCAGCTCTGGTCTTTTCATTGAGAATGCTTGAGGGGGGCGGAGCCAAGATGGCAGAGTAGAAATACACACATATGCAGGCTCTCCCCACACAGCTCATAAAATACCTGTAGAGAGGGACTCTCAACAAATTCTGGAGCAGCAGAAGCAGAGAACAACAGGGTGGGGGAGATTTCCAGCCCAGGGTGACCTGAAACATAGGAAACATCTCTTGCATGAGAAGTGGAGCAGAGCCTAGCCCAGCCTTAGCTGGCTTGGTGGAACTGGAGGCCAGGTGGCTGTGGAGAGGAAACTGCTAAGATTCTGGGCACAAAAATCTCTATCTGCTCCCAGACCAGTGTACATGCTTGATTGTGCCACTTTGGAGGAACTGAGATCTTACAGATTCCTAGAGTATACCCTACTCTTGACAAAGGACCCAAAAGCCAAGTAACTGGTTGGGAAAATTCCCAAAAAAAGAGAAAAAATAAGACCATAGAAGGTTACTTTCTTGGTGAACAGATGTCTTCTTCCACCCTTTCAGATGAGGAAGAACAATGCTTACCATTAGGGAAAGACATAAAAGTCAAGGCTTCTGTATCCCAAACATCGAAAATAAGTATTCAATGGTCTCAGGCCATGGAAGAGCTCCAATCAAGTTGGAGAGGGGGAGGAAAAACTAGAAAGAGAAATGCAAGAAAAGCATGAAAAGCAGGTCAACACCTTGCTAAAGGAGAGCCAAAAAATGCTAAAGAAAATAACACCTTTAAAAATAGGCTAACTCAATTGGGAAAAGAGGTCCAAAAAGCCAATGAGGAGAAGAAGGGTTTAAAAAGCAGAATTAGCCAAATGGAAAAGGAGGTTCAAAAGCTCACTGAAGAAAATAGTTCTTTCAAAATTAGAAAGGAACAGATGGAGGCTAATGACTTTATGAGGAACCAAGAAATCACAAAACAAAACCAAAAGAATGAAAAAATGGAAGATAGTGTGAAATATCTCGTTAGAAAAACAACTGACCTGGAAAATAGATCCAGGAGAGACAATTTAAAAATTATGGGACTACCTGAAAGGCATGATCAAAAAAAGAGCCTAGACATCATCTTTCATGAAATTATCAAGGAAAACTGCCCTGATATTCTAGAACCAGGGGGGCAAAATAAATATTGAAAGAACCCACTGGTCACTTCCTGAAAGAGATCCAAAAAAAAAAAAAGCAAATGCTTGAAAATCCTCTATCTCATTGAAATTCTATTTTTTATCCCTGGAGTACTATACTCACTTTTGCTGGGTAGTTGATTCTTGGTTTTAATCCTAGCTCTTCTGACCCCCAGAATATCACATTGCAAGCACTTCGATCCCTTGAAGTAGAAGCTGCTAGATCTTGTGTTATTCTGATTGTATTTCCACAACACTTGAATTGTTTCTTTCGGGTTGTTTGCAATATCTTCTCCGTGATCCAAGAACTCTGGGATTTGGCTACATTATTCCTAGGAGTTTTCCTTTTGGGATCCCTTTTAGGAGGTGATTATTGGATTCTTTCGATTTCTCTTTTACCATCTGGTTCTAGACTATCAGGGTAGTTTTCCTTGACAGTTTCTTGAAAGATGATGTCTAAGCTCTTTTTGATCATGGCTTTTATGTAATCCAATAATTTTTAAATTATCTCTCCTGGATCCATTTTCCAGGTCAGTGATTTTTCCATAGAGATATTTCACACTGTCTTCTATTTTTCATTCTTTTCTTTCTATTTTATAATTTCTTGATTTTTTATAAAGTCATTAGCTTCCATCTGCTCCATTCTAATTTTGAAGTAGTTATAATCATCATTGACCTTTTGGACCTCCTTTTCCATTTGGCCAATCCTTCTTTTTAAGGCATTCTTCTCATAGGTTTTTTGAATCTCTTTTGCCATTTGGGTTAGTCTATTTTTTAAAGTGTTACTTTCTTCAGTATTTTTTGGGGTATTCTTTAGCAAGCTGTTTAACTAATTTTTCATGATTTTCTTGCACCACTCTCATTTCTCTTCATAATTTTTTCTTATTTGATTTTCAAAATCCTTTTTGAGCTCTCCCATGGCCTGTTACCAATTCATATTTTTCTTGGAGGATTTGAATGTAGAAGCTTTGACTTTTGTTTTTTTCTGGTTTTATGTTTTGCTCTTTGTCACCAAAGTAAGATTTTATAGTCTGACATTTTTCCCTCTGTTTGCTCATCTTTCCAGCCAAATATTTGACTTTCTGACTCTTTGTCAAGGCAGGACTCTGCTTCAGGATTTTTGTTTCAGCTGCTCAATACCCAACTGTCTGTGGCTATACAGCTTCAGAAGCTGCTGCTGCTGCTGCTGCTGCCATTGGTACCACCACCTCCTCTTCCTCCTCATGGCCTGAGACCAGACCACAGTAGGACCTTCCCCTCCCATTCAGGTCTGACAGGGTTTTCCTACTGATCTTCTGTTTTTGGCATATGTAGATCGAGAAATCTGGAAACTGCCACAATGCCCCAATTCATTCCCCTGAGGCCTGCTGTGGCCCAGTCTGTGCTGGTAGGGACCATGCCAAACTGATCACCCTCCTCTCCTAGTCCAGGGCAACTGATGCTTTCTGTCAACCCTCCAGGCTGTCCTGGGCTGAAGATTTGCCTCATTTTGTCACTTTGTGAGTTGTGCAACTCCAAAATTTGTTTAGAGTCATTTTTACAGGTATTTGCAGGGATTTGGGGAAAGAATTCAAGTTTTTATTCTGTCACCTTAGCCTGGAAACCATGATTATAGAGCTTTGCACATACTGTCAGATTTTATTTATTGATTAATTTTACTAAACTACAACCATCTCTCTCTCTTTCTTACTCTCTAAGTCTACGGGACTCATGTCTTTTTCTCTCTATATCTCTCTGTATGTATCTCTGTCTGTCTCCCTCTTTGTCTCTGTATCTTCCTTTGTCTCTGCTTATTTATCTGCCCACTTCTTCTCTCTCATTCTGCTCCACACACAAACACACACACATACAAACACACACACATTTCTTATCTATATTGTATTTTAATTAAAATTCATTTTCAAAATAAAACTGCACTAATAAAGTCATGAGTTCTTGTACAACTATGGCAACTCTGCCTCAAATTAAAATAATATTTTCTATTCCTTCAATATCTCCTGGCTATGAGCCATGATTGATCAGAGATGTTAAAGCCTTGAAGAAAAGGTTCTGAGGGAAAAGTTTTATTTTTTCCCCTTAGGACTTACTTTCATTTTGTTTCCTGTCAAAAACATAAATATTTTGACATGATATTTTTAGAAGGATGAATAAAGTGTTTAAGGTAAGGACTCATGTATGGCTATTCAAATTTTATTCCTCCAAAATAATTTCTAAAACTATGCGAAAGGAAAATTCATGTGCCATAAAACTATCTATAGTATCAAATTGTATTTCTCATAATAACTGGGGACAAAGAACAAACATCAAATTTCACATGAAAAGGCATAATTCATTGCTTCTTTGTGGAAGTCACACTATTCTTTACTAAGTCTAAGACCATGAACGAATCAGCAAGTCTCAGCTCCCTCGTACATAAAGTGGGGCTAATTTCAATGAGTTGAATACAACATAGAATTATTGCGGGAAAAAAGTTCTTTGCCAAACTTGTGAATGTGGAAGATGTAGTAATGGAGTGGGGAGTTTGGGAAGGGGGAGAAATGTAGAGATACGGAGTTATTTACCATTTACTTGGAGAAGTAACAAAGGCAGCAACTCTTCTTCTGGCACTTGGCAAATGATCATCTCATGAAAATATGTCCTACAAGAGGAAAGGAGCAGTGAGAAGTTTGGTTGTTGTTGTTTGATTGATTTGTATTGTTTTAAACCTTGCATGACGTTAATTCAAGTAACCTTAAGAGCTGGACCATTATCCGCATATCGTTGTGATAGAATGTGTATCCCCCCTTTCTTCTTAAAATGTATCATAAAATTAAGCATATTGCATTAGTTTCAGAAAAAAATGATTCATAAAGCACAGTAATTTCTTTTGTCCATACATGATATTTTCAAAAATCAAAGTAAAAAATAAAAATACTTTCTTCAGATTTATGATTTATGAGTCCTCATAATGGCCAAAAGATGTGAGGAGACTTTCAAAATGAAAGCACATGGAAAACAGGATGATATAGGAACCCAAAACCAGATAAAAGGAATAGAGAAATAGATGTATCAATCACCTGGTGTGACTTAATCTCTAATTAAGAACTGAGTTTATCTTTAAAACTTCTTGATAGTTAAAGTGAAGGCAGAAACATGTTGGGTTATATAATTCTGTCTGATCAAAGAAGAAACAAGCTTATCTGGAAAGATAAATCTTTCTAGCATTGAATCATAGGTGGAATTTTTTTATGCAGTGCCTTACAAATGATATTGGATAATGTAATGGATAAAAAGCATTTTGCAAATTCTCTTTTAAAATTTTTTATTTTTAGTTCCAAATTCTTTCTCCCCCTCTCTCCAACACCTCTCTCATCCATTGAGAAGACAAGCAATATCCATTATACATGTGAAGTCATGTAAACAACATTTGCATATTAGCCCTGTTTACAAATGATTTTTTTCCCCAAAAGGAATACATCATTCAAAAGAAAGGACTCATATTGACCTGCTTCCAAAATCTGAGAGTATTGATAAAACCATTTATCTGAGGAACTCAGATAATGTAGTCCATGGACTTGAAGTTTTGGTCATCTAACAATCCAGGGCAAGAAAATACAAATCTAGACAAAAAAATGGTTGGTTAGCAAACCTATTAAGCTGTCTTTCAAAAAGAAAGTTTTTTACAAGGAGTCATTTCAATGCTAAATTCCCTGAGTGAGCCTTCCTCTAGAATGGATAATTTGTGCCACTGATTAAGAGTGCTTGGGGAGGAGGAGCCAAGATGGCGGAGTAGAAAGACTCACATATGCTAGCTCTGAACCCACAGCCCATAAATTTCCTGTAAAAAGAACTCCCCACAAATTCTGGAGCAGTGGAAGCCACTCAGCAACACAGTGGAGGAGATTTCCATTCCAGAGAGCCCTGAAAAACTGGCACCAAAGGTCCGATGCACACCAGATATGGAGCAGAGCCCCTGCCCTACCTTGGCCATGCGGCCCCGAGAGGAGCAGATCCAAACAGGCTTCAGGGACGGAATCTCTGGCAGCTGCGAAGGTCCCTCCACCCACAGGTGCTACAGGTCAGTGAAAGAGACTTCTGGGCTGGCCAAGTGGGGATCAGGGTGTCTCCAAAACTCAGGCCCCCTCGGGAGGCAGCAGCGGAAACAGGGACAGCAGCAGGCCTGGGCTCCCCAAGCAGGCAGGAGTTCCTCTCCATTACTGAAGGTCTCTGCATAAACCGCCTGAGGGAACTGAGCCTGGGAGGCGGCCCTGCCCCCACCTGAGCACCAGAACTTAAGCTCACATTGAATAGTAGCTGTGCCCACCGCGGAAAGCTCTGAGGCTGGGATGCAGCATTTGAATCTCAGACCCCAAGCACTGACTGGGCAGATCTAGGCAGGGTTTAAGAGGAAACTCAGAAGTCAAGTAACTGGCTGGGAAAATGCCCAGAAAAGGGAAGAAAAATAAGACCATAGAAGGCTACTTTCTTGGTGAACAGATATTTCCTCCTATCTTTCTGATGAGGAAGAACAATGCTAACCATCAGGTAAAGACATAGAAGTCAAGGCCTCTGTATCTCAAACATCCGAAATAGATATCCAATGGGCTCAGGCCATGGAAGAGCTCAGAAAGGATTTTGAAAATCAAGTTAGACAGGTGGAGGAAAAACTGGGAAGAGAAATGAGAGAGATGCAAGAAAAGCATGAAAAACTGGGTCAATGTCTTGCTAAAGGAGACCCAAAAAAATGCTGAAGAAAATAACACCTTGAAAAATAGGCTCACTCAATTGGCAAAAGAGGTTCAAAAAAGCCAATGAGGAGAAGAATGCTTTCAAAAGCAGAATTAGCCAAATGGAAAAAGAGGTTCAAAAGCTCACTGAAGAAAATAGTTCTCTCAAGATTAGATGGAGGAGGAGGAACAGATGGAGGCTAACAACTTTCTGAGAAACCAAGAAATCACCAAACAAAACCAAAAGAATGAAAAAATGGAAGAGAATGTGAAATATCTCATAGGAAAAACAACTGACCTGGAAAATAGATCCAGGAGAGACAATTTAAAAATTATAGGACTACTTGAAAGCCATGATCAAAAAAAGAGCCTAGACATCATCCTTCATGAAATTATCAAGGAAAACTGCCCTGATATTCTAGAACCAGAGGGCAAAATAAGTATTGAAGGAATCCACAGATCACTGCCTGAAAGAGATCCAAAAAGAGAAACTCCTAGGAACAGTTGTGGCCAAATTCCAGAATTCCCAGGTCAAAGAGAAAATATTGCAAGCAGTTAGAAAGAAACAATTCAAGTATTGTGGAAATACAATCAGGATAACACAAGATCTAGCAGCTTCGAAATTAAGGGATCAAAGGGCATGGAATAGGATATTCCAGAAGTCAAAGGAACTAGGACTAAAACCAAGAATCATCTACCCAGCAAAACTGAGTATAATACTTCAGGGGAAAATATGGTCTTTCAAAGAGTGCTTCATAGATTTTCAATCCCAGACTGTACATGGCAGAGCTGACATTCTCTAGTGGACATTTCAGAATCTGAGTAATACAAGCATTCCCATCCAGAGGGAGAACCAGGCCAGTTCTTATAGTAGGAGTGGGGATACAGGGGCCATAAGTTATTGAATAGGGGAGTAATGAAACTGTGTAGTAAAACTTGGATGGGAGGAATGGGAATATCTTTTCAGAGCTGACTGAAAAACAGGTGAGCTTTTCAAGGAATAGCTTTAATTGAGCATCTTAAAAGTATATAATGTAGGGGCAGAGCCAAGAAGACAGAGTAGAAAGATGCATATACTCTAGCGCTTCCCCTACAACCCACAAAATACTTCTAAAAAATGACTCTCAACAAATTCTAGAGCAGCAGAGGCCACAGAACAACAGAGTGAAAGAGGTTTCCAGCCAAAGGTAACCTGAAAGGCTGACAGGAACGGTCTATTGCACCAGGCACAGAGCAGAGCCGAGGCCAGCCCTAGCCACAGGGCACAGGAAGGAACAGGACCTGAAAAGATCTTCAAGACAGAATTCCCAGCAGGGAGGGTCCCAGATCCCTCAACCCACAAATCACAAAGAAAGCTCCAAAAGGTAAGTGTGGGAGGGCTTTCCCAATTGGGAGAGAGGGAAAAAGGGTTCCCCCAGCACTGGCCCCAGGTGGCAGCAGGAGCAGGTGGTGGATGGCTACACAGAACCAGTCTGGGTCCATTGTCCAAACAGCTCAGCTTAAAGCTTCTTGTAGTTGGGAGCAATTGATTGAATTTCAGCCCTCAGTGGCAGCCCCACTCCCACCCAACTCTCTCCCCTGAGAGAGTTGAGCAGCTGGTCTGAATACCAGCCTTGAACACAGTACTAGGGAGAGGAGTTGCACTAGGATCCTCCTCTTGACAAACGATTCAGAAGTCAAGTAACTGGCTGGGAAAATGCCCAAAAGAAGGGGGAAAAAAATAAGACCATAGAAGGTTACTTTCTTGATGAACAGGTGTCTCCTTCCACCCTTTCAAATGAAGAAGAACAAGGCATACTGTCAGAGGAAATCAAGACCTCTGCCTCCAGTATCTCCAAAATGAATATGAAATGATCCCAGGCCACAGAAGATCTTCAAAAGCATGTCAGCAGCCTGCCAAAGAAGAACCAAAAAATGCTGAGGAAAATAACACCTTTAAAAAAAGGCTAAATCAATTGGAAAAAGAGGTCAAAAAGCCAATGAGGAGAAGGCTTTAAAAAGCAGAATTAGCCAAATGGAAAAGAAGGTTCAAAAGCTCACTGAACAAAAGAGAAAATTGAGTTCAGGGAAGCTAATGACTATGAGATAAACCAAGAATTAGAAAACAAAACCAAAAGTTTGAAAAAATGAAGATAATGTGAAACATCTCATTGGAAAACAACTGACCTACAAAATAGATCCAAGAGAGACAATTTAAAAATTATGGGACTACTTGAAAACTATAATCAAAAAAAGAGTCTAGACATCATCTTTCATGAAATTATCAGGGAAAACTGTCCTGATATTGTAGAACGAGAGGGCAAAATAAAAATTGAAAGAAGCCACTGATCACCTCCTGAAAGAGACCCAAAAAGAGAAACTCCTAGGAATATTGTGGCACATTTCAGAGTTCCCAGGTCAAGGAGAAAATACTGTAAGCAGCTAGAAAGAAACAATTTGAGTATTGTGGAAATACAATCAGGATAACACTGGATCTGGCAGCTTCTACATTAAGGGATCAAGGGACTTGGAATAGGATATTCCAGAAATTCAAAGGAACTAGGATTAAAATCAAGAATCACCTACCCAGCAAAACTGAGTACAATCCTTCAAGGGAATAAATGGTCATTTAGTGATATAGAGGACTCTCAAGCATTCATGATGAAAAGACCAGAATTGAATAGAAAATTTGACTTTCAAACACAAGAATCAAGAGAAGCATGAAAAGGTAAACAGGAAAGAGAAATAATTAAGGACTTTCTAAAGCTGAACTGCTTACATTCCCACATGGAAAGATAATATTTATTACTCTTGAGACTTTTCTCAGTATTTGGGCAGGTGGAGGGATTATATACACACACACATACACACACACACATACACACACACAGAGTACAGGTTGAGTTGAATCAGAAGAGATGATATCCATAAAAAATAAAATGAAATACAAATTAAAGGGTGAGGGAGGAAAATACTGGGTGGAGAAAGGGAGAAATGGAATGGGGCAGGCTACAACTCATAAAAGAGAAAAGAAAAATCTTGTTCAATGCAGGAGAAAAGGGAAAAGGTGAGAGGGGAAAAGTGAGGCTTACCCTCTTCACATATGGCTTAAGGAGGGAATAACATGTTCACTAAATTTGTTATGAAAATCTGTCTTTCACTACAGGAAATTAGGGGAGGAGGGGACAAGTGGGGTAAGGGGGATGATAGGAGGGAGAGCAAATGAGAGAAAGGAGTAACTAGAAGTAAACACTTTTGGGAAGGGACAAGGTCAAATGAGAGAATAGAAAAAGGAGTAGGACAGGGAAGGATAGAGGGCAATATAGTTGGTATTACACAACATGATTATTATGGAAGTCTTTTGCAAAATGATACATATATAACCTATATTTAATTGCTTGCCTTCTCAGTGAAGATAGAAAGGTAGGGAAGAAAGGAGAGAAGTTGGAATTCAAAGTATTAGAAATGAGAATTATTATTGCATATAACTGGGAAATAAGAAACTCAGGTAATGGGGTATAGAAATTTATCTTGCCCTATAAGAAAAGAGAGAAGATAGGGATAAGGGAAGGGTGGGGTGTGATAGAAGGGAGGGTACATTGAAGGAAAGGGTCATCAGAATGCAAGGTATTATGGGGTGGGGGCAGGGGAGAGATGGGGAGAAAAATTGGAGCTCAAAATTCTGTGGAAATGAATGTCAAAATGTCAAAATAAATAAATATAATAAAACAAAAAAAGAAACCTCTGTCCCTAACTAGGCATAGACAAAAAGAATGTTTATAATGCAAAGAGAATTATGCTTTAAGAGTGTAGGATTATGGATTTTGAATTGGAAGGGACTTTGAACTACTTTCTCCATATTTATGGATAAGAATAATGGACAAGAATTTATAGATAAAGAGGTTAAGTAATCTGTCCAAACACATGCAAGAAACAAGTGGCAATGCTTGAATTCAAGACTAGCTGCCCTGATTCCAGATTCATCACTCTTTTCATTGTGTCATACTTGGCTTCTGAGTAATTGGCAAACCCTTTGACTGCTTTAGAACCTAGGATAAGAATTAACAGGGAAGATAAGCCAGTAGCAGGTAGAAGAAGAGGAAATTGGCCCCACCTTGGCTACATGTGAAGGTTGTCAACTCTAAATTTTGGTGTCATTCAAATTGTGCCATTGCAAAGATTTTCAAACTAAGAGTTAAACTGCTGGACTCTTAGATTCTTTCCTGATCTAAATCTATTGATTTATGTGGTGATCCTACTAACCTTTCTATATCAATATCAATCAATAAACATTCATTGAGCATCTACTTTATGCCAGGTATTGATTGTGAAATAAATAAACAAGTTGTGTGACTGTTAGGAAGTCATTTCCCTATTTCCGGTTTTATTTCTCTCATTTGTCAAATCAGGAAACTGGATAAGGTCCCTTTAAGTTCTAAAATTTGATGATGCTAGGACATAGCCTCTGACTCTTCCTGTTTCTCCCTGTTTTGGGTTCTTCTAAGTCAGAGTTGTGGACCCTGCAGCCTGAAGGTCACATGTGGCCTTGTGGGTCATCAGGTGTGATTTTTTTGATTGAGTCCAAGTTCTATAGAAAAAACCTTTTTATTAAGGATGTTCATTCTGTGAGGTTTAGATTTCATCAAACAAATGCACTTGAGGGCCACTTGTTGCCTCAAGGCTTCTATTCCAAGTCCTTCAGTGTGAGAAACAAATCAGTCTATATCGATGAAACTCATGGCCCAGGGCCCTTGGAAGGGGAGTGAAATCTAATTAGGAAACAGGGGTTCTAGAAGGTTATTGTCCATGAATTCTCTCATCAGGTCACATGTAGATACCATGTTCTTCCACTCTCCTCTATATGAAGTCCCAATATGCAAGCTTTGTAGACAGCTTCTGTCTTCACAAAGACTTCACAAAGTCCTTCACAAAGGACTTCACAAAGCTCCTATGTGGTCCTGCTACAAGGTGGCCATTATTATTCTGTAGGGAAGCTGCAACCCAAATACCAGCTCCAACCTGCTGAGCTCTTGCAAGAAGAGATAAAAATTGAAAAGCATAGAAAAAATGCTGAGCCAATCTGTTGAGACTCATTTTTATCGACTATGTATAGGACCTTCCTGCAGAGTTCATCCTCTCAAGGGTAGCCAAACCTTTCATCTTAGATACAACTCCATCTGTGGCACAGTGGAAAGAATGTTGTATTTGGAGTCAAAAGACCAAGTTTACTTGAAGTGTGACCTTGGACAAGTCACTGAACCTCTGGACTTCAACTTCTTCATCCATATGAAATAAGAGGGTTGCACTACAAGACCCCTGATGTTCCAACATGAAATAAATCTATGATCATGTATTTTAATTCAAGAGTTGTCCTTCGGCCTTTTACAAGTAGTAATTGGCCAGTCCGTATATATTGAAAATCAAAGATTCTAAACAAAAGCTCATGTTTCCAAAAATTTACTCTTCTGATCAGCAAACTGCCTCATTTTCTACATCTGTAAAATGAGGAGGTTGCCATTAGAGTAATTTCTGGTTCTGAATTTCTGACTTAGTAATTCTATGATCCTGTAATATGACGCTGAGAAACACAACCACCAATATGCAAAATAAATTAGCATACAACAAAATAAGGGAGTTTATCTCAAGCTGGGCAAATGGTCAGAATTCAGAAGACAATAAATAGGAAGCATCAGAAGAAATAAAGCCTACTGTGTGTGAGGGGGTGATCCTTCATAAGAAAATGAGCCTGATGAGAGATAGTTCCACACTGGCTAAAGTTGCATCTAATGTTGATATTTTATTTTTCCTCTCCTTTTTTTAACATCACAAAATCCTAATATCCTGATATTTTTGCACTGATTCCTAATCATGTCTGTCCTTGAGAAAGATTTAAAATCCTACGGTGCTCAAGACTAATAACAGTTTAACTCTCATTTCTTTACAGGGCCATTCATAGTTTAACAGTTGTAGAAGCCTTAAGCTAGAAGAATGAAACCCAAGGGGTAAAAATTAAAGAATAAAGAAAGGATTTAGGGGACATAGTGGGACCAATTCAGTTTAATCTAATAAACACTTCTGTAATATCAGTAACTTATAAATAAATATTAGCACCTTTATCTTACAGATAAGAATATTGGGGCAATGACTGACTTTCCCCACAGCTAGCCAATGTCAGAGATGGGTCCATACTATCTGAACCAATTATAAGTGGAATATGTCCTGGATTCAAAGAAAATTCATGTAAGATGCCCAATCCAACCATCTGTGATTCTTTTAATATAATGTATGGAGTCTGGGTTTCTGAATGAATTAGGAAAGCTGTGTGGGTAGTGACTTCCCCAGGGAGTAAAGCCTTCTTGCAGTGCTTTCGATCCTTTCAGAGTTTAGGCCCAGTAAAATGTCATAGTCTCAGAGTGCTCAGAGATATGCATACTTTGCTCCCCAGCCTGGTTTTGATACCCCCTAGGGAAATATGACTATACTAGAGGACTATGAAGCACAATTAATGTGAATTTATAAGCCTAGCAAATACCACATTCCCATTTTTAGAAAGTTTTCAGTGTTAACAGAGGTTTAAGCCCCACGCCAATGAGTTTGAACAATTATATCACTTTTTTATTTCTGAATTCTGGAAAGAATACTCACTCCCTTTCTCTTCTGAGCCAATCTCATACATTGGATTGAGAATGTTTCAATTTGTCTTTGAGTACAATCTCTGGATCCAGTATGGCCTCACAGATTTCTGTTTCAGATTCTCCCCAGATCGACTAGGTTGGACAGTTCTATCCATCAAGAATCTTGTCCTGTTCTTTCAGAGAATAACTATGTAGAGTGGAAAAAAAATAAAAGCAACATTTCAACAGTTCTCTTGACAGCATGAAAAGCAACCGAGTCATGCTAATTACAGACTTTGAAACATGCCAGTTTTCTAACTATCAATGCAAACATATTTTAAAATTCATCCTTCGATGCTGTCAATAATAGTTCACTAGTGTTTTAGAAATTAATTATGAGAACCCTTTTTCTTCTCTCCACTACTTTATTTCCAGAAGCTATTATAGAATCATGACGTTCTTGGGTTTTAAAGTACAGGACAGTTTCCAAAGGGAGAAATAACACTAGACCCTCCCTACACAGTAAGGAACTTCCCCTTCCTGGTGGTGGTCATTATATCAATTTTATTATAAACTGTGTCACATTGTAAGCCTGTGAAGGCCTTAGATGATAATTCCCCTAAGGATAGGAATGGAAGCCATAATTCATCAAAGTAGATAGAATCTTTCAAATGTGAAAACTTTCCTAAATCTGCTCCCCATACCCAACAGTTAAAAGTCCTTTGTCCACAGTGCCTTGAACATAATGGGGGCTTAAATACTTATTAACTGCTTGATTGGAACTTCCTACTCCCGTCCATTTCCTACCAAACCTATCCTTTTAAGTTGTTATTCTTGCATCCTAAAACTCTTGCATCTCCTCTTCTTGCCTCTATAGAGGTGGGAAGACGATGCATCAATATCACTTTCTAGGGTCTACAAGGGATAGGGCAGGGAAGGATCTCTGTGGGGGCTTTTTTCCTTTTTCTCTCTGAACATATCCTCTGCATAGAACATCACAAGAAATCTTTAGGGACTCAGAGTAAGTAGCCTGACCTGAATTCTGAGGTCTCACTGAATGGCAAATCGTTCTCCATAAGCCTTTTCGTGAGTCAAGTGTGAATCAATCAGAGACATATGGAGTAGATTTTCCTTTGTTTTGCATGTCAGTTTAAAAAGTTGTGGGGAGAGTAGGAGGGTTTTACAAAATGTGTTTGAGGTTTTGCTAAACTGAAAACATTTCATAAATAGTTGAAGATGTGAAATGCCCTTGGGCATTCACTGTGGTGTCTCAGTCTTTGGACAATTTTTTTTTCTCTTTAGAAAATACAATTTCTTAAAAATACTAGAGCATTTCCAGACTTCCAGACTGAATTGAAAAGGTTCATATTATTTTCCAGTTCTTCATGAAATAATATGCAGAATACCTAGGAAGTTAGGTCACACATGTTATTTCTATCATCACTTTATGGATCAGAAATGGAGATCTCACAGCTGCAATTCTATTTTCTGGTCTGGCTGTGCTTTCAAATTAAAATAAGACAAGATAAAACAAATAAATAGCATCAAGAGGGACCCGAGAGTTCATCTTGTTGAATTCCCTTAACTACACAACATCTCTTTCATTTCTCCCTTTCTCTCCACTCTCTTGACCACTTACTCTAGTTCAGGAATTTATCACTCTTACCTAGACTCTGCCTCCTGATTACTGTTCATACATTGTGTCATTGTCTTCTCTGATCTATCAATCCGTAAGCACTTATTAAGTGCCTACCATGTGCCAAGTACTAGGGATAGAGAATGGACATCTACTGGACTTCTATCATTGATATAGGAAATTTCTAGAGAGGAAGATCCATTCTGCTAAAGGTTAGCACCCCCTTTACAATTTATAGTCCTAGAGAATTTGCAAAGACCCTCAATGAAAGTTAAGTGATTTGCCCAGGGTCACACACCCCATATATAGCAGGGGTAGGGCTTGAATCTGGGTCTTCCTGTCTTCACGGCCAGCTCTCTAACTATTCAATCAATCAATCAATTTTATTAAGTGCCTACTATATTCTAGGCACTGTCCTAAGTGCTAAGGATAGAAAAAAAAAGAGGCAAAAGATAATCTCTACTCTCAAGGAGCTTGAAATGGAGGAGATAATAAGCAAACAAAAATATATAAAGCAAGTATTATACAGGTTTACTAGAAAGTAATTAACAGAAGAAAGGCACTGGAATTAACAGGGACTGAAAAAGTTTTGCTCTAGAAGATGGAATTTTATTTGACACTTAAAGGATGTAGGTCAATACCTGAAGTAGAGGAGGAAGAACAGTGAGGCCTGGGGGCCTGGAACTGAGTTATAGAATGTCTTTGTGGAACAGCCCAGGAGGCCAGTGTCACTGGATTGAAGAATACATCTTGGGAAGAAAGGTGTAAGAAGACTAGAGAGGTAAGAGGGGGCTAGGACATGAAGGGCTTTGAATGTCAGAGCATTTTATATTTGTTTCTAGGGATTATAGGGTGCAACTGCAGTCTATTCAGTAGGGGTGGGGGGTGAGGTTGAAATAGTTGGATCTGTGCTTTAGGAAAATCATTTTAGTAACTGAACAAAAGATGAAATGGAGTAGGGAGAGACTTGAGGCAGGGAGATCCACCAGCAAGATATTTCATTAATCAAAATGTGAGGTGATGAGGGCCTGTACCAGTGATGGCTGTGTTAGAGGAGAGAAAGGGGCATATTTGAGAAATGTTGCAAAAGTGAAATTGACAGGCCTTGGCAACAGATTGCATATGGTAGGGTGTGTGTGTGTGCGTGTGTGTGTGTGAGAGAGAGAGAGAGAGAGAGAGAGAAAGAGAGAGAGGAAGGGAGGGAGGGAGAGAGAGAGAAAGAGAGACAAAGAGAGAGAGAAAGAGAGAGAGAAGAAGAAGAAGAAGAAGAAGAAGAAGAAGAAGAAGAAGAAGAAGAAGAAGAAGAAGAAGAAGAAGAGAAGGAGAAGGAGAAGAAGAAGAAGGAGAAGAAGAAGAAGAAGAAGAAGAAGAAGAAGAAGAAGAAGAAGAAGGAGAAGAAGAAAGGCTCCCTATAGAAAGTGGCACCTAAATTAAATCTTGAAGGAAGATAAGGATTCTAATACACATGGGTGATGAGGGAGTCCATTTCAAACAATGTGGACTATAACCCTTACAAAGATCCAGAGGTGGGAGATGGATTTCTGAGTTCTGGGAACAGCAAATGATCAGATTATGTGGAATGCTGAATGCATGGTGGGAATGGTCTGTAAAATGTAGAATGTGAAGAGCATGAAATGTAAAGGACTCAGGTGTTAGTCATTTATTAAGATCTTATTATGTTTTAGGCATCATCCTAAGTTCTAGAGATTCAAAGATATGCATAGAAGAATGAAAAAGTTGGGTGTTATCAGATTGTGAGATGCCAAACTGAGAACTTCAAATCCCAGAAATAGTAGGAAGTCACTGAACTTTATTGAAAAGGGAAGTGACATAGCCAGATGTGTGCTTTAGGAATTTCACTTTGGCGTCTCCCTACTGATTCAAAGACCTACCATCAGGAATTAATATTCTAATGGGAACAACATGCAAACCACCATGTACATACAAGGACTATACAGAGTAGATAGCAACCTCAGAAGGAAAGACATTAGCAATGGGGTGGAGGTAGTGGGGACTGGGGGAGAGCCTCCTACAGAAAACAAGATTGGAGCTAAATCTTGATGGAAGCTGAGGATGCTCAAGAAGCTGAGATGAATCTAACCATGGGAGACACAAGATAAGACAAGAAGAAACAAGTTTTATTGTAGAGTCCTGGAAGGGAATAAAGTATAAGAAGAATGGAAAGATAAGAGGGAGGCAAGTTAGGAAGAGCTTTAAATATCAAAAAGAGGAGTTTATATTTGATCCTAGAGGTAATGGAAGCTACTAGTGTTTACTGAGTAGGTAAGTAACATGGTCAGATCTGGTCTTCAGAAAAAATTAACTTGGAAGTTGAGTAGAGGATGGAATGGAGTGAGAGATCCTTGATGCAGGGAGACCAGTTAGAAGGCTATTATGGTTATCTGGGTTAGAGATGGTAAGGGCCTGAATTAAGATGGTGGCTGTGTAAAGAGAAGGCAACTCATGAGAAGAGACACTCAAGATTGTTCAGAAGTGGAATGATATGTTTTAATTTTTGTTATAGGGTGATTATTTGGCAACTTCATGGAAGAGGGGTTACAGAGGGGAGAGATCTGAAGCACAGTGGGTCAGAGGGCCATGCTACTTTGCACAGATGACGGTACTAGCAGCATACAAGAGTATTTTCATAACAAAGAATTGCCAAGATTAGTAGAAGTAGCAGGAAATGGGTGTGAATGAAACACATTATTTCAAGCTGTTCATAAACTGAAAGAGTTTTTGTTTGTGTCCATTGGGACAATTATGAGCTAGGACATCTACAGTCCTTGAGGTTGGCAAAAGAAAGATCTAGATAGGTTATTTCTTATGAACACTGCATCCCTCCTCACCGAAACTAGGGGAATGGACAAAGGAAAGGGGTATAAAGATGAAGAGGAAAAGGAAAGTGAGGGGAGGGAAGGAGAGAACTGAAGACAAGATTGCAAAGATTTGTACTTATACATGCTTTTTATCCCCTTAGAAGTGAGGAAGCAAAATTAAGACCACCTAAAGAAGATTCTAGAAACTCCTTTTCCCATCACTTTTCCCTTCTCTCTTTCTACAGCTTTAGACTATTGACTATCCATTCTACATCTTTCCATAACTCCAGTCTAAATGTTTCAACTGTTCTTTTTTGCCGATTATCAGCGATCATCCTGGCCCCAGGCCTTTAAACTAGAGACATATCAAACACACATGCAGCCTGCAACACTCCCTAGTATAGCCCAAACCAAATTAAAGGGTAATTGAGAAATATATAACAAAGTACATAAAAATAAATCGAAACATAGATGATATTACATTTTAAAACTGTCAATATGAGCCCCACAGGGACCTTTATTTACAGTTTGGTGGTCTACATTTCTACCTAAGTTTAACACTACTGTATTATAGCAAAACCATTTAAATGGTTTCATTTTCAGACTTGTTACACCAAAGTTGCATCTAAATAGATTTACTCATTCTTTGAAGCCCTCCTGCCCAGTTTGTTCTTCTTCTCTTCACTCATAGTCTCTTCTTTCATCCCTAGCATGGTGTGCCTCAGACTAAGAGTCAGAAGACCCTGAATTTAATTCTCTCCTCTGCCACTTATGTAACCTTGAACAAGTTGCTTAACCTCACCATACCTCAGTTTCCTCATCTCTAAGATTGGATTGTAACATTCACCTTCGTCTACCACAGAGTGACTCTCAAGCTGAATGTACAACAGTGGAAAAAATAATCATTCTACAGTCACAGAATTTGGGTCCAAATCCTGCCTTGAATGCTTGTTACTTGTATGACCATGGGCTTTAGTTTCCTTTATGTAACATGAAGCTGTTTTAGTAAATAGTCTCTTAGAACACTTCTCACTCTAGTTCTATGATTTTGTGTATGTAAAGCACCAGTCATATAAATGTAAGCTGTTATCATCCCCATTCATTTTACAAAAAAGTTATTTTCTTCCCATTTACCATTATATAGCTTTCTTTAAGAAAAAAGACAATTTAATTGGTATAGGAAAATCTCATTGGGAAAACATTTTCTAACATAGGTCTAGAGTTGCCTTGATACTTAAAATCTTAGAGAGTACTCTGAGACACTGAGAGTTTAATGCCCAGGATAATGCAGAGAGCATATGCAGACAAATCTTAAATGCACCCTTTTTCACTCCAAGATCAGTTGTCTATCCACTAAGCCATGCTGATTTTATTACAATGCTTTTGGGGATAGGAACTGGACCTTCAATTTTACTAATAGAGAAGGAGTTCCTAGATGAGTAAATACTCTCTACCAATACAGGTTGGCATATTTTCAACAATTTATAAATCTTAGAGAGTTGCCTAAAGCATTTAGAGGTTAAGGGATTTCCTCAAGGTTACACAGCCAATATATATCGGAAGGAGGATTGGAACACAGGTCTTCCATTAGAATGTGAGCTGCTGGAGTGAAGATGCTGATTTTGCCTTTCTTTGTATTCTCAGTGCTTAGCAAAGTGCCCAGAAGATAGTGAGCACTTCATAAATTCTTGTTCAGCTGAACAAATGCGTGTTGACTTCCTGGTTTTGAGACTGCTCTCTATCCATAATGTCATATTGCCTCTATTATACAGTTAATGAATAGTTTCTCAACAAAAAATTTCTCTAGTCCAGGGAATTTACATGTAATGATTTTATGGCAGGCAATATCAACCTATTGGCAAATAATGGAATTATGTTATATAGTTATCATGTGTCAACATTTGGAACTTTTTCTACCATAACAGCAACATATTACATGACTTCCCTACACAGATAATGTTTAGCTATTTGTGATGCTAGCATGGTTATCCATTGAAATGACCACTCTCATCCCAATAAGCTGATATGACTTTTTCATAATAGATAGATAGATAGATAGATAGATAGATAGATAGATAGATAGATAGATAGATAGATAGATATCTTGGAAAGACATACACTGATATATTAATTTGATCTTGGAGTAGAGGGAACCATAGATTTCATCTAACCCATTCATTTTACAGATGAAGAAACAGAGAAAGACCCAAAGAGGTAGCATGCTTGTCAAAAGTCATACATCTAGAAAAAAGAAGAAACAAAATTTGAATTTGGGCCCTTTGACTTAGAGGTTAATTCTCTGTCCATGGACCCATGCTGATTTGTTTTTTTTTTGTTTTTTTTTGTTTTTTTTTCCCTCAGCTCTCCTCTTTTTCCCTCCACTAAAAAACATCTCCTACTTGCCTCTTAAATGACATATAGTTACCCCCTTCCATTTCCCCCTCTTTCCTCTCACTACATTTCTCTCTCACCATTTACCTTAATTTCTTTTAAGGTATGGTCCCATCCTATTCAGTTCAATCTGTGCTCTCTGTCTCTGCATGTGAATGCATGTGTGTATGTGTGTGCATGTGTGTACATGTGTATGTGTGGTCCCACCAACCACCCAGAAACTGAAAAGTTTTAAGAGTTAGAAATATTGTCCTTCCCTGTATGAATGCAAACAGTTCATTTCTGGTAGGTCCCTTAATACTTCTCCTTGCTGTTTAGTTTTGCATGCTTCCTCTCATTCTTGTGTTTGAAAGTCAAATTTTCTTTTCAGCTCTGGTCTTTTCATTAAGAATGATTGAAAGTCCTCTGTTTCATTGAAAGACCATATTTTCCCCTGAAGTATTATACTCAGTTTAGCTGGGAAGGTGATTCTTGGTTTCAGTCCTAGTTCCTTTGCCTTCTGGAATATCCTATTCCACGCCCTTCGATCCCTTAATGTAGAAGCTGCTAGATCTTGGGTTATCCTGATTGTATTTCCACAGTACTGGAATTGGTTCTTTCTAGCTGCTTGCAAGATTTTTTCCTTGAGCTGGGAGTTCTGGAATTTGGCCACAATGTTCCTAGGAGTTTCTCTTTTTGGATCTCTTTCAGGTGGTGATCGATGGATTCTTTCAATACTTATTTTGCCCTCTGGTCCTAGAATGTCAGGGCAGTTTTCCTTGATAATTTCATGAAGGATGATGTCTAGGCTCTTTTTTTGATCATGGCTTTCAGGTAGTCCCATAATTTTTAAGTTGTCTCTCCTTGATCTATTTTCCAGGTCAGTTGTTTTTCCCATGAGATATTTCACATTCTCTTCCATTTTATCGTTCTTTTGGTTTTGTTTGGTGATTTCTTGGTTTCTCATAAAGTCATTAGACTCCATCTGTTCCATTCTAATTTTGAGAGAACTATTAAATTCAGTGAGCTTTTGAGCCTCTTTTTCCATTTGGCTCATTCTGCTTTTGAATGCATTCTTCTCCTCATTGGCTTTTTGAACCTCTTTTGCCAATTGAGTGAGCCTATTTTTCAAGGTGTTAATTTCCTCAGCATTTTTTTGGGTCTCCTTTACCAAGATATTGACCTTTTTTTCATACTCTTCTTGCATCTTTGTCATTTCTCTTCCCAGTCTTTCCTCCACCTGTCTAACTTGCTTTTCAAAATCCTTTTTAAGCTCTTCCAAGGCCTGAGCCCACCCAACACCCCCCTGGGGTGTCTGGGGTACTGAGGCCCCGCCCTCCACATCTTTCCCTGATGGGAAAAATAAGTTCTCGTCCTCCCCATCAGATCCGAAGGTCGGGATCATTTGCATTTGTTGGAAAAAACTCTCCAAAGTCTTATTTTTCTTCCCCTTTCTAGGCATTTTCCCAGCCAGTTACTTGATTTCTGAGATTCCTTTCCACCCCTGCCTGGATCCGCCCCAGCTAGTGCTTGGCCTCTGAGATTCAAATGCGCTTTCCCGCGGCAAGCTTTAGTTCTGGCGCAAGGGTGGGGGCAGGGCCGCCTTCTAATCTTGGGCCCTCAGGGGCTTTCTGCAGAGACTTTCAGGAACGGAGGTGGGTGGGGGGGGGGGGGGGCCCCGCCTGCTGTGCTCAGCTCCCTTGGGGGTTTTATTCAGAGGCGTTCAGCAGTAGAGCAGGGTGGGGGCAGGGCCGTCTCCCCTACTCGGCTCCCTCAGGTTGGAAAGACCTTCAGTATTGAAGATCCTACCTGCTGCTGGGGGGATTCCTGAGTCCCGGGCTGTTGCCGCCTCAGCCGCCCGCCCACGCCTCTGCCTCCGCCGCTTCCTGCCCCCCGTCTCTGCCGCAGCCGCAGCCGCTTCCTCCCGAGGGGGCCCAAGTCACAGAGACACTCCGCTCCCCTCCCCTATCGCAGCTTTCTTTCTTACTGACCTGTAGCTTCTGTGGGCGGAGGGACTTTCCCGGATGCCGGAGCTTCCCCCGGAGCTTTCCTCTCTGAAGTCTGCTTGGGTCAGCTTCTCTGGGTCGCGGCCAGGGGTGGGGGGTGGGGTCCGCTTTCCGGGCTGCGATGGACCCCGGGGACGGCTCTCCAGGGTTCAGTGGAACGGAAATCTCTTCCCCTATGTTTATGTACCCCCTGCAGAGATTCAGAATTTATGGGGATCTCCTTTTACCTCAATTCCATGGGTTGTGGGCTCGGAGCTCGTAAATGTGCGTCCTTCTACTCCGCCATCTTGGCTCCGCCCCATGCTGATTCCTTAAAAGGCAAATGTTAAAGAGAAAAAAAAATTGAGATCTGAGTGTTTAATCTATTCAAGTGTAATACTTGAAATTGTCTATCTCATTTCTCCTATTAAATGAAATGCTGATTTGTTAAGGAGCTACCTTATTTTTGAAGTGACTGATGAAAAAATTTCATTTTTGTCTTCAGTTCTGACTTTCCCCTCACTTTTGTTTTCCCCATTCTAGCCTTGCATCTTGTCTCCTATTTTAGGCAACTTAGTTTGAAAGCCTGTATACTTCCTTAGTCCTGACACATTATCCCCCCAGCCCACCTATTATTTAGTTTGAATTTTTCTTGATGACCCAGTTCATTCAAATCTCACAATTACCAGTCCCTTAATTCACCTCTTCTGGTCATGCTTTAATCAAGCTCCTTTAACCAGGTGTATGGGGGTTTTCAGGGAGCAGTAGCTCCTCCAGAATGAGGGTTTGCCAAGCTCTTTTCAGGGATGTTCATCCACCTTTGGTATCCACCTTTTAATCAACACTCATGTGGCACCAAGCAGCTGTAGCATATGCAGTGGCCACACACTAGTAAAACTGTCTTAGATGACAAGTTAAACCAGTCTCAGGGTAACTGACAAAATTCAAACCCATTGGTGAGTTAGGGGGATGCCCCCCACACCCCAAGCATGTAATAACTTCCCTTCATGGATTGGGTGGAGAGAACAACTCAATCCAATGGTCATGAAGGCAGCTAAAGCAAGCACTGTGGAACACTTAAAGATTGGTTAGACATCAAAAATGCCAAGGTAATCCATGGTATCCTGGGCCATCACTAGTCTTCTTGACTTTTGTCTTGCCACTGGACTTTGATGACTCTGAAGAGAGATGAGGCTGATGACTTTGTGCAGCTCTGCCTCACAAATCTAATTCACGCACAAGTCAAGACAGCGCCTTGTAATGTCATTGGTCCTCTTCAAATCAGAGGATGAGCAACAGCTCATCCCTAGGTGTAAGTAAAAATCTATCCCCTCCAATTTTCTGTCGAAGACCTGTCTAAACAATCAGGGAGAAGGGGAGCAGGATGAAGAGATTGACAGGAATGAATGGAGGGGCTTCCCAATTCATCCCATAGAAACTGGACCTGAAATGACCCGGTGGTAATTCTACATTTCCTCTAATGAGTAAAGTATCAGGGCACTACCATATCTCCTCTAATCCAAAGCTACTCAATGAAGCAATAAAATACCTTTAACAGATGAATTAGTTTTATGAAGACATCCTTGTTTTATTTCTTAATCAATTTAATTTTTTCTTCAGCATGTATAATAAGTAAATATCTTTTATTTTGAAATGAAAGCTATAGGGAGGAAGTTGAGGTCCTTTCATGGAATTTAATTGAGTCCATAGGGAAAGAAGTGATTTATGATCACATTGACCAGAAAGAATGTCATTGTGGTTAGAATTTTTTTTAACCAGTTCCAGCTAAGAAATACCAAAGTATTTTATTCCTTATTTTATCACTGCAGACTGGAAAAGGAATGGGTCATAAAACAACCCAAGATTAAAGAAGACAAATACTTTCTTATAAAGCATTCTAATCTCTAATAATTAGTTTCTTTCCCCCATTTCGGGTCTCAGTGTTTGAATTTATTTTAATGTTCTATAGCTAAAACAGTTTCCCACTTTCTGACTTACTACATCCTGTCCTATACCTCATGATTAAAGAGCTAAAATTGTTCCCCAGGTAGGTTTCACTTGTCCAAGGAAAAATGCTGGATATGGAGTCAAAGGTCCTTACTTTGAATACTTGTTTTGCTACTTACTACTTGTGTGATTTGGGGTAAATCACTTAACTTTTTGGACCTCAATTTTCATATATGTAAAAAAATGGAATTGTTCTAGGTGGGCTTCTATGACCCCTCCGGTTCTAAATCTTGTTATTTAAGTCTGAAATCGAGAACTCTGGAATTCTGGAGGGAGCTTGTTGATAGACTGAATTTATCTGATGCCCAACTTGTACACGTTCTGGTATTATGTAAGTATCCCAGTGTTCAAGTTCATACAGCCAGAGTTTGGGAATTCAGAAGGTGCCACCATGACTAGCCTGGAGGATCTTATGGTGTTCTTTATCATTCCAGATAACCCTGCTTTGATGTTTTATCTTGATGTGGAGAAGACCCTGAATTCTTGAAGACTGTACTACTGGAGCATAGGCTCTGAAATGTTATACCATGCTGAAGAGACATCAATATGGACCTTGCAATAGATCATCTGCTTTCTAAGGGCCCTGATTACTCCATGGTGACTTTTTTGGCTATGGCAACACATGGAACAAAGAAAGTCATTAGTCATTTAAGGCCCTCTTCTTCTTTGATAGACACAGGGCCAGTGTTAAGGGGGGACAAAGGGTACTAAGAAACTTCTCACATAGTTTTTAGACTAGTAAGTTTGATATAACTCTTGGTATTTTAAAGGTGAAATCCTTGTCCAGTGATTACTGAGTAGACAAACTGCTCAGGGTCTAAGCAACCAATCTTGAAATTCTTTCTATAAGCAAAATCAGAAGAAAGAAGTCACACCTAAATGGAAGGATGGTTCATAGGAACTCATTCCTCAGAGAAGCAAAGCAAGGAGTTGTTAGAGTTGATTTTATCATAATCCTAAAGGCAACAGGAAACATTTTTGTGTGATATTGTTGCATCTAATGTTGCAATAATAATAGTAAGCATTTGCAAAAAGATCATCATGAAAATAATTAGTTTGCACAGCAAGACAAGTTACTGGGAATAAAAAGGAAAGAATTCCAGGAAGAAATCTTATATAACATTTTATAGCATTAAATATAGTATATTCTAAATTATTACCAAAACTGTAAAAGTATGATAATTAAATAGATAAACCAAAATTATATTAAAAGTTAATTATACAGAAAACAAATTAACACAATGGCCCCCAAAGTGTTAACTTATTCATGCACTCATTACTTCAAGATGAAAGTATGGATTCAAATTTTTTTCCAAAAGGCTAAAATTGTAAAGACTATGCTTCTCATCTCCCTTTCTCCCTGTCCTTTTATTAGTCTGATCACCAACCTTCTTATTATCGTAAGAAACACATTCATCAACTTAGTTATCCAGACATGGAATCTGTCTTTGACTCCTCCAAATTTAAAAGGCCATCCAATCGTAATCCATTTGTTCTCTAAATTTCTAAAATATGCTCTTTCTTTTGCATTTCAAAGTCAAATAAATCTCATATTCAAATCTTGATTATGGTAAATTTCAGATTAGTCTCCCCAGCTCCTTTGTCATTTGGAGAATTCAGGATCTGGAGTCACAGATAGCAGTTGAAAAACTGGTAAAGTAATTCAAGTATGAGAAATGAAGGTATAAATGTATATGGTGGTGAAAATGAAGAGATGAATCAGAGAGACATTTGAAAGTGAAAGGAACTTGCATGATCAGATATGATGGATGAAGCACAGCACTTTTTTCCCCAGCTTACCAATGTCTTTTTAAAAATACCCTACTCCCAATGTGTTCTTATAAGCTCTAGTATAAGCATATATGTATATGTGTAAACACACATCTATACTATATGTATGTATGTATATAGAGATATGTATTCATATATCATATTATATATATATATATATATCAATTTCCTAACCTCAGTGTATTATATACTAGTCAAACCACATTTGAACATTTAAAGCACAGTGCTGAATTCTGGAAGTCATATTTTAGGAATGATCTTATTAATTAGATAAGAAAGCAGCTATATTAGTGAAGAGCCTTAAAATAATCCTGCCTGATATTTTCTTGAAGGAATTGGAATAGTTTGTCAAAAAGAGACTTTGTAGGGACGCAGTAGATGTGTTCAAGTATTGGGGGGGCTGTGTGGAGATTTGTAGGAGAGGCTGCAGATGACAGAGCTAAAAATAATTGATGGACATTTCAAAGAGGTCTTTTTAGTCTTGACATAAGGGGAAAATATTTGTACTAATCATTAATTTCTCAAAATGGAATGGGCTGCCTTGGGAGATAATATGTCTTGCTGCCCTCTACCTGTATTCACTAAAAGTCTTTAAGCAAAGGCAAGATAAGCATTTGTAGAAGAAATTTTTGTTCAGGTAGAAAATTGGTCTTGATTTTCTCTCGTACACCTTCGAATTCTGAAAATCTTAGATTCTATGATTCAAAAACAAAGGTAAATTTGAAATTCCTAGTCTGGTACACTAGAATTGTGTTACCATTGATTAACAATGGCCGGCTGGAAAGCATAACTCACTGAATATCAAGAAATTTTGATTTATTCTTGATCCGGCCATTTTTTTAGCTGAGACTTTAGACAAGTAACAGACTCTCTGAGCCTCATTCTCCACACCCTCCCCCCATCTGTCAAATGTAGGAGTTTGACTAAATTATTGGAAGCATACTACTCACTTCCTAAAAGAGAGATGATGATGATCTCAGAGAGCACAATGAATAATGTATTTTTTGGACACAACCAATGAGGGAATGAGTTTTGCCTGACTGTGTATATCTGTGTGTGTGTGTGTGTGTGTGTGTGTGTGTGTGTGTGTGTATGTTTGTTACAAGAATTATCTTTTTCTTCCCCAATGGGGTAAAGGTTGGCACATAGTAGGTACTTAACAAAGACCAATTCACTGAGGGAGAGAAAATGAATATCCATTAATTAAAAATAAATTTTAATTTTAAAAATAATCTCTAAAAGTTGTGCACATTTCAATATGTTTATGATTCTAGGTTTACTGAGATGCATAATAAAATTCAAGTTACCAAACCAAAACTTTAAATCAGTTTATTTGTTTGCTTCTTAAACTAGTTTCCACAGTCAACAATTTTTAACCCAAAGAAAATTACATTTTACATGATGAAACTCTAGAAGATATTCTAAAGTAAATCCTTCCTCTAAAAATAGCAGGTTATGTGTTCCAGACTAATAGTAACCACATTTTTCTTTAACACAGGAAAACATTACCCAAGAACAAAGAGAACTTGTTTCTCTAGTGATGGTAACCCACACATACACAGTTGCAGTCTCTAATGAGGTTCTAAGCTACCAAGCATAGTTGTTCAGAAAAGTGTTAGGGTGAAAATACCAAGGTCCAATACTGGGAAAATTCTACCTCCAGTGGAAATCTCCTGTAAAATATAAACTTCTTGAAGCCAGAGATAGTTTTCATTTGTGTCTTTGAATTCTGACTGCCTGGCAAAGAGCAGTAAGTGTTTAATGCTTATTGTATTAAAGTGAAAAATGACCAAGAGGACCCATCTGTGATCTTGTGTCAGGTGATACCTTCTGAGAGGAGAGTTACTGATGTTACCCAGTACATTTCCACACTTTTCCATTGTTTATCCCTGTCTTCTCCTCCTAAATCTCCAAGAGGCAAATATATAGACCTTTGGTGTATTGAGGCTTTCCATAAGGAAGATTTGTTTAGAAAATGACACACAAAATCTGATGTCAAAACACTTTCTTTGTCCATGTGACTTTGGGAAAGTCTCTTCTCTTCCTCAGTCCTCAGTTTCCTCATTTATTAAATGAGATTGCTTGATTAGATGGCCTTTGAGTTACCTTACAGATAATAATTCTCTGTTGTTTCAAATTAGCCTCAAAACCACAGATTATCTAACAGTTTTGCCAGTCCCAAATTTGGTTCAACTCCAAGGACTAAGTTCTAAGGTTTGTAAAAGCAAAGTACTTATCTGGGTATTTCTCCTTCTAGAAACTTTTGTGATTCAGAAGCCTCAGGGCTAGATTATGTAAACCACAGTAGCTATGAATTCTTGGCCTCTTTGTTGGAGCTAAGGACCCCTGCAAAGGAATCACTGGAGGAAGGACAAATAGAATGGTAAAATCACAGGATTCAAGTTGGAAAGGATTTTAGAGGCCAAATCTAATGTAATCCAACCACTAACCTAATTTAACCACTGAGGCCCAGAGGAATTCAGTGGCATATCCAATTTTACCTAGTACGGAAATTGACACTCAAGATTTGAACCCAGGCTCTCTGATTCTGAATGAAGTGTCCAATTTGCTATATACCATGCCCCCTCTATTAGATATCTCTTTTAGTTCCCTGTACATACAGAGACTGAGATCTCTCTCCAACAAGGGCCCCCAGAAAAGTTAGCCCAAATTTTGGGAACTTTATGGGTCTGTAACCATTAAATCCATATTTTCTTGATATATTTACTTTTATAAACTAACCAGGGGAACCATTAGCTGGAAACAAATGTCTCTAATGAGACAGCACAGTAGATGAAGTGAAAATACCCTGCGCAGAATTTTGTATACTAATTCATAGGTTACCATACCACGAGTGAAGAAAGGCACATGAAGAAAACACATGGGATCTGGAAATATACATGCACAGAAAACATTTTATGTGAAGCACATGTGACCAGTGAACACGTGCAAAGAATCAAGCATACTCATCTGCCTCAGTCCTTGATCCATGCTTCTTCCTTCAGTTTTCCTGTCTTCTAGCAACAAAATTCACTGGTCATTTGGGTTGCATTCTATCCCCACTTAAACTATACTGATTTCTCTAGATGTAGAAGAGGAAATTCTGACGCTTTGTCTCAGTCAAACTGATTCCTGTTAAGGACCTTACACTGAAAAGGCCAAGGATACCCATTTCATTCTGGGTCATCTCCAGTCTTCCTGATATATATCTGGCCACCACACCTAAATGGCTCTGGAGGTGAAAGTGAGGCTGATGACTTTGCACAACTTTCCCTCACTTAAATCCAATTCACTTGCATGCTATGGCATTGCTTTCCTGAAGTCATATTCTTTTTCAAGAATGAAGGACAGACAGTAAAAAGAGGAAATTTAAACCAGACCAGAACAATGATTTGCTCAAGATCAGGCAGGCAGTTAATGGCAGAGTCAAGATTTGAATTTAGGTTCATTCAATGGACTCACAATATTTTTCACTCCACCATGTTGCCTTCCTCCTGTACCATGGAACAGGGTTGGAAAGGTGGCATGTACCATTGGAAGCATTCATGAAAGCCAGAACAAGGAAAATGGAAAAGCACAGCTTGTTTATTTGTGTCCTAGAGGCTATCTTTGGTTATTTTTGGAACTAGAGTGTCTCTCTAGCTCTACTGGTTACTTCAATGACATGAGGACTGGAGGAGGGGAAGGGACAAGAAAGGAGACAAAGATGCTGGAATTTTCATGGCAATTCAATAAACTGTTGGAAAACTTCAGTTTCTTTACAAGAAAATAGAGTTGGAAATTTTAAATGAAGTTAATAATAAATCAAGAAAACAAAGGCATAACAGTAATTGTGCCAAAGACAGAGAAGAAGACTGCCTCTCAAACAAGTGGATATTGATCCCACTATCATGTTCTCACAGTGTGAGTCATGCTGTTTTCTTCGGTTGGTAACATTTTGAAATAAGATTCATATTTTGCCCCATGGCCAATAATACTAAGCTTTTTAGTCAGAACAAATGTACACACTCCCTCTTGCTTTCTCTGTCTCTCTCTCTCTCAAAACCTATCCTTTTCCCTTCCTCTCTTTCTTTTTTCTCTCTCTGTTTTTCTCTGTCCCTCCCTATTAAAAAATGAAGTAGTTCCTGCTTTCAAGAAGCTTCAATTCTGTGATAGAAGACAACATGCATGTCCAGAACTGATATCAAATATATGCTCTGTAATGTATAACAAGTTTCTGGGTAATTATTTTATTAATTATGCTATTATATAATAAATAAAAAGGGGCCAGTGATACTCTCAATTGCCAAACACCCCTCATGGAACCCATTCAATGCTTATATGATCTTGGAAGTGTGGGTGTTCCTGAGGGTGACAATCAACTCTGATTGGTTAACAAGTAATGAGAGAATGAATATTATAATGAAAGGTGGTCTTATTCAAATAAGAAGCTGAGGGAATGTGGCTTTGACTACACCATTTACTTTCAGACCACCTTCAGTCATAGACAATCTACACAAAGGATCTAACCCTACCCAAGTCAGAGTAGAACACAGTGGGCCAGAATTCACCTTAGATCAAATTTATTGTAAGATTCTCTAATTGGGGGAAGGAGCAAAGATGGCAGAGTAGAAAGACACACATATGCTAGCTCCTAACACACAGTCCATAAAATACCTGTAAAAAAGAACTCCCAACAAATTCTGGAGCAGCAGAAGCCACAGAACAACAGAGTGGAGGAGACATCTGTTCCAGAGAGACCTGAAAAACTTACACCAAAGGTCCATCATGCACCCGACCCGGAGCAGAGCCCAGCCCTGCCTTGGCTGTGCAGCACTGAGAGGAGCAGATCTAAGCAGGCTTCAGGGGCAGAATCTCCAGCCGTAGTGCAAGTCCCTCTACCCACAATGCAAAGGTCAGTGAGAGAGCTGTTTTGGCTGGCCGAGAGGGGAGTGGGGTGTCTCCATAACTCAGGTCCCCTTGGGAGGCAGCAGCAGAGGCAGCAGAAGACAGGAGCTTCCAAAGTAGACAGGAGCTGAGATCCATTATTGAAGATCTCTGTGTAAACCCCTGAGGGAACTGAGTCCCATGCAGCAGTTCTGCCCCGACCTGAGCATCTGAATTTAATCTTACACTGAATAGCATCCCTGCCCCCACTGAAAGCCCTGAGGCTGGGAAGCAGCATTTGAATCTCAGACCCCAAGCACTAGCAGAGCGGATCTGGAGGCTAGGTGGGTGTGGAAAGGAATCTCAGAAGTCAAGTAACTGGCTGGGAAAATGCCCAGAAAAGGGAAAAAAAACAAGACCATAGAAAGTTACTTTCTTGGTGAACAGATATCTCCTCCCATCCTTTCTGATGAAGAAGAACAATGCCTACCATCAGGGAAAGACATAGAAGTCAAGGCTTCTGTATCCCAAAGATCCAAAATAAATATTCAATGGGCTCAGGCCATGGAAGAGCTCAAAAAAGATTTTGAAAATCAAGTTAGACAGGTGGAGGAAAAACTGGGAAGAGAAATGAGAGAGATGCAAGAAAAGCATGAAAAGCAGGTCAACACGTTGCTGAAGGAGACCCAAAAAAATGCTGAAGAAAATAACACCTTGCAAAACAGGCTCACTCAATTGGCAAAAGAGGTTCAAAAAGCCAATGAGGAGAAGAATGCTTTCAAAAGCAAAATTAGCCAAATGGAAAAAGAAGTTCAAAAGCTCACTGAAGAAAATAGTTCTCTCAAGATTAGAATGGAACAGATGGAGTCTAATGACTTTCTGAGAAACCAAGAAATCATAAAACAAAACCAAAAGAATGACAATAATGGAAGATAGTGTGAAATATCTCATTGGAAAAACAACTGACCTGGAAAATAGATCCAGGAGAGACAATTTAAAAATTATGGGACTACCTGAAAGCCATGATCAAAAAAAAAGAACCTAGACATCATCTTTCATGAAATTATCAAGGAAAACTGCCCTGAGATTCTAGAACCAGAGGGCAAAACAAGTATTGAAAGAATCCATTGATCACCGCCTGAAAGAGATCCAAAAAGAGAAACTCCTAGGAACATTGTGGCTAAATTTCAGAATTCCCAGGTCAAGGAGAAAATATTGCAAGCAGCTAGAAAGAAACAATTCAAATATTGTAGAAATACAATCAGGATAACACAAGATCTAGCAACTTCTACATTAAGGGATCAAAGGGTGTGGAATAGGATATTCCAGAAGTCAAAGGAACTAGGACTCAAACCAAGAATCACCTACCCAGAAAAAATGAGCATAATACTTCAGGGGAAAAACTGGTCTTTCAATGAAATAGAGGACTTTCAAGCATTCTTGATGAAAAGACCAGAGCTGAAAAGAAAATTTGACTTTCAAACACAAGAATGAGAAGCATGAAAAGGTAAACAGCAAAGAGAAGTCATAAGGGACTTACCAAAGGTGAACTGTTTACATTCCTACATGGAAAGACAATATTTGCAACTCTTGAAACTTTTCAGTATCTGGGTAGTTGGTGGGATTACACACACACACACACACACACACACACACACACACACACACAGAGCACAGAGTGAATTGAATAAGATGGGATCATATCTTAAAAAAATGAAGGTAAATGGTGAGAGAGAAATGTAGTGGGAGGAGAGAGGGAGAAATGGAATGGGGCAAATTATCTCTCATAGAAGAGGCAGGTAGGAGACTTTTTAGTGGAGGGAAAAAGAGGGGAGCTGAGAAAAAAACATGAAGTTTACTCTCATCACATTTGACTAAAGGAAGGAACAAAGTGTACACTCATTTTGGTATGAAAACCTATCTTACAACACAGGAAAGTGGGGGAGAAGGGGATAAGTAGGGTGGGAGGAATGATGGAAGGGAGAGCAATGGGAGGAGGGAGCAATTTGAAATCAACACTCTTGGGGAGGGACAGGATCAAAAGAGAGAATAGAAGCAATGGGGGGCGTCAGGATAGGATGGAGGGAAATATAGTTAGTCTTATACAACATGACTATTATGGAAGTCATTTGCAAAACTACACAGATAGGACCTATATTGAATTGCCTGTCTTCTCAAAGGAAATGGGTGGGGAGAGAGGGATGGGGAGAAGTTGGAACTCAAAGTTTTAGGAACAACTGTTGAGTATTGTTCTTGCTACTAGGAAATAAGAAATACAGGTAATGGGGAATAGAAAGTTATCTGGCCCTACAGGACATAAGAGAAGAAGGGGACAAGGGAAGGGAGGGATGATAGAAGAGAGGGCAGATTGGTGATAGGGGCAATTAGAATGCTCGATGTATTGGGGTGGGGGGAGGGGACAAATGGGGAGAAAATTTCGAACCCCAAATTTTGTGAAAATGAATGTAAAAAGTTAAATAAATAAATTTATTTTTTAAAAAAATGTTTCTCTAATTGGGTGGGGCAATCACTACCACTCAGTATGGAAAAGCAGAGGAGCAACCTGTACAAAGGTATGCAGTGGGACCTGGAAAGTCATAGATGGGGAGAAGCAAGTAAACTAGCAGAGCTGAGATGCAAAACATATGGTAGATAATAATTTGTAATCAGGTTAGAAAAATTGGTCTGAGCCAGCAAGCTCTTCCTAACATAGCTTTCAGTGCCAAAGAGAAGTTAGTATTTCTTCCAGCAGGCAAAAGGCTATAAGAAAAGGTACTTGATGAGAGTAGTGATATTATTGAACCTGTGCTTTAAGTATCAATTATGCAGTTGTGTGGAGGATGAACTAGTGAGGATGCATATTAGATGTAAGGAGATCAATAAGGAGAATAATGTAATAGTCAGGAAAGAAGTCATGAGAGTCTGGACCAGGGTAATTTTCAAATGCATAGAAGGAAAGACATAAATGTGCAATGTGTTGTGGAGGTAGAACTGACAAAAATTGGTGACTAAATGGCTCTAGTAGAGGGGATAGTAGAGAGAGGGAAGAAATGAGAATGATGTCAAGGTTTCAAATCTGAATGTCATCAATAGTAATAGGGAAGTTAGAAAGAATGGTTGGTTTGTAAAGGAGACAATGAACTTCATTTTGGACATGTTGAAATGGAGATGTCTATCAGACTTCCAGGTAGAAATGGCAGGAGGTAGTTAGTGATGTGGACTCCAAGATTGACATGGACACTGGATATGTAGTTTTGGGTATTATATAAAGAGATGATAGTTTAATCCAGGGGAACTGATGAGATTACACAGTGATCACAGACAGAGAAGAAGGCTCAGGACAGAGCTTTATGGGTATACAATGTATCACCAAGGCAATATTCACAGCACTGTTGGTGCCAGTGTAGCTCCCAATCACAAAGTATAACAGACTCTCCATATAGAAGGCAGAAGAAAACATTTATTCAGACACCAGAAAGCCACATCCCAAAACCAAAAAGTTAAATCTGTCATGGTAGCCAAGAAATCAATACACATTAGCACTGCTGGGGACAAAGTCATTCCCAAGCCTCCCCTGCCAGGGTCTTCTCACACAAACAAGAACCTTGCTGTGCATGCTGACCTGCATCCTCTCTCCTCTGCCCTGACCACTCTCACTAACTACCTCCCAGTTCTGCACTACCCTTCCTGTTCCACCCCTTCAGCAAGCTCTTCCCAACACATGTGATTTAGACTTCCTGATGATTTAAGGAGGTCACATGGATCCAGTAATGAATGGTAAAGGTCTTTTCATTTAAATTGCTATTACACACTCACATCAAGAGAGTATGTTATGAATGATGAGACAGCAAAGAAGACTAGGGAGTGATGATTGGGTAGGATAAAAATCAAGAGATAATCATGAAAACCCAGAGAAAAATAAATACACAAATGAAAATAAGACACCATTCTAAGGATTGAAAAATACAGAGATAAAAAAGAAACTTCTGCCCTCAATAAACTTACCTTATAATAAGGGAAGATAACACATGTAAGGCACAGTGGCCAAGGAGGGGTGATATGACCCGGGAAATCACTGGGATGATGAGTGACTTTACAGGATGATTGACAAACATGACCTTCCCAGGAGTGGCAATATTGTTCGGATTGTCATTCCCACCATTGGAGTAGAGAGCGTGTGGAAGCAAAAGAAGAAAGGGCAAATAGGATAGTGGAAGGAAGGAAGGAAGGAAGGAAGGAAGGAAGGAAGGAAGGAAGGAAGGAAGGAAGGAAGGAAGGAAGGAAGGAAGGAAGGAAGGAAGGAAGGAAGGAAGGAAAGAAGGAAGGAAGGAATGGAGGGAGGGAGGAAGGGAGAGAGGGAGGAAAGAAAGAAGGGAGGGAGAAACTTTATTAAGTTCCTTCAATGAGTCAGATACTTTAAAAATACTGGATTATTTGTTCCTCATAACAACACTGGAATGGAAGTGTTATTAATATCCCCATTTTAAAGTTGAGAAAATTGAGGTAGATAGAAGTTAATTAACTTGCCTAAAGTTAAACAGCTAATAAGTGTCAGAGGCTGGATTTGAATTCAGGTATCCTTGATTTTAGCCACTGTGCCTCCTAAATGCTTGGCATAAAGGTAGCAAAGAGAGAGGCAACTGGTAGTGTGGTGAATCTGGGTCTGAGTGGGGATAGTTATGTGGAACTCTTACTGACTGGGGCAAGCAGGTTTCCAGTGTGGGAAGAAAAACAGAATGAATATGACCAGAGAACAGCAAGAGGAGATATCCTGGACTAGGAGATGATCAATAGTGTTAAAAACTGGGAAAAGAGAAGGGAAGCCTGAGAAAAGATAGTGGATTCAGCAATTAAGGGGATATCAGCATCCTTGGAGAGAGCAGTTTCAGCTGATTGTCGGGATTAGAAACTAGACTAAAAAGTCATTTTTAAGAAGCAATGGAACATGAGGAAGTGGAGGCAATCCTGTTAGATGACTTTTTCTCTTGCTTAACAGTAAAGGAAAAAAAATGCTGCTAATTTTGAAAGTCTATTGGAATGACAAAACTTAAAGAGGAATTCATCAAATCAAAGAAGCAAAATATAGTGAAAATAGGCTAGTTTCAGAGTCAAAATCTGATTTCAAATCCTGCCTCTAATTCTGGGGGAATCACAAACTCTCTACTCCTCAGTTTCCTTGACTATTAAAATGTATTGAAATGGGAAGAGTAACATCTGTATTCTCTACCTTAAGAGTCTGTAGAAATCTCAAACCATATATATGTATATATATGTATGCATGTATACATATATACATATATATGTGTATATATATATTTGAGTTATTATCATTAAATAATCATTTATCCAGAATTCAAAGTACTAAAACATTGAGATAGAGCCAGAATTTTTAAGGTTATAAGAACCCCAGGTTAAATTACATTCACTCTAATTTGAATATTATACAAGTTTTATCATATTCTAATTCTTGTATTCTATTGTATTCTAATTCTCCCAATATGGCTAATTCAAATATGCTAATTACTCAATTAACATGGATATTCAAGTAATCAGAATTCTCCGTTCTCCAAACATCCTAGATTGACACCAATGTAATACTCATGCTCTTGCAGAAGAAAAGGCAGAATACTGTAATGCTTTTTCCCCCTTCAGTGGTTTTTGTGTTCCTATCACTTCTATGAATGTCCCTTTTATTGCAAAAGAAATATTTCCAAATTCTTGAAAGGGAAAAATGTATTGATTTGATTTGTCTCAGTGTTTGAAAAAAATCAATAACTTCCATTGCTTCTAGCAAGGTCGTTATAATTTTTAGTTTCTCTAACCGGCAACAGTCAGAAATGGCATCAGTTTACTTTAGGGGCATTTTAATTTTTATTAATTCATCAGGCCAAACCACATTCTCCAAGAAGGGAAATGAAACAAAAGTGTATCATCACCAAGATTCATAAGGCTTTTTGTTCCATAAGGGTTGTTTTGTGTCAGTTAAGGTTTTCATTAAATTGCTCAACCCAAACCACACTCTGTGGTATGCTATTAGGCCAGGTCCAAACTTTTTTTCCAAATTAAATTATTGTTTCTGAGGGAAGAAGTTGAGTTTTGAACAGATTCTTAGGCTTTCATCATTTTTTTTCATAGTTGACCTTTTTTGGGAGGGTAGGGGAGAAGGAATGGTGGAGGAGGAACGTGCAGCTTATCTGTTAAATTCCAGCATTTATAACTGAAGGCCAAGTTGTTTTAAGCAGGTAAAAAAAGGAACATGTTTTCAAGCAACAAGAATGACAATAATTAAGGAAAGCAGGAGAAATGTCCAAGAAGTTTGGCAACAACCATAATAGCAAGGACAATTAGAACTGACAATGCAAAAATCCATGATAGATAACTTCTAATTCTATAGAAAGCAATAAATACAGTTAGGGAGGCTTCAGCAAAGAACTTTTGATGAGTACCATAAAGAAAGGAGGCTAGAGGCTGCATAATATAATTTCTACCACAAAGAGAGGAATAAAAGAGACTGCCTTAAACTGGTTATAGATAAAATGCTACAATGGTCAAGAAAACTCAGAAGACTCTGCCATGTTGAACTTTTTTTTAAGTATCCTGATCTATAAAATGGGTATAATGACTTCAGTCCTAGCTCCCTTATAACATTGAAATGATCAAATGAACAAATGCATAGAAAGGCATTTTGTAAACATAAAGGCATAGTTTTATAAAGGTTTATCTATGTAAAATACAAGGTATTCTACAGAAGGGTATGTCCACCTGACCTTTCAGTTAGTATTTACGCAAGGAAAGAATAGTACCATGAATGAATAGGTTGGGCAGTGCTGCCCTACTTATAAACCAGTAGAGTGGGATAGGCACTGTATTTTGAGTTCGATCCAGCTTTGAATTCTGACTCTACTGATTCCTAACTGTGGGATTTTGATCAAGTCACTTAAATATTCTGGGCCTGTGTCCTCATACAAAATTGGGGGAATCTGGGACTAGATGACCTTCAATATTCTTCCTAATTCAAAAACCTATGACTAGAACATGATTCTAAAAACTGGTAGTTGCCTCTCAGTACCATCCCACAAGATGAGCCCAAAGGAGACAGTTTTGCCTTAAGACAGATACTCTTATAAGTAGAAGATTGAGGAGAGCCTCATACCAAGCAATGCAATGAATTAACTTATGAGAGATGGAAAGAACAAGGGAGATTTACTATAAAAAACGTAGAGTTTAGCTGAGACATTTGAGGGGATGAAAGGATGGGGACTCAGCCTGGTGGATACAGGACTGGCCACAACTCTGCTGTTTGGGGCCTAGATTGGTTTGTTAGCAGAGAGAGGAATAGACACATCTTTGGGTTGCATGGAAGATTACAATTGCGAAACTATGTGGTAACCCTAGGGAATCTTCCCTTAAGTGGAAATCAGTATGTGCTTCATTGGTGTTTTAAGATAAAATACAAACTCTTCAGAGCCATTCTGTCATTCTGGGGACAGATTGACTATCAGTGGAGAGAAGAGCTGACTTAAGAAAGCTTAGGGAGTAGCTGGCGGAGAACAGTTGAACCATGTGGGCCTCTGGGGAGTCTTCATTTATAAATGTTTTCCTTTGCTTTTAGGATCAAGCATAAAATCCTCTTTTTGGCATTTAAGAGCCTTCACAATTTGGTCTATCACTGAGAACATTCCATCTGTGATCACTGAGCCTTTTCATGGGCTGTTCTGTCTTCCATAGCTGGAATACTCTCCCTCCTTACTCCCATCTCTTAAAATCCCTAATTTCTTTCAAAGTTCAGAACAAATGTCACCGCCTGTGTAGAGTCTAACCATCCTGATTCCTCCAGCAACTAGTGTTCTTCTCCACCAAATATCCTGTGTTTATTGTGGATATTCTTAGGAGAGTATATTCATGGAGCAACGGATAGAGAGCTGAATAGAGAGTTGGATTCAGAGCCAGGAAGAGCAGTGTTCAAGTACTTCCTCTGATACATATTGGCTGTGTGGCATTGGTTAAGTTACTTAATCTCTCAATAATATAGCCCTTCCTAAGACTATAAATAGGGTATCCATTTCAAGGGAAAGTGATACTTTTCTGTCCAAATTTTCAATTGTATCTTACCTAAACCTCTTCTTTATTTTTATTTTTTGTTTAGTTTAGTATTTAGTTCAGTTTCCTTTGCCCTGTCTATGAAGTGGTATTGTGGATACACTGCAGGACTTTGAGTCAGGAAGATCTAAGTTCAAATTCTGCCTCAGACATGTATATATATAGTAGCTTTATAATAATGGGGAAATTACTTCACCTCTCAGTCTCAGCATATTCATCTGTAAAACAGGGATAATAGCATGTCTCTCATGGGATTAAATAAGATTATATATGTCAAATACTTTGATTAAACTTTAAGCATTATGTAAATGTTGGCTGTTATTTGGAATAGGGCTTCCAGGGGAGAAACCTCTCTCTACTAATGAAAATGTAGAATAGCACCTTTTCTGTTATTTACAACCTTAGAGAGTTGCCTAGAGCAGTGGTGTCAAACTTGAATTGAATTGAGGGGGAGGGGGAAAGAGGGGGAGAGAGGAGAGAGGGCAGTAATCCATATATATTGACTTCATTTAAAATGTAATGTTACCTATTTTCTAAAGTTTTATTTATTTTCTTAAATATTTTTCTATTGCATTTTAATCCAGTTTAGGCTACTAGAGAGTACTGTATCAGCATTAGGATTGAGGGTGATTGGCACCTCTGGCCTGGAGAACCGAGAAGTTAACTAACTTGAACAGATTCATTTAGGCAAGGGTAAGACTTAAAACTCAGGTCTCCATATCTGAGGCTACTCTCTATCCATATGGCATGTTGTCCCTTGTCAATTGTCACTCTCACCACTACCACCATCATCTTCATCATCATCATCATCATCATCATCATCATCATCATCATCCTATAAGCTTCTTGAGATTAGCACCTATGTTATTTACACACCTTTATATCAGCAGCACCCAACACATGCCTTACATACTAAGTTCAAACTTCAAAAATATTGGTTGAATTTAATTTGTTCACTATCCCAGATGAGTTAATAACATCATTTGAGCTTTGGAGTGGTTGTCCTGGTAAGAAGATCAACCCGAGAGGGCTAAGTACTTCTCTTCTTATAGGATTCAAGGATTTTCACTTTTAAGAAAGGATATGGCATTTCTGTCAGAGCTCACTTTAAATTGCATGATAACTCTGTGTTGGAGCTGACTAGGTAAGATTGTGCTTTCATCAAGGGTGTTTTATATCATAAATCATTTTTTAAAACAGTCTATTGAATCATATTATCTTTATATTGCGTTACCAGAGCCAGAATCAAATGGGGCTCAGCTGCCAGTTGCTGGGGTTACAGGTTTCCACAGTTGAGGCCAATATTGACTGAGACTTTGCCAGTTCCTGAGTCTTTTGGCTGCTGGTTGGGTTTGCTCAAGGAGATGACAAGGCCTCTGGATTTGCTTTGGGCAGATCTGAAGCTGAATTACATGCCCTCAAAGAACCTTCTTTGCAAAAACTAGCTCAATCGACCCTCTGATTGTATGTGCCTATGTATATGCATGTAAAGCTCATCTTAGGCTAAGTACTGGAGTAGGCAGTCCTTGCTTTACCTAAACTTTTCTTAACCTTTCTAACATCATCATTCCTCCACTTATTTTCACTTTATCTCTAACTCCTAAAAAAAATTATGAAAGATCATCTATCACCTTATTTTCCACATTTTAATTCAATAGTACATTGTACAGCAGTCTTAGCAAATGTCTCCATACCTGTCCCTTCCCTCTGCATTTTCTTTTGTGGCATAGTATATTGTAGTATGGATTTGGAGTCAGGAAGGCCTCAGTTCAAATCTTTTTCCAGTATTTACTGTTTCTATTATTTTTGAAAAGTACTTTAATGTCTGTGAGCCTCAGTTTTCTCATCTGTAAAGTGTGGTAATAATATCTTTCATATCTGGTTCACAGTGTTACTGCAGGGTCAAATGAGATTAGATAAATAAAGCACTTTGAAAGCCTTAAAATAATCATATAAATGTAAATTCTTAAACTACTGGCAAAGGTGGGAATAGAACTCCTGAGTCTAGGGCTCTATCTACTACACTATGATGCTAATGTTGTTTTTTTTAAATTATTATTATTAAATAAATAAATAAAATTATTATTATACTATATATATTATATTAAATAAATAAAAATTATTCCTCTTTGTTTTATGGAGTTCAGACAGACTGGTCCTTGGACAAGTAGCTATAGTATAATTGTTATTATCTATTTGTAATCAATGTTTTGTGGATAAAATAAAGTAACAGGAGATAAAATAGCCACTATTTTGTATTTGAATAAAAGCACTAGTTTTAAACTCATCTTCTGTAGCCTCATTGAAAGTATTCTTGCTATAACTGTCATAGCAGATAGAATTGTGGGGATGATACATAACACATCCCATTTCCACATTCTTTTGAGTTCTTCTGCAAGATCTCTGTATTTTGAATATATGTTGTTCAATGTAGCTTGGAGATTAACAAAAATTAAAACTACGGTAAAATCTATTAAAAATACTGTTCTTAAAATTTTTTAAGGATCAAAGTTTTGTCTGAGAGATTTGGGCTATAGCGCAGTCAGTGATAATACTCAGATTCCCATACAGCTTATTGGTGGGGTTCTCAAGGATTTATAGCATAAGAATTTGTTAAGTGTTGGTCCTTGAAAGATAGTGAGGTTCTGGTGTATAATTCTTGCTGATAAGCCATGTCTTGACAAGCATTTGTTATATTTTCAGCCTCCTATAGTTCTAACCATGACAACAACCACAAAATATGCTATTGTATATATGACCTAAAAATCTTCTTACATGTTCTGCCAAATATTGTGGAAGATTACATTTGTTCACGGCATTTATGGCAAATCTCAACTTTTGAAAATTACTGTATTTTTGTCATAATTGGTCAGCTATTTGAATTCCTGCCATTAAACTCAAGGTCTTTCCAAAATTCCTGTCTAAATTTGCCCATTCGTTTACAAAATCATTTGAGAATTCATATTATTTTGTCATTCATTTTATTATCAAGTGTAATTTTTACTGTTATATTAAGTGATAATCATCCGTGACTTCAGTTTCGCTGACTTCCTCTCTTTATATTTTAGCAACTGCTCTTATTTTCTCTAACCTAGGCTTCGGTATGAAGTTATCTCTTATAGTTAGCCCACACTCATTGTCAATACATAGTTATATGACCTAAAGCAAAGGGTATCATTAATAAAAAGCAGTTTGAAACCCTTGACTATTAAAGATCCATTCCTAATTTTACTCATCACTCCATAAACATTTAACAAATCTTCTATGTGTAAGGCACTGTGTTAAGCTCTGGGGATACAAAAAAGTGAAAAGTGTTCCCTTCCACAAAAAATCAACAGGTAAATAGCTAGGCACAAAAAAAGATGTATTTAGAAAAGATGGAAAGGAATATAAGAGGCTTAGACAAGAGATCAGGGGACCAGGAAAGGCCATATACAGAAAATTTTCTTTAAGCTGAGTCCTGAAGGAAAGGCCAGAAAAACTAAGAGATGATGGTGGGGAAAAGCTTTACAGACCTGGGGAACAACCAGCACAAAGGCATGGAAATGGGAAATGGAGGTTTATATTCAAAGAGCTGCAAGGAGGTCAGTCTTGCACATGGAGAGAAGGAAAGCATAAAATGATTGGAAATGTAGGGAAAAGCCAGTGTAGAAGAACTTTAAATGATAGTATTATACCATAATAAAAGTATTCATGTTTCATGCACATTTATAGTTGCCTTCCTCAGGAGTCAGGAAGCATTTCTTAAAGGCAGGCTACAAGTATTTCTCTTTGATTCTTGGGTATTTTCCCTTCTTATAGCACTAAACTATGAAGGAATACCACCCTCTCTTATTCTCCCTGTCCATTGTTTCAGTCAGCCTGAAATCCTCTACTGCCTTGTATATTTCTTTGACTTTGATGATTTGTCAAATATCACAATGACTATAGTGCAAACCAAAGTGGGTGATAACACTACATCCCAAGTTGTAATTTCAGAGATCCTACCAGGCCTTCACAACCACTTTAATGATGGTCTCAGCGTACAAAAAATGCCCACTCTAAATATCCCTAGCTATAATTCTCTTTCCCTGTTATTGCCTTACCCACTCCTTCTGCATCATCTACCCCTCCTATGTGCCATGGTTTGGGCTTTAAGAATATTATTATTTGAAGGAGATAGCACACTGATCTTAGGGTCAGGAGGAACTGAATTCAAATTCTGCCTCAGACAGTTACCACCTATGTCACCTCACCTCTCTAAGCCTCAATGATCTCATCTATAAAAGGGGATAAAATAGCACCTACTTTATAGAGTTGTTGTGAGGGGGGAAATGAGATAATATGATACAATACATATCAAAACAGTATAATATTCACTGTCACTGTTATGTGCTAAGGGCACAGGGATACAAATAACAAAAATTAAGACAGTCCCTTCCCTCAAAAAGCTTACAATTTAACAGGAGAGAGACAATGCACCAAAGGAAGCTGCAAAGAGGTGGGGGAACAACATGGTACGGTACCCAGTCGGGGGACATCCTGTTCTAACCAATTCTAACCAGAATTTCATATGTAAAGTTCTTGGTAAATAAAAATAATAAAGTGTTATATAAGTCCTAGCTATTATCATTATCATCATCATCATCATCATTCTTTTTTCTTCTCCCCATTCCATTACCTGTTATCTATCCTTAACTATTTCCTCTCTCTCTCTCTCTCTCTCTCTCTCTCTCTCTCTCTCTCTCTCTCTCTCTCTCTCTCTCTCTCTCTCTCTCTCTCTCTTTCTCTCTCTCTCTCTCTCATTTCCATTTCTGTATTAATTTCCACATCTCTCTTCCCCTTTCCCTCTTTCTTCTCCCTTTTAAATTTATGTCTATTTTCTTGATACTCTCGCACTCTGCGTTGCCCGGTTGTTGACTTTATACCAAACAAAGTTCTGTAATTTTAACTATAGTACAAAGGGGTAGAAAATTAATTGGACTTAGACAAACTCTAATAAAACATTTTAAAAAGAAATTTACTCATCGCTTTCAAGATCATACAGTAACACTACTGTTAGGCTATAGCCATGGAAAATCATATAAAGCTTTAGCAAATAAAAATCAGTCATAAACAAAAAGATAATTTAGATAAAGTGGAAAAGGAGAAACTGTATAAAGAGACTGACGTGGATAAGGGAACTTGTCAACTAGCTGAGAATTTTGAAAAGATGTGAGCAAAAGCAGATAATGTGGAAAAAAATACAACAAAGTTGATATAAAAAATGAAGCATAGCCCTGGAAGATTATCTTTGGAAGCATTAAAGTTATAATAAGCTCAGACTGCCTACAAATGATAAGGACAAAAGTGGGGCTTTTTTATATTTATGTTGGAAGCAGGAAGAAGATCAAGGAAGGGATAGGACTACAGCTTGGGGTTGATGGGACAATGATGACAGATCAAAGAATGATAAATTTAGAGCTAGAAGGGATCATTGAAGTCATCTAGTCCCATTTCTTCATTTTACAGATGATGAAACTGAGGCCCAAGGGTTAACTTTCAATAGAATACTTTCAACAATTGTGGCAACTTAGTGACTTATAAGAAATCCTGACATAGAAAGATGGTAGATAAAAGGAAGACATATTTTTTATTTTGCTTCTTTTGCCTCAGCTAAGAGTAATCTTTAGACTACTTGGAAAGAGATTTTTATAATGGCTAACATTATTTTGTTGGGTGAATACCAAGCTAGGTAAGGAGATTTTGAGAGAACCCTTAGCTACTCTCAGTTAATTCAAGTCAGCAGGCTAAGATGAGCTAATTCTTAGGATACCAAAAAAGGATCCATTAATGGATTCATGTCAATTTGGAGGAACAGCTCTGGTACACTTACCAAATTTTCTGACTATATAAAACTGGGAGGGATAACTGATGCATGCGATGACAGAGCTAAGATATGAAAACCATCTTAGATAGAACAATGAACTGAATCAAATGAGATGAAATTTATTTTTATTTCATTTTTATTCTGAACTTAATACTAAAAAATGAAGAACATTTCCTTATACAAAAAGAAACAAAAGGAGAGGATTGTTTATACAACTGTGAATTTATTTGATATCACTTGCTTTCATAAAAAGTATGTAATATATTCAGCCTTTTACTTTAAAAAATGTCCTGCTTATCTGTGCTTTCTTATAAATGACCTTCTATACTCCTCTATACCCCTTCAAAAATGTTTCAGTATTTCTCTTCTAATATTCCTCTATAGTCTTCCCTGAAAAGGTATCCCAAGCGTTAAGTTTTCTTCTGGGTAAAGTTTGGGGAAGGGAATTAGAAATGATTCCACAGTTAGAGGAGGAAATTGGAAACAGAAATTGAGGATTTTAAGCTGTTTTGCTATTTACCACCTACACAACACAGCCCTCCCTCACTCAAAACAAAGTCAAGTGCAAGTCATGTCATCATTTCTCTGATGGTGTGGTCTTCTTCAGCAACAAAGGATGAACACACACACACACACACACACACACACACATACTCAACATTGGTCAAGTCATTTAATCTCCGGGGGTTTTAGTTTCCTCATCTATACAATGAGGAGGTTTGATTAGATGACTTCGAAAGTCCCTTCTACGTCTAAATCTATGGTCCTGTGAAAGTACCTAAGATCTTGAGATAACTGAAGAGCAAGGCATATTATTAGTTGAAAGAATTAGTGATGCTTAGAAATCAAATGATTTTTTTTTTGCAAAGTACTTTGTAAGCCCTAAATAGTAAGCTATAAATGTCAGCTATTATTAGACTAGCTAAAAGAAGCCTTATTTAGAAGATGAGTTATCTTGAAGAATTCAAAAGACTTCCATAAAGAAGCTATATTACACTTATTCTGCCTGGATTCAAAGACCTAGGACTAACAGAGAAGGGGAAAGAAATGAATGTTCATATGGTACCCATTATGTGCCAAGCACTGTGCTAAGCTCTTTTTATAAATGGCATCTTATATGATCCTTATAACATTGGGAGGTAAATGCTGTTATTATCCTCATTTTACAGTTGAAGAAACTGATTCAAACAAATGTTTAATGACTTGCCCAGAGTCACATTGGTAGTAAGCGTCTGAAGCCAGATTTGAACTAATATCTTCCTGAATCTAGGCCTAGTATTCTATCTACTATACTACCAGGTATAATAGGTACAGTTTCTAGAAAAGGAGAAATTCTCACTGTTTCTAAGTATTTCCTCTCACAAATCCATCTTCCACACAGTTACCACAATAATCTTTCCCAATGCCTACATTTGATTACTCCACTATCCCACTCCAAAATCTCCAGTGACTCCCTATTTCCTCTGAGACAAAATCTCAGCCTATCAGTTAAACCCATCAACGACCTGACTGGAAGCTAACTTTCTGGCTTTATTTCATATTTTCCCTTCCATCTATGTTCCCAGCCAGACTGGACTACCTGCTGTTTCCTGAACTCAAGCATTCCATTTCTCATCTCTTTGCCTTTATAGAGGTTATCTCCTATTCCAGGAATGACTTGCCTCCTTACTTACCTCTCATTATATTCCTTATATTCCTTCAAGACTCATTTTAATTGAATTCAAGTCCATAAACGTTTAGGTGCCAATCAACAACAAAATCATCCCTAGCTTCAAAAACCTCTATGAGGAGAGACCAATGAAATTGAGGAGGGAGAGGGAGCAGGTAGAGGTTGAGCAATGGATATATATGGGTCACTAAATACAAAGGATTTTTGTTTATTTTCTTTTGATTTTCCACTTGGACTTTTGATTTCATCAGTGTAGGGAACTCTGGAAATTCCCTCTGCTTATGGAGATTGGCAACTCAAATGATATTACAGTAAGTAGATAGATTATTTCTAATCCCTCAAAATTTTTGGAATGCCTGGAAACTCTGTCCTAGTTGTGCCACCTCTGACCAAGAGATACCATTTCTTTAATAAAAATGTATTAAGTAACTTTCTGGTAAAAGTAATCTTAAGACAGTAAAAGTAGATCAAAGCAGTGCACAGGAGTTAAAAATAATGTGCAAGGAAGTTCCCTGAGGATCTTGTGTTCCCCAATAGAATGTTCAATTTATTGCTATATATTCCTTACTCAAAGAATCCACAGCAAAGTCCCATATCAACCCACCTAGAAACTGCCCCAGTTCTGTTAAAGAGTGCCTTCACTCACAAGAGCCATAACTGGTATCTAAGATGTCGAGTTTAACCCTATCTAGCCCACCACAGACTTACATAGAAAGGCAAATGATGATTCCTAACCAAGAAATCTCTTTCTCGTTGAACCAACATCGTCTCAATAACTCGTTCTGTGTAGAATCAAAGCTCTGTTTATTCCTTAAGAACTATGGAGACTCTCTTCTTTTTACTAGAGGTGTGATGGATCAAGAAATTACTTTATCTCTCTCAAAGTTCTAATGTCTAAACTCTTGAATTCTGGAGTACTTGAATTTGCTGCTACCGATGAGGCAACCATCAAGGCTAGGAGTCCTCTCCCTGCCTAAATGGGCCTGCTCTACTTCTGCCATGTATTTCCACAGGAACTCTTTTAGTGCTCTTACCATTACCATCTCTTGAGCTGGGGAAGATCACTCCAAGTATCCATTGTCTCTGACTGAAAGTATATACATGCAGCTATATTTTTCTGAAGGAATTTTGTCTATGTCTCAGTTGCTACCTGTATTTGGAAGCTGTGGATATTTTCTCACTCCTCATGTAACACCAACATGGGGAGAGAGAAGGTGTCTTTTGGCCTTGTCTTCTTTGGAGAATCTCTGTGTTTCATCTGCTACCTTCTCTTGACCTGGAAAAGTCCACGCTCAGAATCTCTCTTCTCTGGCTGGGTAGAAGCATATGCCACTTTGCCATATTCCTCTGTTCCAAGGCAACCGTTTCATACTTGATCAGAAAATAAATGCTTTCCAATTCCCAGGACCAGGTTTAGTGCTGACTAGTCTATCTCCAAAAGGCAAAAATGAAGATCAAGAGTTACATAAGTCTCCTCCCCAAACTCAGAATTAGAATTTTGAGAGCACTCATTTTTTTTGAATGGGAGAACAGCAAAGTGGACTAAGGAGTAGTCAGAGAGGTAGGAGGAAGCCACTCACCCCCAAACCATCCCCCCACCCCCACCCCGCCGCTGAACAAACAGGACAGTATCATAGAGGGCAGACCAAGGGAGAGGGTGACTTCTAAGAAGAGGATATGACAGTGTTAAATGCTAAAAACAAGTCAGAATGAGAACTGAGAAAAAAGTCTTTGAATTCAGAATTTAAAAGATTATTGGCTGTAGAATATAAAATAAACCTACTAGTATTTTTATACATTACCATCAAAGTCCATCAGGAAGAGACAGAGAAATTCCATGTCAAATAACTGCAGACAATATAAAATATTTGGTAATCTAACTGCCAAGACAAACCCAGGAACTATATGAACAAATTACAAAACACTTTTCACACAAATAAAGTCAGATCTAAACCACTGGAGAAATATCCATTGCTCTTGGATAAGCTGAGCCAGTATAATAAAAAATGATAATTCCACCTAAGCTAATCTACTTATTCAGTGTCATACCAAACTACCAACATTATTTTATAGATCTTGAAAAATGTATATCATAAAATTCATCTGGAAGTATAAAACATCAAAACTTTCAAGGGAATCAATGAAAAAAATGTGAAGGAAAGTGACAGATCTCAGCACTAGACCTTAAACTGCATTTATTACAAAGTGGGGCAGCTAGGTGGTGCAGTGGATAGAACACCAGTGTAGGAGTCAGGAGGACCCAAGTTCAAATCTCACCTCAGACACTTGACACTCAATAGCTGTGCGACCTTGGGCAAGTCACTTAACCCCAATTGCCTCATCCTGGGTCATCTCCAATCATCCTGATGAATATCTAGTCACTGGATTCAGATGGCTCTGGAGGAGAAGTGAGGCTGGTGACCTGCACAGCGCTCCCTCACTCAAAACAAAGTCAAGTGCAAGTCATGTCATTATTTCTCTGATGGCATGGTCTTCTTTGGCAATGAAGGACAAACACACATACAAAGTAGTAATCATCAAAACAATTTGATACTGGCTAAGAAATTGAATGATAAATCACAAAAATAGTTTAGATACCTAATACACATACCTAATACACTGTAGTAAATCACCATAGTAATCAAGTGTTTGATAAATTCAAAGATCAAAGCTTTAGAAAAAAGAATTCACTATTTGACAAAAATTGCTGGGAAAAAAAACTAGAAGGCAATTTGGCAAAAAGTAGGTATAGACCAACAAACATCTCATTCCATACACCAAGATAAGGTCAAAATAAGTACATGATTTAGAAGCAAAAGGCGAGGTCATAAGCATATTAGAGGAGTATGGAACGACAAATCTATGGATAAGGGAAGAATTTATGACAAAACAAAGAGGGAAAGCATTATGACATATAAAGTGAATAATTTTGATTAGATTGCATTAACTTTTTTTTTCACAAACAAAATCAATGCTGCCAAGATTATAAAAAAAGCAGGAAACTAAGAACAAAATTTGTAACAAATTACTCTGATTCTCAAATTTATGGAAAACAGAGCCAAATGTATAAGAATACAAGTCATTTTCCAAATGATAAATGCTCAAAGGATATGAACAAAGTAGCTTTCAGGAGAAGAAATCAAAATTATCTGTAGTCATGAAAAAAAGCTCTAAATCACTACTGATTTCAAAAATGCAAATTAAAACAACTGAGATACCCCCTCCTACCTATAGATTGGTTAATATTACAGAGATGAAAAATGACAAATGTGGGAGAGGATGTAGAAAAAATTGAAAACTAACGCATGAAGTCATGATCTGATCCAACCATTTTGGAGAACAATTTGGAACTATTCCCAAAAACTCCCATAAAATTGCACATACCCTTTGACTCAGCAACACCACTACTAGGTCTTTATCCCAAAGAGATCAAAGAAAAAGGAAAAAATTCTATGTGTGCAAAAATATTTATAGCAGCTCTTTTGTGTGTGTGTGTGTGTGTGTGTGTGTGTGTGGTAACAAAGAATTAGAAATTGAAGTGACATGCTTCAATTGAAGAATAGAGGAACAAGTTGTGATATGTGAATGTGATGAAATACTATTATCCTGCAAGAGATGATAAGTAGAATGGTTTCAGGAAAAACTCTGGAAGACTTACATAAATTGATAAAAAGTAAAGTGAACAGAGTCATAGTGTATATATATATATATATATATATATATATATATATATATATGTGTGTGTGTGTGTGTGTGTGTGTGTGTGTGTGTGTGCATGTGTGTGTGTACTTATTAAGTGTATATACATAGTAAGAGCAATATTGTGCAATGATCACCTGTGAATGATTTAGCTATTCTCAGCTTATTATATTTAAATATTCAATTTGATAGGTAGAAGAATAAGCAGCAATCAAGTTAACAATTTTTTTTTTCTCCCCTCTTCAAAGCCTGTAGAGTTGACAGTTCACTTGACTACACTCTTTGTTTTCCTCAGCTGGCATCTTCCAGACATTGTCTTCTCTTGGATAGTCAGTATATCAATTTTGTTACATCCCGAAAGGGGAGGCTAAAAATACTTTCTTATCTGGCTGTGGTTTATAATTCCCAGCTCAGAGCTCTAACTGTGAAGTGCTAGGACTTGGAATTCCCTTTCCTGAAGCTTATCATCTCAATTTACAGATGAAGTGACTATGTATACACAGAAGAGCAAAGCCTTTGTGTCACTTCCTCAAAGGACCCACCCTTTCTCCTTGGGACCTCTCCCACCCAGCTTTTCCCTCCCACTGCTACTTGAAAGCCAATGCCACTAACACTATTTTCAGACTAAAACCTCACATGAACCCTGAAGTCCTTCCTTATCTTTGACTTTAGGGGTGGGTATCCCTTCCCTAAGAGAATACTCCCTACCGGTCTCAGACACACCTGGATTGTTATCCAATTTATTCTCCTTGTACACTGGTTAAAAATAGCCAGATTGCCACCAAGTGTCACCTGAAATTCTCCCAAATCTGAGTGGAAGAGGGAAAGATCAAGGATCAGAATCCAGGGTCTCAGACGAGCAAGGCTAAATAGAGAATGAGTAACAGAATTTGTTTTTCTTAGTGAGCTCCAATACATTTTTAGGTGTGTTCAGTACTGAGACAAAGTGGAAAAGTTCTTGGATCAAATGAAAAGGGAGAGATGTGTACAGAAATATATCTGGAGCATTTTTGTATGTTTAAGTAATTAGGTCCTAACTCTTATTTCATCAAAAAGAATCATAAAATGATAAACTAAGAGCCAGAGAAGTTAGCCTACTCATCATACTCAGTAGACAGGTGTTGGCAAGGGTGCTATGGTAGCTAGGTGACTCAGTGAATAGCACATCAAGCCTGAAGATAGGAGCTCAAATCTGGACTTAGACACTTACCAGCTGTATGATTCTGGGCAAGTTGCTCACCCTCTGTTTACCATAATCTCCTGGAGAAGGAAATGGCACACCACTCCAGTATTTTTGTCAAGAAACCCTTTGAACTATATAGTCCAAAGGGTCATAAAGACTTGGACTTGCTGAACAAAAGAAACAAAGGGTGCTAGAGTGAATTCATGTATGCATTCAACAAAACTGCCTACTTTTTCCTTGAATGAGACAATATCTCCCTAGGAGAATTGCAGTACTGCCTTTGGGTTTTTAAAAGGTCAAGCCACCATCCTTGTCCTTATCTTGAATTCCTTTGTCTTAAGGAACAAAATGAAGAGGTAACATAGGAAAAAAATAGCTACAATTCAACATTTTTCTATCTAACTCAAAATCTGATCCAGGTCACTCGTAATCTCAAAGATGATTACAATCTGAATGAATCATGGGAGCAGGAGTGAGTGTTAACAGTCCACATGACAATTAGACAATTTAAGTGGCAGGAAACTGACTCAATTGTAAAAAGTGCAATCTAAAAGGCCAAAGGTGAATGGTTGATGAAAAATGATCCATGTCCTCCTCCCAGAGTTATCTCATCTAAGAATATTTGTGGAATTGAAATGAATCAAATCTTTCTAGGACAGAACTGCAATTCTGCAGGAATCAAGAATAGTTACTGATGCCAGAATGGGTGCATGTAGGGCTGTCAGTATCAGAGAATTTATATGTTAAGTCAAGAAGAAGGAAATGACTAAATGAAGGGATTAAATAACAAAAACTATAATTATTATAATATATTGTCATCATTTAATAATAACAAGGTGTTTAGGTAGGTGTCACAGTGGATAAAGTGCTGGACTTTAGTCCAGGAAAAAGTCAGGAAGATCTGAGTTCAAGTCCTACCTTGAACACTTAATAGCTAGGTAACCCTAAGTCATTTAGCCTGCTTGTCTAAGTTTGTTGATCTATAAAATAAGCACCAAAATAATCACCTACATCCCAGGGTTATTGTGAAGATCAAATGAGACAACATAGTCAACAAAACTTGCAAACCTTAAACTTGTATATAAATGCTGATTGTCATTATTATCAAATGTTAGGTATAAATAACTACAAAATTGAAGGATTGCAACTTTTGATAAATGATTTGGTAGTACTGTTATTACAATAAGACATATTTGGAGACCACTTTTCAAGAAGCACTAGCTCAACCTGCTTAGCAAAAACCTGTCGGTTCATATTTTGCTGATAGTGAATTTCCAACTAGGGAGAGAAATTTCCACTGGAAATGAGCAAATTAAACCCAAACTTTGCCCAGTACTTGAATTCAACCTCAGATAATTCTTTAAATATGAATAGCTCTTTGACTATTGTTATATTTTCATCTCTGTCCTTCCTGGTGTTTCCTGGTTCAAATTCAAATAAAAACAAAGGCACAAGTAGACTTGAATTGTTTGTCAGGGCATTCTTAGTTTCACTTTTTAGGAATCTAAGAGTACAAGAGGATTATGCCACCCAGCCTAGCATGCAGTGTGCAGATGCCCAGCATGTGGCCCATGGAACAGGCTTCAGGGCACTACCAGCAGCAGTTCCCAGATTGCTCAACCCACAAATGCAACAGACAGCTTTGACGGTCAGTGGGAAGACCTCTTCACCCAGGAGAGGGGAGCCCAGTGTGGACCTTGTGCAGTAGGCACTGAAGCTGCAGCTGCCATTTTTGGAGCTCTCTGTCTAGAGACCCTGGGGGAATTGAACAGCTAATCTGATTCTCAGCCATGAGCTCCATCCAGGGGAGAGGAAGAGCAGTGGCAGTGGAGCTGGAGGTGTTTGTGGTGAGGGAATTCCAATTGCAGATTCTGGGCAGAAAAGTTTTTGGTTACTCCTAGACCAGTGTGCAGGCCAGGAGAAGAGTAAACTCTTCTCTCTTGATTGTGCCACCTTGGAGGAACTGAGAACTTACAGGTCCCCAGAGTATATCCACTTCTTGACAAAGGATTCAAAAGTCAAGCCAGTAGGCTTGGAAAATGCCCAAAAAAAGGAGAAAAAAATAAGACTACAAAAGGTTGCCTTCTTGGTGAACAGGTATTCTCTCTCATCCTTTCAGATGAGGAAGAACAAAGCATAACATCAGAGGAAGTCAAGGCTTCCATGTCCAAAACCTCCAAAATAAATATGCAGTGGTCTCAGGCCATGGAAGAACTCAAAAAGGACTTTGAAAATCAAGTAAGAGAGGTGGAGGGAAAATTGGGAAGAAAGGTGAAAGCAATGCAAGAAAATCATGAAAAGCAAGTCAACAGCTTGCTAAAGGAGACCCAAAAAATGCTGAAGAAAATAATACCTTAAAAATAAGCTAACTCAATTGACAAAAGAGGTCCAAAAAACCAATGAGGACAAGAAGCTTTAAAAAGCAGAATTAATCAAATAGAAAAGATGATTCAAACATTCACTGAAGAAAATAATTCTTTAAAAATGAGAATGGAGCAGACAGGAGCTAATGACTTTATTAGAAATCAAGAAATTATGAAACAAAACCAAAAGAATGAAAAAACAGGAAAAAAATGTGAAATATCTCATTGGGAAAACAACTGACCTGGAAAATAAATTCAGGAGAGACAACTTAAAAATTATGGGATTACCTGAAAACCATGACCAAAAAAAGAGCCTAGACATCATCTTTCATGAAATTATCAAGGAAAACTTCCCCGATATCCTAGAATAAGAGGGCAAAATAAATATCAAAAGAATCCACAGATCACCTCCTGAATGAGATCCAAAAAGAGAAATCCTCAAAAGGAATATTTTAACCAAATTCCAGAGTTTTCAGGTCTAGTAGAAAATATTCCAAGCAGCTAGAAAGAAACAATGTGAGTATTGTGTAAATGCAATCAGGGTAACACAGGTTCTAGCAGCTTCTACATTAAGGGCTTGACGGGCTTGGAATATGATATTCTAGAAGTCAAAAGAACTAGGATTAAAACCAAGAATCTCCTACCCAGAAAAACTGAGTATAATACCTCAGGGGAAAAAATTGTCATTCAATGAAATAGAGGACTTTCAAGCATTCTTGATGAAAAGACTAGAACTGAATAGAAAATTTGACTTTCAAACACAAGAATCAAGAGAAGCATGAAAAAGTAAACAGAAAAGAGAACTCATAAAGGACTATCCAAAGTTAAACTGTTTATATTTCTACATGGAAAGATAGTGTTTGTAACTCATGAGGTTTTTCTCAGTATTTGAGTAGTTGGAGGGATTATCCATACACACACACACACACACACACACACACACACACACACACACAGGGTAAGTTGAATAAGAAGGGATGATACCTAAAAAAATAAAATTGAGGAGTGAGAGAGAAATATATTGAGAGGAGAAAAGGGAAAATGGAATGGGCCAAATTATCACTCATAAAGGAGGCAAGAGAAAGATTTTTCTGTGGAGAAGAAAAGGGAGGAGGTGAGAGGGAAAAAGGGAGTTCACATTTGGCTTAAAGAAGGAATGTCATGCTTACTCAGTTTGTTATAAAAGTATATTTTGCTCTAAAGAAGGGTGAGGGAGAAGGGAACAAGTAGGGTGAGGGGGATGATAGAAGGGAGGGCAAAAAGAGAAGGAAATAATTAGAAATAAACACTTTCTGGAAGGGACAAGGTCAAAAGAGAGAATAGAATAAATGGGGGGCAGGATAGGATGGAAGGAAATATAGTTAGTCTTATATATCATGGCTACTATGGAAATCTTTTTGCAGATCACACATATATAACCTATATTGAATTGCTTGCCTTCTCAGTGGGGATGTGTGGGGAAGGAAGAAAGGAGAGAAGTGGGAATCCAAAGTATGAGGAATGAATGTTGAAAATTGTTTTCACATACAACTGGGAAATAAGAAATATAGGTAATGGGACATAGAAATCTATCTTGCCCTGCAAAAAAAGTGAGAAGAAGGGATGGGAGGGGTGTGATAGAAGGAAGGGCATATTGAGGGAAGGGGTAATTAGAATGCAAGACCTTATGGGGTGGCGGGAGGGAAAAGATGGGGAAAAAATTTGGAATTCAGAATTTGTGGAAATGAATGTTGAAAACTAAAAATAAATAAATAAAATTACAGGGGTGAGATCAACTGCCAGATACGATGGGGAAGAATTTTTTTGTTTGATAAATCCAATAGGGCATGCTTATAATTTGAACACCTCAAATATGACTACAGAAAAAAATGCTCAGCATGCTGAAGAAGGAAGAGAAAAGTGTTGCTTAGGGTACATGATGAATACAGTTTTGAATTTGGAGTTGAGGTCTTAAATCCTATTTCAGTTATGTGACACTAAATAAATCACTTACCTTCTCTGTGCAAAAAAAAAAAAAGAGGATTATGCAATTCAAGTGAAGTTCAACCAATCTCCTGATATTATAAAACAATATGTAAAAGAGCATTCAGTATCTTCTTAAACATATTCTCTAAGCTCACAAATCTTCACTGTCTCTATTGTCTCTAGAATTAAATGTGATTAAGACAAACAAGGCCATCTGTTGCCTCAATTCTTACCTAACTTGTAATTACTGAATGGGTATTGCTTCAGACAAACTAGACATGGGAAAGATTTTAGCTTAAAAAGGACAAGGTCTCCCACTGTATCCAGGGTCATTGCCAGTCGTCTTGACCTATGTCTTGCCACTGGACTCTGATGACTGGAGGAAAGGGTGAAACTGATGATGACTTTGCACAGCTCTGACTCACTTAAATCCAATTCACTTGCAAGTCAAGATACCACCCTCCTGATGTCACTGGTCCTCTTTAAGAATAAATAAGAAACAAGGAATCACAACAAAACCAACAGGAATGGATACAGAATCCTCAGCCTACCATTTAAAACTCCTCAAAATGGCTGCCACCTACCTTCTGAGCATTATCTTACAATGCTCTACTTCTCACACTCTCTGTTTTAGTAAAACTAGCTGCTCCCTCAACTCAACATTTCTCCTGCTTCCATGCATTGGTAGGGGTAACCCCTTACACCTGAAATGTACTTCCTCTTTGCTGTCGGTTTCAAGATCCCCAACTACCTTGGAAACACGGCTCAGATATCATATGAGGCCTTTTCTTATGACCCAAGTTATTTGGATAACTCATGGACCACTATCTGATGCTTTGTTTCTGTTGATCAAGTCTGAGCTTAAGGATAATTTCAAACAATGACTTTGTCTTACATTTATGGTGCTCCAACCTCATAATTTGCTTTGGGATAATCACTGAATAAAACATACTAATTAACTTTCTGCAGATATGGGGTAAAAGGTTTTCAGAGCTTATAATAGTCACAGTTCTTAATACTTTAAAAAGCACTTTACATTCATTATCTGAAATAATCTTTTCAACATCTCTGTGAGGTAGGTGCTTTTATGAGTTTTTAGAGGATGAAGCTCAGACTGAGAGTCATTAAGTGATTTGCCCAGGGTCACATATCTACTATACATCTGAAATGGGATTTCAGTGTATGCCTTCTTGACTCCAACTTCAGAATTTTATGCAATGTGCTGTGCTGAATTCCTACAAGAACTTAAAATAACATGTATTTAATGAGTAGAAAAAAAAAACATTTACTTCATCCCAGAAACATTGGAGAAGAGTAAATGATTCATAGGAATAAACAAATATTCAAAACAATTCTTTCTCTTAAAAAAGTTCTACTTTTTCATAAGGCCCATGTTTTAGATTCCCCTCAAAAGGGAATTAAATTTTAAGTTATCGTTAGAGTAACTCTTAACCCTAGTAGGTCTTGCACAGTTAAGCCCAGACTTGGAATTGTAACCTTTAGTTTAGACTTCCTCAGAAAAGGAAGATATAATTTGGGGCTGCAGGACATTCAGACTCATTCCTAGTGTAGATAACTACACTACCTGAATAACCTGTGACAACAGTGTGATCAAAATCTAAGTCTTTTGCTCTCTATTTCCCTTCTGGCTTTCCCTCAGCATCTTTCAGCTGTAGGGTAAGAGGGACATATATGGACAATTCTCTTGTCTCTCTGAGAGACATATTATTTCAGAAATTTCCTTTCTCTAGATAGAGGCCAAAAACATACTGAAACTTTTAAACTTTCAGTAAGTTGTCAAACAACTCCCAAGGTTGGTGTTACCGTGTAAATTCCCCTTAAAAGATCAGAAGGCTAGATTCCAGGATCCCATTGAATAGGAAATCCCCAGCTAACTAAAAGGCAGAAAATCAGGGACAACAGTGTCCAGGAAATCTTATCTTAGATCACATGTTCTTCCCCTACCAAAGCTACCACTGACAGTCCCCCAGGAGTGAGGTATGGGGAGGGGAGTGAATCCTCCTCCTACCCTGCTGCTATGTTTCAGAGTCTCTGTCAAAGAAAGGCAGAAGGAAAAACACCAAAGACTCAAAGTAGTATATTGATTCAATTTCTTGGACCAGGACAAAGACATCTTCCCAAGAGAGTCAGTCAACCAATTCACATCTGTAGAAATAGTCATCAGTGAAGCTTGAACATTAGCAATAACTTTTATAGGAATAAAGTAATTAAAAAATTCTGAACAAAGGCTCATAGTTCTGCAAACTATTTAAACCAACTGGAGAACTTCCTTGATAATCCCTCACATCAACAATCTCACATCTTGTATTATATTCTCAAAAATTAATGAAACCCTTTCATTAGTGCTCCATTCCCTTTGAAATTACTTTGTATTATTTTATACATACTTTTCACTGACTTACCTGCATATGTATTATGTCCTTTAAAAATTACCAAGCACTGGTGCTGAGTGAAGTGAGAAGACCCAGGAGAACACTATACATACAGAGTAACAGGAACATTGTATGATGACTTACTTTGGTAGACTTGGCTCTTCTCAGCAATGCAAGGATCCTAAGATAACTCCAAAGGACTCATGATGGAAAATGTTATCCACATCCAGAGAAAGAACTCTGGAGTCTGAATGCAGATCAAAGCAGACTATTACTTCCCTTTATTTGTTTCTCCTTTCTCGTAGTTCCTTCAATTGGTTGTAATCCTCCTTTACAACTAGACTAATGTGAAAATATGTTTAATACAAATGTCTACGTAGAGCCTGTGTCAGGTTGCAAGCCATTCTGGGGAGTCAAAGAGGGGAGTAGGAGAAAATTTAGAACTCAAAATCTTATGGAAGAGAATACTAAAAACTAAATATAAATTAGTTAACTATTCATAGTTTTAAAATAAGCATTTATTAAGCTTCTTAGTATATGTGCTTTACAAATACTTTGTTTGGTAATCACAACAACCCTAGGAAGTAGATGCTATAATTTTCCCCATTTTACACATGAAGAGAATGAGGCACACAGCAGTTAAGTGACTTGCCCAAAGTCACATGGTAAATAATAATCTGAGGCCAGATTTGAACTTAGGTCTTTTCAATTCAAAGTTCTGAGTTTCATGCACTATGCTGCCCAGTTGTATACTCCTTGTGAGCTGGGATAACTTTCCATTTTTGTCTTTCTATTCCCAGCTCCTTGTGTAATGCCTTGCAAGCAATAGTAAATGTTTATTAAATTGAATTGAATAATAATGTAGAGAAGTTGTAAGGGAAGCCATACTTAGAACACTCTCCCTAAATGGCCTTAGATAGCTCATCCTTTGGGCAGCAAGGTAGTGCTGCAGCTGATAAAGTGCTGGGCCTGGAGTCAGGAAGACTCATCTCTCTGAGTTCAAATATGGCCTAAGATACTTACTAGCTGTGTGCCCCTGGGAAGGTCACTTAAGCCTGTTTGCCTCAGTTTCCTCATCTGTAAAATGAGCTGTAAAATGAGCTGGAAAAGGAAGTGGCAAACCACTACCCTTCCCTTCTTTCTTGTCTCCCCTAAAGCCTTGGACCCTGTGCACTCTGAAGCCCATGGATTGAATAGCGAAGGGTCCCTGCCAAAACTCCACTCAATGGCTGCTTTTGGACTCTCCTGACTTAGAGTAAATGTCAATAGTAACAGTTTCTCTCTTCAGAGCAACAACCCTGAGGGTCCTGTCCCTCCAAGAGTGATTTATCTATTTATTTTCTCTTTTCTATTACAGGGGTCATCCCCTGACTACCTTTTAAAGAGGACTATTCAATGAATGGACATTACCTCACTTTAAGTGAGTACCTGAAAAGGATTTAGCCTAAAAGGCCAAGGTCTCCCATTGCATCTTGGGCTGTTGCTAATCATCTCGATGAATATCTGGTCACTTGATCTAGATGGCCCAGGAAGAGAAAGTAAACTTGGTGACCTTACACAGCTCTCCCTCATTCAAAACAAAGTCAAGTGCAAGTCTTGTCACCATTTCTCTGATGTCATGGTACTCTTCGAAAATGAAGGATGAAAGTAATTTCCATACTTGTCATAATTGTAAAAGAAGAAACAAACCAAAAGAATAAAATCTAAAAAAGAATAAAATAAATCAAAAAGTATGCTTTGACATGCATTCAGAGTTCATCAATTCTTTATTTGGATGTGGATAGTACTTTCTTTTATGAGTCCTTTATACTTGTCTTGGGTCATTGTGCTGCTGAGAAGAGCTAAGTCATTCATTGCTGGTCATCACACAGTTTTCTGATACTGCCTACGCTTTCCTGTTTCTGCTCACTATGCCTTGCTCCAGTTCATCCAAGATTTTCTAGGGTTTTCTGAAATCTGCTTGTTCATCATTTCTTATTGTACAATAATACTCCATTACATTCCTATACCCCAGTTTGTTCAGCCATTCCCCAATTGAAGTACATCCCCTCAGTTTCCAATATTTTGCCATCACAAAAAAGACTGCTATAAACATTTTTGCACATGCAGGTCCTTTTCCCTTTTTCAATGATCTCTTTGGGATGCAGAGCTAGTAGTGGTATTGCTGAATCAAAGGATATGTACAATTTGGTTGCCCTTGGGGTATAGTTCCAAATTTGCTCTCCAAAATGGTTGGATAAATTCACAACTCCACCAACAGCGCATTAGTGTCCCAATTTTCCTACATCATCTCCAATACTTATCATTTTCCTTTTGATCATATTAGCCAATCTGATAGGTATCAGGTGGTACCACAGAGTTGCTTTTATTTACATTTCTCTAATCAAAAGTGACTTAGAGCACTCCATCATATGCCTGTAGATCATTGTGATTTCTTCATCCGAAAACTTCCTGTTCATATCTTTTGACCATTTGTCAACTGGAAAATGGCTTATATTCTTATAAATTTGACTCAGTTCTCTACATATATGAGGAAGGAGGATGACTCTGGGTTTTGATCCACTGTGCTATCTCTTTCCATTTTATGGGAGAGTTCATCCCATTCTCATTCAGTTATGATTACTAATTGTGCATTTCCTTCCATCCTATTTTTCCTTCTGTTTTTTCTATCTCTTCCTTCACCCTTTCTCTCCTTACCAGTGTTTTGCTTCTGTTTATTGCCTCCCCCAGTGTGACCCTTATTCTATCACCACCCCCCCTTTAACTTAATTTCTATAATGTCAATCATGGCATACTGCTGTGAATAATTTTTAGGGTTTAATTGCATAGCAGAATGAACTCTCTATTTAGCAATAAATGAAACATTGTTCAATAAAGTAAAGCATAACATTCATAGCAACATTCTTAAGCATATCTCATAATACTCAGTACTACTTCACTCCAAGCTCTCCTGGCTCCTGCCTGCACCTTCTACCTCTGGGAAAACAAAGCTCAACAGGACAAAAACAATACTGACACACACCACCAGTAGTGTCATCTCAATTCACTTCCAAAGTCCAGAGGCTCGGTGATAACGGCTCATATCATTTTAACAGCTCTCAAAAGGAATTTAAATTAAGCCTCCTTCTCACGGGCAGGTTTCTGTCCTGTAGATCTATTTGTTTTCGAAGTTCAGAGACTCCTTCAGCAAGTCTCTGCCATCAGAGGTCTCCTCTCAGCTCTCTCCTATTCGCAACACTAACTCACCCCTTCAGCACTGGGTCTCTCAATGTCTACTTTCTCAATGCCAGCTCTCTTTATGTACAGTTCTGCTCAGCATCTGATTGGCTAGAGCACACATGCACATGTCTGATTGGCTAAAACTCAATCCAGAAAAACACAAAAGATCCTCCTTTCTTACTGTACCCCTCCAGGATCCTTGGTCTTACAATCTAAATGACCATGGATCCTAGAACAAATACAAGTATTATACTTTGCCATCCCATCCTCTTCTCTATTAAGCTTCCCTTAATAGACTTCACCTGAGGACTATTAATGGACTGGGAAGATCTTGGAGCTGAATGTAATGTAAAAATCTTCCCTACACATTAATGGGGCTCAGATTAGGGGAGGCTTGTTTTGTAGGAAGGTCCACAGCTTTTGTTAATTGCTAATGAGACACTGGGTCATGAAGGTCATGCCTTCTGGTTCTGAAAAGTGTATATATACTCTGAGGTGAGATTTTGCTTGGGAGGGCTTACTCTTTGGAAGAAGGTTTCTGTGCCATATGAGATTTTGAGTAGTGGTTAAGGAGCCTCTTTCAACTTTGAAAACCCAGATGTTGATGTTCTCTCTCTAGTAACTACGTATGTATGTAATGGTTGGAGAGTTGGATCTGTCTGTTGATCTCTAATATATATATATATATATATATATATATATATATATATATATATATATATATGTATTGCTTATGCTCAGACAGTTAGAAGCTCTGTCTGTTGGTCTTTATTTCTCTGCTTGTATTTTCTCCATTGGTATATGTGATTAAAGGATATTGTTGAACCCCCAAAAGTTGCTTTCCTTTTAGAAAAGCATATCTAAGAACCTGTGCTAGAAAGTCATCCTAGATGTGTCACGGTGCTTGCTGTTATAATTTCTTCACCTCCTTTCTGTTAGGTAGAATAGAGTTCTACATTCAGCTGATTGTGTATATCATTCCTTCTTTGGTGAAAGTGAGGTTCAAGTGATACCCATTACCCACCCTGCTATCTTTCCCTCCACTGCAATAGGTCGTTCAAGTCTCTTTATCCCATTTTTCCTTTCTCTTCCTTATGTACCCAGTGTACTCCTCTTTCTCATCCCTTAATTATTCTTTCATGTCATTCACTCTAATTCACTTTATACCCATACCCTCTATGTATATTCTTTCCAGTTGTACTGTTAGTGGTGTGATTTTTTAAGACTTTCAAATATCATCTTCTCATGTAGGGATATAAACACTTTAGCTCCATTGAATCCCTTATGTTTTCTTTTCCCTTTGGCCTTGATATTGGATATCATTTTTGTGGCTGTTATTGTTCAGTTTTGATTTTCTCCTTATGAAAACTTGAAATGCTTCTATTTCATTGAATAAACATTTTTTTCCTTTGAAGTATTAGGTTCCAGATCTCAAGTCAGAACACAAGTTCAAGCCCAGCCTCAGACACATATAGCTGTGTGACCCTGGGCAAGTCACTTAACCAGTGCTTGCCTGTCTTGTTGTGAGGATCAGATGAGATTATAATTATAAAATGCTTAGCACAGTAACTGAAACATAGTAAGTGCTATACAAATGGGTTGGTGTTTTCAGGTTGTGCTGCTGGTTTGCTGAGGTGGGACTTGCTGCTGGCTTGCTGGGATGCTTCCTGTTCTGGACTGCGCTCCCCTTTTTCCAGAGTGAGACAGACTTTTCTTGTTTATGTTCTAAGTTTCTTGGCTCAAAAGCTTGTTTCACGCCATCTTTTTGCTGGTTCTGATGTTTCAGGATTTGTTAGCTATTGCTATTATTTTGGAGTTTCTATTACTCCTGCTTAGGAGCCATTATATAATCAGTCAGTTGATATCAATTGGCTTTTCCAAAAGAGCATTAACTAAGCAGGACTTATAGCAAGAAGAGTGGCTACAAAATAATTCACTTAAGCTGGAGGACAGGCTCTCCCTTTGCACACAAACAGAATCTGGTATGGCTGAGCTCAAACTTCAAGTACAAACAAGGTTAGGCAAACAGGGAATAAATGTGGCTAAGGGTTATAGCATGATTCTGACCCAGAGATGTCTTCTCTTCTTTTATAAAATCCCCAAGTTTGCTTCAGGTTGAGGCATTGGCAATCACTTCCCTTGATCAGCTGGGCTGGCTCCTTAAAAAGCAGGTGATCTCATCTGAATGGTAAATTCCCTTCTGATCTAGGTCAAATAGGTCAATTAGCTGCAGGACTGGTTCCTCACCAGACTTGGCTGCCCCAAGCAGACTGTGCTCCTTGCACATCTCTAATGGTTATACACAGGATAAATCAAAAATAATTAATGGAAGAAAGACACTAGAATTAAGAAGAGTTGGGAAAGGCTTCCTGTAAAAGATGGAATTTTAGTTTAAATTTAAAAGAAAGCCAGAAAAGTCAGTAGGTGGAGTTGAGAAGGGAGAGTATTTTAGGGATAGCTAGTGAAAAAGTTCCAAAGCCAAGAGATGCAACAACCAGGAGACCAGTAAGCAAAGTAGATAATTTAATAAAAGCATAGGGTTTAGATCTGAGAGTGATCTTATTTATCATCTGGTTCAAATCCCTCACTTAACAGAAACTCAGACCCAGAGAAATTTGGGGAATTATCAAAAGTCACAGAGGTAACAAATAGCAGTCAGGATTCAAGCTCAGATATTCTGACTCCAGAGTCATGGTTCTTTCTGCTAAACCAGCAGAGGTAGAATATTATAAGAATGCAGGAATGGACAATCACCTTAAACTGTCAGAATCAGGGAAAGCTTAATGGAAGAGGTGGCCTATGAGTAAGGAGATTTGCTCTGAGGAGTGGAATAGAATTTTGGGCAGCTGGCATAGCCATAAGGGGAAAAAAATGGGATTGTCACTGAATTATCATAGAACTTAATTTTCAGCCTCTCCAATATCTCCTTTTTGGTTTATGCAACCTGAGATGCCACATTTCATATTGATAATAGGAGATACTCTTGGTGTTCTCATCAAAGGTAAAGGTGGATGTAATCAAGTGGCTAATGAGGACAGATAGATTGGACTCAATTTAAAGACCTGTCTGTAATTGCATCATATTCATCCTTCCTCACAGGGTTCCTCTGAGAACATTTGACTTTGGCTTATTTCTAACTTTCTTGTGGGTTAGGTTCTCTTGTCAGCACTATACTAACCATTTTATTCAGTATATAAATTTTTAAGAATAGAGAAAAGGATTTGTGCCTGAAACAATAAATAAACTTTCCCCTTTGCCAGGGGCTTACAAAGTTGTTTCAGACCCTTAGCCAACCTCGCTGTTTGAGCACCCCACCCGCTCTGATAGAATGGGCTCACATGATCTCAACATGCAAGCCTTGAGGGTTAATCAATACACAGCCAGCTCTGTCATTAGTCAGCCTTGAAAACTTGCGCAATACCTTATAAAAGGAGCCTTTTGTTAAGACCTCTAGACTAAAAGGTTCCTAGCCTTTACCACTAGAATTAGAGTAGGTGAATTCCATTCATACTTCCTTTCTTTAGGATATAAACAATGTGACTACTCTCACCTCCCTTCCACTCTAATATATACATCAAGAGTCAGTGCTCTCCATTAAGTCTTTTTAGTCATAGGAATGTTGGAAGTGGTAGAAACACACAGGAGAAGGAGCAAAACTACATTCTAGCTGCAATAACAGTGACTCATATCATTGCTTCTTTGTTGTTTCTTTTGTATGGTTTTAGTACTTACCTCATGACATGAAAAGAAGTGAACTCTGTTATGGGGAGTATTAAGCAAAGCTTGGATGATTACTAGTCCCTGGTATTATAGTTCGAATTCTTTCATGGGCATATTGGTTGAGATTACTTCTAAAGTCCTTTTGAATTCTAAGTCTACCATTCTGTGACATAAAGTATAATTTTCTTTCTCCTCATTATTGTACTGTAGTACCCATGTTCTATTTTCCTAAGATTTTACTGCCTTACTTTTATTGCTTTTTCTTTTCCATTACATTTTACCTCTTTATTATTATTTTCATATAACTAGAATGAATTAATTTTAATAAGCCTAAGAGCACAGGGTAGAGGGGTCTCTGAGCCCCTGGCCTTCATAATTCTGCCTATGCTATAATCTAATTTATATATCTTAACTTAATGGACCAGGGTTCAGAATAACAGATATCTGATCAGGGCTCTTTTTGATTGACATGGGTGGAGGATACATGATTTCACAGCACACAGCGATGCACTCTATAAACTTAGAACTTCCTGTTCTGTCAAATGACAAATGTCAAGAGTGTAAGGCTTGAAAGGTATAGTGACTGACAGGTCTAGTTTAACTCAAACCATAAGCAGGGTTGTTTATTGATGGTTTTGGTCACTAGGGCTTAAGCCAGTCTGAACTGGTCCCTGTCAGACAATTTTAGAGTCTAAGACGTAAGAGGCACCATCAGGGGAGGTCTGGATGAAAACTAGGGCTGAGAACTACTGTATTCTGAATCTGTTTTTTAACCTCACTGGCAAAATAGTAGATTCAAATCCACTGCCTTCTAGATCTCAGTTGACAAATTGACTAGGTAATTGTGGGAAATCCATTACTGCCTTTGTGCAGTATCTTGTATGCACAGATGGAGGTGTCATAAAGAGAATAAGTAAAACAGTGCACAACAGATAAAGTATTATATTAGGTGTGTGTGTGTGTGTGTATGTGTGTAACACTGTCAGGAAACCAGTATGCATTAGCCTAGGGCCTAATAAAAAATTTTAGTCTCCAGAGACCTGAGAAAAATGGAAATAAGGACAAAATAAAAACAACAAAATTCACAGGAATTTAGACCATTCTTATGACAATGTCCATTTAAGAGGTCATGTTTAAAGTAGAGATAGATGGATAGATGATAGATTGGTAAATAGATGATAAACAGGTGGTAGGTAAATAGATAAACAGATTAGATAGATAGGTAGATAGATAGATAGATAGATAGACAGACAGACAGACAGACAGACAGACAGACAGACAGACAGACAGACAGATAGATAGATAGATAGATAGATAGATAGATAGATAGAAAAAGAATTTATTGTTTCCTGTGTGCCAAGTACTGTAGAAAAAATTAGAAAACCCAATGGTCAGAGTTCACATTCTAGTAAGAAGACAAATTATAAAAGAAGGAAAGAAGGAATAGGTCAGGGAAAGGGAAGAAGAATATTAGGTAAGCACAAATTTACTGGTGAGGAGATAGAAAAGTTAAGCCCTGTTTCAATCTATGCATGAGAAGTGGGTTAGTTAGATGGGTCAACTTTTACAACAGTTTGAGAGATCAATGATCCCTGAGATATAAGTGCTTCCTTTAGCTGTGCATCTCACAAACCATCCATGTCTTATTCCAAGTGATTCTTGACCATACCCACCTGTATGCTCTCCACAAAGCATTCAGCTAACATTCTGAGGACCTTCTTTAGATCTCTTGATGGTAGGTGTGTGCCAAAGTAGCATTTAGAAAGACCAGTTATTATCAATTGCTATTATTACATGGCTATTTTATCTGTAAAATTGAAATCACCACCTTCCCTTACTAGACTGCATTTTCCATGAAGAGAAGTAGGGCTCATCATATATGCCACTTTTTAAAAGTGGTTTTTCTCCCCAATGTGAGGAGTTTCAATAACATAATGCTTAATAAAATTGTTCGGAGCTTTCAGATAACAAACATATAATAAACTCGGACCATTAACCTTTCCTTAGTAGCTAGACTTGCTAGTATAAAAGGGAGGCAGGACTAAATGAAGGGGAAAAAAACCAAACAGAAATAGCAAGAGAAAAAGAGACAAAAAAAGAGAGCTTGGGGGACAGAAATCATAATAAAATAATTTTAATGACAGCTCTTTTATTTATGAATATATTTTACCCAATAAAAATCTAAAAATGTTTGTAGAAGTGACAGTCTTTCTCATCCATGGATCCCAAGAGAGTTATGTGGATCAGAATTCTCTCCAAACCACGGTATGCAAAACCCCCCTGATATGTATAATTTGTCAGTCATTTTTCAGTCATGTTCAATTTTTCATGACCCCATTTGGGGTTTTCTTGACAAAGATACTGGAGTGGTTTGCAGTTTCCTTCTGCAGCTCATTTTACACATGAGGAAACTGAAGTCAATAGGACCTTGCCTTGGGGTACACACCTAGGAAGTCTCTGAGGCCAGATTTCAACTCAGGAAGATGAATCTTCCTGACTCTAGGCCAGGGCACTCTATCCACTGTACCACCTCGGTGAATAATTACTAATTTACTATTCATCTAAAGAATGTATGTAAATCTGAGAAATAATTTGGGGAAATTGTCATTTCTGAAGAGTAAAGGATAATAGTTAAAAGCAATTATGTTTTAGCGCAATTGCATAGTAATGAAAGCAACAACAGAAGATTCCTCCAGTAAACCCTGAGCTCACTATACCATAAAAGAAAAAAATACCCTCAGTGGGAAGAACAGATATTTATGAGGATTGTCAATTATGGCATACATATGTGAGGAATACATGAAAATACACAAGTGTTATGGGGCAACTGAAGTATTCTTATTATATAATTCTATAATATTATAGAATTACATGACATTATAGAAGTATATAATGTATTATATAACTACCATAGACCATATTTATTGATGATTATATAATAAATCTTATATTCTCTACTCTGCTAGACTTGCTCTCTGTTCTGTATTACAGCTGATCTTCAGCTATCCTGAAGTCATCTAATTAATACCCTGTCATCCACCAGTGATGCTGTGATTAGCAGCACTGCAGAGGATGCTGTGTCAGCCAACTCGTTTAACTAACTCTATCATCCAATATGGGAAACTGTGGTGGGGCTACCTAACATCTCTAAGTGAAGACTGTAGATGTTACAATGAGTGGTTCTGAAGCTTTTTTAGTCTCCCACTATACTTCAGCTATCCTTAGCTAGGGAACTATCTTTCCTCTGTTCTTCCGCTACAGCTTGCCATTGTTAACAGATCTATCCTCCCCCAGGGACAACTACAATTCTTCTCAGTCAGCTCATTTAGTTAATGCCTTTGAAACTCTCCCAGTTCTGCATTTCACTCAATGCCTAGCAAAATTTTTTCTTCATCCAGGCTGCTCAAAGACTATAACGCATGCCTAGCATCTTTTGAAACTCTTCCCTCCCCTGCTACCTTATTGGAATTTCTTACTTTGGTTCTCATTGTCTTATAGCCAGAAACCTATCTTAATTCTTAGTTATTATTATAACCCTCTGGTTGGGGCAAATATCCCCAGGGCTCTACTTCCTTAAAACAAAAAGGAATTGGGTGAAAATGTGGTGTGGAGAGACTTTTACTCTCCCCTGTAACGCTCAATTCTACCTAAATTGCAAAAGTTGGGCTTGTTAGTGAATTCTAAAAATGTTAGAAGTCATCATCCCAGCCCATAGCAAGTTACAACTTGATCTCTCTACATACTGAAATAAATCTTTGATTGATTTAATCAAATAGGTTATTGTTGCTTTCTCAATTGCTAAACGTTTTTCCCTTCCCTCTTATTTCAAAGCAAAAAAAAAAAAAAAAAAACCAAGCATTTTTCTCCTCTTCCTCCCTCATGCACTGTGTGTGTGGGGAGTGGCAGAGAGAAAGGGGAATCAGCAAAAATTAGGTAACTGATCAGCTAGGATTTCTACTTGACTTTTGGGAAAAGTCTCAAGGACTATATTTCGAATTGTCTGATCAGATCGGGGTGTTCTGAATCACTAGTACCTCAAACATCCATGTTGGATAAGTTCGTAAATTCTTCCAGTTACAGGTAAGAGCTGGTTCTCCTCTCCCCCACATAGATATACGTGTCTTTCATCATACCGTTGTGTTGCAACCATCATCGTCATTAGCAACAGCTTTATTAAACCATCTTTTTTCTGCTAAAACCTCATTTCAAGATTTATGATTAAAATTTTGGAAATCAAACTTTAGTTTGAAAATTCATCAGACAATCCTAATTAATTTATATGTATATAAGTAGAAATTCATAATTTTCACATTTCTTAAATCTGCAGCCATTTTGAGTTTGGGGGTAGGCTGTGTTTAGTGCAGGTGGTGATGGAAAGATGAGTGACTCCAGAAATGTATACATAAAATTTCAGATTAGAGAAACCAGAAGGACTAAACTAAGTATTTAAAATAATAAGTAGGGCAATGTTAAAAACTCAGATTTAAAATCTGGAAACATACCAGTTTATATAATAAGCCACATTTTCAGTGCGATTAGAATTATACAGAACATGGGCTTCCAAGCAATCAATTGCTCCTTTGTTCATTTTTTTTTAAAGGAATTGGTTTAATAAAAAGATTTCATCTTCCTGTCCCATCAGCCAGACACCTCCCACAGCTGTCATCCCACCCTGGCTATTTTCTTCACTGCAATTTCTGAAACATAAGCTCATCATAACAAAAAAAGGAATATGTTGTAAAAAGACTAATAATTCAGCATTATGAAAAACATTAGCTTGAGACTAAAGTTCTGTTTCATCCAAGACCAACTGAATTGGGGATTTCTTTTTCTTTTTAATTAAGAAACATAGTGAAAATCCTTCCATATCATTTCCCACCTTGATAGTGATAAAAGCACAACTTCCTCTATATAAGAAGGATGCTATTTGCCATAAGGAATCACTGAATAGTAAGAGGTAGAAACTCAAGATTATTGGCCATAGCCTCCATTGATAGAGAATGCTATTTTGTTTGCCGTTTAAAGCATCATGCAATAATGAAAGAATGTAAAAAAAAAAAAAAACGTATATTGGTTCTTTGAGATTTTTAAGGAAACGTGTGTTTTCAGTTCAATAGGACAACCTTATATGTTATTCGGAATCATAGAATTCTAGAGTTGAAAATGATCTCAGAAGTCATCTGGCTGCACTCTTCCATTTTCTTGATTAGGAAATTGTAGCTTAAGGTTGCACAGCTAGGTAGTGGTAGGACTAGAACTGGAGCCAAGGGTTTGTAGTATTGTTATTGTTGTTGCGTCCCCAATTCTTTGTCTGGTGTTCTTTCCATCATTCTATCTTCTTGGTTAGTATATATGACTAGTGACATACAAGAAAACTTCATTATTACGGTGGATGAAAGTAAAAGCAATGTTGTTTAATTACCAGACTATATCTACTCCAATGCTAGCTATGATTGGGAAGCCTTTGTAAGTAAGGTGAATTTTAGTGTGTGTAGAGTGGATTTTTGTTATTCTTTCTTAGAATTCAGTTTCCCAGGATCCATGGCCATAACAATCTCTTGTGCCCAGGTATTAGATATGAATTCTCACAATTATGGTTCAAAACATTTTCACCATACTTGAGCAATATTATATAATGATAAATAACATAAACATCCACTGCAACTGCACAGTGAGTATAGGGATGAAGTGATGTAAACTTGTGAGACTACTGCTTTGTCTGTTGCCCTAAAAAGCGGGTGGACACTGGTTAAGGGGTAGGGAATGTTAGGGTTGAATGCCTAAGCTAGAATGCTGTGTATGCCTTGCTCAGTCCCCATCAAGGCTTGGTGGGGGGGGGAGAGCGGAATCTGTGTTTGCCTCACCTGGCCCCCATTGAGGCTTGAGGGGATTTAGAGGAATTCATAAACTCTGCTTGTCTGGATTGGCCCCATTGAGACACAGGGGTAGTTGCCTTCTCCCCCTTATCATCAGCACCTGTGAGAAGGTTGATTAGAGACTGCTACAGGAGTTTAACCTCCCCTTATCAGCAGACCTCTTGTGAGAAAACTAGACTGGAATTAACTGATTCTTAACCCTTTCTTAACGTCTTTACTGTCTGACCAGATCAAGAATGAACCTGTGCTAGCAGCCTTCCCATGTAATGTGTTTATCTGTCTTACAGCCCTACTCCTAGCAATTTAATTCCCAAAGACCCATTCACTAGATCTGTCTAGGAACCTGGCAGCATAAAAACGCCTTTCATTATCTGACAGATATAGATAGAATCTGCCTACTGTGCATCTTGCCCAGGTTAATCTCATACATAGGTAGAGGAACAGGCAACCATAAGGTGTTAGATGGAGAATATTTTATCTTGAATATAGCTCAGGGGCCAAGAAGTTAACAGCAATTCATGAGAGCTGAATGGAAGCTCTCCACTCAATAGTGTATAAAAGTGTATGCTTAAAGAATTTATAGCTGTGAGAAGTCATGAAAAATTAATGGCAGTTCAATGGGACTGGAGATGGGCAAATGTCCCCAGATTTCAGAGAAATAAAGAAGGCTAATTCAAACTGAAGACACTTAATCTTTGGGTTCATTTGTACTGTCATTCTAGAATAACAAAGGGGCAATATTTGAGCACTTAGCAAGTGTACTTCGAAAGCAATCATTATAAGCCATCATGGGTTCTTTTCAACAAGGTTACTAGACTAAATTAAGGGGATGTCATGCACGTAGCACATCAGAATTTCAGGAAGCTATTTTGCAAAGATTGTCACAATATCCACTTAGAAGAGCTTTATAGGTATGAATGAATAATAATGAGTAAATTTGGACTTGATAGACTGATGGGATCAAAAGAGTAGAAATGAATAGACTGATGACAAACTGGAGATGATGGCTCTACCAGAGTGCTACAGGCTTCTGCATTTGGTATATTTCTTCCACCATAGAATGTTAATTCTAACTGACAAAAAGAAAGGTTCCATATACAACCAAATGGTTACAGCAGCACTTTTTGTGGTAGCAGAGAACTAGAACCAAGGTGGATGCTCATCTTAATGGGAAATGGATAAACAAATTGTGGTGCATGAATAAAATGAAACATTTCTAGGTTATACAAAGCAATAGATATGATAAATATAGAGAGGCATGGAAAGTCTTATATTAACTAATGCAAAGTGAATTAAATAGAGCCAAGAAAATAATGTACATAATGACTATAATTATGTTAATAGAAAGAACAACCGCAAGAGAATTGAAAATAAATGTTGTAAAATCAGAAAGAACAAGCCTGGCCCTAAATAAATGACATAGAAAGATGCCTCCACCCATTTCCTTGCAGAAGTGTGTGTGTGTGTGTGTGTGTGTGTGTGTGTGTGTTTATGAGAGAGAGAGAGAGATGGGATTAATATGTATAGAATATTGCATATAACTGCAGATTATTTTTCAATGGATTGACTCATTTTCTTGAATCTGCTCTCTTGTTTTTCTCTTTAAATATTTCATCACTGTTTCTCTGGAAAGGACAAAGAGAACTGATACAGAGAAAATTTTTGATATTGGGAAAACACAAGACAAAATACTTACTTAAAAAATATAAGTTTCTTGAGGGAAAAACCTGTCTTGCTTGCTCATGTTTTGTGTGCCCAACACTTGGCACAGTGCCTATCACCTACAAAATCCTTCATAAATGCTTTTTCATTCATCTTTGAGCTGAAATTTAATAGAAATATGTGTAGAGTTGGCTTAGAAAAAAACATAGGTCATGAAGCAGATTGCATCTGAAACAATTAATAACAAGTCTTGAAATTATACATGATTTCTGTTGAAGGATACCAGTGTATTTTAACTTGAAGAAGAAAAAACACTTTGGGCTGATCATAGCAGTTCTCAATATTTGAAGGATTGTCCCACAGAAGAGGAATTACACTTATTTTACTTGATCCTAAAGAGCAAAAGAAGGATGGGTCATTGTTATATGGAAGCAGATTCTGAATAAATATGAGGAAACAGCTTCCTAAAATCTTGAGCTATCAAAAATATCAAGTATTCCCTCAGAATGTGGTGAGTTTTCTGGTACTAGATGTCTTCTAATAAGCAAAATTATTTCATTTGTATGGTGTAGACAGGATTCATGTAGTGGGCAAGGGTTATACCAAGTGAGGTCTGAAGTTCCTTTCAAATCCAACTTAAAGATTCTGGGATACTGCATTCAATTTGCCTAAGGGTTGACCATAAGCCTATAATTTGTACCATAGAATCAAAAATTGAAAATGTATGTCTGACAGGCACCTCTTTCCCAGTCACTCATGATCTGAACCTGGAATAGTATTTTCTCTAGGTCTCTTGGAAATGATTTGATTCTCAGAAGTCTCAGATTATATCCAGGTTCTAAGATATGCATAGTGTAGTAGCACCTCATCCTAGCAAAGCTTCTTCCAGTGAAAAGAGCACTGGATCTAGGGTCAGAGTACTTTGGTTCAAATTCTGCTTCTGACATTTACCACCTATGTGACCTTAGGCAAATCACTTGACAGCCTTGAGGACCCCAGTTTCCTCATCTGTAAAATGAGGAATTTGTACGAGATGATCTCTAAAGTCTCTTCCATCTCTAAATCTATGCTCCTACAATCCATTCCCTGAATATATTCAGAAAATTTGCTGGCCAAAGCCTATTCCCTAAAACATAAAATTCACTACAGTCAAAGCCTGTTACAAACATAGCTATTCTATTAGATGATAGATTGACAAAGTACCCCAAAAGCATTGTTCTAAAGGAGATTCGTGGTTATCTTAAGAACTCAAGCTGAGTTTTGAATCATGGAGGCTAAACAAGTATCTCTGATGTATTTTTGCTAATTTCTTTTTTTGGGTTTAATGAAGGGGCTCAGAAAATATCCCCAAATTTCTGAAGGGCTCATGACCATGTGTAACACAAGTAGTGTGGCTAGCATTCCATCACTTTAGCTCAAAGAAGATATGAAAAAGATGGTTCCCTTTTAAAGTGTTCTCCCGGTGTGTTCTTTCTGATTCTATGGGTTCTAGATTGCTTCTTCAAATTCTGTTTCTTCATTTTTCCCTTCTCTCCTTTAATAAATAATTCTCAGATCGAGGAAAATGAAACAAAATTAGCATTTCTGTATACTTGCAGAATGGGAAATGATTATACATGAAAACATGAATCTCTACTATGTAAAACCCTTTCCCTCAAATCTCCTTTCCAACAATTCCTTTTCTTACCTACCTCATAACTTTCATTTTGATACCTCAACCTCAAGAGTTCTGTCTTGGCCTGAAGTAATACCTACTTTGCACCTTGGATCATGAGTTGGACTATGTTTAACCAGAAGCATTATTTCCCTTTGCCTTATTAATTGTTCCAAATCACTGGCTAAAATAAACCTTATATCTTTCCCTTTTACCCCCTCCCTCAGGAGGGACAGAGATTCAACTCATAAGGCAATGAAATCTGGCTATGTGATTTCCTCATCATTAAAATATGACAAGAAATTCAAAGATTGGTATTTTCAGTCCGAACACCATACCTGCTTTTAAAATTCTGGCTATGTTATATTTCTTTTTTTTTTTTTTTTGAAATCTTCTATTCCTTTGCTTTTTCTAGTGTCTTAAACGAGACCCTTGAGACCAAATCATTGGAGAATGGTGAGACTTCTTGTATGATGTCAACTCTTCCACAGCAGTAGTTATGTCCAAAATTAAAGAGTGTTAGAAGCCTGGACTTGGAGTAAGGACACAGGTAATTCCTCTCAAACATTTGCTGGCTACATAATTGCAGGCATGATCACTGAATCTTTCAAAGCTTCTATTTCCTTATCTGTGAAATGGGCATAATTCTTATAATAAGCCTTGAACTACCTACTTCATAGTGTGATTGTGAAGAAAGCACTTATTAATACTTAAAGAACTATAGAAGTGCGCTATTATTGTTATTATAGTAAACACTCAGTTAAATCAAATCTTAATGAATGATTTGAAAACAGTAGTTTATATTATAGAATTTTTTATCCAGGTATCAGTATATACAAGTGCCAAAGAATACCTTGTTACTTTGTCCATCTTCCTGCCTCTAGGAACATCTAATATATTTGGAACCCGTGATCAATTCTCATTGAATTTTGACATATCCTTGTATGGGGGCATATATTTCCCATATGTCCCGTATGAGGACAATGAGAATTTGTGTGATTTGTCTAGTGCTAAGCAAACAATACATGTCAGGAAGGACTTAAACCCATGCCTTTCTTGATGACTCTTTATATAGCATACTACTCCTGTCTTAAAAACAATATTCCTTATTAAATTATAGATTCATGAATCTAAACTTTGAAGGAATACTAGAGGCCCTCTATTTAAACATCCTCTCATTTGACATATGAGGAGGGTTATATGACTTTTACCAAGGTCATAAAGGTAGCAAGCTTGAGAAATAGAGTTTGAACCATGAATATGTGTACAGGACATGCCACATATTTCTATATGTACCCTAAAATCTCAATAATATTTTGTGTCTCATTTTTAAGACTGTTTGTAAATAAAATTTAGTCAACACAAAAATTAGTTTGTTTTCATTTCTTCAGTCTAAAGAATAAACTGCCCTTATGATTAAGTATTCAATAAATTTTGACTTAAATAATATTCCTTGAGTATATACCCTAATGAAACATGCTCTCCTTGCCTATACTTATTATATTTTTATGTAACCTTCATTCTAGAATAAGTGGACCATTCTTATCTCCTTGTTCATTCTTTGTGCTCTTAAGACAGTTTCTGGAATGTCTTCTTTGCCTCTTATCAGTTGCTAAATGTCTTCCCAGGCTTTAAAATCTAATTCAAATGTCGCTTTTTCTCTGATGTCTTCACTAATCCTGGCTCTTGGTAATGCTGTTCCTGCACAGGCCTTACATGGACATTTTTCTTTTTTTCTTTTCCCAGATCTTTACTTTGATGGATGCTTGGTCTCATACCTTGAGTACCTCTTCCAGTGACACAGAACACAGCACATCTATGTTGTCTTAGCGTGTGTTACTTCTGTCCACTTCTTTCTCTAAATGTCCCATAGAGGGTATATTCTTTGCATCGATGGCTTTGCTCTGCATTTTAAATATTTCATGGATATCTATACCATACTTCAGTATTGGGTCCATCCAGCTTTGATCTCTGGCTCTTGTCAAAAGAACACTCCACCTCCCTTTCTAGTCATGTCCCTGATGACAAGCTCTTTTATGCCACCTTTGAAGCAAATCATCATTAGTAATATACCTAGTAACAATGAACCACACTTAAGTTCACCATATGCCTCTCCATTGCCCTTTGGATAACCTGCAATTATGAGTAATCTGATATAAGAGTGGTCTGCGATTTGTAGCCATGGAGCACAGAACAGAGAATATTAATACTGAAAGTATTTGGCTGTAGGAAGTAGTTTGGCTGCCACCTGAAGGTGCTATATATTTCTGAGAAGATTCAACACTCTCACTTCTTCCTGATTTATGCTCAGCCCAGTTAATTTTGGAGGACAGTTAAAATGCAAAAATAATGATTGACTCAGTCAATGGACTACTCATATTGTAAGTGAGGCCAGCGGTATCCAAACTCTTTTTAATCACATAACCCCTATTGGTTAAATAAAATGACCATGAATCTATAAAATGTTTGTTTCTAAATGACACAGGGTAGTTATATTGGGTGCAGTATAAAACATATAAAAAAAAGAAATTTGAAAGAATGATGAAATAAATATTTTTTTAAAACATCTATTAACATCATTTTTTGAAAGTAATGTGATTAACATTTTTAAAAAATGCCTTTGGTTTGACTTTTGTGGTACAGAGATTCAAAGGTAAGGTTCTAAGAACAATTTATTCTGAGACTTAGTTTTAATGAATGTCAACTAAAATAGTATTTTTCACAAGGTTGCATAGCCCATTGATCTAGGCAACATTCATTCTTCATTCACTTTTTCCCCCTATTGTAAATCACTGAACCAATTTATTTATGGTCATAGGTCTCATTGGGAAGTCCCGGTAATTTTCAAGGAATTAACAGTATCAGCAAAATATCATATTCAACCAGGAGCTTTTGGAACATAGATCATCAGCAATAGTAATACCATTACTATTTTGCTTTAGTTTTCACTCAATAATAATGATCTGATCATTGAACAAAGATGACTCTGTGGTTGCAGCTATTAATCAATATTTGATGATCTTAATATAATATTGGGAGACACATTTAAGGTTATGTTATGTTCTGCTGAATCAAATGATAAGATTGTGGGATTCTATATTTAGAGTTAAAAGGGACCTTAGCAAACATTCAATCAATTCCATGCATTTTAGAGAAAAGAAAACTGGGACCCATGAGATTAATTGGCTTATCCAAAAATCACACGGTTAGTAAGCAGCTAAGCTAGAATTCAAATCCAAGTCTTAAGTATCAACGTCTGGCACTCTTTCCATTACATCACACTGGCCTTCCAAAGTATTATTTTTTTTAATCAACAATTAGCAAAGCAGGATCTTGTGGTTTCTAGCCATCTATGTCGTTTGTATGAGTTTGAAGATGTAGTCTACTGTGGAAGATCATCAGTAAGGCTTGTCTCTTAGTTTTATAAAAGGCCCCCTTTTCAGGTATGTGGAGACCATTTTCACAAGGAAAAGAGAGATGATAAAGTGGGGATACGACTTGGGGATAGTTTTCTTATCCTCTCATTTTTTTTTTTTTGGTAACAACATGATTTGTAATCTTTTGGCATTTTCCTCTCTTTGAGATACGTTGAAAATCAATAAACAAGTGATATTAAAATTATGACACCCCCAGCATGAATTTCCTCACTGTGTATTTATTCAGGTGCATCTGTCCTTCCTGATTTCATTTCCTTGAGTGTCATTTTCATTAAGTCAGATAGCAGGTCGGGTACTTAGATTCTAAATGCTGTAGCTCCACTCTCATCGACAATGAACAAAGTTCATTACATAAATGTTGAAATATCTGTTACATTTTACATATACATATTATATGTATATATGTATGTATAATTGCATATAGAAATCCTTGAAGGTTGGTAAGGCTTACCTGGGTTTCTCTCATGCCAAACTATTTGCAGATTATTTTCTTCACTGCTGTTTTTCTCATTTTCTTAGCTTATGCTGTTCTATTATCCTCCACTATAGTATTTCCACCAAGCTTTTATCCTAAACTATGTATTCTATGACTCTAATTCTGTTATTAGGTTTTAAACTGTGTTGCTTTTAATTTTCATGTTTTCTATTTGACAGAGAGTTGACATGCTTGTTAGCTAAGGTAGTTTTTAGGTTATTTGGGACTCCACGTTATGATAATACTTTTACATGAATTAAACTGCTCTATGAAATGGAGATAATTGGCAAAGAAATAAAAGATAGAAATTGTCACTAGTGAAGGGGCATCTTGAACAATCCAGCAAAAAGACTCCCAGGAGCTCTGTCACCCCTTTTGCCACATGAGCTCCTGGCTTTAGCCCACTTTCCCCTGATGTACTTGCAAAAAATATGTCATAGACTTTGGAGGGGAAGATACTTTGCACCAACCAAACTCTTCCTATGATATTACTCCTTTAAATATCCTTAACTAAAAGTTAGTTCTGTCCAGCTAACTGATATCAATTGGTGGGCTTTATAACATTAGAAAACAATACTTAAGCCCTCTACAGTTATCCTCTCAGGGAAGCAGTAGCAGCTTGCCAGTACCCGTGCAGTTTAGGCAAGTGAGCCCAGAATACATGCCATATAAGAAAAATAATGATCATCTTGAGGAACAGAAAATAAAACATATCGTCTTCCTCCAGGCAGAAAGGTAGGGAACCCCTACGGCAAAATTGTATGTTATCATATATTATTACTATATATTTGTTACAAAACAAAGTTCAGTCTGGGAAAGGATTCCCCCTACCTCCAGAAGTTTCTACAGGTAAAAGAAAAGTAACAATGAAATCTATCATAAAATGTAGTTCTTTAAACATATTTTATTATTCTTTTCAATTAATAAGTATTTTTATTAATCTTTCTTTCCCATTATCGCTTCATTGAGCAAAAACCAAAAATAATTCAACAGACCCCAATACATAGTGGCATGCATCATTCGGCAAACCAAATTTATATATTAGCCATGTTCACAAAAGTGTCTCTAATGCAAAATAACATTATATTAATTCATATAGCATCATGTATTTAGCCATTCCAAATAGGATACCCTTTTGGTTTTGAATTTTGTGGATGTCTCAAAAAAAGCAGCTATAAATATGTTTAACATGTAGGTACTTTTTTTTAAAATTAAGTTTCTCTCCTAAAGGTCTTATGTCCAAAATATATTAGAAGCTGATTCAAATTTATAAGACAAAGAGACTGTAAGAGTATTCTCCAATACATTGATGGTTAGATGATATAAACAGTATAAAATAATCCAAGCTATCAATAATCTCATGAAAAAATTGCTAATAATTAGAGAAAAGCAAACTAATGCAACTCTGAGGTTCTATCTCACAACTAAAGAACTTGCAAAGAAGACAAAAGAAGAAATAATAAATGTTGGGTTACTATGGGGAAGCAAATACATTAGTGTGCTGTTAATGGAGCTGTGAATTCAGTCATTCTACAAAACAATTTAGATCTATGCCCAGAAAGTTACCAAACACTGTCTAACTTTTGACCCAGCTATTCTAGACTTATACCCTCAAAGATATCTGACCTTTATCAGAGAAACCTGATGCAACAATTTTTTTCTCCAGTTAACTGTTTCCTTCCTAATTTTAAAAATTTAACTAATTTTTAACAGTCTATACTAAAAGTATTTCCTTCCTCACTCTTCTAATTTGTTTGTGATTGTGACTTTTTGTATTTGTCATACATGCATTCTGGTCTTAACATAGAGTATGAGATATTGGTCTACATCCCATTTTTGCCAGATTGATATTAGCTTTTTCTAGTCGTTTCGGTGAAATGATGTGTTCTTAACTCCAATATTTGGTACATTTTGTTTTATCGAACAATATGATACTGTACCCCTTCTAGCTTTAAATTTACAAGCCTAAAGTTTTATGTTCTTTTTCTTCCATATGTTGCATACCTATTCTGTTCCACTGATCATCCACTCTATTTTTTTAGCTGATACCAAATAATTTCAATGAAAATTTATTGAAATATGGAACTGCTCACCTCTTTTCCTTCCCATTTCCCCCATTATTTTCTGAGAGATTCTTGATCTTTTATTTCTCTACATGGATTCTTTTCTTTTTTCTAGCTCACTAAACTAATTTCTCTGTAGTTTGATTAATACGGAATTGAATAAGTAAATTAAGGCAGCTAGGAGGCACAGTGGATCAGTGGTCAGGCCTGAAATAGGAAGACCCATCTTCCTAGGTTCAAGTCTGTCCTCAGACACTTACTGTGTGTAACAGCTTAGGCAATTCACTTAACTTTATTTGCCTCAGTTTCTTTATCTGTAAAAAAGAGTAGGAGAAGGAAATGACAAACTACCCCATTATACTTGCTAAGAAACTTCCAAATGGGGTCACACTCAGACTTGACTGAAACACAATGAATAGGTCAGTAAATGTAGGTAGTGTTGCCTTTTTGGACCACGAACAATTTCTGCTTCTCCAGTTAGTTCTATCTTTATTTCTATGGACTGTTTTATAGATTCATTCATATGATTCCTTTGTGTGTCTTGGTCAGTAGAGCCTTGAATATTTTATACATTCTGTAGTTGTTTTGAATGAAATTTCTTTTTCTATTTTCTCCCACATTTTGTTGGTATTCTACAGCAATGTTGATGATTTATGCAACTTCATTTTATGTCTTGAAACTTAGCTGAAATTTTAATTATTTCAATTAATGAATAATATTCACTTAATGACTACAAGAACATGAAGATAGAGCTATTCACTTCTTAATTAATTATCCATGTAATGAAACAAAGCAATGACATGAATTTCTATGGACATTCAGGTGTGGATAATTAAGGGTCCAATGGACTCTCAAGGGCATGAACTGTTTATTCCTTTGTAATGACAAAGGACCATCCTTGTACATGGTAGGTGTTTAATGAATACTTATTAAATAGAATTTAATCAAGTATCTTATCTACCATTTTTATTTTTACATTTCATTTTAGGGGGAGCATGTATTAGGTGCAGATGAGCACAATCTTCAAAATGGATTCTCTAATACTAGTGTGCCCTTGGTTAAGTTTCTGAACCTCATCATCCTTATCTGTAAAATGAGGAGGTTGTTCTACATGGCCTCAGGTCTCTTCCATCTTTATAGATATGAAATCTAATCATATTATTATCCTATGACTAAAACTACGGTTTTTATCTCCACTTTGTCTCAATATTTTTTTTAAAGACACACACTTCCCTTGATTGTCTGGGAAAAGTCAGGAAGTCTCCTTATAGTTTAAAGGTAAATGAAAGTCATTTGCTCACCTTTATCTGCTCTCTTTTCTATCTAGATGATGAGCAAAGGGCATGGGAGAATCCTGCTGGTCTTATCCAGCTCAGTGTATGCATTGCCTTTTCCCACCCTTTTCAGAGAGGATATCCTTCATATCCTTTTCCTTCAAGTCATAATGAGGACACACTGTCTCAGGAAATGAGACTCCTCCTTAACGAGCTCGGGAATATCATTCCACAGCAATTCATACTACTTCCTGTTCTCCTTCCTGCTCTTTGCCACAGCCGCCCTTTTGCTCAGGAGAGGCTCAGGGGTTATCGACTGAATCTTGCCACAAGTCACTTGGGTCTCTGGGTAAAATGATATCTGCCTGGGTCTTTTTGTTTATCTTCAGGTTAACTCTGTCATCTTTGTGGGAGGTTTCTCTCCTACCCACAATAGTTGATGCTATTTTCCAAGGTTCCTAGAACCTTAGAATTGTTTTGTTTTCAGGTTGTTGGGTTTTTTTCCCTCCTTCCTAATCACCATTTGAATCTGTACTACTCTTAGGCTGTGGTCCCAAAGCTCATTCATGAAACTATTGACTATGTGGTTTAATCAGACTCTTCCAGCGTGCTCCTGGGAAGGTCAATTAATTCTCTTGGGGCTGGGTTGACGTATTTATTAAATGGGGGTGTTAGAATGATCTGCTTACTAAAAAGGAAGAGGGATTAGGTTTGCACTGCTTAGTCCCAGGTTGCAGAAATAGGATCGATAGGCAGAAGCTGCAAAAATGTAATTTTAGGCTTGATGTAAGGGGGAAACAATCTTAACAAGAATTATCCAAAAGTAGCTACCTGGGGAAGGGCATAGATTTCCCCTCCTTGGAGATCTTCCAGAAAAAAAAAAAAGCAATCTTTGTCAGGAATGTTATAGAAAGAATTTTTGTTCAGGTATATTTTGAACCAGATGCTCAGTGAGATCCTTTCTCACTGACATTCCAGGATTCTGCTTCTGAGAGTTAGAATAATAGGAATAAGGGAGGATTGGAAAGAGGTGAAATTTTGATTTTGTTTTGTTTAGATTTCAACAAGGTCCATCCCATTCTCCCTGTGATCTTTCCTAACCCCTATCTCCAGGTCCCCAGGGCTTGCCTACTGCCCTTCATTATAGTATCCCACAAAGGACCCCCATATTCTAGACTTCCCTCAATCCTGTCTATCCGGAGTGACATCAGCATTTACCCATTTTTTCACTGATTCAACAACAGTTGTATTTAACTAGTGGGCTAAGGAAGATAAGTTGTCCAATAAGATCTGCCCATAAGACTATTTAGTGGAGTAGAACCCTACCCCTTCAGGGCTCTACTGTTCAGTTTCTAATCTGATAAACTAATCCATTTTAATACGTTAATAAACACTAATTGGTTATTTATGTCCCATACCTCACAAAGTACACACGCACTACTTTTCAGAATGGCTTTCTGCAGAGATGTTTTTAATGCACAAAAGTAATACTTAGAATGTCAGGCAAAGCAAAAGAAATAACATTTAGTATTTTTGTATCACTTTAAGTATCCAAAACACTTTATAATATGAAACTAAAGAATAGCTAATGAGGGTCCAGTTAGTTCTGGGAATGTGCACAGAGTTCCATATGCATGTCTGGAAGTTCGTGATGAAATGGAAAGTTGGGTCTCTCTAACATGAACTTCCAGAGGCAGACTCACTAAGCAATTGTTTGTGTTCCTTGCCCATGTTCCCAGTATCCAACTATTATATCATATAATTTTATCTTTGCAACAATTCCAAGAGGTAGGTGTTCTTATCCTCATTTTACAGATGAGATCACTGATTCTGATTGATTTTCCCAGAGTCACACTTCTATTAAGTAAAAAAGGGCAGAATTTGAAATCCAGTCTTCCTACCTCTAGGTTCAGTGCTCTATCCACTATGCCCAGATTAATGAGGTAAATTTTTATTATTTTATTATTTATTTTTAAATAGATGGGTTTTGTAGTACTATTCATATCATATGACCTCCTTTTTCTGTCAGTCTCTTGTGTAGGCAGCCAGGTGGATCAGTAGATAAAGTACTAGAATTGGAGTCAAGAAGACCAGAGTTTAAATCCAGACTCAGACTTTTACTAGCAATGTGACCCAATGCCTGTCTACCTCAGTTTCTTCAACTGTCAAATGGAGCTAATAATGACACCTACCTCCCAGGGCTGTCATAAGATGACATGTGTAAAACACTTAGCTCAGTACCTGGCACATAGGAGGTGTTTTAATAAATGTTTCTTTCCTTCACTCAAAAGGCAGCCAGATAAAGTGCAAGGCTTGATTTCCTCTTCAGTGGAAGAGAGAACTGCCCTTTAATTGCCTCGTTGGGTGAACCAGGGAAATGCTATCTGAATTTCAGGTCCCACAGTAATTGACCACATGTGGGGGCTATTTCCAGATACTGGAGAATCATAAACCAGTTTTCACTTTGGTAAAAAAACTTGATAATTAACAGACTAGAGATTCAATTCAATAAATAACTATTAAACACCTACTATGTGGTAGGCACCGCACTGTATGGGTAGATGGGGGGCAGGGTTACCAATAAGAAGAAAACAGTCCTTGCCCCCCAAGGAGTTTACAATCTAATAGAAAAGATATTACACAAAAAGGAAGTTGAAAAGAAGGGGGTACACTAAGGAGCAAAATGGACATTATTTCTCCCTGGGCCCCTAGGCCGCGAGATCTCTGTTTGGTTACTGGGCAGAATAGCTTGCCTACTAACAGTTTCCTTCTGTTGTTAAACCCCTGTCAAAATGTTATTCCCCTTTGGTTTAATATCTGATAAATTGTTAACAGTCATTTCTTGTTTAGTCCATTTGCATGGTAACCACCTGTGCCCCACCTAATGTTACACCCCCATTACCAGGTAACCACCTTCTGCTGAGTACCCCCCCTTCCTGACAACAGTGACAACCGGTCTGTGATTGGCTACCTCTACTGGCACATTTTCTGTTAGGGGTCCTGCGCCTAGTAACTCCCTGACAACCTCTTCTGTTTTGGGGGTTCGTGCCTAGTAGTCAGCCCCCCCCACTTACTCTGTCAGAACCCTGTTTGTTATGGAAACCTCAAGGCTGTACCGAGTAGCACCGAAATGCTTAAAATGCACTCACTCACCTCAGTTCAGGGCTGTCTCCTCTGGGTCTCTACATGAGGCAACCGCCAGCCTGGCCAATAAATGACGCTCTTGAAATTCCTAATTGACATTTGCCTGTGACTTATTAATTCGGTCCATTTCACATGGAGGTCCCACCGAGATAGCCTTTGACTCTGCATACACAGGCAAGCCATCTGTTCTGGATGACTGGGTTGGGCTTTAACTTTGGGGGTGGCCAACGGGTCCATTTCAGGAGTACCTGGTACTCAGTGTCTGGCTGTGTAGTGGAAATCAAGCAAAGTCACTGAAGGAAAATGGGGAGATACCTGGAAAGTTCTTTGTGGGAAGTATATGTTGCTCCTCCCTCTAGCCTTCAAATCAGAGGCAACAGAGGAAGTTGGGAAGGTATTGAGTATCAAAATTTAAGTTAATCTGTATGACATTCAGGTGAGATGGAGTACTGGCATAAGCACACAATGCCACTCAGGCAAACCTGAGGAAGGTGCCTGGTAAAAAGGAGGAGGTCTCAAGGAATGTAGGGGTCAGGATTATGGTGGGAAAGAGGGGAGTCAGAAGTACTGAATTTTAGCCCATTAATCCAAGCTACGGCACCATCTGTCAGTAAGCCAGCTGAAAGCCCTGGCAACTTGCTGATGAAGCAGAAGAAAAAGGTGCTAACCAATCTCACTAAAAAGTATATGCAGAACTTGAAGCATGCACTCACATTCAATGGATACTTTTTTCCCTCCTTAAAGAACATTGAAATTGTTCAAGCCTTGGTTCTTTCACTTAATATGACTGTATGACAGTATGACTTTACAATATGACTGTAATGAAGGCACTTCATCTCTCTGACCTTTAATGATTCTTTAAAAAAAAGTAAATAGGTTCCAAGATTCAGTTGAGGTTTTAGGAGAACCAGGTTTATAGCTGGATTGAATGTTTGATTCAGATTTTTGAGTTATGCATACACTTACTTCACTTTTTGAATGACTGTGATCTTGTAAAACTGCTGAAAATTCCTAGTGGTAAAGACCCATCCATGCCCTGTTAGAGGAGAAACATTAAGGTAGGAATTCTCAATCTTGGATCCATAAGCTCATTTAAAAATCTTGATAATCATATTTCAATAACATTAGTTTCCTTTGTAATCCTTTTTCTTGCATTAAAAAGGTTTTATTTTTTCTCCTGTAAAGATGTCCATAAGGTCACCATAGTGCCAAAAGAGTCCATCACACACACACACACACACACACACACACACACCACTTTTCTTCCCCTGTCTAACCATTTACCTGACAGAAGTGGAATGAATCCTTTAGCATCCACCCTGTGATCCTGTCACTGTCTAGCGCCACCTACAGCATCAGGCTTATTCACTTCCTTTGCCATATATTTCAGAAGTGTTGAAAGCTTAAGTATTTCAAAAGATACCTCCTTATATCACCAGTCTATATCTGAAATGAGCCTCCCTATTCTTCCCAAGTGGATCCAGATAGTTTTCCTAGTGAGAATTTTGCTTGCTATTATCTTTGTCCACCCTCATCCTCTATATGATTCTACAAATGAGTTTGTAATTGAGTATTGTCAATCAGTGCTCTGTCTCTCCACTTGGAAGGAGATCAGATGATTTCTCCTGGGAGCATTCCCTAGGCTCTTTTAACTTGCCCATTGTGGCAATTGATTTGTGTCAACTTGGTAATGATGATAGTCTGCATCAATATCTCTTTCTTCATTTTTCATTTGAAATAAAATCAACAGGGGGGAGGAGCCAGGATGGCAGAATAGAAAGACTCACATATGCGAGCTCCAAACCCACAGCCCATAAATTACCTATGGAAAGAACTCCCAATGGGTTCTGGAGCAGTGGAAGCCATGCAGCAGTGGTGGAGGAGATTTCTGTTCCAGAGAGCCCTGAAAAATCAACTCCAAAGGTCCAGCAGGCACCAGCTGTGGAGCAGAGCCCCTGCCCTAGCCAAGCAGCCCTAGAGGAGCAGATCTGGTGGCTGCGAGCATCCCTCCACCCACAGGCACTACAGGTCAATGAGACAGCCTTCTGGACTGTCCAAGAGGGGAGCGGGGTGTCTCTGTGGCTCTGGCCCTATCGGGAGGAAGCAGCAGGGGAGGAGGTGGACAGGGGCTCCCGAAGCAAAAGGGAGCTCAGGGCCATTACCGAAGATCTTCGCATAAACCCCCTGAGGGAACTGAGCCTGGGAGGTGGCCCTGCCCCTACCTGAGCAGCAGTACTTAATCTCTCACTGAATAGCAGCGCCCACACACCGCGGAAAGCCCTGAGGCTGGGGAGCAGCATTTGAATCTCAGACCCTAAGCACTGGTGAGGCGGGGGTGGAGAGGAATCTCAGAAGTCAAGTAACTGGCTGGGAAAATACCCAGAAAAGGGAAAAAAAATTAAGACCATAGAAGGTCACTTTCTTGGTGAACAGATATTTCCCCCCTTTCTGATGAGGAAGAACAATGCAGGCTCAGGCCATGGAAGAGCTCAAAAAGGATTTTGAAAATCAAGTTAGACAGGTGGAGGAAAAACTGGGAAGAGGAATGAGAGAGATGCAAGAAAAGCATGAAAAATGAGTCAATACCTTGCTAAGGAGACCCGAAAAAATGCTGAAGAAAATAACACCTTAAAAAATAGGCTCACTCAATTGGCAAAAGAGGTTCAAAAAGCCAGTGAGGAGAAGAATGCTTTCAAAAGCAAAATTAGCCAAATGGAAAAAGAGGTTCAAAAGCTCACTGAAGAAAATAGTTCTCTCAAAATTAGAATGGAGCAGATGGAGGCTAATGACTTTATGAGAAACCAAGAAATCACAAAACAAAACCAAAAGAATGAAAAAATGGAAGAGAATGTGAAATACCTCATAGGAAAAACAACTGACCTGGAAAATAGATCCAGGAGAGACAATTTAAAAATTATGGGACTACCTGAAAGTCATGATCAAAAAAAGAGCCTCGATATCATCTTTCATGAAATTATCAAGGAAAACTGCCCTGATATTGTAGAACCAGAGGGCAAAATAAGTATTCAAGGAATCCACCCATCACTGCCTGAAAGAGATCCAAAAAGAGAAACTCCTAGGAACATTGTGGCCAAATTCCAGAATTGCCAGGTCAAGGAGAAAATATTTCAAGCAGCTAGAAAGAAACAGTGCCAGTATTATGGAAATACAATCAGGATAACACAAGATCCAGCAGCTTCTATATTAAAGGATCGAAGGGTGTGGAATAGGATATTCCAGAAGTCAAAGGAACTAGGACTAAAACCAAGAATCACCTACCCAGCTAAACTGAGTATAATACTTCAGGGGAAAAAATGGTCTTTCAATGAAATAGAGGACTTTCAAGCATTCTTGATGAAAAGACCAGAGCTGAAAAGAAAATCTGACTTTCAAACACAAGAATGAGAAGAAACATGAAAAAGTAAACAGCAAAGAGAAGTCATAAGGGACATACCAAAGGTGACTGTTTACATTCCTACATGGAAAGACAATATTTGTAACTCTTAAAACTTTTCAGTATCTGGGTAGTTGGTGGGACCACACACACACATACACACACACCCAGACACACATGTACACGTGTGCATGCATACACATACACACATGCACGCAGATACAGAGACAGAGAGCACAGAGTGAATTGAATAGGATGGGACCATATCTTAAAAGAAATTAAGGTATACGGTGAGAGAGAAATGTAGTGGGAGGAGAGAGGATGAAATGGAATGGGGTCAAGTATCTCTCATTCAAGAGGCAAGCAGGAGACTTTTTAGTGGAGGGAAAAAGAGGAGAGCTGAGGAAAAAACCATGAAGTTTACTCTCATCACATTCGACTAAAGGAAGGAATAAAATGCACACTCTTCTTGCTATGAAAACCTATCTTACAATACAGGAAAGTGGGGGAGAAGGAGATAAGCAGGGTTGGGGGGGATGATGGAAGGGAGGGCAATGGGAGGAGGGAACAATTTGAAGTCAGCACTCGGGGAGGGACAGATCAAAAGACAGAATAGAAACAATGGGGGTAGGATAGGATGGAGGGAAATATAGTTAGTCTTACACAACATGACTATTATCAAAGTCATTTGCAAAACTACACAGATAGGGCCTATATTGAATTGCCTGCCTTCCCAAAGGGAATGGGTGGGGAGGGAGGGATGGGGAGAATTTGGAACTCAAAGTTTTAGGAACAACTGTTGAGTATTGTTGTTGCTACTAGGAAATAAGAAATACAGTTAATGGGGAATAGAAAGTCATCTGGCCCTACAGGACAAAAGAGAAGATGGGGACAAGAGAAGGGAGGGAGGATAGAAGAGAGGGCAGATTAGTGAAAGGGAAAATTAGAATGCTCAGTGTATTGGGGTGGGGGGAGGGGACAGATGGGGAGAAAATTTGGAACCCAAAATTTTGTGAAAATGAATATAAAAAAAAAGTCAAATAAATAAATTTTTAAAAAGTAAAAAAAAAAGAAATAAAATCAACAGCCTGCTTAAATAGGTTAAGTGGGAATTGCCTCAATTCACTTATTCTTTTTCTTCCATTTTGGTATTGATTTTTATTTTGCTATGACAAGCAGATAGCCCAATGAGACACAGACGACTGATTCAGTACTTACATCAATAAACCATTATGACATCTTTTAGAATACAAGTGATTTCATTTTTGTCAGGCTGCTACAATTTCCAGTATTTCTCAGGATTGTAGTTTTTGTTCATCCTTCGTTGCTGAAGAAGACCATGCTATCAGAGAAATGGTGACTTGCACTTGACTTTGATTTGAGGGAGGGAGGGCTGTGCAAGGTCACCCGCACTTCTCCTTCAGAGCCATCTGAATCCAGTGACCAGATATTCCTCAGGATGACTGGAGATGACCTAGGATGCACTGGGACTCTCTTTTTAGAGGAAGTCTCTACAGGCAGGAGGTTTCTGTATAGTTTATAAACACTTGGTATCTTTCCTTTGTTAGTGTATAGATAACAACACAGTACAGGAAAATAATGAAAATGTTGATAGAATCTAAAGCAAGCGGAGAAACTGGTGGCAAATGTTTATAAGTATCCAAACTCAAGTCTCAAAGAATTTTTAATGTTGACAGTTACACAATACTACCTGTGACCTTACTGACAATAGGCCACCCTCTCCCTTCCTCTTATAGGGGCTGACTGCAAGGTCATTGAAAACCTAGACTGTATATCGCTGCTGTTAGTCTCTTTCCCCAGTAGTGGGTATTGCCTTAAATGATTAACTGCTTCTATTGAGAGATCTTTGAAAATTTAATGGGTTTTTTCTACTGATAATAGTCCTCTCTTGCTACTTTTTCCCTAAATCTGGAAGAATATCCAGACTGTCTTAATTGAACTTCTGTTCGCTCCCTTGAGATCCTAGAGCATAATATGGAAATTGAGCACAAAGAAGTCCAAGAAACAAAGGACCCAGATGAATCATCACAGAAAAATGCAAGTTCAGTGATTATTTCTTGTCAAGCTGTACCACTAAAAGTATAAGCACCTATTTCACTCCTGAGGTAGTCTAATCCTTCCAAGGAGAATGTGCTGTCACTTTCAGCTTCGTTAATTATCATGCTTCCTCTGAGTCTGGATAGCTTTTACTTTTCCATACTTGTTGTTCAGTAGTTTTGTAGTCATATCCAATGCTTCTTGGACCCTTTGTGGGGTTTTTATTGGCAAAGATACTAGAATGGTTTTTCCATTTTCTTCTCCAGCTCATTTTACAGATGAAGAAACTGAGGCAAGCAAGGTTAAGTGACTTGCCCAGAGTTGAATGCCTAGTAAATATCTGAAGCTGGATTTGAACTCAGGTCTTCCTGCCTCCAGGCCCAGCACTCTATCTACTGGTTTTATTTGTTATTTTATTTATATATTATTATATATTATATATTTATATATTATTTATTTAGTGGTAATTTAACACTTTTGGAATCATGCATACTCCATGGAAAAAAACTAAAAATAGCCATGGTCACTATACAGTTATTTTCAAATCTAATTTAGTAAATATGAGGAATGTAATGCATGAATCATTCCACACTTGTGGTATGCCCTGTTTTTTCAAAGTATGGCAAAATGTGTTGCGTTTTTTGCTAAATAGCGTCTTATTTTGATTATCTGAGGATTACTTTACTCATGAAGAATATTTTCCATAAGTCTCACTAACGAAAAAGCTATGCATATTATATCACTATTCCTTATTTTTTTCAGTACAAGTAGAGCACTTGGTATGTGGCATGAGGCAGTATATAATCCCTGTCATCACTACATCCCATCTTGTCCATAGAATGAAACAGAAATAGTCTAAAATCTATCAAATGAGATGTTGTGAATAGTATATGTTCCTTCCTTAGAGTCTTCCTCCTTTCTTCCCTTTGTTCTCCATTAATCTTTAGTGCTGATGCCTGTGCCAAAGCACCTTTTGGCCTTATTCATTATCTTGAATTTATATAGCACTTTTCATTCAAGAACAAAGAAATAACTTCTCAAATATAGTGTAACAGATCTTAGAAATGAGCAGCACTCAGCACAAAGATTGCAGAAGGACTCAGGGCTGCTACGATGCTTCACTTCCTGTCCTTTTTTTTAAGAGTCAATACCTTCTGCTGCCTACCCATTGAAAGAATCATCGCCATCACCCACCATCAGCATAATCAGAAATACAAGAGTTAATATCTTGTCTCACTACTTTCAGAAGGTTACCAAGTTGACACTTTGACATACCACTGTCAGAGAGTTGCCAACCCCCTGGTAAAATATTAAAGAATGAGTGATTGCTAGTTTACTTTGTTTTGTTCATTTCCCAAGAAGTCATAGATCTTGACTGAGAATTACTGTGTCCAAGTAGATTTGTCTCCTTAATGTACTCTCTAGGTCTACATTGTTTTCACTTACTTGCCAAATTATTTCAATCATTCAGGAGTATTTATTAAGTTCCTACTATATGCCAGACTCTGTGCTAAGCCCGAAGGATACAAATAAAAATAAAACCAAAACACATATACATGCTCATATACAATTCATGCTTTTAAAGAGTTCAGTCTAATGGAGAGGCAACTTTCAAACAATTATGAGCAATCCAAATATAGCAAAGGTAAGTTGGGAGTCGTCTCAGAGGGAGAGGACTAGAATTAAGGAGGACTGGCAAAGTCTTCTCAAAGATGATGGGACTGAAATTGAAACTGGAAAGAACTTAGAGAAGCAAGGAAGCAGAGATGAGAAAAGAGGGAATTCTTGTCACGGGACACAGTCAGTGAAAATGTTTGGAGTCTGGAGGTAGTGATTCTTGTGCAAGGAAAAGCAAGGAGGCCAGTGTCACTTTGTCACAGAGCACATAGAGGAGAGTAAGGTATAAAAAGACAGGAAAGATAGGAAAGGTCTATGTTATGAATGACTTTGAAGGCCAAATAGAGGAAAGTTAGGGTAGGGTAGTTAGCACGAATGGCTAGATCAAGTTTAATGATGGGGAGAAACATGGGCATGACAGGCACTATGTGGTAGGGAAGCAGCCAACAGATGGGAAACAAGTAATAGTGGGAGAGTAGACTTGATAAAAACAATCTAGTGGAGCGATGGGATCGCTTGTACGTGTACAGGATTTGCCTTGGCATGGAGAAGAGTCAGCAATAAAGGACAGCCACAGAAGGTATGAGAGTGATATGAGGTGAGGAAAAGGGGAGAAGAAGGAACTCTCTGTGAACAACTTCAGCTTTTATTTCCTGCCAGATCTTTTACTCCATGTTTCTCTTTCCTCTTTCATTTTTTCACCCCTCTCTAACCAGCTTTGTTCCCCCAGCCCAGGCATTTTTGGGGGCATTGAAGTCTGGCTCTTCCTTCACTGCTCCTCTCTACGTTCTATTACTTCCCTATCTCAGGTGTAAAAGTATATATTGTCTAGATATGGGGCAGCTGTAGATATGTAGGGTATGGATGGTCTGCTTATAGTCTATTCATTCTCAGTCTCCAGCTTCACTATTTTTATCAGTTGCAGTTACTGGAAAGAGAAGAGAATTTAGTGGATTGGATGGGAGAACAAAGGCTAACAAGAGGTCACATTACAGGTCAGGCCCATATAGTCAAAACTGAGTGAACTGTTCAGGGGAGAAAGTGGGTTCAGAAGTTATATGAACCTAGACATGAGGGCAACCCTCCAGAATCCCAGAGTGGGAAGGGGCCTCTGAGATCATCTAGCACTGTCTGTACCTGCACATGAACCTCCTCTGTGATACACTTCCAGCAACACTTCTCCGATAATGAACTACAGAAATATGAGTTCACCAGCCTTTGCTTAAAGACCTCCAGTTATGGAAAAGCCCCTAGGACCTGAGGCAGCCCATTACATGTTTAGGTAACTTTAATTGCTACGAAGCTTTTTTCTCCCTTATAACAATCCTAAATCAGTTTCTCTGAAACTTGTACCTATATTTCCCTTCCCTTTTCTGCTTTCTGTAGGCAAACAAAACAAGTGTAATTCTGCTTCTACAAAACAAGCCGTCAACTGGTCAATCAATAAACCTTAATTAATGATGTATTAGGTACCAGGCATTGTGATAAGCACCAGGGATACAAAGAAAGGCAAAAGACTGACATTACTCTCAAAGAACTCACAGTCATATGGGAGGCACAACATGCAAAGTGTAGAAATAATCTGTACTCATAATATATTTGAAATAATAAAAACAGCAAAGACATTAGAATCAAGGGTGATTGGCAAAGATGTCCTATAGAAAGTTTAATTTTATCTGGGACTTGAAGACCACTGTCATGTCACCCTTCCTCCCCTGCAAAAAAATCTTTTTCAAAGTTATGGCCCAGTTATTCAATTGATCCTTCACCATTTTAGTCATCCATTGCTGGCTTATTCATTAAATATTAAAATTTCTGCCTATTAATAATTAACATTCTATATAACCCACTTTGAAATCTATCTTAAGTAAGGAGATGGTTAATACGGAAAATGATAATCCACAGATAATTCACAAACTTCCTTGAGTTTTCATTCTATCTTTTCTAGTAAGCCTTTTACTGGAGATTTTATATAAGATGTTAATTTTTGGACTGCATATTGGACTGCATATTCTCTTACTGCTCTTATCCACCCCCCAAGAAGCAGTAACAAGTGTGGTAACAGCAGGAGAAAGTAAGAGGAGAAGCTTTTATAATACTTTGATTAGTAAATGATTTCTGAATGACAGAGAATTGGCTGTACACTTATTAATGAATATGAATTAAGAATTAATATGGACATATATTTGGAAGACAATGGTAGCTGACTTTGCATCGCATTGCACAGACCTGGCCAAAGACAGCCCCATGCTACAGGAACTTTGACATGAGGTTGAAAGTGATTCATTCAGGGGAATGGACTCTGCATCCCAAATTGTTCTCTACTGTTTTCAAAGTACAGAATACGAACTGAAATACCCAGTGTGAGGATGATAGCCAGACAGGCCAGTCATGGTTTTAGATCATGGACTCAGAAAAGGCAATGACCAGTAGAATAATACACTTAAAGGCTTCTCATGCACAACACCAAGAGCTTGGAAACATGATGATATTTTCCAGAGAAGAGTAGGTAATTAATGTTATATTCTAGTCAGGACCATGTAATCATATTTATATTACTCATCTAATGATTGATACAGATATTTTCCTTGATTCTTTCATTAAGGTAAAAAAGTTATTTTTTCTCTCCTTGATTTTAGGAGACTAAAACTTTTAGGCTATTAGGTAATGATGTAATTAGTTAGACACTTGGTAGCAATATTATATATTAATATTCTCTTCTCTCTAGGTTTCCTGAACGGTGCACTCTCCTCCTCCTCCTCCTATCTGTCTCTCTCCCTTACTGAATCTTCATCCACATCATTCCCACTAATAGTGGAGGTCTCCCAATATTCTCTCCTGGGGGGACCTTTCCTCTCCTCTCTTCCTTTCTCCTCTCCCCTCTTCCTTTCTCCTCTCCCCTGCTTTTCTTTTCTCCCTCTACCCAATTATACTTGATGATCTCATCAGCTCCTATGATTTCAATTATCTCTGTGCAGATAACTCTCAGATCTGCTTCTCAGATGACTTTTCAGCTGTAACATCTCTCCTGACTTCCAGTTTCAAATCTCCAACTTCCTGTTAGACATATCAAACTGGATGCTCTGTAGAAATCTTAACTTCAATATGCCCCAAAGTGAATTCATTATGTATGTGCACCCCACCTCCATTACACCCCCATCCTCCCCCGAAAATCCTACTCTCTTACTAACTTTCCTATTACTGTACAGGATATTAACATCTTTTTAGTCACCCAGGTTCTCAACATAGGTTTTCTAGACTCTTCATTCTCTTTCGCTGCTCCCATATACACAACATATCCAATCAGTTGTAAAGTTCTATTGTTTCTACCTTCATAACATCTCTTACACATGCCTCCTTCTCTCTTCTAGCCGTACCCCCACCCTGGTATAGGTCTTCATCATCTCCCACTTGGACTATTACAATAGCCTATTAGTTGGTCTTACTCTCCCCACTCCATTTCATTCTCTACTTGATTGTCAAACTGATCTTTCTAAAGTATGAGTCTGACCATGTCACCACACCACCACCCCCATTCAATAAATTCTATTGACTCCCTAGTGTCTCTAGGATCACTCATAATCTAGGCCCTTCCTACCTTTCCATTCTTTACACCTAACCCCTCTATGTATTCATGTACTGGCTTTTACAGAAGGCCAATTGGCCTTCTTGCTATTTCATATATGGCACAATCCATCTCCAGACTCAGCATTTTCATTGGTTGACCCCAATGCCTTGGGTTTTCCCCCCTCATCCTTGCCTTTCAGGCTCTTTGGCTTCCTTCTAATCTCAGTAAAAGTTACATCTTCTACATAAAGTACTCCTTAATCTTAGTGTCTTCCCTCTGAGTCTACCCCAAATATATTCTTTCTTGTTAGTACGTAGTTGTTTGTATGTTATCTCCTTCATTAGGCTATGAACTCTTTAAGAGGAGAGACTATTTGTTTCCTTGTCTGTCTTTTTTTGCATCCCAGTGCAAGACCCTGTGCTTACTGCATGCTTAATAAGTGCTTATTTTATTATTGACTTTGACATAGCTGCAATCTCATCAGTGGAGGTTCTCTTACACCTCATCCAGGCCCTATCCTCTTATATATCTCTTGTCTATGACGTCCTGTCAATCCTTCACAGAGGATCTATCCAGTGTAACTCAGGCCTTCCTCTAGTCTTTTGTGTTTGTTGTCCTTGATAAAGGAAAATGAGGCATATGCCAGTGATGTTGAAAATTCCTAAAGGAAATGAGGTGTTACCATGAACTTCTTAAATTAAATCTTGCACATCTAAACAAAAACTTTCACTCCAATGAGGCCCCATCAATTTCTAGATGCCCTGCGGTGCATTTGAAAGAGCTAAATGAGCTGGGTTTCGAATCTTGGCTTTCCCACCTGTGTGGCCTTGGTTTAATCATTTAATCTGTCTAAACCTCAGTTTCCTTTTCTTTAAATTGACTGAACTAAGTGATCTGTAAGGTTCCTTCCAGGTCTAAATGAATATTTCTAGAGAGATCAGGAGCTATAAACCATGTAGGAAAAATAATCCTATATTATCCATAGGAACAATTGAAAGTGAAAGCATGATCCTATCCTTAAAACAACTAGTTCTTCCTTAACACTTAAAAAAGCTGTTTAAAGAGCTTTGAGTAGTTTCACATCAGAGAAAACAATTCCCACTACTTAGGGTACTTACCATCTGCTTGCTTTTACAATAAAGCATCTGTGCATAGAGAATGGCATCTCTAGAGACATTCTGCTGCAATGTAGGTCTGCTAAATGGAGCCAGAAAGAGTTGCTATCACTTGTTTCTATGATTCGCAAATTTATGTTGTTCTTTTCCATTACTCAAGGTGTTTCTAATTATCTCAAGGGATGCAGTGCTATTCTCAAGAGATTTTTGAAAAAGATGCAAAGTCCTTAAATTGTTCAAACAATCATGCTTACAATGAGGTGAAAGTCACTAAGTTGCTGAAGAGCAATTTAAGAATCCATGTGGTTTTATTATTTGCAGAAATTCCAGAGAATATGATTTCTTTTACATTCTTACATTTTATGTAGAGGTATTATTTGGTCTTACCAATGAATTTGCAATTCACTTCAATAAGTTTAAGAACAAATTAAGAGAGTGACAATATAGTAACTTATGTGTATATGTTTATGTATATGTATACATGTGTGATTATAAATGCATATGCTTACTAAGACTTTGAGTTGGCAGCAGTCTTATAGATTACCTAGTACAATCTCTTTATTTAAAAAAAAGTCTAAGTTTTATTGATACCTTTTCCTTTTATATCACATTCATTTATGGTCACTTCCTTCTCAGGAAAATTTTTTCTTGTAACTTTTTTTTAAATCAGCAAAACTAATCAACATATAAACCGTATATGATAGCATATGTAACGTTCTACAGCAATATCTTATATATTCTTCTAATACTTTATATCTATGTAAGATAGGAATTTATTTTTATCTTGTCTGTAGGGTCAACAATAGTTATTATAATTATCCCTCGTTCATTTTCATTTTATTGGTATTTCCATTGAGGTTGTGTAGGTATTATATATACTGTTCCTTTAATCTTTGTACTTCTCTCTGCACTACTTTGTATGACTTGCAAACTTCTCTAAATTCCCTTTATTCACCATTTCTTCAGTTCAATGATATTCCATTATATTAACATTCCACAACTTTTGTTCTAGTTCTTTGATCCCAGAAAAAAAGTGCTGCTATAAGTATGTGAGGCTTTTTTGCTTTTGAACCCCTTGGGACAGATGTCTAGCAAAGAGGTCAAAGTTCATGACTATTTTAATCACTTTTTTCTTGATCCCTTCAATTTATAAGAGAAAAACTGAGGCTCAGAGAAAGTATATGAATATTGTATACAATACTAGAATGAGATTCAGAAGGCCTGAATTCATATCTCAGCTCTGTCATTTCCTACCATGTGGAACCCTGAAAAAGTCATTGTAATGTCTCTGAACCTCAGTTTCCTTATCTGCAAAACTGTGGGACTAAGTCATCAAAAACCAGTTGCATATTTAAGGGTCCAGAATTTGATTGTTCTTCTAATACTAAGTGGAACAAAGTCTAACTCCAAGGACTATTCTTTGCCCTTTCTGTAGTCATATGCACAGGGTCACACTCTGTATGTGTGTCTGTGCATGCCAATGGATACATATATACAAATATCCATTATTAGGATGGCCAGAAAGTGATAATCTTTTCAGTCACAATATGTCTCAAAGACTATTTTCTAAGTCGTAAAGGTTTGTGATCTTTATAGGTAGACATGATGTCTACCTATGGAAGTACAAGCCTTTGAAATATGCACGTGGAGTGGAGCTCTGCCATTTACTTTGTAACCTCGCTTAAGCCAGCTTCATTCTCTAGGTTTTAACATTCTCATCTATGAAGGAAGAGGTTGATCTCTGAGGTCTCTTCCAGTTCTAAATCCTATATATGATCGTATATTCGTACAGTGTTTATTCACCCTATAATTTACTAATCACTTTAAAACATATTGTCATATTTGAACATCATAACAAACCTGTATAGCACAAAGGGCAAGTATTCTTATCCTTTTGATACAGTTGAGGCACAGTCTCAGAGAGAATGAGAGGTATATTAGGGTATACAACTGTGACCTGTAGCAAAACCAGTCCTAGAATCTATCTAGTCCAGTACTTTTTCTACTATACCAAGGTACCTCCATATAAAGAACATCCTCCTCTGCTCCAATAAACCTTCTACCACCTCTAAATTGCATCAGTTCTAAGGCCTCTTAAGAATCAGACTAAATCCAAACATGAGGTCCACTCAAACTCAGCCTTAAGTAGACTCAAACTTTCATATGGCCTTTTCTCCTGTCCTCTAAAAAAATGGGGATCAAGAAACCAAAAAAGAAAAAATGATTACTGTATTTCATTATATTTTGTTTCCTTTTTAATCCTATGTGTTTTATATTAAGTAACACGGATTAATAACACTGTAACAATAGGTCCATATGGGCTTTACCAAATTGCCAAAGGCATTCATGACACACAAAAGGCTAAGAATCCCTCCTCTAAACCAGGGATAATTTTTGGTGCTGATTGTAATAATCCCTGATTGTTCCAATGCAAAATGGATAGCTCTGGTTCCATACCTTGATTTACATAAATTCCCCTAAAACTATATTTGAGTAGACTTTGAAAGAGTTGATAGAAAGAAATACCATTTATGTCTGTAACAGCAATCAAATTAGAATCTTTTGCTGTTTTTCTTTTTCTATAAGTGCCTCTGATTGACTAATGTGATTGAGGAGGATCTCTCTCACCCATTGTCCGACCTGGGAAGGTTTGTAAGAAGGTCCACACCTCTTGTTAATACAGCACTGGTTCGCAAGGGGTGTGATGCCTTCTGCATTAGCAATTCCTGTGATGGGACAAAAAGGAAAAGATAAAGTCATGAACCTTGACCAACAGTATTTGGTCATCTAAAGAGCTACATCATTTAGAGATGTCTCCTGCCTGTGAGTTATATACAGGAATTAAACTAGCAAACCTTTTGTTCAGTCTTCCTTTATGACTGGGCCTAATTATAGATTTTGGAACTTGTTGGGAAGACATAGCAATAGAAATCAATATCACAGAACAGATATATCCTGGTTTTCAAGATAGTCTTTTTAAAAACTTTCCAGTTTCTTTACAATGAAGCAACTCTCTAGACAAGTTGTTATTGTTATTGTTGAATTTGTCCTTTGTTCTGGAAGAGGACCATGACATCAAGATGATGACATGACTTGCAGTTGACTTTGGTTTGAGTGAGGGAGGGCTGTGCAAGTTCACCAACCTCACCTTCCCCTCCTGAGTCATCTGGGTCCAGTGGCCTGATATTCATCAGGACAGCTGGAGATGGCCCAGGAGGATCATAGAGTATGTGAGGAAGGAAGACTGAAAAGGGAGGAAAGGGCCAGGTTTTAAAGAGTTTTGAATGCCAAAAAGAGGATTTTTATCTTTGATCCTGGAGGCAACAGAGAAATACTATAGTTTTATTGAGTACAGAGGTGACACAGTTAAGAGCTTCCTTTGCTTTAGGAAAATCCCTTTGAGAGACTGTCCAATCACTGGACATGGGCTGAAATTGAAGAAATGAATATAAATCTTATATTCTTTCTATAACAGAAAACAGAAAGCCAAATAAACTTGTAGGTATATGAAACGATAGCTCGCAGGTTCTTCACAGATACTGGCTCAAGAGCACTGAGAGATTAAGAGGTTTGCCTGTGGTCACACAGATCCAGTGTCAAGGACATGAACCCATAGCTCTGAAAGCTAGCTGTCTGTCTATTCCCCGGGTAATGAAGCTTCTTTGTTTTCCTTGACCCTCATGATTTAAACATTGGTCCCTGCTCTCAAAGGAGCTCACAGTCCAATGGGGAAATGGGTAGAATATCCTCCTTACTAATATTCATTCTTTAGAGCTTTACTCCCATATCAGCTCTTCCATGAAGCCTCTAGACAAGGACCCCTGAGATGAGTACTTGCACATTGTCCCAGGTGACAGGAAAGTACTTTTATTTTTGTTAGAAAATAGTAGCTTTCCATCACTCACAAATAGTGTGAGACTACTGTCATCAGATGTTGGGTAAAGTCCTGCCCATGAAATCATAAGGTAGAAACCTTTCTGGAGAGAAAAGGATACTGACTTTTCCCACCTTTCTTCCCAAGTATTTCCCTTTAAAGAGTATTGCCATTACTTGGTGAGGTTTCTGACATAAAGTAGCCACTTGACATTTGAAAACAGCAAATTGATTTTGAAAGGTGTGGAGTCTCCATGTAGAGGGTTAGCATGTCTTTCTCTCAAACTCACCATCTTGTCTTTTCAGGGCCTGGGACATTCCTGACATGTGTGTATAGTTTAGTTTTACAATAATAGCAGACCAGAAACCTTTATTAGCATTTAATGAAAGGAAGAGGAGAAAAGTGGCGAATCATAACAAGCCCAGAGCAGGAAGGCACAATTACTGGTTAAGTGAAGAAAGCAAAAACAAGCCTGAGTGTTTTCCTTCTGAAGGAGGGGGAAATCGTTTGCTTAAACAAAATCCTGCTGACTATGGATGGTCTAATAACACAGGTCCAGGGAGCCAGGGGAGGGAGGAGAGTCAAAATAAACACCAGTTTTGTTCAATGTTTAAAATGCCATGGGCATTTAAGAATCCTCCCAAAGAAGAAACAAATAACATGAAAAAGAATATTTTTACTACCACAAAATCGCTGTTGTTTCATGCATGCTTGTGTTGATGGAGAAAGATATATCAATGGGTAAGAGAAACTGATCATTTTCCATCATTTTCTGTCCATTTTTGATCATCTTCTCATAGAAACTGGAAGTATCCTCTCAGCACCTGACATCTGGATGCTAAAATCCCGTTTCATACAAGTCAGGGTTTGAAGCTTAGCACCAAGGAGATGATTTCCCTCCACTGTGGAATATGTATTGACATTGATTCTCCAGCTTGATCATGACAAAATACAGCTTTCCTCACTCATTTTCCAAACGCATCAGCTTCATTTGTTTGACTTCATTAGTCAATTTCAAAGAACAAGGCAGATACAGTTATTATTTTACAAATATAATTTGCAAATGCTTTGGTAGAAATTGTTACTGGTTTCTTTGCAAGAAGACTCCTCTGTATATACATGTATTTTATGCTTAGCTTGTATGTCTGTATATATATAGATAGAGATAGATAGATATAGATATAGATATAGACATATAGATAGATATATAGAGAGATACATAGATATAGATATATAGATATAGATATATGTATAGATATATGTGTAGATATATATGCATACATAATTTGCAAATATACAAATAAATGTAGAAGCTTAGCAAAGACAGATTGTGTCTAAGGCTAAAACTAATTTTTAATGACATCTCAAGTTTGTATAATAAAACAATACAGTACAGCTACACTGTCCAACATGTGTGCTTTTATGTATATATTTATGTCATTTTTCTCAATGTGGTTTTTTTGTATTTTAATTAAGTTTCAGTTTGGGTCTTGGATTCATGAAGACCTGAGTTTCATACCTGCCTCAGATAATTACTTGTTGTGGGACCCTGGGCAAGTCAGTTAAACTGAGTTTGAATTTCCTTATCCGTAAAATGAGGGTGACTATAGAACCCACCTCATAAAATGGATGTGACGATCAAACGAGATAATGTAGGTAAAATACAATGCAAACCTCAAAACACTAGGTAAATATCAACTCTATCATTTCTTTTCTTTGAAGTGAAATGAACTGATATTTGATCATGGTCAAAGTAAGAAAATGTACATGCTGGAAAGAAAAAAATATATCAACAAGCTATGATAGTTGGACAAAATTGATCCAGTAAATAGTGTGTATAAATCTGAAATTTCAATGTCTAGTCACTTTTTAATCATTAACAAAAATTAAAATTAAAAATTAAAAAAATTAAAAATTAAAAATATCTTACCATTTTCCCAGTTATTTTCATATGTAAAAATGTCCACTATTATCTTCATTCCGGATATATTTGTAGTATTTTTCCTGTATTTTTACATTTAGATTTTTTTTTTTCACCAACAGTTGATCATTCATTTTTTGTAACCTGGCAAAAGTTATATATATATGTGTGTGTGTGTGTGTGTGTGTGTGTGTGTGTGTGTGCATGTATGTGTGTGCGCGCATGTGTGTGTATATGTATATATATAATTTTATATTTTTTCAACTTTGAAATATTTAAAAACTTCAATGCAATAACCAAACCTAATTCAAGAAGACTTATGATTAAGCATCCGCCTGACAGAGGTAAGGAACTCAAGGGCAAAATGGCATACATGTTTTTGGATAGGGTCAATATAGGAATCTATTTTGCTTGTCAAGGCATTTTTGTTAAGTTTTTCGTTTCCTTTTCTTCTCCACCACCACCCCCAGTGGGAAGGAGGATGAGAGGAATAAAATAATCATACACACGCACACGCACACACAAACACACACACAATCTCTCAGAATTCAGGATTAAGGCTCACTCTCCCATCTTTCTGTAATTCACAAGGTCTCCAATCCTTATCTACCAAAAATGTAAGGAAACAAACACAGAAGAAAAAGAATGAAGTTTATTTTCTTGAAGTTACATGTCAAACTCAATATCAAGGACCCAAAGCCTTTTCCCTTAATAGTAGTGTCTCTCATGAGATATGAGACACTGTCAGTGAAGGCTCTAAACGTTCCTCATTCCCTTCCTCCTTCCATTCCATTTTCCCTTCTTTCCTCTTTCTTTCCCCTTCCCTCCCTTCTTTCTTCTTTCTTTCCTCCCTCCCTCCCTTCTTTCTTCCTTTCTTCTCTTCTTCCCTCCCTCCCTGCCTCTTTCACTCCCTTCCTCCCTCCCATCCTTATTTCCTTCCTTCCTTGCTTCCTTCCATCTTTTCCTCTTTCTTCTCCCCTACCCTTTTTCCCTATGTTTTTCTTAGTTTACCTCATTCTAATTATAGAGCCGTCTATAAAACCCCTTGAGCATTGCCTAGCTCCAGCAATGACCTTCAAAGCTAAGGAAATTTGTCTAGAATATTTATTCTCTCTGCAAAACAAGCTTAGAAGATCAAAAATGTATTTTAAAAATTGCCAAACCATGAAATCATATTATATAGAAAGTCCATCTTGCCCATGGGTGTTCAAAATCATTTAAGCCAGAGAATCTTTTGTCCAACTTTTTCAAAAAAAGAACATAGAGCCTGATCTAGTTGTGAAATTTTCGGATTATATGAAAAGAAAACTAAAAATGTATAAAATATATTCTAGTTTATACCCAAAAATTTACATCTGAAATAAAAAAAAAAATTAAGATGACAGGATTTGGAATGGAGAATTTAGGAGTTATAATGAAATATTTCTTTCCTCTTCATCAAGGTCTTGGTTAACCAAATGAAATAAATTTTGTGACAATAGGTAGCAACATGTGCTGTTGTTCAGTCGTATCTGAATCTTCATGACCCCAGTTAGGGTTTTCTTGGAAAAGACATTGAAATGATTTACCATTTCCTTCTCCTGCTCATTTTATATATGAGAAAACTGAGGCCTAATAAGGTTAAATGACTTGCCCAGGGTCACACAGTCAGTAAGTGTCTGAGGCCAAATGTGAACTCATGAAGATGAGTCTTCCTGACCCCAGGTAAGAACCTCTATCTACCTAGTTGCCCATCCACATTTATATTGTTTTTTTTCAAATGGCTTCCTTAATTGTATTTGGGAACCAATGTACCACTGGAGAGTGAAGAATGCCCCAATGTTTACTTTGAAGATAAAAGAAGAAAAGAGAACTAGATTTAGGAATAATATCATCAGAAAAGACCTACTTAAATTATAGGAAAATGGCATTATTGCAAAGGTTTTTAAGGACTAACTTCACTGGGTGCCCACTCTATGGAACCCTAGAAAGTTTCCACAAAAAGCTAAGGTTCTAGAATCCAGATGGAAAAGCCCTGGTCTGATCTATTCCAGTACCGGTCATTATTGAACTTGATCTATCTTAGACAAATGCATCCAATTTATGAAATGAAATAAAACAAAATCTCTGGAGAAGATGATTACATAGCCTCCCTCAGGCATCCATTCCAATGTCTAGCTACTCTCACTATGCAGAAGGGTTTTGTTTTGTTTGGTTTGGTTTTTGCTAACCCGAATCCCTTTGCTTATCTACCATCAGTCCAAAGGGCACAGCTGGTCACCATCTGGATAATAACCCTCTGCTCAGAGTAGGTTATTACAATGCCCCTTGGCCTGCTCCTCTCCAGGTTATATACTCCTTTGTGCTTTCTCCATAAGTCTAAGATTCCAACTCTCTGAGGATTTGTATTGAACTAGCAGAAATCCCTGATTCTAATAGTGGGGTGCCCATCAAAGCCCCAGGCTCACTTGTCAGGCCAAGCTATTGTGACATAGAGAGATCTATGTTATGTCAGTGATTTTTCTGGCTTTTAAAACTCAGTACAGTCAACATTCTCTTTCATCAGGCACTTCCTGAATAATTGTTAAGAGGTCATAAGGGCCATTCCACTGGATATCATAATAGGACCTATCATGAGGTGCTACTCTAATATATATATATATATATATATATATATATATATATATATATATATATATGTGTGTGTGTGTGTGTGTGTGTGTGTGTGTGTGTGTGTATGTATGTATATATACAGATAGATAGATAGATAGATAGATATTCCCATTATGAAAAAATATAGCATGCCCCAGATGTGACCACTTATAGTGATGCTCTTAAAAAAGATTTCTGGCTCTTTGTGACTAATAGCATGATCTTTCTCTCTTTATAGCTTGACACATTATAAATAGATTGGAAGAGGGTATTATCCTTCCTGTTCCTTCCAGTATCATCACTCAGCAAACAGTTCCATTTAGGCAGTGAGGCAATAGAGAATTTCATTGTATTTTTTATTTTATTAAGCGATCTGCATGCATATTATGCTGCACTGAAGCCAACGGGAGAATAAATTGAAAGGCAACATCTATGTCCTCAAAGAGGTCTGGTAGATCACTGAAGTAAAGTTTTTGATAGTGTAACAGGAATATATACTGCACCCCATCTCCCAACAAAAGAAAACAAAGCTAAAAAGACTTGGCTTTTTCTTCTACTCCCAGGTGATAGATATGCTCATCAGCTTTTTTTTTTTGCCTGCATCCACTTCCACCTCCTTAACTTTTTTTAAGGATAAGGCATCCAGCCACTGCTAACAAATCACTTAGAATCCATATTGATGTATATGAATAATCTACATAAATTGCAAGTGCTAACATATAAGATGTCATCAGCAAACACTCCTGGGCCCTCTTCTGTCTTCTCTGTCTACTGTTTTTTGGGTGAATTCTTCAGCTCTCATGAATTCAATTATCATCTCTATGCTGATCCAATAGTAAGCACAGTGCCTGGAAAATAGTAGGAGTTAGGTGGAGCAATGGATAGGACACTGGCCTTGGAATCAGAAGGACTTCTCTTCCTAAGTTCAAATCCAACCTCAGACATTTACTAGCTGTGTGACCCTGGGCAAGTCACTTTAACCTGTTGGCTTCAATTTCCTCATCTGTAAAATGAGCTGGAGAAGGAAACAGCAAGTCTCTCCAGTATCTTTGCCAAGAAAACCCCAAATGAGGTCACAAAGAGTCAGACACAACTGAACACAACCAAACAACAACACATGTACACTAATTGCTCATCTGATGATGAATCTCAAGTCTACTTATTCAGCCTTAACCTCCAGATTTATATCTCCAAATATAAGTCATTTACTAAGTGCTTTCTATGTGCAAGGAACTGTACTAAGCAAAAAGGACAAGAAGAAAGGAGGCAAAAATCTGTTCCTGCTATCTAAGGGCATGGCTCTAATAGGGGAGACAACATACAAAGAATTACATACAAATAAGATATATACAAGATAAATTGGGCATAGACTTGGAGGGAAGGCACTGGGATTGAGGACCAGCAAAGGCTTGCTTTAGAAGGTGAAGTGTTAGCTAAAACTTAAAGGAAACTAGGAGGCAGAGATGAAGAGGGAAAAAATCCCAGGCATGGGGAAATAACAAACATCAAGAGTTCAAAGAACAACCAAGCTATCCATGTCACTGAGTCATCACAGAGTACATAGAGGGGAGTAAAATATAAAAAGCCCGGAAAAGTAGTAAGGGCCTAGGCTACGAGGGGCTTTAAAAGCCAAACATGATTTTCCATTTGATCCTGGAGGTAACAGTCTTACTTTTAGTGGATGAGGCGGGTGGGAAGGGTAGGATATAGTTGTATCTGTGTTTTAGAAAGTTCAGTTTGACAACTGAGTGGAGAATGAATTAGAATGAGGAGAGCCTTGAGGCAAGGAGGCCATCCAGCAGGCTATGGCAATAGTCCAGGAATGAGATGATGAGAGCTGGCGCCACAATGGTAGTAAAGTCAAAGAGAGAGCTGTATGGGGACCTATATAAAAGACATATGAATGGACAGGATTTAGCAACTATTGGTTATGGGGAGGGGGAAGAGAAAGGAATTGAGGATTATGCCTAGTTTGTGGGCCTGGGTCATTGGGAGGATATGCCACAGACATCTTAAACTTGTCCAAAGCTGAAATCATTATCTTTCCCCTTAAAAACCTCTCCTCTTCTGAATTTTCCTATTATTGTTGATACGTCACCCTTCAGACTAATCATCATCCTTGACTCCTCACCTGCATCATCCTCAGTTGCTAAGTGCTATGCATTCATAGTATCTTATAAAGGTTCCCTTCTCTTTTCTAGTATCACTGCCATTGGGGTGCAGGATTTCAACACCGCAGGTCTGGACTATTCCAATGACCTCCTGGTTGGTCTCCCTGCCTCAAGTCTCTCCCTCTCCAATCCATCCTCCACTCAGGTCAAATTTATCTTCCTAAAGCACAGGCCTGACCCTATCATCCTCTTTTTCAGTAAGTTCCAGTGACTCCCTGTTACTTCCAGTGTCAAATATCGCATCCTCTGTTTGACTTTTTAAAACCTTCCTAGTCTATCCCCTCTCCTACCTTTTCAGTCTTCCTATGTCTTTCTCCACTTTACTTAATCTGATTCAATGACACTGACCTTCCTGCTACTCGGCATGCAAGACAATCCATCTCCAGACTCCGAGCATTTTCTCTTGCTGTCCTCCATGTCTGAATGTTTTGCCTCATCATCTCTGCTGCCTATCTTTCCTGGCCTCCTTCAAATCTCTACTAAAATCCCACTTCTTCAGGAAGCCCTTTCCAGTGTTCGTTCATCTTAGTGCCTTCCTTCGGAGTCTACCCCCAAATTATCCTGTGTGCATCTTGTTTGCACATAGCTGATTTCATGTTATCTCCCTCATTAAACTGTGAGGTCCTTGAGATCAGGGACTGTCTTTGCATTTCTTTATATCCATTGTGTTTAGAACAGTGCCTGGTGCTAATAAGTGATTGTGAGCTGATTGACCAAGTGACTAGACCAGGCCAATGATCTCATCTCCTTCCAACATCCCAGGAATAAGCGGTTGGAATTTCAACCCCCACATTCTTTGAACTGGTACTTTGCCATGTTTAAGGAGAAAAATGCAGGCAGAAAGAGGGGGTGATAACTTGGTGAATGCGAATACTACCTCTTATGCATACATCTGCGTGAGCCTGGAAAAGTCTTTTAACCCCTCTCAGCCTCAGATTCCTCATCTGTAAAAATGGAGGTAGTAACAGCATCTACCTCATTTTTGTTGCTCATTCTTCATTTTCTTTTTTTTCCTTTTTTATGTTCTTTTTTTAATTAATTGTTTTCAGTTTTCAACAGTCACTCCCATAAGTTTTAAATTTTCTGCCCCTCTCTCCCCGAGATGGCATGCAATTTTAAATGGGTTCTACGCATACATTCTTATTAAACACATTTTCACGTTAGTCACATTGCACAGAAGTATTAAAATGTATGGAAGAAACTATAAGAGAAAAACCAAACCGAACCAAAACGTAACACAAGAGAAAATAATCTGCTTAATTCTGCATTTTGAATCCCATAGTTCTTTCTCTGGATGTGGATGGCATTTTACATCAAGTCCTTTGGGAATGTTTTAGGTCCTTGCATTGCTGTGAAGGGCTAAGTCTATAAGAAACAGTCTGTGCCTATTACTGCGTGTAATGTTCTCCTGGTTCTGCCCATTTTTGTCCTTCCTTTACAAAGAAGAACCACGATGTCGTGGAGTGAGGTCTCAACTTTCAAGTGAATTGGATTTAAATGATGCAAAGTTGCACAAATTGCCAGCTTCACTTTCTCACCCAGAGTCAATGATATACAATAGCAAGACAATGGCCCCAGATACCCTGGATGATTTTTGTGGCTTTAGTATCTGACCAAGCTGTAAGTATTCCACAGTAATTTCATAGTTGTTGGAACAAATTGTTCTCATTTGCCCATCCTGCCCACACCTTATATGCTGGACCCCTTAATTCTCCAATGGATTTGAGGCTAGTCAGTGACCCTCAAACTAGTTTAGCCCATCTGCGCAGATAGTTTGCTGAGGTGTGGCCTCTGTGCAAATAAGAGTTTCTTGAAGCCACAGGTGAGGTGGACACCAAATGTGGATGAGCTGCCCTGAAAAGGGCTTGGCAAGTCCTTACACTAGTTCTCCTGGAATACCCCACATACTCCAAAGTAGCACCTACCTCATAAGGTTGTTGTGAAGGTCAAATGAGAAAATACACATAATTTATAAATCTGAAAATACTTTATAAGTGTTAACTATTATTATTAGCTAATCCTTTGATATGTTGGCAGTCACTGGGAATATGCTAACCTCCTAAGGTGATCCATGCCACTTTGGAGCATCTCTAATTATGTAGTAGTGAGGAGCTGTCACTTTTCTCCTGAATCGTAGGAGTCTGACCTGGGAGCTATCTCCCTCTCTTTCAGAGATCTCTGAAGAGCATCCCAGGATTATTCGCATAACCCAATCTAGCTGCCCCAAAGTTAAGAGGAGAGAAGGAAAATCAAAGTAAGCAGCAATGATTTTCCAGATCTTAAAAGGCTCAGTGGGAATTATTGATATTGAGTAGGAGGCATAATCTTCATGTATTGGAAGGTGGATAAATTGAACAGCTACAGATTCATTATGAGCAGACCAAGAGTAGAAATCAGTTTTCAATGATCCAAGAAAAAAAGATATCCCCATAGTCACTTTAAAAAAAAAACCCACAACAACAGAACTTTGTGTATCTGGTAGAACTATAAAACATATGCAAAGCAACAGAATGTTTAGATAGGCTGCAGACACTTACAACCTTGGAAGCAAGCTAAGGCTCTAATATAAACTAAGGAGAAGGCAGGTAGGTAGCTCAGTGGATAGAACACTGGGCCTGGAGTCAGGAAGACTTGACTTCAAATCCAATCTCAGATACTTTCTAGCTGTGTGATCCTGGGTAAGTCACTTAACTTCTGCCTGCCTTAAGCCACTAGAGAAGAAAATGCAAAACATTCTGGTATCTTTGCCAAGAAAACCCCATGGATAGTGTTTGCCTGCCAGGGTTGATGGCTCATAAAGAGAAGGTCATTACTAAAGGACTTAAAAAAGAGAAGAGGTAACTAGCACCATCTGCTGGAATAAGGAAACCTTGCTCTGTATAGAAGACATTAGGAAAATAAAAGTTGTAAAAAGATCCTCTTTCACTCACCAAAAGAGGAAGATAGTGAAGGCAAAAGTAGAAAACAGAGCACCAAATGACTAGAGAACTACAGGTAAAACAATACTGAAAAACAGAACTCCAGTGTGGAAGCATAAACCCAAGCCTTCTCCTTTACTGAGGCCCCATCCAAAGTATTACTGTAAGTCATATGGATAGCACATTTTTCTGGAATAAGGGTAGTTACCTTAGAGAGGGAGGTCTTCTGACTTTCTGTGAACTTGGACTTGCATCTTTTTCTTCTGCAAATTAAGCTGTTCTCTATTTTGAAGTCCCATGCGCCAAAGTGTTTAAAAAGGGAGTTGTTGGTTACCCTTGATGAAGTACCAGATACTGAGGGTCCCAGATTCTGGTTAAGTGAGAAAACATGCCAGGTAAGCGAAAGGTTCCCAAAGTACAACAAAGCACCTTTATATTGAGCCAAAATCCGTTTCTTTGCAACTTCTATCATTACTTCTTGCTTTATTCTCTGAAACCCAGAAGAATTACTTTAATCTTTCTCCTTCATGACAAATCTTCAATTACTCAAAGATTGCTATTCAGTCCACTTCTAATCTGCTACAAGCTCCATATCCCTAGGATACTCATTCAGTTGTTTCATAGTGTAGTCTCCCAGGACTCAACATCATGATCACATTTCTCTCATGTGACCATGTTTGTGAACAACAAACATACTTCACGAAATGTGGTGCCCTGAAATGAACATTATACTCCATGTTTTCTAACAAAAGTAAAGTATAGTGGGATAGCCAACAACTGAAGATAAAACAAATACCTAATGACTAAACTCTTTGAGTGTTTCTAGCAAGGCAACTCATCCATAAAGAAATCTCTACTTCAGAGGTTGTAGCAAGTATCACAGGGGTTTATTTTTTGGGATTGAATGCTATAATATTCATAGATTCTCTTTTTTATTTTTTTCTGTTTTTTTTAATTTATACAATAACACAAGCATTTCCATAATACAGTAGAATAAAAAAAAAAGATGATTTTGAAATGTAACTCCCATGGTAGAGAGTGTTAGTCATGGTGTTATTCACAACAACATAGTAAAATAAATTATCCCTTAAGTCATCAGATCAGTATCCTGGTTCTCACTTGTATATTTCATTCTTAGGGGAGAAGACTTACATCTTTTTGATTTTTTTTTAATAGTTTTTGGGGTGGTGGAGTCAAGATGGTAGAGTAGAAGCACAGACTTGCTCTAGTTTTTTCCCCCAAAATTCTTTAAAGTATCCTTAAAAATGACTCTAAACAAATTATAAAGCAGGAGAAGCCACAAAATGACAGAGTAAAACTGATTTCCAGCCCAAGACAACCTAGAAGGCTGACAAGAAGGGTTTATCACTCCAGAATCAGAGCAGAGTGGAGCTCAGTGTGGGCCTTGCCAGCACAGACAGGACTGGAGCAGGCTTCAGGGTGCTGAACCATGAGCAACTACTGTGGTTTTCCAATTTCTCAACCCACGAATTCCAAAGACAGCTTCAAAGGTCAGTGAGAAAGTTCTTTCACCTGGGTGAGAGGGGAGTGTGATCTTGCCCCAGCCCCAGCTCTAGGGTGACTACAGCCACTGTTGCAGCAGAAGCCAATTCTGGAGTTCTCAGCCTACAGATTCTGGGGGAATAGAGCAGCTGATCTGGTTCTCAGTCCTGAGTGGTGATCCTGGGGTAAGAAAGAGCACTGGCATGGCAGAGCTGGTGGCAGCTGTGGAGAAAGAATCCTACTCCAAGTTCCAGGGCAGAAAAGAATGCATGTGATTGCTCACATACAAGAGCACAGGCCAGGAGAGTAGTTAATACCTCTGCCTTGGCTATGCCACTTTGTAGGAACTGAAAATGCACAGGTCCCTAGAGATATCTTGGAGAACTGCAGCACAAAACCTCTGAAGCTTGGGGTAGTATAACCTCCAGTTGACAAAGGACTCAGAAGTCAAGTAATTGGCTGGGGAAATGCCCTCAAAAGGGAAAAAAGGATTTTGATAATCAGGTAAGAGAAGTGAAGGAAAAATTGAGAAGTGAAATGAGAGCAATGAAAGAAAATCATGAAAAATGAATCAACAGCTTGCTAAAGGAGAACCCAAAAAATGCTGAAGATAATAACACCTTTAAAAATAGACTAATTCAAAAGCAAAAGAGATATAAAAACCAATGAGGAGAAGAAGAATGCCTTAAAAAGCAAAATTGACCAAATGGAAAAGGAGGTCCAAAAGCTCACCAAAGAAAATGGTTCTTTAAAAATTAGAATTGAGCAGATGGAAAGGCTTTATGAGAAATCAGTAAATTATAAAACAAAATCAAAAGAATGGAAAAATAGAAGACAATGTGAAATACCTCATTGGAAAGATAACTGACCTGGAAAATAGATCCAGGAGAGATAATTTTAAAATATTGGTCTACCTGAAAACCATGATCATAAAAAAGAGCCTAGATATCATCTTCCAAGAAATTATCAAGGAAAACTTCCCTGATATTCTAGAACCAGAGAGCAAAATAGAAATGAAAAGAATTCACTGATTACCTCCTGAAAGAGATCCCAAAATAAAAACTCCTAGGAACGTTGTAGCCAAGTTCCAAACTTCCCAAGTCAAGGAGAAAATATTATAAGCAGCCAGAAAGAAACAATTCAAGTATTGTGGAAATATAATCAGGATAACACAGGATTTAGCAGCTTCTACACTAATGGATCGAAGGGTTTGGAATATGATATTACAGAGGTCAAAAGAGATAGAATTAAAACCAAGAATCACCTACCCAGGAAAACTGAATATAATACTTCAGGGAGAAAAATGGAATTTCAATGAAATAGAGGACTTCCAAGTATTCTTGTTGAAAAGACCAGAACTGAATAGAAAAGGTGACTTTCAAATACAAGAATCAAGAGAAACATGAAAAGGTAGACAGGAAAGAGAAGACATAAAGAACTCTGAAGTTGAACTGTTTATATTCCTACATGGAAAGATGATATTTGTAACTCATGAGATTTTTCTCAGTATTAGGGTAGTTAGAATATATATGTTTGTGTGTGTATATGTATGTATATGTGTGTATGTAGGTGGATAGATAGAAAGATATAGATATCTATATAGCTCTCTCTATATATATATACACACATACACATACACACACACACACACACACACCTATATAGACAGAGGGCACAGGGTGAGCTGAATATTAAAGAGAATACCTAAAAAAATAAAATTTACTGTTGAATGGAATGTACTAGGAGTAAGAGAAAGGGAAAGGTGGAAGGCGGGGGGAAGGGGATAGGAGAGGGAAGATAATAGAAGGGACAGCAAATTGGGGAAAGGGACAATCAGAGCAAATACGATTGTAGAGGGACAAATCAAGGGAGAGAATGGAATAAAAAGAGGGCAGAACAGGATGGGGGCAAGGCATGTGGTTAGTCTTTCACAAAATAACTATTATGGAAGTGTTTTGCATGGCTACACATGTATGATCTATATTGAATTGCTGGATTTTGCAATGAAGGTGGGTGGGGAGGGAAGAAGGGACAGAATACAGAATTCAAAGCTTTAAAAACAAATGTTAAAAATTGTTTTAGCATGCAACTGGGAAATAAGATGTACAGGCAACTGGGTGTAGAAATCTATATTGTCATATAGGAAAATAGAGGGGAGGGGGATGGAAGAAGGGGTAAGTGATAGAAGGGAGGACAGACTGCAGGAGGAGATAGATGGGGTGCATGCTATCCTGGGGTAGGGGTGGGGAGAGATAGGGAGAAAATTTGGAGTTTAAATTCTTGTGGAAGTGAACATTGAAAACTGAAAAATTATGTATGTTTTTAAATTTTTTAAATAGTTTTTTTAATTGATTGATTTTATAGTTCTTAATTATTTGAATAATAATTTTTATAGAATCCTAAAAACAGTAGTGAGGGAACTAGCAATGAAAGCAACATAGCGTAGTTGAAAGATACTGGATTTGGAGCCAGAGCATGAAGGTTCTAAACCAAATCATTTTAGTTAGTACTTACTATTTGTGTGATACTGGGCAAGATAATTCATCTCCATTTCCTGGTTTGTTAGAAACAAAAAAGGAGGATGCAGGAGATTGCATTACAGAAATCCAGAATACAGAAATACAGAAAAGTTTCTGCAAGGCTTAATTCCATTATCCTACGAACCAGAAGCACAAGGTGATATGAGGACAGTATGGCTAAATAAATGAAAATATTTGGAGGCAAAGTTGAATATTCCAGGCAAAGGGAAAAAAAAGAAGCAAAGTCACAGACATAAGAATCAACATGCTCTATAGAGGACAGTGGAGTGGAGGATACATATATGTATACACGCATTTTTATATGAGTACATGTATCTATCTAAACATTAAGAGACAATGAGAAGCAAAGTTGGATAGGGAGGCTGGGACAAATTATGGACATCTTCAAATGTCAGGCAGAGAAAGGACTTTGGACTCAAGAGGGAGCAATTGTAGAATAATAAGGTAACTTTTAAAAATTTTTCTTAAGGATAGCGTAATTGTAATATGTTCCTGACTACGTACCATAGGATAATGAGATTTAGTGGTGGGAAGAGAATTAGAAATCATTTAGTTTAGGTTGTACCTGTAACAGATGAGGGAATTATGTATATGACAGGCAATTAATAAATGCTTGTTGACTGGATCAGGAAAGTGAAATGGCTTGTACTTCTTGGACATGTAGTAAGCAAGGATATGAAGAGTAGGGATATGAACCCAGGTCCTGTGGCTCCAAATTCATTGGGCTTTAATATCCAATAATATTCTTACCCCTTATATCTCAACACAGTTCCTTCAGTAAGTTAAAAAAAAATTGTGAAAAATAAAATTTTTTCGAAGATAAAATTAACTTTAACTTAGTGACTTTCTAACAATTCTGAGTTTGGCAGTGCACTGTTAGTTTGACAGTGACACCCTATGAACAATGGAATAGATTGGACTGAGATGCTATGTTCTTATAAGGGTGGGCCTAAAGGCTCTCCAGGAATTGTTAGTTGAATATTTAGGTGAAAGGCTAAGAATGTGGCTAAGAAGGTGGAAGAAACAAAGATCTTACCTCTGGTTTTAGGTTTATATCTATGCCCATCCCCCACTTACTCATCTATATGGAAGAGCAGCTTTGAGAAACTGGGGGACCTCCAAATCCCAGGACTTTAAGGCGGTTATTGAGAAAATAGCCCATTCTTGGAAATTAACATTATGTAGTCTTGCCTTGAGATTAGGACCAAAACATGTTGGCCATTAGGGAATGATCACCATAAGCTGGAAATCTCAAGATGTTAGACAAAGAATTTGAATTTTTGACGACACTGGATAGTCAGTGACTCCTCTAATTCTTTTTAAGCCAGTGAAACAATGGTGAGCTCTTTTTGCTTAAGGCTACCCTTAACAGGTTGCTGAGAGAAGGCAGCAAGTGATAAGAGCTACACCTTGTCAGGGACAAACAGTTCCGTTAAGATGGAGAATGGCCAGATTTCTCAGAGCTGCAAATAATATGAGGTTCTCCATTTTCCTATCAGTCCCAAAATTTTCTCAGAACAATTCACAGCAAAACAGATCCAAAGTTTATCTTTCCTCCCTCTTTATAAGAAAAGAAAGGGAGTAAACTTTTTATATGGTGCCTACTACACACCAGGCTTTGCAATTATTATCTCATTTGGTCTCACAACCGCTCTGAGATGTATCTGCTGCTATTATTCCCATTTTACCGCTTATGAAACTGAGGCAAACGGAGATGAAATTCTTTCCAGGGGTCACACAGCTATTAAGTGTCTGAGGTCAGGTCTTGAACTCAGGTCTTGCTAACTCCAGACCAAGTACTCCACTGCACCACTAGCTGCTTCTGAAAGGACAGTAGAGGACAACTCAAATAATAATGAATTTGAGAACAAATGACCCAATAGTTCTCTACATATCAGCAGGATTCAGCTTGTGCCTAGTCACCTTCTAGAAGCTCCTCTAGGCTTTCTCCAGACCAGCCTTTAAAGTCACAGGTGTCCAAACCCTGCCCCAGACAATCCATGAAGAGTTGGTTCTCTTCCAATCAGCAGGTTCCCAGAAAAGCAGCTGAGATTCAGGGCTCCCACCTAGAAGTTTTCTATCTCCTGTCCCCAGCTTGTTGAGTCCTCCTCCTATAATCTCCTCCTCCTGCAATCTCCTCCTCCTCCTCCTTCTCCTTCTTCTTCTTCTTCTTCTTCTTCTTCTTCTTCTTCTTCTTCTTCTTCTTCATCTCACTAAAGCTTCTCTTGCTGACTTCTTAATAGTTTCTAAGGTCTCAGAATAGAATTTTTTAGTAGTCAGGGACTCATATTTTTCTTTGGAAGTAAAACTTAAGGACTTTCAGTCTGAAAGATTTTATGTAATCTTTCAATAAGCTCCCAAACAGTTTTATGTGAATTATAATTTTGTCATTTATATATTTCAAAAATCTAAAACAGTTCAGTCAAATGAAAATGAGCTGATAGATTACAGGGTCCTCAAACTGTCAGACCTTAGTAACTGTTCTAACTTTAAGCAAATCCTCTCAGTACATTCATTCATCTGAGGGGCAATTCTCTATCTGGCTTTCAAAAGAAAAAAAAAATTGTCCCTTCAATATTTTATCATAAAGATCATGTTTTTTTTCACAAGTGGATTTTATCAGTTTTCATTACACAATGTTCTTTCTCTATCTTCCCCTCAACCAAGCTGTTCACATATAGAAGGGGCAGTACCTTACGTAACAGGGCAACCACATGGCATAGTGGAATCAAACGTGAGGAACATTTGTTCTGTGAGGTTTGGATTCAGTCAAAAGGCCAATCTTGAGGACCTAGAGCATCACATGTGGCCTTGAGGCCACAGATTCTCCACTCCTGTTTAGATCATTAGGTCTGGAGTCAAGAGAACCTGAGTTCAAACCCAACCTTAGGCATTTATAGCTTTGTGACCCTGGGCAAGTCACCTAACTTCTGTTTGCCTTGGTTTCCTCATCCATAAAATGAGGACCCTTGAGAAACAAATGGCAAAGCATTCCAGAAAAATTCCCAAGAAAATCTCATAAAACAGGGTCATGAAGAACTGGACAAAACTGAAAAAACTGAATAACAAACACCTTACATACACTGCTGAATTGATATTTTACTTTCCATTCGGTGCTATACTGTACAAATAATTTTCTTTTTTACAAATAGCTCTTTCAAAGTAAATATCTCCCATAAATTGAAACCAGAGACTGCCTATTTGTGGTCAATTTCTCCAACAAGCTGCAGTAGGCTCTTCTTGATGTGTAGCCTCAGAAAGTCTCCATTTCCCAAAGTAGCCACTACCAAAAAACCAAACAAACAGACAAAAAAAAAAAAACCAACATTTTCTGATGATCCCCATTTCATTCCCTACATTTATGGAAAGAAGAACAAGCAAAAAATGGCAGCCAGGGGCCTAGAGCCTGAACTCAGGGTTATTTAGAAGTATATGTCCCTGCTACCATTTATCAGTAGCAATCATTGAGGATGAGGAGAAGAGGTACCCTTCCACTCCATCAAAATATGTTGATAGAAATATAAACTTCCACAGGAACTGGGAAAAAAAAGTAAGAGAAAATATCTATTTTAAGGTCTACTGGATGAATGTAATGTTAGTTAGAGTTAAAGGTTTTCCCTTAAAATTAAAGGCCTCAGGTGAACCTATTAAGGGAAGCTGATTAGGGGAGGCTTGTGTTGTAGGAACCCCACACCTTTTGTTAATGAAAGTAGTGATGACCTCAGGCTCTGAAAAGTGTGGATATATTCTGAGGTGAAGTGTTGATTTGAGGGCCTACTCTTTGGAAGAAGATTTGTGTGCCTGGTGACACTCTGGGTAGCCATTAAGGAGTCCCCCCCAACTCAGCTTTGAAACCCTAGATGCTGGTGCTTCTCTTTCTCTGGTAACTATGTATGTATGTAATGGTCAGACTATTAGATCTGTCTGTTGATCTGTGATGTACGTTAGAAGCCTTATCTGTTGGTCTTTATTTCTCTGCTTGTATTTTCTCTGTTGGTGAAAGTAATCAAAGTAGATTACTGATCCCTTAAAACTTGTTTTCCTTTTAGAAAAGCATATCTAAGAACCTGTGCTAGCAGGCCACTCTGGATGTGTCAGGGTGCTTGCTGCTAACATGAGTAGGTTATTCTTGTCTTAGCAGCCCCATTGTCTTCTACTAGCATGGAGTCAAGCCTTTCAACACTAAGGCAGCATATGTAACTCTCTGGAAAGAACCTGAACAAATGTGTCACTAGTTCCAAGAACAGTGTAGTTGACACTGGCATGGATCCATTTCCAAGCATGCTGCATGGGATATACTCTAGGCAGAGATAACTTGGGAATAGGAGGGAAGTTCTACTAATTAATTCCATTACATAAATATATGCAGAATACATGAAAATAAATGCAAGGTAATTTGGAAGCAGGGCACTAGGACCTGGAAGGAAAAGTAAAGGAGGAGAGACAGAGGAGGCAGATCAATTAGGCCTTTGTAATAGTCCAGGCAAAAGATGATTGAAGTTCAGAACTAGAGTGGTGACCATGTGAACAGAGAGAAGGCATTAAAAATGAGAGTTATTGGAGAGTTACAAACTGCAAGATCAGGCAACTTAATAGGGGGGTGGAGTGAGAGTGAGAGGGCAAAGACAATGCTGAAATTGCAAATCTGGAAAAGTAAAAGTATACTAGTACCCTACACATACATACGCACACACACACACACACACACACACACACACACAAGAGGGAGGTGGGTTTGTAGGAAAAGATAATAAATTCTGTTTTGGACATTATTAAGTTTGAGATGTTTATCAGACAGAATTTGAAATGCAAATAGGTCATTGATAATTTAAAAGTAGAAGAAAAGTCTTTTCTCCTACATAGATCTAAGAACTAAATACCTATAATGTCAGCTTTAGGTGTTTGGTAGTCTGAGAAATAAATGGAGATTTACAAATGGAAACTGCTGAAAACACTTCAGTTCTTAAAGTTAAGTTCTCTCCAGTTCACTGGAAGACTCAGAGGAAATTGTCTATTCACTAAATGATGTTTTGATTTCTTTGTTTTGCTACTTAGGAAAATTAAGACTCTCTCTGGTGTTAGCATGCCACCAAGTGGGGACACCATGACATTCTGGGCACCAATTCCGTTCATAAAGTCAACATAATAATCTAAAGGGAGAGAGAGATGGGAAGGCTCAGAATGAAATTTAATGACCAGAGCAATGGTAAATTATAACACAGACATCCATATTTTTCAGTCCAAGTTAATGTAATTGTAATTCAGAAAAAAAGAAAAAAGGTCTGCTATATACAATAAATTTAGTCAATGACAACTGCAGGAGAAAGGTATGAATATCTTTTTTCCCACGAATTTCCTTAGGTAAATAGGCATTTATGATCCACAAAGAAGCCGCTATAAAAATCAGAGAATGGCTTAGTCCTTGAGTGATGTTCACCAGTTAAATTACTAGCTATGACCCAGAAAACAATTTAGAAAATGCTCCTCCCTCCCTCATTGCAGAGCTGGGAGTGAAATTTTAGTATAACTAGAGCTAGGGTGTATTTGGTTGGTTTTATCTGAGTATTTTTTTAGTCATCCAATTCGTCATAACCCCAGTTGGAGTTTTCTTGGCAAAGATACTGGAGTGGTTAGACAACTTTTCTCCAGCTCGTTTTTTAAAAATAATATTTTATTTTTCCCCAATTACATGTAAAAACAATTTTTAACATTCGTTGTTTCTTTTTCAGTTTGCATTCCAAATTCTATCTCTCCTTCCCTCCTCTCTCCTGTCCCTGAGACTGCAAGCAACCTGATATAGACTATACATGTACAATCAAGTAGAACATTTCCATATTAGTCCTTTTGTGCAAGAAAATGAGAGGGGGGGTAGAGAGGGAAGGAAGGAAGGGTGGATGGATAGATGGATGAAAAATAGTAGCTTCAGTCTGTATTCAGACATCTTTCTCTAGTGGCAGATAGCATTTTTCACCATGAGTCCTTTGGGATTGTCTTTAATCATTGTATTGCTAAGAGGCCATTCACATTTCTTTATTGTACAATATTTCTGTAACTATGAGCACTATTCTCCTGGTTCTGCTCACTTCACTTTGTAATAGTTCATTTAAGTTTTTCCATTTTTATTTCCCCTGAAATCATCCTGTTTGTCATTTCTTATAGCACAATAATATTCTATTACAATCATATACCACATTTTATTTAGCCATCCCTCAATGGCTGGGAATCACCTCACTTTCCAATTCTTAACCACTATATACTTTTTTTGTCTCTCCCCAAAGTGTTCTCTTCTATAAATTTTCATGCCCCTAAGGGAAAAATGACTCAGCCTAGTATTTTTTTTTTTTTGATAAATCAACCTACCTTTAATCCCTTCCTCCCAAACACATGATACACACAGATACACACACAACCAATTGGGGGGAAAATGCACAGTTAATAACTTTTCTTTGGGTTTCAGAGATTTGCTTTATTCCTCTGACCACAGGGTTGAATATTAGATGTGGCTCCCATCTAGGTCTTGTTAAGCTGCCTTCTTGTTATAAGGAAAAGTGTTCTTTCAGGTCTATTGAAAATCGTTACCTAAATATAGTAAGTGACTCTCCCTGACTCTGGGACAGGGAGCCTGGGAGGTTTCTTTGTTGGTAATGACACACCCATCCTGCCTTGCTGAAGACCCACAGGGGAGACAAGACAATACTTCACCTACAGTAAAGGAAAGAGGAAAACTGAGTCTGCCTTTTCTATTCTGAAGTGAAATTAATCACGTTTGCCAAAACCATTCCTACCCACACCCCTACCTCTTAATTCTCCAGTGACTGAAGGAGCAGCTCTCTTGGGTTTTAGAAAGATGGGTGAAAGGAAGCAGCTCTCTCTTACAACAGGCAATGAAAGCTGATTTGCATACAATATAATTTTTAGGGTTAGGGTTAGGGTTATTGACTAACCTGACCTAGTAGTTTCTCCTTAACAATATCATTTCTCCTTAACAAACCCTCTTTTCCATAAAGCATTACTTTAAAACTTTTCCAGCCCTTTCCAAGGTACTGTTCCTCTTGTACTGGTGCCTCGTCAGTGACATAAACATAGAAATAATCTATTCCCTGGCTTGTTTGTTGGAAGCAAATTTGCTGGCTAGTAGGTTAGCCTTGCTACCTATATTTAGTTATTGTTGGAAATATTATAGTTATAGAGAACATGCAGTTAGTTTCTGGGTTTGTTTCCAGAATGGGGGTAGAATAACTTGACCCTCACATAGCTTCAGCTAAAGCATACCAATAGGGGGCCCCACTGAATTATATTAAGTAGATTGAAAAAGGTGATATTCTGTTAAGAAGGCAGTAACCCCTTAATTCAAAACTATCCTGTCCCTTGAAAAAAGATTCCTATTGACTTTCAGAAATAGCCGACAGTTTGGGGAATTGAAAGCACAATACTGCTTTTAGTTTTCAAATGGGAAAATTGTGATGTGCATGTCCTTCATTCTCGAAGAGGACCATGACATCAGGGAGATGATGACATGACTTGCAGTTGACTGCTCTGGGTCCAGTGGCCAGATGTTCATCAGGATGACTGGAGATGGCCCAGGATGCAACGCGAGACCCTGGCCCTTTTAGGCAAAGGTCTTTTCAGGTTCTCATGTTATGAGTGAGGTAATGCCCATTTAGTGAATAGGTCTCTGGATATATAATAATGGATATTCAACTTTAATTTTAAAAATAATGTATTTGCACTTTGATGACTTGAAAAGTTTTGACAAATTTTAAGTTCTTACAGTGACTCCTTAAAGTGGCATCTTATTTTCTCATTTTCCCCCCAAATAATAATTGAAGAACAAAGTAGAGCTTTAATGATGAAAAGTTTATCTTGCTGCTTGCCTAGAAGCAAAGTTGGTGAAAATTACTATAAATACAAAAGTAAATATAATTATAGGAGGGCCTAGGAAGGCATTGAATCATTTTTTCATTTCCGTATTCTTTTCAGGTATGGATATGTGTGCCTCACAGGTTTGTTTGGTTTTTGGCTTTTTTGCTTGTTTGTTTGCAGTTATGTTCACAATTTATCCTGGGTTCACGTCTGTTAAATATTTTCACAACAATGTACTTGATCGTTCTCATTAAACTTTCTTTTTCTTTTTCTTCTCTTCCTGATCCTCATCCCTTTCTCTTCTTCCTTCTCAAAAAAAAACACAAAAACAAAACATAAAGTTTTTTTAAAAGTTCTGGCATTATCCCTCACAATGATGAGGAGTTTGGCCCCCAAGAAGAAACATAAAAATGTACCCCCTGCCTTCTTTGAAGAGATAGGGGAAGGGGATAACAACAGGGGTGCGTAACATCACATATAATGTCAGCTTCAATTGATATTACTAAGTTTTGCTGAAGTTTTATTTTTTTTAAATGCTTTGTTATAAGTGATGGCTTTCTGGGTAGGGGAGGAGGAACAGATACATTTGGAAATGAAGTTAACATAAAATCTGTGTGTGTGTGTGTGTGTGTGTGTGTGTGTGTGTAGCATTTAAAAAACACTGCCCCTGCTCCAAGTAGAATAGAAATATGGCCATTGAATACACTTAGGGACTTTAGTGGCTAAAGGTTTATATGAATTGTTAATTTATTGCCAACCTCAGAATAAAATGCATTATAGATAGATTGATAGACAGATAAGCAAAAGAGTACTGTGTGGTAGTGCTATTTGGATTCTCTGCCACATTGTCCAAGACTGGTTTCTGGACTCCTTCCTCTCCGAAGGCCAGGTCTTCATGATTCCTTTCCAGAACTCCATCAAGGTCTTTTGCTTCTTTCCATCATAGGCACTCTTTCCCTTCTATCCCTAGTCAAGTCCACTTAGTGTGCTTCCTATCAAATGTCTATTTTCTCAGACTCCCTGCCATGGTGGCTTAGCATGGAGATTAGGAATTAGCTAGTTTCCTGCTTACTGCTGACTGAAAATGCTTTAATAATAGAACCATACGGATAATTGTTAAAATACAAAACCTCCAGCAATAAGACCAGTAAGATTTACTCATGCTAAGATATAAATCAGTGATTTAGAGACTTCGTTGAGAACATCAGATAATATATAGCAGATAGGATGTGGACCCAAGTCTTCTGACTTCAGATATAGCATTATGGTGACTATAAGGCACATCATCTACTCTACATCTTTGATGACATCTTCGGGGAAACTATAACTTTTATTTTTTTAGAGTGACGTTGTAATTAATAGCAAACAATTTCTTCGATCAATACGGGCATCATATGGCCCACAAGCATTTTGCTCATAGCTACCATAGTAGCTCATGGCTACCAGTCCCTCAACAGCACTTTGTTTCTGCCAGGAAAGTGTCAGCCTCTTGCTAATAGTATTTGACACAGCAATCCATCATTATTTTTCATTCTTCATCTATTTTAGTTTTCCCTAGTGCAAGAACTCTTGTTTCTGTCAAGCTTTGTTTCTCCATTTTGCCCTTTCTCTTTAAAGATTCTTGATTCCCATGTGTGTTCCCTCTTTATCTATGCTACCAATTTCCCTATTTGCTATTTTTTTTATTTATTTATTAAGAGGAAGTTCCTTCTCCTGATGCTACATAGGTGAGTCATTTCCCTATATTGTAATTATGGAGATCTGCAGTGTTCTGGGCATTTGATTTCCTTTCCCTCTAGCCTTAGTTTTTGAAGTATAGTTATATCCCTAAAATGGACCCCAAACACCTGTTTTTCTATCTCCTTGGAAGATGTCAGCTTAGCAACTGAGAATTCCATACCAAGGAGTATAGGAAGTCACCAGATGGCATGGAGAGTCTTTTGCACATGTAGCTCACATTGAATAGCCATGGTTATCCAAACTCAGATAAGAAAAATTAAATATCACACTTGACAAGAAACTGGCTTTCTGATACTAAACCACTGCCTCTGGGGCTCAGGAAAGCGTTCTCCCATGCCGAGGATTGCAAAGCTGGCTGGCTAGTTAGCTGGGCTGTGGGAGATTGAGTGTTTGGGTCTACTCATGCTGCAGGGGAAAATACCAGACTCAAGGGATCATTGCATTCAACCTCCCACTGCATATATCACAAGATCTGGTTGGCTTGTTTGCTTCCAAGCAGATGTGAGGAAATGTGAATTCACTGAGAAATTTCCCTAACAAGCAACCCCATGTTCAGAAAATCTGAAAACTTCTCTTCCTGATCAGAAGCACCTCCTTATTCCAGTACCCATATGGAAAACAAAATACTGGATTTTAACAACTGATTCTCAATGCCTGATCAACTTACATATATATAATATATATATATATATATATATATATATATATATTTATTAACAGCTTTAGAACTGTGGTGGAAACTACTCCTGTTTATTATTGCTAATTTTTTTTTTCCCTAAGGTAAAGAATTCTTGGGGGAAAAAACAAAAAACAAAACCGACTGCCACCTCTACATTATAAAAAGCCAGCAGGCCAAGTTTTGGTTGGTTCTCTCTCTCTCTCTCTCTCTCTCTCTCTCTCTCTCTCTCTCTCTCTCTCTCTCTGTCTCTCTCTCTCTCTCTCTCTCTGTCTCTCTCTCTCTCTCTCTCTCTCTCTCTCTCTCTCTCTCTCTCTGTCTCTCTCTCTCTCTCTCTCTCTGTCTCTCTCTCTCTCTGTCTCTCTCTGTCTCTCTCTGTCTCTCTCTCTCTGTCTCTCTCTCTCTCTGTCTCTCTCTCTCTCTGTCTCTCTTTCTGTATAACCCTGAACAAATCACTTGTCACTTACCTTCTGTTAAATTCAATTTCCTAATCTCCAAAGCTGAAAAAATTATGACACCTACTACACAGGTGTTTGGCAAAGTTAGGATGACATAGAAAGCACTTTGTAAACCTTAAAGAACTATGTAAAGGATAACTCTTATAATTAAATGGCTTGCTAGTTAAGGATTCTTCTATAAAAATCACATACACACAGATGCACACATAAAATATGGTGAGATATTCAGTTCAACTATAAAATGTATTAACGTCTTTCCCTGAGCACAGGTGCTCCATATTGGAAATAACAAGATATTACACAGGGCCCTTCTCTTAAGGAGTTTACAAAGGAAGGAGAAAGGGTATTTGCCCAAGGACAGGTGTATAGGGTGATCAGGGCTGACTAGAACCTCTAGTGTGAGGACTTGTCAAACTTGCTTCCAGGCTGCTCATCCACCATTGATGTTCCACCTGTCACCCAACTCTCACCTGTAGCTCCTAGAAGCTGTAGCATGCTCAGAAGCCACATCCCAGTATACATCTTGACAGATGGTCTAAACCAGATTGAGGATAACTGAAAGGCTTCAAGTCAGTTGGTGAGTTGGGGGGATGTCTACCCCAAGCATGTGAAGAATTCCCTAGTGGAATAGGTGGTTGGGACTAATTTTTCTGGTGGCCATGAAGGCAACTGAAGCATGCGCTACACTTGGAGCTTGGTCACACTTTGAAGACTTCAGCCATCCACTGAGTCCCAGGCCATCACCAGTTGACTTGACTTTGTCTTGTCGTTGGACTTGGATAACTCAGGAAGATAGAGTGAAACTGATGGTTTTGTGCAACTCTGCCTCACCAAAATTCAATTCACAGACAAAGTAATATGGATAACTAGGACATAAGGAAGATTGAGATAAATGCAAAGGAATCATACAGGAAAAATGCTAGGATCACAGCATTGCTGACATTAATTTACAGACTTAGATGTCAAACCAACCAAACAACCAAAAGAGTTACTCTATAAAACCTAGACAAAATCATAACAAATTCACTAGGAGGAACAAAAAGTCAAAACTGCAAGGGAAAATGAGAAAACTAGAAAGGAAAAGGAGACCTAGAAGTACTGTATACAAATGACGCTGCAAAGCAATAATCAAAACTAGCTGGTATTAGTTATATTATAATTAAAGAATTATATAGAATTATAATTCTATTTTAAAAATATAAATGTGGAACACATTAGGCACACAGTACCCAATGAGCATAATAGCATAGCATTCAACAAATCCAAAGACATTAACGAGGAAGATAAGGGCTCATTAGTTTGTTCTCCTCTTCTAACTCCAAATAATAGAGCACTTAGATATAGAAAGCCCTATCACCAAAATAGCCTTATGAATCAGGTAGTGTAATTGTTATTCTCCCTATTTTATAGATATGAAAGTTGACTCAGGGTCTTAGCCATAGTCAAAGGTCATCTAGCAAGGGGCAGAGCTAAGGTTTAAACTCAGTTCCATCCACTGCCTTTTCCATTACATCGTATGGATAACTGCAGATATTAGAATATAATAACCAATAGTGAAAGTTGTGATAGGGGTGTTATTTTCTATGTATATTAATATTTTAATATTTTAAATGACTTTTAATCTAATGAATCACTTTTCAGTGAACAACCCCTTTGCCCCCACTATCATGCCTCCCTCTATACAATGCGATAGTTACGCTTTGTTAGCCTCTATAGCTGGAGGACCATGGCATAATAAGAAAATGCAATGTCTAACATATGTTGGAGTTCATGGGAGAACCTTTCTGGCCTAGCCTATCAAGAAAGGCTTCATAAAGGAAGTGACATTTAAGTTAGTCCTATAAAGGACGGTTAGTAAATATCATGATGAAATGGACAAGAAAGTGTATTATTGGTGAACTAGGAATAAGATGACTAAAGGTGGAGAAGTGGGTAGCAAGGGGAAAGCCATAATCTAAAAACTACTGGGTATAATTTTCTAAAATATTAGCCGCCAACTAAGGGTAGGAGCAAATGACTACCAATGCTTCAACCAAACTGCTTACCCTTTAGCATGGGAAAAATCCATTTCTTCTTGGCAGGAGAATTCTATATTTGGAAACTCCAATATAGGTTAAATCCTAGCTCTGCTTCTTGCTTTTTGTGTGACACTAGGTAAGTCCCTTCACATCTCTTGCCTTCCATTTCCAAATCTAGAAAATAAAAGGGTTACAATAGATAGAAATCTCATCATTTTCTTTGAGCTCCAAATCCTATGAATGTATGTGAACTTGTTAGCCCCAAAGTGTGTTCCAGAAAGTAGCGTATTCCTCATGGGTACTTCCAAAGTGTAGTAGAAAAAAATATATTGATTATTATTTATGTCCTCAAGTAACTACCACTCCTCAAAAAAAGAGGATTAATTTTTTTTTAAAGACTAGTTTACCCTTTCACAGTCAGACTAGAATCAAAGAAGTCGTTTGAGGACCTAGTCCTTCTCTGATTAGAACAGAAGCTTTTTCCTGTTCTACTTACAACCTGGGCCAGTTTGCCTCTCCTTAGGCAACATGGGGATGCCCATTTTCCAGGGGTTCACCATATGAACTCTGAACTTATTTCAGATACATTAATAGGCTTGCCCCAATACAACTCAGAACTTCTGAGCTCAAGAGATCTGCAAACTTTAGCCTTCCTGTCAACAGGAATTACAGACAAGAATGTGCAATTGTTACAAATGAAGGCTTGACTATTGCTTAGTTGACTATTTAGACTTAGTAAGTGGTTCAGTGGATAGAAAGGTAGGCTTAGAGTAAGGAAGATTGCATTTTCCTGAATTCAAATCAGGCCTCATACACTTACTAGCTGTGTGACCCTGGGCAAGTCACTTAACCTGTTTGCCTCAGTTTCCTCATCTATAAAATGAATTGGAGAAGAAAATGACAAACTGTTCAGGTATCTCTGCCAAGAAAAGCCCAAATAGGGTCACTGAGAGTTAGACATGATTGAAAAACAGCATAATAGCAGCTAGACTTATGAAAGTGATAGAGAAAATGTTAATGATACAGAGTAAACTTAAAAGTGGGTTGCCTATATTTCTTTTCATTTTTGGAGTCTTTTGTTAAATATTTGCCATCACAGCCCAGATTACAGGAGGAAGCAACCACCCCCATCATTTTTTATATTTGAAAAAAGGGGAATCGAACTTTAAATTCTACACTTTTGTTTATTTGAATTTTTCTTGCTTCATTAGTGATTTTGTCAGTTTGATTAATTAGGGTACAGCATCCCCTGAACAGAGGAAAGAAGGCACAGTTCAAGCTCAAAACCTAGAAGTGTTTATTGACCAGTATTCTATCCATTGAGCCACCTAGCTGCCCAGTTGTGTTCCAACAGAATCTATAAAATAAAATCATTATCTTAGATGATGTTTGGGCTCATAAATTTGGTTTTGGAAGGGTCTCTAGCACTTAGCTGGTCTAACTTCTTCATTTTATAGAAAACTGAGACCAAGAGAGTTTAAGTGACTTGTCTCTAGACTCGAAAACATATTAAGTGGCAAAACAACAATTCGAACTGAGCTTCCCTGAATCCAAATTTAGTGCTTGTTGCGTTGTATCAGCCTTCTCTAAGATGCTTTCTAGGCTTTTAAAGACTCGCTGGTTCTCAGTGTAGAATGTCCAGTTAAAACAAGAACTACTGAGTGATGATTACATTGAATAAAACTCTTAAATGAACAACTGTCTTTCTAAAATTTTTTAAAGAGTTATGCTTATTTATTTTTAGTTTTCAACATTCATTTCCACAAGACTTGGAGTTCCAAATTTCTCCCCTTCTCCCTCCCTTTTATCATTTCCCCCCTCTTTATCCCTTTTTCCTTTACTGTGTTGAAGGGCAAGATAGATTTCTATATCCCATTGCCTATATATCTTATTTTCCAGTTGCATGTAAAAACAATTTTTAATATTTGTTTTTAAAACTTTGAGTTCTAAATTCTCTTCATTCTTTCCTCCCCACTCACCCCCACTGAGAAGGCAAGCAATTTAATATAGGTTATACATGCACAGTCATTCAAAACACCTCCATAATAGTCATGTTGTGAAAGACTAACTATATTTCCCTGCATCCTATCCTGCTCCTAAATTATTCTATTTTCTCCTTTGATCTTGTCCCTTTTCAAAGGTGTTTGCTTCTGACTACCTCCTCCTCTAATCTACTCTTCCTTCTATCATACTCCTCTACCCCTACTTTCCTGTAGGATAAGATACTCAGTTGAGTGTGTATATATTCCCTCCTTAAGCCAAATCCAATGAGAGTAAGGTCCACTCATCCCTTCTCACCTCCCCCCTCTTCCCCTCCATTGTAAAATCTTTCTCTTGCCTCTTTTTACTTGAAATAGTTTATACCATTCTATTTCTCCCTTTCTCCTTCTCCCAATATATTCCTCTCTCATTTGTTAATTTTACTTTTTAGATATCACTCCTTCATATTCAACTCACCCTGTGCTTTCTATCATCTATCTGTCTACATATCTATCTGTCTGTCTGCCTGCTGTTTCCTCCAGCTACCCTTATACTGAAAAAGGTCTCATGAGTTATAAATATCATCTTTCCAGGTAGGAATGTAAACAGTTCAATTTTAATAAATCTCTTATGATTTCTCTTTCTTGTTTACCTTTTCAAACTTCTCTTGTTTCTTGTATTTGAAAGTCAAATTTTCTATTCAGCCCTGGTCTTTTCATCAAGAATATTTGCAAGTCCTCTATTCCATTGCTGTTCCATTTTTTCCCCTGAAGGATTATACTCAATTTTGCTAGATAGGTGATTCTTGGTTTTAATCCTAGCTCCTCTGACCTCTGTAATATCATATTCCAAGCCTTTCAATTCCTTAATGTAGAAGCTGCTAGAGTTGTGTTATACTGAATGTATTTCCATAATAATTGAATTGTTTCTTTCTGGTTTTTTGTAATATTTTCTCCTTGAACTTGGAGCTCTGGAAATTGGCTACAATATTCCTAGGAGCTTTCCTTTTGGGATCTCTTTCAGTATGGGATCAGTGGATTCTTTAAATATATATTTTACCCTCTGGTTCTACTGTATTAGGGCAGGTTTCCTTGATAATTTCTTGAAAGATGATGTCAAGGCTCTTTTTTGATCATGGTTTTCAGATAGTCCAATAAGTTTTAAATTATCTCTATTGGATCTACTTTCCAGGTCAGTGGTTTTTTAAATAAGATATTTCACATTGTCTTCTATTTTTTCATTCTTTTGTTTCTCTTTTACAATTTCTTGATTTCTCATGAAGTCATTAGCTTCCATTTACTTCATTCTAATTTTGAAGGTTATTTTCTTCAGTGAGCTTTTGGACCTCCTTTTCCATTTGGTCAGTTCTGCTTTTTAAGTCATTCATTTTCTCATTGACTTTTTGGACTTCTTTTGCCATTTGGGTCAGTCTGTTTTTAAGGTGTTATTTTCTTCAATATTCTTTGGGGTCTCTTATTTAGCAAGGTGTTTACTCCATTTTCATGATTTTCTTGCATCACTCTCATTTCTCTTCTCAATTTTTCCTCTACTTCTCTTGCTTCATTTTCAAAATGTTTTTTGAGCTCCTCCATGGCCTGTGATCAATTCATATTCCTCTTGGAGGCTTCTGATGTAAGAACTTTGACTTTGCTGTCCTCCTCTGAGTATATGCTCTGATCTTCCTTATCACCAAAGTAAGATTCTATAGTATGAGTTCTTTACAATGTTTCCTCATCTTCCCAACTTGACCTTCTAACTCTTTGTCAAGGTATAACTCTGCTTGCAGCGGGTGTGGGGGAGGAGGCGGTGTGTACTGTCCCAGGCTTCAGCGATTTTGTATCAGCTACTTAATCCCTTTCTATCTGTTCCAGATAGAAATCCCTTTCTATCTATTCCAGAATTCTGGAAGCAGCCTCTGCCACTGCTCTGCTGCTGCCACCAGCCACAGCCACAGCCACATCCCCACTGTCCTAGGGCCGGGACCAGACTGACTGGATCACGCTCCTCTTTAACTCAGGTTCCACAGAGCTTTCCCACTGGACTTTTTTGATGTTTGTGGGTTAAGAATTCTGGAAATTCAGCTATCAATGATTAAGTCCCCTGAGACCTGCTCCAGCCTGTATGTGCTGGTGTGGTCCACTCCAGACTGAGTTCTATTCCCTGCTTGGTATGAAAGATCCTTCCTGTCATCTTTCCAGGTTGTCTTAGGATGGGGATTTGTTTCACTCTGTCATTTGTGGGTTCTGTAACTCTAGAATTTGTTTAGAATCACAGATATTTGGAGGGCTTTGGTGGAGAATTCAGGCAAGTCCCCACTTTTACTCCACCATCTTGGCTCCATCCCCCTGAACAACCCTCTTGACTAAAACATGAACTATTGAAAATTTGAAAGCACCATTTATACCTGGAGTTGCCTTCTGTCTTACACATGCCTGTTGCCAAAGCCTGGACATTTGATACTGTAAACAATAAAGTCATTTTTCTGTGGGTTTTCTTACTATAACAAATGCCAAATTTCCCTCAGTAATTCATAGAATGCAAAGCTAAAAGAGAACTTAGGGGTCATCTTATCATAACCTCAAATTTTAGAGATGAGGAAACTGAGCACTCAAGTGGAAAAGTGAAATTGAATACTATTCCTTACTTTTCTCCCACTTATGCCTGCTGAAGAGGGGGGGAATACAAAACAGGCAGATGGAAGGACAATTTTTGAGCCAGGCATTCCTGCCTCAAATGACTACATTTTAAAAAAAATTTTAAAGTAACAACAAAAACTTTTGTCTATTTTTACTTGAGTTTTTTAGTTTTAAAATAGACTTAACCAAACCCAAAGGCTTCCTAAAGTTTCCCTCTCAGATAAATACCCTCTTACACAGTCTCTACTCTAGATCATCCTATATCCATTCTCATCTCTTAAGTACTGAGATTAGTAGGATGTAAGGTTTAATGACTTTAGTGATTATGTAGGTAGATTCCCTTATTTTATAGATTAAGAAACTGAATTGATAGGAACTAGAACCAAAGGCTCCCAATGCTCATTCAGGTGTCTCCCCACTCCCATCCATATCCCATGTAGCTACCAAAGCCTATTCAGTAAATTCCAGTGTATCCTTCTTACCTCTCTTTGGAATTTAAAGTTCTTTTACAACATGGAAAGAAGGAAATAAACATTAATTAAGCTCCTACTATGTGCCAGGCAGGGTGCTAAGTGCCTTACAAATATATCACTGCATCCTTGCAACAACCCTGGCAGGTAAATATTATTATCATTCCCATTTCACAGTTGAGGAAACTGAGACAAATAAAAATAATGATAGCTAACCTTTATATATCATTTACTATATGCCACCACAGTGCTAAGTGCTTTATAACTACTATTTAATTTTACCCGCCAACAACCCTATGAAACAAGTGATGTTATTGTCCCCATTTCACAGGAGAAAAAACTGAGGCAAAGAGAAGTTAAATGACTTGCTCAACATCACACGTCTGGTAAGTGACTGAAACCAGATTTGAATTCAGGTCTTCCTGATTCCAGACTCCATTGTGCCACCTAGGTGTCTCAGACATGGCTCCTTCTTACTCTGATATTCTGCTTACTTGTTATTCCCCATGCACAAAGTGATTCAACCATCCTGGTCTGTCTGCTGTTCTTCAAACACAACATTGCATCTCCTTTCTCCACATTTTCCCTTGTTCCAGAAATCCTTTCCCTCCTCAAGTTGGGATTCTTAATTTCCTTTAAGACACAGCTCAAGCATTGACTTCCACTTAAAGAAATGAGCAGAACCAGGAAAAGACTGTACACAGTAAGAGCAACACTGTATGAAGATCAGCTAAGAATGAATTAGCTTTTCTCAGCAACACAATGATCCAAGACAGTTACAAAGGACTCATGATAGAAAATGCTGTCTATGTCCAGATAAAGAACTAATGTACATTGATGCAGATTGAAGCATATTTTTTCATGGTTCATTCCTTAGAATCTATCTTCTTTCACAACTAAGACAAATATGGAAATATGTTTTACTGAACTGCATACATGATTGGTTGGTTGTTGCCCTTCGTTCTTGAAGAGGACCAAAATGACATCAACATTATAAAGTGAAGTTTCAATGTGTATGACTGTGACTGATCAGACCAACATGAGCTTGGAATGCTCTACAACAGATTGGGCACAGATAGTCCATGTGAACATTTGGGATGATTACTCCAAATTTGTGCATTCTACATTTCTTTTGTGCTGTTTCAATTCTGCTTTGCTCAGAGAGCACAGGAACTTTTCTGACGTGGGCACACCATGCTAAGTGGTCCTATGCCAGTGTCTCCCATGTCCCATAATCAAATCCAAAGTTCTTGAGAGAGGTCTTGAGAATGTCCTTGTATCATTTCTTCTGGCCACCATGTGATCGACTGCCCCATGTGAGGTCTCCATAAAATAGTCTTTTTGGCAAGCATACATTTTGCACACAAACAGCATGGCCAGCCCATTGAAATTGTGCTCTCTGAAGGATAGTTTGAATGCTTGGCAGTTTAGTTTGAGCAAGGACTTCAGTGTCTGATACCTTTTCCTGCCAGGTGATCCTCAGAATCTTCCTAAAACAGTTCAAATGGAAGCAAATCAGTTTCCTGTTGAGGGCCAGGGTGGAGTGCGGTTGACAATATCAGGATAGGCTCTGGGGAACCTGTTTTTTGAGACTGTGCTCATTATCATCCAGAATGGCTCTCCATGCCCCCCAGATGATGCAATCTCCTTGGGACAAACAAGAGAATTACAGAAAACAAGGGATTTGTAAAATAGATGCCCTCTAGGCTCACAGTCTGATTAAATCAGGGCAGAGACAAGCAGAATGTCTCTTAGGCTTTCAGTTTCTGTCTATAAATACCCAGACCCTCAGATCAAATAAACGGAGTTGGTCTTTCTTCTCCCGCCTCCTGTGTCTTTCTTCTTCACCACATCACCGAGCCGTGTGGAGACACCGTGTGGAGACGCAGGCTGTCCACTCCAGTTTCCTGGCAAGGCGCTGGTAGACTGTCAATGTTTCACAGGCATACAAAAATGAGGTCAGCACAACAGCTCTGTAGACCTTCAGTTTGGTAGTCAGTCTAATACCTCTTCTCTGAAACTTTTCTTTGGAGCCTCCCAAACACTGAGCTACCTCTGACAATGTGTGAATCAATCTCATTGTCCATGTGTACATCCCTGGAAAGTACACTACCAAGGTAAGTGAACTTATCCACAGCATTCAAAACTTCTCCATTTGTTGTAACCAATGGTTCCATGTATGCATGGTGTGGTGGTGGATGATAAAGCACCTGTGTTTTCTGGGTGTTGATTATTAAGCCAAAATTAGCATAGGCAGCAGAAAATTGATCCATACTTTGTTGTATCTCAGCTTCAAAGGCTGAATTGAGCACACAATCATCTGCTAACAGAAAATCATGCACCAACATTCCCTCCACTTTCATCTTGGCTTGTAGCCTTTTCAAATTGAAGAACTTACCATCAGTATGGTAGTTGACCTCGATGCTGTGTTCATCCTCATTGAAACCATTTGATGACATGACTGAAAACATCATGCTAAAAAGCATGGGAGCAAGCACACAGCCCTGTTTCACTCCACTGGTGACTGAGAAGGCACAAGAGCACTGTCCATTATCCAGAACCCAGGCAAACATGATGCCATGAAATTGATGTACAATATTTGATTAACTTCTTCGGGCAACCAAATTTTGACATAATTTTCCATAAGCCCTCACAACTAGCAGTATCAAAGGCTTTGGTCAGATCTACAAACGTTGTGTACAGACCTCTGTTCTGCTCCTGGCATTTTCCTTGGAGTTCTAGGGTAGCAAACACCATATAGACTGTTCCTCAACCCTTTCTGAAGTCACAATGGCTCTCAGGTATGTGCCCATCTTCCAGGTGAAGGATCAGCCTATTAAGGAGGACTCTAGCAAGAATTTTGCCATCAATGACTAAGAGAGAGATCCCCTGTGATTGTCACAGGACAATCTATTCCCTTTACCCTTATAGAGATGGACAATGGAGGCATCCTTGAACTCCTGGGAGATAGCCTCCTTTTGCCATATAACCTGGAATATTTCAGTTAGCTTTTGTATGAGCAATGTTCCCCTTACCTTGTAAATCTCAGCTGGAATAGAATCAGCACCAGGTGCTTTGCCACATGAAAAAAGCCTAAGGGCCCTCAAAACCTCTTCTTCAGTTGGAAGTTCAGCTAAGGAGGGACTGATTTCAACCTGAGGTAAATGGTCAATGACCTCAGCATTGATTGATGGTGGTCTGTTGAGAACAATATGGAAGTGTAACCCATCTCTCTAGGACCATGTACTTATCACTAATCAATGTGGCTCCATCAGCACTGAATATTTGTGATGCACCATAGATTTTTAGTCCATAAATAGCTTTCAGGGAATCATAAAAGCACTGTGGATTGTTGCTATCAGCATAAAACTGAATTTCATCTGCCTCCTTACTGAGCCTGGAATCCTACGTCTCTCTAAGCTTTGCTTATACTTTGCTTTTGATGGAATTAAATGTTGCCTTCTTAGAGGTGAATGAACAATCCTGCTGGTACATCCTGTGGAGTTCTCATTTTTCATTTAGTAGTTTCTGAATTTCCCCATCATTTTCATCAAACAAGTGTTGGTGTTTGTGAATGTTCTGTCCCAACTGAGCAAATGCAGTGCTGTACACCAGATCTCTGAAAGCTGCCCACTCCTTTTCTGCTGCACTGTTGCCAACTATGTGTTGGCTCAACTTTCCCTCCAAGTCAACCCTATGGCCTGGGCCACCTGTGTGCGGGTTTGTGACTACAGCTCCTAGTATATCTGCATCTGCTGCTTCATCACTTGCTGTCCTGTCACCACAGGACTTTGAGGCATAATAATGAAATGGTATGGATGATGTCTTTTGATTTGTGCATAAATTGGATTTAAGTGAGGCAGAGTTGCATGAAGTCATCAATCCCACTCTCTCCTCCAGAGTCATCTTAATCCAGTGGCAGAACAGAGTCAACACAACTGCTAATGGCCCAGGATGAAGTGAAAGACCTTGGCGTCTTCAGTGTTTAACCAAGCTCTAAGCGCTCCACATCGTCTGTTCAACAAATTGTTCTCATGTGCCCATTCCACCAGAGGAAGTCTTCATATGCTTGGGCAAGACACCCTCCTAATTCACCAAGGAGTTTGAGAACCCTTGGTTACCCTCAACCTGGTTTGGCCCATCTGCCGAAACGGTTTACTGGGGTGTGACTGCTATGAATGCTGCAACTTCTTGGAGTCACAAGTGCGAGTTAGGTGGAACAGGTGGACACCAAAGTTGGAAAGAGCCCTGAAAAGGACTAGGCAGCCACCACACCAAGGGTACTGGTCCTCCTTTGAACACACCCTACACCCCATGTAAAGCACTATGCAAGCCTTAAATCACTATGTAAATGCTAGCTATTATTATGATGAAACTGAGCTCCAGAGAAATGTACACTTTGGAAGAATAAAAAAGCAACTAATTGTAAAGGAAAATTCAAACTTCAACTGATATCATGTGTTTCTCTAATAATGAATGGGTTCATATTTCTTGGCTTCTTTCCTTGGCTCATAAAAGTGAGCTTTAGCTGTCTGGCCACTTATAAATTCCATTAGCCTTTGATTTTCTTTCTTTTTTTTTATTCTATACCATTTCCCTGAACCTCATTTTCCTCCATTCCTTTCTTGTTCTGGAATGCTATTTCAATTTTTACTTATCTATTTTCTTTTCTGTACTAGATAATGAAGTTAATCATTATAAAGGACTTTTGAGTTGGAAAGCTTAGCAGAACCATGTCCACAAGTCAAAAATCATCTAGAAGATGTGGAAATCTCAACTCAGTGGAGAATTTGTGAGGATAAGTTCATGAAGTCTAATTCTCCTCCCATGCTGGTCCTCTCTACACCCCACCCAATACACATACACATACACACACACACACACACACACACACACACACACAATTTTCCCATAACTGATCTATTTGGCAATGTAGACATGGCTGAGTTGGGTTGTTATCTCACAAAATGAGACATTGGAATGCTTTTCCTTCTGCTCAAACAGTGCATGGTGGGTTCCTAACCCCAACAGATACCAGATTTAATTTAGAAAACTGTGACACGACATATTAGGTTATGTGTGGCCACATATCATGACGAGCTATGCCTGGTGATTTTGGCACATACATCAAGCACTGAAACAATGTGCCTGGAGCCGGCAGAGTCAGAGGTGGCTCACTTAGCATTGATTACATTTGAGCATATTCTACTGGGGGTTCCTGTACATATGCACTGAACTACATGGCCTCAGAGATTCTTTCCAGATCTGAAATTCTATGATTCTGTGAAGTACATTTTTAAACATAAATTTAAGTCAGAAATTAGACATTGGGAAGAGGCCTCATTGGCAGAGACAATGTCCTGTCAGGGTGAATGGAAATTTCTTCTTATTGTTCAGTCATTTCAGGCATGTCTAAGTATTTATGACTCATTTGGAATTGTCTTGGCCAAAATATTGGAGTGGTTTGTTATGTCCTTCTCCAACTCATTTTATAGATGAGGAAACTGTGGCAAACAGGGTTAAGTGGCTTGCCCGGGGTCACATAACTTACACAAGTAAGTTCTTGAGGTTGAATATGAACTCAGGAAGATGAGTGCCACTATTCACTGCCCCATCTAGTCACCCCAGATGGAACCTTGGGACATCATCACACTTCTGTCCCAGACTTTAAGGCTAAGTCAGGGAGGAGGGCAGGGCAAGACCTTAGAGGAGTTAACCTAAGCGTGTGGACTTGGAGGAGGGAGAAGTACTATCTATTTTGATTACTTATTTTTACTCTCTGCAACTTTCTGAGACTTTGAGTGGAAGTCAAGTTGCTAATCTTCACGGACAAAGGAATTTCTCACTAGAAGCTTTCTACACTGGTGAAATCAGAGTTCTGGCCTCCCCCAAACTACTTGTTACTCTCTAGGTGCTGAACTCATCTGAAAGAGTAGACATGTTGTCAGTATCCTTTCAATCAAGAGTTCTTAGCATTTTGGGGTCATGAACTCCTTTGGCAGTCTGGAGGAGGGGGAAAGGCTCCAGCCTACACATGCCTTCTCAGAATAATGATATTAAATATATAAATAACATAGAATACAAGGGAGGCCAATTCTATTTAAATACAATTATACAAAAATTACATTTCACATTAAGAGCCCCTGCTCTAAATATTGGTACCATGGTACACAGCCCCAGTCATCATGCCCTAATTAACATGCCATAATTGCAGAATTAAAAAATCCAGTGACTCAGAATACAATAAAAAGACTGCTGTTGAGAAGGCTGAAATTTATTACTGATATGTATTCATCATGAGAAGTAGCATAAAGTATATTCTCAAAGACATGATCAAAAAAAAGATATGGTTGAAGTATGTAGTGACAAGGAATTATCACTGAGAGGCTGAGTGTTGCATTTATACCAAGGCAATAAAGATTAAAAGAATTCAACCCATCTATCAACAAGTATTTATTAAACAGCTGCTATGTACCTGAACACATTGTTAGGAACCGAGAACACAAGGACATAACAAAATGAGTCCCTGAAGTCTCTCAAATGAGGATCTTTCAAGGACTTTACATTCTTTCATGAGTTAAAGGAAGGCCTTTAGAATTTTGAATATGGTTTAAGAGGATTTAGAGACAATATGGAGAAGAATGGCACGGAAGGTGAAGGTGTGGGATGGGTTGTAATCTACAAAAGTAAAGGGAGCACCCAAACTGGTAACATCATGATATCACAGATCCATCAGATTACACAATATCAGTTTATAAGATCCAGCCCACATCTCTTCTTGGTTTATATCGCTGTTCTGAATATAAATATATGGAAATGGAAATGATCATTACATTATGCTTTTGTTTTTTCTGCCATATAGTAGATTAGGGAATTAAATCAAAATGTACCAACACAGTGAATCCTTTCTAATTGAAAATTGCAAAAGAATCATCATTTTCTTTGACTAGTCCGAAGTGTTCTATTTGCTGTTGTTGTTTAGCTCTAATATTTAGTATATTTTCTCCCCAAACTGACCCACTATAAACTTGTCAACTCTTTCATATCAATAAGACTCCACTGAATGTCCTCGACTTAGATAGAGACAGCTTAGAAATCCTGTACCAAGAACCCCAAGATTAACAATATTCCTCTAGCCCATCAGCTCTCATTCCCGCTCAGCCCCTTGTAGCTCTGTTCCTTGGGAACCATCTGTGTGGAGATGAAACCTGGTAACTGCCTTTGCAGCTGGCAGTTTGACCTTACCCTCTCAGCAGCTATAGATACTGAAGATCCAAAATACAAAGTCCTTAGTCCCCGGCACTGTGAAATGCTTTACCATCAGCAATAGTGGAAATCAATCAGAAATAGTGAAAACTAATGGAAATGGTATTAAAGAAAATGTATTACTATCTGCTTTGCCATTGCACCCTAACAATTGGAGGGGCTTTCCTTCTGCTTTGTTGATGAAACCTCCTATTTTTTCTACTCTTATTAGAATGAATGATACTTAAGAGAAAGATCTATTTTGCCTTTTGTTTCTCCTCAGTACTTAGTATGGTGCTTTGAAGTTGGGAAGGATCTAATAAGTCCTTTTTTTCCCCAGTCATTCACCCATTGCCATTGTGAAAAGTATGATTCTTAAAATTGGGGTTAGCATTAGCAGAGACACAGATTGGGCTCTGGAACATAGATGATCACTTTCTAATTGTTTTAAGCAAATGGGATGACAGGAAACATCCTAGAGTTCATATAGGTCAGGATTCTAGTCATAAAGAAGTTCCAAGGGCAACTACCTTAATAATTTTGTAAAATCTTCAGTCCCATTAAATAAGCATCAACTTTATGAACACAAGCTCACAGATTTGGAGTTGGAAGAGACCACAGAAAGTATCTAATCTAAATCCTACATACAACAGAAGAAACTGAGGCCCAGAGAAGTAAAGTAACTTGCCAGAGGTAGCATGGGTTGTAAAGGAAAAAGTCAGGATATGAAGTTAGTTACTATAATTTTAAACCATTTCCTTCTCTATTGCTTTCTATAGGTGTCCATTTTCCCCCATTCCCTGTGAGAATAAGCAACAAAAGCCCCCATGGCAATTCAGCTAAAATGGAGAACAGAGATTCAGGAAGTACACCACATAATTGTCACAGATTTTATGCAAAATATTTTGTAAAAAAAAAAAAAATGGAGTATGACCATTTAGCTTTTTTAAAAATTGTGCTGGTATTGCTTAAAAATAATATTACCAAATTGTTTTTGGTGCAAGATTAGGATGAACATTGAACAGAATACTGACAATGCATGAGCACTGAGAGTTTTAGGCAAAGATAAATGGTTATCCGTATGCTACTGGTGAATACATTGCTGTTCTGTTTACCTTAACAGGTAGTAATGGTAACTAAGAGAGTTTAAAGATCTTTCCTACCCACTAATGGGTCTACCCATTAAGGAAAACTTGATTAGAGGAAGCCTACACCTTTTGTTAATTTTCTAATGAGGCACTGGTTCTCAAGGGCTGCATTAACCTCTGGCCCTGGAAAATGTATAAATACTCTGAGGTGACGTTTTATTTTGGGGCTTACTCACTGGAAGTATTTGACCAGGTGAGACTCTGGAAAACCACTAAGGAATCCCCCAGCTTTGAAAACCCAGAAGTTGATGCTTCTCTCTCTGGTAAGAGTACATATGTATGTATGTAATGGTCAGACAATTGGATCTGTCTGTTGATCTCTGATGTAGGTATTACTTATGTCAGGCAACTAGAAGCCATGTCTGTTGATTTTGATTTCTCTGTATTTCCTCTGAAGTTCAGGGTGCTGCCTTTTTCCCCTGAACTAAGTGAATGATGTATGTACTTGATTAAAGTGATTGTTGACCCCTCAAAAGTTTCCTTTCCTTTTAGAAAAGCAGATCTAACAACCTGTGATAGCAGACCCTCCTGTGTATGTAGGGCTGTTTGCTTCTACACCAGTGTGGATGAATAGAATGACACCATTTCTTGAACTGAATAAAAAAAACAGGGTGTGACATTTATGTAGTGGCAACAATTATGCAGTGAAATACAGTATCCAATATATTAATTTAGTACCATTGCATCTTGCATTCAGTAAGCACTTAGTAAATGTTAGTTGTACTAAATTCAATTTGTACTGAAATCAATAGTACTCAAATCAATTATTCTAGTTAGATCTATTAGTCTCTTGTTTATTTTTACACCCTGAGTTTCTTTGAAGTGTTGGACCTACCAGTGTAAGAACTAAGACTTTGCTCTGGTGGAAAAAGTACCCACTTAGACAACCTATGTTCAAATCTTATCTCTTCAAGTTGCTAGCTCTGTGACCTTCGTAATGTCACTACCTTCAAACCGAGTGGCTTGAATTAGATCTGTGAGACCCCTACCACTCTAAATCTCCTAATCTTCCTTGGATACATGCAATCTGCTGTGCATTATTACTCGACCTAAGTATTCACAAATATCAGTTTAATTCAACATCTATTAAGTACCTACTATGTATAAGGCACTTTGCTAAAATGTCTTAAGTCCAAGGACAAAAATGAAAGCCATCTCCATCCTCAAAGAAGATAGCAGGAGGAGGGGGGTATAAGATGGGGATGAGGGTAGGAAATAATCATATATCCAGCTGAATTAAAACTAAGTAATTTGGGGAAGGATTAAGGTATGAAGTGGCACCTAGGCAGTGGAGGAAATAACAAATAGGCTTATTGAGTACCCAGCGTTTGATGTGGAAGCAAAGGGAAACAATTCCTTAAAAGAAGATTAGAATCACATTACAGAGGATGGATGAATCAATCTAAAATAATGCCTGCATAATAAGGACCTTCTTTCTCCATGCCAGGTTCTATGCCAAGCACCCATGGGGAAAAGGGAACAAGAACAGAATATTCTCTGCCCTCTAGGAGCTTACATAGGGGTGAGAGAGAGGAGAGGGATACAACATAGACACATTTAAGTACATACACAATATAAAGACTGAACCTCGAGGTATAAAGAACTTCCAAATGAAGAAACTCCTGATACCGATGTAAGTTTGCACCTTTCTTACAATGTACAGTCTTATTAGTATTTTCCTAAAATACTGAGAGGTCCAGGGTAGCATAGCCAGTGTGTATGGTATGTTTCAGAAGAAGGAAATAAACTCGGATCTTCTTGGCTTCATCACTAGCTATGACTCTCTAGAGATATTTTATATATAGTGTGTGTGTGTGTGTCACACACATACACATATATACACATGTATATATAGAGAAGATATGTATATGTATATATATGCATATGGATATGGATATGTGTATAAGTATGTGTACATGAGTATACGTATTGTATTGTACGATTGAATGTGCTTGTGCATTGTATGTTTTATGCACATGCTATGTCTAAATGCACACCAGTGACTGGGTGCTTGGGTGCATGCTCTTGGATCCCAGTTCTAAAATCACTTTTCTCTCTAAAAATCACATTTCTCCCTAGCCTCAAAACTCTATCCCAGGCAGTTTTTTTCCTAGTCCAAGAACAGCAAAAATTGTTACCTCCCTTCCTGCTACGGTAGCCAGCTGCACCTATAGAGTCTATTAGTTTGGACCAACAACGTACTGGTTGACCTGCTTATGTACTGGGTCATAATAACATTTACTACTCACTGTACAGTCACATGTTTCCTAGATTTAGAAATATGTAAACTTCCTTACATTTATCTAGTCTAACAAAACACTGACAAGAGCAGACTGGTATTCCCTAGTCAGTCCTAACCATTAGTGGATTTAGTGACATTTCAGGCCTAAAATCACAACTCCGTGTAGCCTCTCCTTGGGCTATTTCCCAATGAACCCTGGGTAAAATACCAGAGCAGAAGTACTAAACATACATGTTCATTTAAGAACTAGCCACTCCCTAACACCTCCCTAATCCCACCCTGAGTCACCTAGTTATCCCATTTGGCACATGTTTTACTATAGAATATCCAATATAAACTTTAACTGTACCCCTCTAAGTTTGCAGGTTCCCTAAGAATTCTTGCCTGCTGAAAAGCGTAATAAATCTTCACCACTTTGACCTCAAGAATGCTTGAGTCCATGAAATTCTTTTCCAGATGGCCCACAAAGGGAACTCCAGTCTTGGAGTTCCTGTATCTCTATCTCTCCAGCCTTCATCACTAGTATGTTTATATATGTACAGTTATCCCTTCCACATAATAACTTTCCCAATCATAATTTCTATATATCATGGGAAAGCATAAAAAATTAAATAGAAGTTTTTCAGAAGCCACAAACAACAAGTGAAAGCCAGTAGATGTCAGAGAGCCTAGGCCGAAATAATTAACACAAAGTTTACAGTAAGGTACTGTAAACACCCCATAAAAGAAAAAGGAAAAAAATCAGTCTTCTCTGGTATGATGGGAAAATCATAAAATTTTACATGAATTTTCTCAATTGTGTGGGTGTTGCACCCCCTAACTCCAACAATGTGGAAGGGATAACTATATTTGTATTATGTATACATACATAATGCACATTCATAATTCATGTGTGCATGCATACATTTATATGAATTGTACTTATACAAATAACATGCATGCATACGTGTTTGTCTGTATAAAACCACACACATAAAATCTATAAAGAAAATACTAAATCATTTATGGAGGAGAGGTCCTAGCATGTAGGGGATGAGTTGGAACAGCAAAAAGCCTCATATAGAGGGTGACAAGCCCAGTTTTGAAAGAAACTGGGGATTCTAATAGGCAGGGGTGAGAAGATACTGCATTACTGACTTGGGGCTCCAGGTTGCTGCTGGAGGCAGATCACACTGGTATAGGAGAGCAATTGTTAAAGGTTCCGTGTGAGCATTTATCCCTCAGACATCAGCAAATGCTAAAATCAAGGTTTGATTTATTATCTAATTGATTGTCTAAAACTTACAAAAGAGGTGAATAAAATGAATAATGATTCTTAAACTTCTTGAACCAAAAGGTATGGGAGATAGAATATTGTACGTGAGCAACAGTGAATGAGGTCATTTCGCTGATTCTTGGAGAAATGTGTAGTAATTTGGTAAGGGTTGTCTGAATTTAGACTGTGAAAATGCATTAAATGATAAACACAGGAGTTTGCATTTGTTCCTAGAGTCATAAAGAAACCAAAGGAAGGTTTTTGAGTAGGAGAGTGACAAGGTCAGAATTTGCAATAGAGAGTTGATTTTGGCAATTGTTTGAGGACAGATTGGAAAAAGAAAAAAAAACTAGAAGGAGGGATACCAATTAGGGACTTTAGTCATAATCCATGAAAGAGGTAATGAGCATTTGAAATAGATTACATGCATCCTCAAAATTTGGTAAGTAATTAGGAATGAGATTTGAGGCAGAGGGAAGAATCAATGAAGATTGTACCTGGGTTACTAAAAAGAAATTTAGATGGAAGATGGGTTTAGAAAATCAGAGAATCAGTTGCATTTTGGATATGCTGTATTTGCAATGCTGGTTGGACGTCCAGAAATATTTAGCTAACTAAAATGTTAGGTCACTGGGATTAGGGATTATCTCATTCCTTGTACTTGATTCCCTAACTCCTGGCACATAGAAGAAGATTAATCAATATTTTTTGATGGCTTGAATGTAATCTACATGAAGTAGACTCCAGGACAGACAACGGGACTGAATATATAATTTGGAAACCATTGTTTTCGTCCTCTTAAAATTACTTTTACTGAACCGAGTAGTGAGTCTGGTGAGCAGCTCGTATTCTGAGCTCTCAGCCACCCCCTGCCCACAGTAGCAGGAGAGCCAGACCACCAGCACTATGGCCAGTCGAATTGCCTACGTCAACAACCTCGTGGAGGATACAACGTCAGGATGCAGCCATAGCTGGCTATAAGGACTCTCCCTTGGTCTAGGCCACTGTCCTAGGAAAACCTTCACCAACACCACACCAGCTGAAGTAGCTGTATTGGTTAGCAAAGACTGTTCAACTTTCTGCATAAATGGGCTGGCCCTTGGGGGCCAGAAATGCTTGGTCATCACAGATTTGCTGCTACTAGATGGAGTGTACACCATGGACCTTCGTACAAAGAGCACTGGCTGTGTGCTCCCACCTACAACCTCACTGTCACCATGACTGGGATGCTAGTTCTGCTGAAGGAAGGTATCCACAGGGAATGATCAACAAGAAGTGTTATAAAATGGCTTCCCACCTTACAGGCTCTCAATACTGACCCTCCCTGCTACCCCCCTTCTTCCCCAGGCTTCTGCACCATTTCCCTCATTTTTTGGGCCATTCCCCCACCCACTTGTTGCTTCCAAAACTACGCCTGGGAGGGGGGCAGGTTGAACGAACTGGTGACTCCCCCTTTCCTTTTGAACCTTCTTCCTGTATGTAGTTAGGAAAATATTCTTTTTTTTTTAATTTTGTTGTTTTTTTCTGGAAACATATTGGAATATGAATAAAAGATTCTACTAATAAAAAAATTACTCTTACCATTGCTTTTAGTTCTAGAAGAATAATTATAAGTAGATTTAATTTCTTACATCTGTCCTACACAGGATTTTAAGTTTTGTCCCTTTCCCATTTATCTCATGTCTTTCACTAGCTTTGATAATTAACTCATTAAGTGATAGTTAAATTGCCTCTTCTTAGGAATAAGTTCATTTGTATAGATACAATAGGGGCAGCTAGGTGGTGCAGTGGATAGAGCACCAGTGCAGGAGTCAGGAGGACCTGAGTTCAAATGTGACCTCCACTAGCTGTGTGACCTTGGGTAAGTCACTTAACCCCAATTGCCTCATCCTGGCTCATCTCCAGTCATCCTGATGAATATCTGGTCACTGGATTCAGATGGCTCTGGAGAAGAAGTGAGGTTGGTGACCTGCACAGCCCTCCCTCACTCAAAACAAAGTCAAGTGCAAGTCATGTCACTATTTCTCTGATGGCATGGTGTTCTTCAGCAATGAAGGACGAATTCACACACATAGACACAACAACAATATCCCTAGTCCATATAGAGAGGATTATTGAAGCTGGGGTTACATATCATTTGTATGTCCTAATTTGTACTCATGCTGTTTTCTCTCTCCAAACCTATTAAGCAACCCGATTCTTATTACTGTAACCCAATGCCCAAGATATTCCCTTGAACATACTAGGTACTTTATAAAAACTTCTTCAATTAAATTTAATTGAATTATCATCTTTATAGAGGTCATCGTTCTAATCATGGGAGTCGATGAGGTCACCAAGGGAGAAATTAGAGAGATAAGAGACTCAGGAGAGAATCATGGAGGAACCCCACTCTTGAGAGGAGATGGTGAATAGGGCTCCAGCTACGAAGGCTGAGGAGTTATCAAAGAGGAAAGAGAAACACTGTTTCTGAAATTTTGGGAGCAAACAGTATCTAAGAAGATGGAATAGTCAATCGTGTCAAAAAGTGCAGAGAGATCATGGCAAATAGATGCTGGGAAATAGTCATTGTATTTAACAGTTAATGTAATTGTTCACTTCTGAGAGAGAAGTTGTAGTACAGCTGCGAGTTTGGAAGTCAGATTGAATAGGTTCAGAAGGGAATGGCTGATAAGGAAGTAAAGATGACCAATATTTATGTATAATTCTAGGATGTTGGCAATGAAAAGGAAAATTGAGCATAAGACCAGACATTCAGATGAGGCTCAGCACCACAAAGTGAAATTTACAGTAAACTTGAATGGAAAATGTGTTTAATAAGAATGTATATGTAGAACCCATATAATTGCATGCTGTCTCAGGGAGGAAAGAGAGGGGGAGGGAGAGAGAAAATTTAAGACTTATGGAAGTGATTATTGAAAACTAAAAACAAATAAATAAATTTAAAAAACATAAAAGATTTCCACTTCCCTTTAATTTAACTTTAAGGATAGTATTGCTTGTTTTTTTGCTTCTTCTTGATTGGGTTTGCAATCTTTCCCTTGTAAGTACTGTTTCTGATGGATAGCAGAGAGTATTAAATGAGAAATCCAAAGTCCTGGGCTCAAAGTCAATCTCCGCCTTTGTGTTTATGACAGGCAAGTCGTATGACCTCGCCCTGTCTCAGTTTCCTCACTTGTGAAATGCGTAGGTTGAATTTAATCATCTCCGCTGGCCCTTTAATTCTTTGATTCTCAGATTCCTTATCTGCAAAGGAATGAGTAAAAAGGATGGCATTTAGCATAATGATGATTACCCTGGCCTCAATTTCCTAATTGCCAGCTATGATACCTTTCATCCCCGACCCCTGGGTACTCTTCTACTCTTACAAGGATTGACTAGTCTCTGCCACTGACTCAAGTCCTCCTCCACCAAACTGTGTTCTTTTAATTTCAATTTTAGAAAGTCCAAACACCCCAGTTCCATTTGACCACTTAACAGTCAGATTAATATTTACAAAGGAATATTTGCTTCAATAACATAGCTAGAACTAACATATATACATTCCCCCAACATCTGGGAAGTATAATCCCTCCTTATATTTTCTCAGCCTCTAGGGAAGGAAGAGGAATTAAATTAACAGCTTAGGTCAGTTTCTATGTAATATGGTCACAACAAATTCCAAATCAAAAGAACTCCTGAGCTTTGGTACAAGCACATTGGTATCTTAAGCCTTCCCTGCTGGGCTGGCAGCAACATCCAATTTTGAATCCTGCCTCCAAAATTACCATGGTTCAAGCTCCCAGGTCCATAGATTCTACCATTTGCACCTAGAACTGGAAAAGACAAACAAAACAGACCAAATTCCAGACCCAATTCTCAGGGCCACAAGGCCTAAAAGGGAGAGGGGGAAAGGTAACTCTTCCCCCATACCCACCTCAGTCAATAGTGCCTAAGCTTCAGGTAAACAATCCCTTCACCCCTGAATATTTTCAGAAAGAAGAACAAAAAGACTGTTTGGAATGTCTAAAGATGGAGCCAAAAGAAAGAGGCTACTTCTGCCTATGTGGTAAGGGAATGCAAGATGTTTTCTCCCAGAAGCTGATCTCTGCCATCTCCCATGAGTGCCTCCATCACAGGTGATCTGGTAATCTTAGCATTTGCAAAGCCCAGTCACACAATCATAAAAATATATATGATAGGTTTTTAAGAGTTATAGAAATGCTAGTTACAGACTAAATGTTTGAGCAGACACAATGCTTATCAACTACATCTTCAACTGGTCCCAGACCCTGAATATTCTTATTTGCCTCCCACATATGCTGTAGTAAAAAGTTCTGTTCCTATGGAGGAGAATCCAGAAAAGAGATTTTTGGTTTTTGTCTTTCTTTCCTTTTTTCTTTCTTGTATTTTTGTCCAAAATTTTTGAGTACAAATGAACTACAGAAATAAACACACTCAGAAATTACATAAATTGAGTAACAAAGGGTTTCCTATTTCAGACTTCGTAATGAGCAAATGTTTTGACAGTGTCCAAATGATCTTTAACACAGAACATATTGTCTGCCTATTAACATTTAAAAATCTTTGTTTCTCATTGACTGTCCACTTTAGACAGTAGGTAAACACTGTATTTCTCTTTTTTTAATTAATAGCTTTATTTATTTATTTTTAGATTTTGACATTCATTTCCACAAAATTTTGAGTTCCAATTTTTCTCCCCATCTCTCCCCTCCCGCCACCCCATAACACCTTGCATTACCCCTTCCCTCAATGTGCCCTCCCTTCTATCACACCCCACCCTTGCATTATCCCCACCTTCTCTCTTTTCTTGTAGGACAAGATAAATTTCTATACCCTATTACCTGTATTTCTTATTTCCCAGTTATATGCAATAACAATTCTCAACATTTGTTTCTAATACTTTGAATTCCAACTTTTCTCCCTCCCAACCCATCTCCACTGAGAAGGCAAGTGATTCAATACAGGCTATATATGTGTTGTTTTGCAAAAGGCTTCCATAATAGTCGTGTTGTGTAAGACCAACTATATTGCTCTCCATCCTACCCTGTCACCCTTTTTTCTTCTATTCTCTCATTTGACCTTAGCCCTCCCCAAAAAAGTTTACTTCTAGTTACTCCTTTCTCCCATTTGACCTCCCTTCTATCATTCCCCTCACCCAGCTTGTCCCCTCCTCCCTACTTTCCTGTAGTGTAAGATAGATTTTCATATCAAATTTAGTGACCATGTTATTCCCTCCCTAAGTCATATATGAAGAGAGTAAGCTTCACTTTTCCCTGCTCACCTCCTCCTTCTTTTTCTCCTCCATTGAAAAAGATTTTTCTTGTCTCTTTTTTGAGTGATAGTCTGCCCCATTCCATTTCTCCCTTTCTCCTCCCAATATTTTCCTCTCTCACCCCTTAATTTAATTTTATTTTTTTATGGATATCATCTCTTCTGATTGAACTCATCCTGCATTCTCTCTCTCTCTCTCTCTCTCTCTCTCTCTCTCTCTCTATATATATATATATATATATATATATATATATATATATATATATATATATATGTATGTATGTATGTGTGTGTGTGTGTGTGTAATCCCTCCACCTACCCAAATACTGAGAAAAGTTTCAAGAGTTATAAATATTATCTTTCCATGTAGAAATGTAAACAGTTCAGCTTAGAAAGTCCTTTACGAATTCTCTTTCCTGTTTACCTTTTCATGCTTCTCTTGATTCTTGTATTTGAAAGTCACATTTTCAATTCAGTTCTGGTCTTTTCATCATGAATGCTTGAAAGTCCTCTATATCATTGAATGACCATTTATTCCCTTGAAGTATTATACTCAGTTTTGCTGGGTAGGTGATTCTTGGTTTTAATCCCAGTTCCTTTGATTTCCGGAATATCCTATTCCAAGCCCTTCAAGCCCTTAATGTAGAAGCTGCCAGATCCTGCGCTATCCTGACTGTGTTTCCACAATACTCGAATTGTTTCTTTCTAACTGCTTGCAATATTTTCTCCTTGACCTGGGAACTCTCAAGTTTGGCCACAATATTCCTAGAAGTTTCTCTTTTCAGGTTTCTTTCAGGAGGTGATCAGTGGATTCTTTCAATACTTATTCTGCCTTTTGGTTCTAGAATATCAGGGCAGTTTTCCTTGATAATTTTATGAAAGATAATGTCTAGGCTCTTTTTTTGATCATGGCTTTTAGGTAATCCCATAATTTTTAAATTGTCTCTCCTGGATCTATTTTCCAGATCAGTTGTATTTTCAATGAAATGTTTCATACTATCTTCTATTTTTTCAATTTTTTGGTTTTGTTTTGTAACTTCTCAGTTTATCATGTAGCCATTATCTTCCCTGAACTCCACTCACATTTTGAAAGAACCATTTTGTTCAGTGAGCTTTTGAAACTTCTTTTCCATTTGGCTAATTCTGCTTTTTAAAGCCTTCTTCTCCTCATTGTCTTTTTGGACCTCTTTTTTCCAATTGAGTTAGCCTCTTTTTAAAGGTGTTATTTTCCTCAGCATTTTTTTGGTTCTCCTTTAGCAAACTGCTGACTCACTTTTCAAGCTCTTCTATGGCCTGAACTCATTTTATATTAATTTTGGAGGTACTGGAGGCAGAAACCTTGACTTCCTCTGACAGTATCCATTGTTCTTCCTTATCAGAAAGTTCACCCAGAAAGTAACCTTCTATGCTCTTATTTTTTTCGCCTTTTTGGGGCATTTTCCTAGCCAGTTACTTGATTTCTGAATCTTTTGTCAAGAGGAGGGTCCCAGTGCTCCTCCTCCCCTCAGGACTGTGCTCAGGACCAAGATTCAAATCAGCTGCTCAATTCCTCCAGGAGCTTTAGGCAGGGGCAAGTCTGCCCCTGAGAGCTGAGGTTCAGATCCCCTTTTCAATTCCCCCAGAGACTTTAAGCTGAGCCTCTGGACAATGGACCCAGGCTGCTTCCACAGCCACCATAGCCACCCACTGCCTGCTGCTGCCACCTCTTCTGCTTCCACCTGAGGCCAGTGCTGGAGGGACCTTGCTCCCCTTTCACCCAGCTGGGAAAGCCCTTCCACACTGACCTTTGAAGTTATCTTTGTCCTTTATGAGTTGAGGGATCTGGGACCTTCCCTGCAGGGGATTCTGCCCTGGAGGCCTGTTCCAGTCCTGTTCCTCCCTGTGCTGTGTGGCCAGGGCTGGGCTTAGCTCCACTCAGCCTCCTGTGGGACAGACCTTTCCTGTCAGCCTTCCAGGTTACCTTTGGCTGGAAATCTCTTTCACTCTGTCATTCTTTGGCTTCTGCTGCTTTAGAATTTGTTGAGAGTCGTTTTTTACAGGTATTTTGTGGGCTATGGGGGAAGTACTAGAATATATGCATTTTTCTACTCCACCATCTTGGCTCTGCCCCCCTGCATTTCTCTAAGAGGGTGAAGAACTTTGTTTATAATCTGAGATTCTTTATCAAGAGGGCTCTGAATATGAGTCTATGCTGTGAAGTGAAGGGAGTCTTTAGGATCCTGAACTGAGGAATTAATGCTGAAAGAAAAATAATTAAATTCTGTGAAACAAATGTTGCCAGTAGGGTCTATCAAATCTTTTTTTATTGTCAAATGGTAAACACAAGGAATTCCATCATCTTTACTCACAAAAAATAATATATTGAAAGCATTTTTGGATTTTCATTTCAATGACCAAACTTTCTTATTTCATTTCTTTTTTTTAACCATTTGGCCAAAACCTTGAAAACTCTTATACTTGAAGTTTCAGATCATTACTTTGTGGTTTTTATGAGTTGATGTTCTCACCAATGCAGATACTTATTCCAGTAAATCAGAGCACACCCCATCCATGCTTTTTCATCCTGTGCAATTTGTGCCCATGCCCTCCCATATAATATTCCACAGGGTATCTACCAGATATGTTGGTAACCTTCCTATATATTTCTTAACATTACATAACTATCAGTGAATTACTATGCATTAGTTGCCTCTCCCAATTGCCAAATGACTGGCTCCCCTTTTCTGGTCACACACCTATCTCTCTACTGCTATTCTTAAACATACTCCCCACCCACCCCCAGTTATTGGTTGGTAATGTGTTGTAACCTTCTCATGCTGACAACATGCCTCTCCACCAAACTGTAGGTAATCCTCAACATAAATCTGTTGATTTCTGTTATTTTCTGTGACTCTTAATCATATACCTTCACCTAAAGAATTCTTTTTAAAGGATGAATCTTCATAAGAAAGTATAAACCATCATTTGGAGAAAAAAAATTTGCATCAGCCAGGTGAAATGATATGTTCTGTGGGAGCATTCCCATTGACTTTTGTACTTTCTCTCAGTGGAACATTCCCTGGCAATACTCCATTCATGCTTATGTTGGAAACAGACACAAAATATAAGACAGACAACTCTTTCCTAATGTAAAAGTGTTAGAAGGATGTGAACAAACAGTTCTCAATAGAAGAATTGCAAAACTATCAACAACTATATAGCACATTTCTAAGGCTCTATTAGTTGTAGAATAAGTTATGATCTGCATTAATAGAGGGAATTTCCTTAACAAAAAATATATTATCAATGAGAACATAGGTCTAATAAAAATATGAAGGGTTGTTCCAAATAAATAATTTTCAGAAATTTTAATCAGATTTGTTTCACTCCAAAGTTTCACTACATACTCAGAAAATTGGCAAATATTACATAAAATGGGAAGTTATTGCTGAGGTGTTTATAGAAACATAGATATTCTAATACATGATTTATGGATCTATATATTGGTTTAAAATTTTTCGGAAAGAAATTTAAATGTTGGCTAAGAAAGTAACTAAAATGACCATAGACATTTGCCCAGAGATGTGATGGCCAGGCATGTGTCCCAGGCTAACTTTGTTGAAGAGGTCAAAGTAGAAAGGTCCTATACACACCAAAGTATGACCAGAAGTCAGTCAATACACATTTATTAAGCACCTGAATTTCCAGAAACTGTGCTAAGGATTGAAGATAGAAAGTCAAAAGAAATCCCCTGTTCTCAAAGAACTCATGATACTTTTTATGGTAACAAAGAAGTGGAAGTAAATTTCTCACAATTGAAGGATGAGTAAACACATTATGTTATATGAACACTATTATGATTTAAGAAAGGTGAAAAAATGTATCTCCTCTAGTTTTCAGAGTGGAGTACTATGAGTGAGAAACATTGTATAAACCATCAGGCTGGGTTGGCATTATTTAGTTTCCTTGAACTATTCTTTAGTTTTCTTTTATTTTTCTCCTGTCTTTTTTTCTATTTTATTTTGTTACAAGGAATAGCTCCCTGGGCATGGAAGATAGTATAAATTATATAAAACTTTAAATGCTATATTTTGAAATAAAAGTAATATAAAATCAAAATGCATCAATTCTTAAAAATAGATATTGGCTACTAGGAGACCCTTGGTGTAATTAAAAATCACTGTTAATATTTCCAAAGATAATCCTGTGAACCGTACTCTCCTTCTGTTCAATTCTGAACCAATTAGGCTACAAATTTTATATATACACACATATATGTATATATACACATATATACATACATACATGCACACACACATTGATAGAAGCATTCTACAGGTTGTTCAGTCACCTGTGTTTCATAGTCTGGATGACTGGCATTCTCATCCACTTGTTTTTTCCCAGTGTTGATAATGAGACTAAATGTTTTTGATTAATTTTGCATAACATAATCTAGTTAGGAATCTGCTAGTCCATCTAGGAAGCCCTACAATATTCTGAGACTTGATGCTTTCAGCATAGTGGCAAATAGAAACATCATGATCTATAATGACACCCTCTTCCATCTGGATCATGCATCAGAAGATCACAGTAATCTACTGTGAGTAATATTTTGTTTTGCTTTGTTTTTTTTCTTTTCTCTTTAAGGACTGGACTGAAAGAACTTCAAATTATTCTTTACACTGCATTCAATAGGCACCTTTTTGGAGAGGTCATGAATGACTAAGAGAAGTATTAAGATTGCTAATCTTAGAAGAAGATGCTCTAGATCACAAAGCAGTAGAATAGACATTTGAACCCCCAGTTCTCCCTTTCCAAACCAGTGATTTTTCCAATCCATCACGTATGTGATTATGAACTGGACCAGCTTCCCAAAGCTGATGTTACTGAACTTGTAAATGTGGGGCGTTAGATAGGGAAACATTACATTTCTAAAGAGATGATTAAGTTTTCACATTGATATTTAGAGAAATGAATAAACAACGAGTCTCAGTTCTTAAATATGCTGTGGCCTCTTTGAGAGTCCAAGAACTCATTTACACATTCTCTGACAGCAGAGAATTTTCGATCTAATATGGGAGAATTAGTTCTATGTGTGTGGCAGGAGGAAATGTTTTGAATATTTTCACTGAAAATAATTTTCCCCCTTCTTATAACATAAGAAGATGAGGTGATCAGTGATTTCCTTGTCACTTAAAAATATCCAAACTCTCTCTGAACAAATAAAAATAAAGGAATAAAATCTGAACACTGAATTAGACATGAACATGTAAATTTGGATGCTCTTTGTCACATCTGAAAATTACCTCTGAGAGTTTGCATTGGAATTCATCCTTCCTCTCATTCTTCCTCTGAATCTCAAAGTAAGACAATAAACAAGGATCACTAGCATCAGAAAACATCGTGATATAATTTTATAGGACATCAGACTCAGAGATGTTGTACAGGCGATTCATGGATAGGATGGGGACTTGGCCTAAATGACTATGAAAATTCTTTCCAACTTTAATTCTATGCACTATGGATAGTGTAACAAAATCATAATCATTCCTCTACTTAACACTTTAAGCTCAAGTTGTATCTGATCAAGGACCACTCCCCTGCTAAAGTGCGGAATAGCGATGGCAGAAAACCTTCATATTTGTTAATATACAGGAATTCCATAATTCTGAGCTCCTAGTAGTGTTTCCAATAGTTAAAAGAAGTATTCAGGAGAAGTCGGTAATCACTGATTTTTTTTAACTATTGGAGACACAACTTCTCTAGTCACTTTCATAGACAGGACACATATGTTTGTGCCCCACCCTAAAAGCCACTTTCCCCGAGCAAGCAATAACTCAAGAATCAGCCACTCTTAACTAAGAATTAGCTCTTTGTGTCTAAACTTGAACACGCACTTTTTCATACCTGACAATTGCCTGTAGGAGTGTGCATTGTGACACATATCCTTTTTCTCATTATTCCTCCAAATTTCAAAGTGAGACATCAAATAAGGATCATCGGCATCAGAAAACTACTTGAAATTATTTTTATAGTCCTGGATAAATTTTTAATTAATGAATACAGATTGCTTATGCAAATGTTTCATCTTCCCTCAACCAAAGTCTATTCCTCAGTTCTCAACTCTCACTGTATGATTCTATGACTTTTTCCTCTACTGTCTAGAGAAACAAAACTTTTAAAATTAACTTAAGCACACTAATCATTCCATCTCCTAGCTTTAGAAAATAAGTTCATCTTCAAGATCAGGAATGGAGAAAGTAAGAAAAGAAAGAGGCTTATCTTAGTTTTGGGCTTATTTGGAGGTAGGTACAATCCTGGGGTAGTGAGGAGAGAACCAATTCAAAAGAGGTCCAGGTTCTTTCCGTGACCCCGTCTATTCCCCAAAGTAAAATTTTGAAGGAAATTTCAAGGACTAAGTTTGGGTATGGTTCAAGTCTAGGGTCACTCAAATTGTGTGTAAAAGGGTGTCCTCCACAAAGACACTCATAATGTACAATTAGGATATGAAACATCTTTTATTTCCACAATATAAAAACTACACAAGATGAAAAAACTCAGTGAAAAAAAAAACAAATTTTAAAAAGCATAAGACACTCAAGTACCACTCTTCTCCAAACTCACATAAATGATTTGGGTCCCCAGAATAACAGCTACTCCAGATTAAGGGTATTCTGTGGATCCAAATTTCTAGAATTATGATTCATAAATTCTCATGGTGAGCTTACCTTTAATAATCATTCAGGAAACTAATTATGTGGTAAAAAAAATGAATCCAATACCTAAGTGTAACTCAGAAAGGGTACTCAAAATGTTGACACCAGGGAGAAATCATAGTTATTGTTTTAAAGAAAAATAGATGTGCATGACAACTGTCCAACATTAAGAAAGGAAATTCAAACGTTGGGTTTTTGTGGATGAGTTTATCATCTCCCAAGCACAGGGGCACCCGCAAGCAGATCTCTGAAATCTTTTATAGCCCTGATTTCTTAAGTGTGATGACATTTTCTTCCATTCATTAAAAGATCATTTTCAAATATTAAAAGAGCAATGAATACATTGCCATATTTTCTTCTTTTGTTACTTATTTCCCTGACCAGGAAGAAACATGTATTTCTGGGATGACACACTGTCTTTTGTTTTATGAGGTTTGAGGTTAACGGATAAAAAGTACCAGCAATAGTGAAATTTGATCAAAACTTAAGCAGGCCCTCTGTGGTAGGGAATCTAGTGAATTGCTTGTCATTCATAGGAAAATTCAACATTAAATATGATAGAACCTCTGAGGTGGAGAGATTTTTGGAGTTGGAGTTGGGAGAGAGATCTAATACTAGCCATGAGACTCTGGGACATTGGGATTCTGACACATAGTTTGTAGTCTGTATACTGTAGCTATATAACTTTAGGGGTTTGAAGTTAAGAGATGTACATTCAAATTTCATCTCTGATACTAGCTTATGTGACTTTGCAAAGGCTTTTTAACATCACTGAGTCTCAGCTGTTTCGTCTGTAAAATAGGGTGATACTGTAGTATTTTCCTTTGGCATTACACTACAATAACATTTATGTAGCATTTTAAGATTTGCAAAGTGCTTTACACATGCTCTCTCAATTGATCCTTAGAACTCTGGGAGAAGGGGGAGGTTATAAGAGTCAAGAGAAATAATAAATGTAAAGCAAAGTTTAAAGTGCTATTACATAGGTATTACTGTATCTTAAGGTACATAATTCTAGGAAAGTTACTTCAAAGCATAATTAGAGTGAGAATAGATCTTGTTATTATTATTTCATCATTCAGTCATGATCAACTCTTTGTGACCCCCCTGAACCATAGCAAGCCAGGCCCTTCTATCCTCCACTATTTCTTGAAGTCCATCCAAGCTATGTGTTTATTTCCATTAAAATATCTATCCATTTCATCCACTGTCATCCCCTTTTCCTTTTACCTCCAATCTTTTGCAACACCAAGGCCATCAGAAGAAGGGGCCTTAGAGGTCACTTACTTCAACCCTTATTTTAAAGATGAACAACCTGAAATCTAGGGAGATTAAGTGACTTGTCAGTGACAGTTTGATGCAAACACATTTGGTGAAATAGCAAAATGAGAATGAAGCCTATATTCAGAAATGAATGTGATATAAAAATATAAGGCATTAATAAAATAGAAAAAAAAAACAGACAAAAAGTAGTAATACATCTCTCCCACAAGCACACAGGGAGAAGAGTCACAGACAGGGAATGAATGTATGAAGAAGCAGGGTATACGGATGGAGAAGCAACTCACACTTTCCAGCTGTTGAATATCTGTCAACATCTTCTGGTCATATTTTCCTTCTGGGCCTCCTCCCTGATAGTTTTATGTTGAGTGTGGCTTCTGCCAAATATGCAGTGTCCAATGGATACTGAATCTCCAAAAGACATCTGATCTCTATCAGGGATTGTTCCATGCTCACTCTGTTGAACATAAGGTTGTGAAGTTTCTCTCTGTTTCCAGACTGGCTACAGTTACAGTCTTTAAGCAAGGGACATCTCTTCCTGATCATGGGGTGATTGAACTATGCCATGCTCTTCTAGTGAAAAACACTGAACTTTTCCCCAAGACAACTTCTTTAGGAAACAGAAGTCTTTAATATTCCCATCCATTGGACTGTGGGTGAGGTAGAGGGAGATGCTGTCCAGGAGGTCTTTATTGGTTGTTTATAAGGTGAATTTTTTGGCCTTTCTACTTCTTCCAGATCCTTTGCTAGAAGATATTTTCCTCTTTAAAAGGAGATTCTTTATCCCAAGCACCAAACTTCTTTTGAAGACAGAGAAAGTTACTTCAAGTTAGATGGTATTCTCAAAGTTATGTTGTTTTTAATGCTATTTATTGGTAATTAAGGTTTGCACCTTGATCAGAGAACTTTCTCTAGCAAAAAACTTAAAAAGTCTTTTAAGTTCCCTGTTTAATTTGTGTTAGCTAAGCAACATCTAGGCAACATTCAGGTAGATTCTATTTTTCTGACAAACTCCCAAGGAATCTGGGGATTAAGCCCACCCCCCAGGTTCTCAATTCTAAAACTCCTTTTTCCTCCCATGAAAATGGGTAGGAAAGGGAATGGTATCAAAATAAAAATAAACCCAAAGATCATTATATTCTGTTGCATTCCAAAATCCTTTTACATTTCAACAACGACACCAAAAACAATGACATACCTTCCCAACCATTGAATCTACCCTTACATAAAAATTATTTTGTCTGAGAGAAAATATTTTAATTTAGAAAATAACCATGGCTTAGTGTGCTATGTTTTAATGCTCTTTTAACTCTGGTTACCATTACAGTGACTTGGTCTTCCTACTTTAAGTCTCCCAGCCTAGCACTCTATCCTCCATACTGCTACCAAAGTGATTTTCCTAAAGTTCAGAATACGTGACTCCCCTACTCAACAAACTTCAGTAGCTCCCTATTGTTTATAAGGGTCAAATAAAAACTCCTTTGTTAGGCATTTAAAACCTTTCACCATCTGGACCCAGTCTACCTTTTATTCTCTTCTTGTGAATTGCTTCTCCAAGAATGGCCGTTTTCTTATTATTTATGCAGTTTAAGATTGCTAAGAAATTAATATGAGACCAAAAAATAAAAGATTTTTTTGGCCTAAGTGCTGTGAGCTAAAAGATAATCTAATTCAAAGCTAGAAGGAAGAAAGGGTAAACCTCGGTCAGGACTGTTCCAGAGAGGAAGTGAAAGATTGATCAGGAATGACAGAAACTCTCTGTGGGTTCTTCCTACAAAGACCTTCAGAGGCAGCTTAGTCTCCAGTGAACAGAGGGGGCAAGTCGTTCTTCTCCAAGTAGACGTTGGTCAAAATTGACTAGGATCTTATTACAGCTGCGCCAAAGTCTTCCTGCCACAGGGGTGCTCTAGCCAAAAACACCATGGCAGTGATTCAAAAATATGCTGAAATGGAATACCCACATTCCTTTCCCTCAGAATTATGGAAGCCAAGCTTAGACTTTTGTGGGTGGGGTTGAAAGGTTAATCCTTGAAACTATCTTCCTCCCATGCTAGTTGTGAAAATCACCTGAGATAATGTATAACTAATGCATTACCCCAAGGTGTAGGAAAGAGGCAACCTAATCTAGCATGCTGGACCTTGAGAAGTACTTAAATGCTCTGATATTCCCTAGTTGCATGACCATGGACAAAGTCATCTAACTTCTTTGAACCTCAATTTCCTCATCTATAAAATGACTGTAATAATAACTTTCTTAATTATCTACACGATTATTGCATGGGTCAAGTAAGACAATGTATATAGATCGACTTGTCTTTACGGGGCTATCTAATTGCCAGTTACTATTACAAATATGTTATTTTCATTATTATTCTTGTTCATTTTCAATAGTTCTTATGCCTAAACAAATCCTGAAACATTTCCCAACTTCTGAGGCCTTTCTATAAACTTCTCTGAAATATTTAATTTGTGGAATGCTGAGGAGCTTTAAAAGTAGCCTTAATGGACACAAATTTAAGTGGGTTTTAAAGTTACAAGGCCACCAGTAAGAATGTTTAGGGATTAAAAAAAAACAAAGCTAGAAATAACACCAATAGTAGGGGGCTAACTCCACTAAGGCAGCAACAAGTATCTCTGCCATCAGATGAAAAGTCATGTAAAGGTGAGGGCTAAGTGTGAGAAAGATAGGGAAAAGGAGGTATGACCAATGGACAGAACTGTCCAACTCTGGCTCTAGGAGGTTGATTTGGAGCTTGCTTATTGACAAGCAGTATTTATTTTGCTGAGGCTACAGAAAAGAGGGTACAATTTGCTCCACTTGATGAAAGCATCCCCTTTCTCTTTCATTATCTCTCCTCAAACTTGACCAAATTAATAGGATAGTAGAGAAGAAGGAACTGAGTTCAAATCCTGGCTCTTGCTCCCTATATCCTTTTCCAAAGGATAAGTCATTACTCAACCAATCAATCGACAAGCATTTATTAAGTTCTTGCCATGTGCCAGGTACTGGACTAGCAACAAAAATAAGTAAAATAATTCCTAGTCTCAAGGTGCTTATATTCTAATGGGAGAAACAAGTACCTATGTAAGCACATTCAGAATAAGTATAAATAAAAATAATATATTATATTATAATTATATATAAATGTAATAATTATATATTATAATAATATATAATTATAATATATAAATATAATATAATAAAACATAATTAATGAGGGAGGCTAAATTTCCTCATCTATAAAATGAGGGAGTTGAGCTAGATAACCTATAAGGTCCCTTCGAGTACCCAAGATCCAGTAATTAACAAAAGTTGACATTTACATAGTGCTGTAAGGTTTAAAAATTGCTTTGATTGCATTTTCATTTGAACTTCCTAATAACCCTGTGAACTCTCCTTTTTCCTTACCCCACTTTTTTTTTAGATAAATGAGGAAAATGAACTTGGAAACATTAGATGACCTGACGCATGCTCACATAACTAGTAAGTATCATTGTCTAGATTTAAATCCAGATCTTTCCCAGTTCTAGATCCAACACTCTCTCCTCTGTGATATATTAGTAACCTTTACTTCAGTTCACTTTAACTTTGTTTTTAATTTTAACTTTTTTTCAGGAATACTCATCTGCTCTCTCTTCTCTTTAAAGTAAACCAGTCCTATCTTAGACTTCTCCAAAACATTTGCAGAAATTCTATTTTTTCATGACCAGTTTATGATATCACAGTTGAAAAATTTCTAAGGTAAACTAAGAGTTTTCTGTCTAATGAGATCAGTTTCTCATTTCAGCCCAAGGAGGGGCTTAAAAGCCCAATGCTTTTAAATCTCCTATGAAATAATCATAGCAAAATAGAATTTAGACAGAGAAACATATGGTCACTGCTTCACATAGGTCACTGCAAATTTTTAGTAATTACAACTGAAATAATAACACAGCATGATCAGCCCAAAGATTCAAGCTTTGGGGATGAGAATTTACTATTTGACAAATCTGCTGAGAAAACTGAAAAGCAATCTGGCAGAAATTAGACATCGACCAATGTTTTGCACCAAATGTCAAGATGAAATCAAAATGAGCATATGATTTAGATATAAAGATTGATCTTATAGGCATATTAGGGGAGAACGGAAAATTTTACCTATCAGATCGGTAGATAAAGGAAGACTTTATGACCAGACAAAAGATAGAAAGGATCACAGAAAGTAAAATGGATAATTTTCATTAAATGAAGCTAAAAAGGTTTTGCACAAACAAAACCAGTATAGACAAAATTAGAAGGAAAGCACGAAATTGGAGGGCAGGGGTTTCAGCAAGTTTCTCTTTAAAAGGCCAAAGGAAACTCAGTCAAATTTCTAAAGATAAGAGTCATTTCTCAACTGATAAATTATTAAAAGAGATGACCAGGTAGTTTTCAGAAGAAGAAAGCAAAGCTATCAATAGTCATATAAAATACCCTAAATTACTAATAATTAGAAAAATGCAAATTAAAACAAAAATGAGGTACCACCCACACCTATTACATTGTTTCATATGGCAGAAAAAGAAAATGATTAATGGTGGAAGAGATATGGGAAATAGGTATACTACCTTACTGGGCAGTTGGGAACTAATCCAACTCTTCTAGAGAACAATTTTGAACTATGCCCAAAGGGCTATAAAAAGGCACATACTCTTTGACCCAGAAATGACATTACTGAGTCTATATCCCAAAGAGATTAAAGAAAATTAAAATGGATCTATATGTTCAAAAATATTCATAACAGCTTTCTTTGTGGTAGCAAAGAATAAGAAGCTGCAGGGTTGCCAATCAATTAAGAAATGGTTAAGCAAGTTGCATATAGTACATGATCATGATGGAATACTACTGTGCTATAAGAAACAACAAGGATAATGTTTTCAAAAAAAAATATAAGAAGACACACTTCTATGAACTGATACAAAGTGAAGTGAACAAACCAGGAGAACATTGGTTGTATTAACAGCAACTGTGAAACACTTAGCTGCTGTGATCAATACAGTGACCTGCAACAATCCCAAAGGACTCATGATGAAAAATGCTATCTGCCTCTGGAGAAAAAAACTGATGAATTTCGAGGGCAAATTGAAGCATATTATTTTTCACTACCTGTTTTTTTTATTTCTTGTTTTTCTTCCAACATGACTAATGAAGAAATGTGTTTTACATGACTTCATGTGTATAATGGGCATCATATTGCTTGCCTTCTCAATGTATGGGAGAGGGACTGGGGGGAAAGAGACAATTTGGAATTCAGAATTTTCAAAAGAATGCTAAAAAGAAATAAATGAGTGAACTGAAAAATAAAGAAAAATGATAACATGGTATGTGGTTATTAGTGCTTCTAGTTGAAAATAGCCAATGGATTTTGTGCAAACTGAGAGATGACATATACGGTCCTTAAAAATCATTTTGATGATTAATTACAAATTCAGGTAAATAACTCAAATGAGCTTCCATCTGAGTGAAAACCAATTCTATTACCTGTATATACTTTTCTAACTCATCAAAGCTTGGTTTTCAAAAGCTCAATGTCTCCTACAAGTCCCATTAAATTATTACATTGTTTTATCATGTTTCCTGTTGCAGATATTTTGTTCCCCGTTAAGCAAGAATTTCTTTTAAAGCCTACTGCAGTGCAAGGCACTGTAAGTATGAATATAATGAGAGCATTATATTCTCGTTGGGTAATGCATACCAAATACAGAAAAAGAAAAGATAATTTGAGAAGTAAAGAGAAAAAGGAAACAGATCAAAATCCAGATAATTTATTGATTAAATTGATTAAAAAGTAAATATTGAACATAAATATATCTAATTAAGCTTGCTTAATAACTATATGTGATTAAAATAATTTCAACACAAAATAGCTTTTTAGTCATTCCCCCCACACCTAGGATTAAAAATGTCCTTGCACAGATGATTGAATCTATGTCCATTCTTTCTTTGTCCAGTCTCATTCACTTTTCTTCTCATATGCTTAGAATTACCATGGATTTTGTTCTTAAGACTCTATCCCCCTTGCTTATTTTCATAAATAATTCTGTATTTCTTTGAATTCCTCATAATGTTGTCTTAGTTGTTGGTTGTCCTTCCAGCTCCCATAGGCACAGTTTGTGGGATGATGAGCAGGAAAAGAGAAAAAGATTTGAGTTAAATTATGAGGGAAAAAAATCATACAGTTGATCTTGGGGGTTTGGACTACTAAAGCATATCAGACCTTGAATCTGGGGAGAAGGAATTGGACAAAATTTAGGATAAATTGATGATAATCTGAAGGATAATTCCCAAGCCAAAATACTAGTCCAGATTCTACTTCTGAGTTTTAAGAGAAAAAGAATCAAGGATAATTAAGGAAGATATAAAAGGACTAAGGAAGATTAGAAATAAAAACTTAAGAGGAAGACTCAAGAAAAATATATAGTAGATATTTGGAAAAGCAAAGTTAAAAAACTTGAAAAAAAAAGTGGAAAAATGTGAGGCTACGGAAATTGATAGAGTAGATTGGTGGGTGGGATAAATTGCTAAAACTGACAAGAGACTGGTACAAGTCTAAATGGGAAGTAGATATTGATATGGAATTATTACTGAGACAGAAATAAATCTGAATAGGATTGACAATTCATTCAAAAACTGTGTTCACAAAGTTTTAACATAGGGCTCATAACTGAAGTGTAAACATCCATGAGTAGTTTCATGGGAAAAGAAGTTGAAAATCTCAACCCTTGTGAAGCATAAGGGGAACTAAACAGTGACTACATTGGAATATGACCTGGTTTTATTTCTGCCATAGCTAAGATTATTAATTATCTCTGTCCTAAATATAAGCAGAGTAATCTTTCTGCAGATGAAGGCAAAGCCACCCAATGAATGCTTTTCTGTACTCTAGGTTGCGAGGGAGATGGAGAAGAGATAAACAGAGGAAGTAGAGATTACAGAGCTTCATCAAGGCTAGCCTCATTGACTTTCTTGATTAGATTGCTAAACTAATAACTGAGAGGAATGTTAAGGATATAGCTTTCCTAGAATTTAGTAAAACTTTTCATAAAGGTATCTCACACTATTCTTGTGAACATGGAAAGATATGGATTAAATAATGATATAGCAAGAAGAATCACAAATAGGTTGGATATAGTCATTCATTAATGGTTCAATCTCAGTAAAACAGGAGACCTCCAGTGGAATACTCCAATAATGTGTGTCTGACCTTTTCCTATTTAACAATTTTATCAATGAATTAAATAAAGGAATAGATGGTATACTTATCAAATTTACAGATGGTACAAAGTAAGGAAGTATAGTCAATGCAGTGGATGTCTGCATTGTGGATATAATAAGTATACAATAAGTATCCCAAAGAATCTTGATGAACTAGAGATTGCTATGAATAGAATATGATGAAATTCAGTTGGACCAAATGTAACATCTTGTACTTGAGTATCAACATCACAAGTGTGAGATGGAGATTAGCATGGATAGAGGACAATTGTTCTGAAAAAGATGAGATAGTAGTACACTTTAGGTTCAGTTATATGATGTGGCTGTCAAAAAAGTTAATGTGATATAAACCTCCAATAAGATTGTCCTATCTTCCAGGAACAGGAGATTGACTGCTCTGCTCTACTCTGTCTTGTCAGATTTAATCTTGAGTATTGTATTTAATTATAGGCACCACACTTTAAAAAGAAGGACATTGGTAAGCTATAGAGTATCTAAAGAAGGACCATCAGTGAGTTTAACAGTTTTTGAGGTACCTACTCTATTCCAGGAACTATACTAAACTTTAGGGAGATGAAGAAAGGTAAGACAGTCCTTGATCTCAAAGAGTTTGCAATGTAATGGAGGAAATCCACCCATAAAAAGATGAAAAGCAGGGAAGAAGGGTTAAGGTACTTGGCACAGTGGTGTGATGAAGTCCAGAGGAGTCCAGAAGTATAGGACTCCTATATAGTATATAGCATAGGAAATGATGACATGGCTACACTAGGTGCTCTCCTTAAATGGATGAGCAGGAGGAGCTGTGTCCACTTTCCACTCTGTCCAATGTGTAGGAATTGCAAAGAGACAAATTCAGGCTCAGTGTAAAAAAAAACTCCAAGTCATAATAGAGCTGTCCCAAAAATGGAATTATCTGCCTAGAGAGGTGGTGGGTTCACCACCTTTTGGTCTTCAAATAGAGGTTCGATAATCATTTATTATGGATGTCATAGTAAGGATTTCTTTTGTGTAAGTGTGGTTAAACATTTTGTGTCATGGATACCTTTGGTAGTCTAGTGAAGCCTATGGACTCTTCTGCAAAACAACATTTTAAAAGAATTGTAGTACTTTTAAATAATATTTTAAATATGTTATATAACATATCCCAGGTTAAGAATCATTGCTTTATTTGATAGGTTCAACTAGACAGTCACTGAGTTCCCTTTTTACTTTTAAATTCTGTAAAACTATGCTAATTACATTAGAGTATTTTGTTGGACATAGGTAGTTTTCAGTTTTGCATGCAAGTAACTTTCCATTTGTATTACTAACAAGCAGTCTTTCTGGAAGTACTTTTTTATTTCAGTTAATCATCAGTCTTAATAGCATCCTGTTTGGTAATAATTCACTAGACCTTTCCATCATTTGAGGTTTTCTTGGCAAAGATGCTAAAGTGGTTTGCCATTTCTATTTTCAGCTCATTTTATAGATGAGGAAACCGAAGCAAATGTGTTAAGTGAATTGCCCAGGGTCATACATCTAGTAAGTGTCTGAGACCAGACTTGAACTCAGGAAGATGAGTCTTCCCTGACTCCAGGTCCCCCATTGTATCCATTGTGCCACTCACCTGCTGCACTGGGGACACCAAGACAAAAAAAAGAATACTTCTATTCTCGTTTGATCCCAGGTCTTTCAGACCCTTAGGTCAAATTCCCATCTACTATATCATGCTGCCTCAAGGACTGTTATTACAAATAGCAATTACGTGGACTTCTTCCCTTTTAAAAAAAATCCTAATATCCTTGTAATTTCCTGCATGTGAGGCTTTTAGCAATCAAAGCAAATCAAAGCTGGAGTTGATTAGGCCCTTGGAGCAAAGTTGTTCATAACCTAGTAGGCCATTCTGCACCCTTCGGGTGCCCTATCTTTCCTGCCACTTGATCTTCTTGCTCTGGGAATAGTAATTTAATCTATACAACCAGTGGAATTGAAAAAGATAATGTTTCTATACCGTCAAACTAAAACTCTTTTTTAAAAAAACTTTTTTAAAGTCATTTATTTATTTATTTTTAGCATTCATTTTTTTTCTTTCTTAGTTCCCAATTCTCTCCTTCCCTCCAGCCTCTCCCATACTCATTGAAAAGGCAAGCAGCAGGATACTCACTGCACATGTAAAGTCATGCAAAACATTTCTATATAATCCATGTTGGAAAAAGCCAAGAAAAATGAAGAAAGTGAAATAGGTTATACTTCAATCTACACACAGAGTTCATCAGTTCTTCCTCTGGAGGTGGATAGCATTTTTCAGCATGAGTCCTTAGGAATTGCCTTGGATTACTGTATTACTTCAAGTAGCTAAGATTTTCATAGCTGATCTTCATTAAAATGTCATTACTGTGTACAATATTCTCTTGGTTCTCACCTTACTTTGTATCAGTTTACCTACATTTTCCTAGGTTTTTTTGAAACTATTCCCTGCACAATAGTATTCCATCACAACCATAGATCATAATGGGTTCAGCCATTCTCCAGTTGATGGACATCCCATCAATTATTTATTCTTTGCCACCAAAAAAAAGAGCTAAAAGCTAAGGATAAAAATGCAAAAGTGAGACAGACCATCTGCTTATGTTCCGAAAGTCAGGGTAGTTAAAGTTGGAGAGAGGCTCATAACCAGATGTTGGTCACAAGTGATTTTATTTTTTTGTAGTCATCATATCAAGTTATGACAACTGTTACCTAAAGTGTGGAAAGAATGCAATCTGTACGGGTGAATGGAATGCCTAAACTAATGAAATTACAGATCATTTTAAAGTGTAAACACGAATTAGGAAGGTTAATTTGGCAGCTTTTGTAGGCTAGAGAGAAGCAGGGAAATTTATTGGTGGGAAAACTAGTTATGAAACCATTGGAATAACTCATGTTAGAAGTGGTAGAGGCAGGGATGAGGATAGTATCAAAGAGGGTGGTAAAGAAAGGATTAATATGGGAAATACTGCAAAAGAAGAATCAATGAGAATTGATTTCTAATTAGATGAAGTTCATGAAAGTCAAGGCAAAGATAACAAAAAATCTGAATGATGGGGCTTGTGTTGTTGCCTTCACACAAAAAAATCAATTCACAAAGAGGATCCATCTTGGGAATAAAAAAGAAATTTATACTTAGGTATATTAAGTTTGAAGCGACTATAGGCTATTCAGGTATTACTCCTTCCTGAGGGAGCATAGAACACCAAAAACTAGGGAAAATTAGGAGACATACACACATATGTGATTGAAAGCATCAATTACATAGGTTTTGCTCTACATTTGAAACTCCTGGCTTACACTTTGATAATTATAGGTATAGTACTCATTTAAAAAAATGAAGAATAGATGGATCCTCTAGGAGAGAAGAAAAAGGCTGCCTTTTAAAACTCAGATTATTTAATTGGGATTTTGCTGTCCTGTTTAAGCTTATTAAAATAAATTCACTGTAATTACATACTACATAAAACCATTCAGTTATAACCAGTAATGGTTAAGAGATATAAATCCATTTATAAGGACTAATTGATTTTTCTTATGTTTTTGTGTAAATAAGAAATCAACTCATCCTAATGATTATAAGTGGCAAAGATCAATAATAATTTCTGAACTGGGAAATAACTTCTAAGAACTTATCTTCTGAGATAGAGTCTCAAAGTACTTACCAGGGCTCTTTTTAGAACCTAGATGTGATAAATGATATCTGGTTTCTTAATCAAAAGCTGGAAGGTTAAAAATCCCATGAAGAAGAAATAAAGATCAAATTAATATTTAAATGAATATATGTATATATTTTCTCCCCCAACTGAGTGAATGAGCTTATGATCTGAGCCTCTGGGTAACTTCATAGCTGAAACTGAGATAAATCATTTGGTGTTTAACATTCATGCAACCTTTTTACCACCATACACCTAATTCCATCAGTTTTTATAGTTGTCTTTGGGAGGTTGAAGCTCATCTTTCCATTAATAATACTTCTTGGATGAAGGAATCTCAGTTGAAAGATCAGTATTTCACACAAAGTTGCTTTCAGTTTCTCCACATGGATTGGCTTTGTCATACTTTGCTTTCTATGACTAACTCAAAGCCTTGTCTTACTAACAAGGTGAAGAGAAGTTGTAGGCAATTTTTTAAAGTATCTGAACCAACTGTCATTTTATTTGATAAGTTGATGTCATCAGGGGCTTTTTTTAAATGACTTCAGTTGTGAAATATGGTCACATATATCTTTAATAGTATAACACTATTCCATTTTTCTACTTGTCAAAGAGAATGAGATTTCATTTTTAAGTTTGTTTATTTTCTCCTCACTTGTATTTCTTATCTCTGGTAGGGGTGGGGAGATAAGGAAAGGGAATAAGCATTTACATAGTACTTACTAGACAGCTACGTGGCACAGTGGACAGAGTGCCAAGCACAGAGACAGGAAGACCTGAGTGCAAATCCAGGCTTAGACACTAGCTGTGTTACCCTAGGCAAGTCACTTAACCCTGTTTGCCTCAGTTTCTTCATCTATAAAATGAAGTGGAGAAGGAAATGGCAAACCACTCCAGTATCTTTGCAAAGAAAACCTTCATAAAGGGTCACAAAAGTCAGATATGACTGAAAACATTTAAACCACAACAGCAAAAGTACCTACTATGTACCAGAGAGGCACTGGGCACTCTTCATAAATATTTTCCATTTGGTAAGAAGGAAGAGGGTATTTGACTTATTTAATATAGAGAAATAACTCTACTGACTCCATAATCTCATGGTATAGGGCTCTGGTTTGAAAGAAATATTAGGAAGTCCCAATGTCTACATCCACATTTGGGAAAAAAATTTCCTGGGTCAGCCAATATTCAACTCTATAATTTTATATATTCTCTCCTAAGAAAACATTCTCTTTTGTGTAGTGGGAACACAGAAAAATAGGAACTCACAGGAGAATATGTTTCTGAAATTATCCAGGTTCAGACATATGGTACCATTCCAAGGTGCTGGCAGCTTTCTGCATCTTTATTTGCATTTCACTTTCCTTTGGTTCCTTTCAGAGCTTTCTCCAAGACCACTCAGTCTGGATGAAAACATAGTTTAATAGCAGCTCCTTTCTTTCATTTTTTTCTCTTCATCTTGCCCCTGGGTAGTAATAAACTCAATTGTAAAATTTAGCAAAACAGGCTGTTGATACAGACAATGAAGGGGTTTCGATGCTTTTCATATTTTTTCTTTTTGCTTGGGAGAAGCACATTTCTATAGTATGGTATGCCGAAGAGCTTAGCTGGGTGTTTACTTGTTTGGTGTAATCAGAGAAGAATGTGCAACTGCTACAAAAAGGCCAGATTCTCAACAAGGAATACTGAAATAACTTAGAAATAATTTCATTAATATGATTCAACTTTAAAAAATATTAGGAGAAAAACATTCCAAGTGATGGTCTGAGACCTTTGCACATGCCCTCCCTTTCCTTGGAGACAAGGGTGTCAGTTTCATCCTCTGGAAAGCTGGAGGCTAGGAATAACACCTTAAACCAGCCAGTCCCAGGGAGGCAATGGAGCAGAAATTGTGCAACCTCTCTCACTGCTTAGCTAATTCAACTCAATCAAACTTGGCTTGCCACCATTAAAAAATTATTAGAAATTCAGTTTTAAACATCAACACAACTAATTAAACTTTCATTATAGTTATTCACATTTAGGTAAATTGACTTCAATAGATAAAATGTCGTAACTTTTAGTCAATCCCTCTAAATTCTCATTAGGATTTTTATTTTTTTTTCTCATTCACTTTTTCTCTTCTGCTTTCATGGTGTATATTCCATTTTTGTTCATTTTGCATTATTTTATTAGAAAATTTTTTTGAAATTTCTTCATAGTCCTCATATTTACATTGAAATATTTCATTACATTAATGCACTATAATTCATTTAATCATTTATCTGTCAGACATTTAGTTTGCTTCTTTTACATTTAAATATAATTATTATGGCCATCTTTGAAGAGATAACTCTTTATACATGCATGTTTGCATTCATAGAAATATGTGTGCACGTATACATGCATATACTTACATATATATACATATGATAAAGGGTTCTTAGATATACATATACACAGACACATATGTATGTGTAAATATCATGGTGTATTCCCAATAATAGAATTATTGAATTTGTGTATATTTTTATTTTTCAAAATATATTGCCAGAGGGCTCTGAAAGAAATGAAACACAACAAAACAAAAACCTTTAAATTTGCAGTTCTACCAGAAGTAGATGAGTAAATCTACCAACAAATAGTTTTTATTACCTTAAATTATTTTTGCCATTTAATAAGCTTTCTTTTTTTCCTTTAATTTTAGGTGGGTGTGAAATCTCTCCTTTGTTTTATAGGGAGTTTGTTTTGTTTGTTTTAAACAGAATTCATTCCCTTATAGTGGATAGTAATGATCTGAATGGTAGTTTAGCAGTTTGTCTCTGCCTGTGGCTCAAGACTCCCCACAATGTGTTCCCCCCTTTTCAAAATAGCTTGTAGTATGCTCTGTGCTATAGCAAACTTGATAATTCTCTATCACCCTGTTTTCTAACTCTATGCCTTTGCCCAAGCAGCTCTCCATGCCTCAAATATATTATCTTCTTCATCTTGGGGTGGGAGGCAGGGGAGGAGGAAGCATTGAATGTCTAGCCATCTTTAAAGGTCCAAGTCATTTGCCATCTACTTAAGGAAACCTCCTTTGATCCATCTTCCTCTCTAATTGGTAGTGAATTTTCTCTTTGGACCTCACCTAATATTTTGATTTGTAGTCTGTAATGTGCTTACCATAGAGTTAGGCGAATCATTAAGTTTCTTAGACTTATAACTAAAACAGGCAGAAGGGATCACCTATTCAAACCCTTTTATTTTCTACTTGAAGAGATTGAAGTTCTGAGAAAGTAAGTGACCAACCCAATGTCACACATTAAATATTATAGTTAGACTTCAAATCTAAGCCTTCTCATTCCAAACACAGTGCAATTTTTTCCTTAAAACACATTGCCTCAATACTGATTCTTTGTCTTCCTAAGATTCTAATAATCTTCTCCTTATTGAAGATAGAAACTATGTCTTATCTAAGGCATGAGCAATGGAGGTAGACTGTCCCATGAGGGCCAGTCCTTGGAGCACATTCAATTATTTCAAACCTAGTTTGAGTCCAAGCACCCATGTGGAAGCCTTGGGTGAATCCACTTAGGCCATGATGATTCAAGAAGGTATTTGTACTATGCAATAACAAAGAATCATCCAATTAACTTCTGAAGGCAAAATAACTGATGACTCAGGGGTTGCTGAAACAGGAAACAGTGAGCATAAAAAAGGGATGATCCATTCTTATTTCTCTACACCTTTTGAGTTTGCAGTGGGAGGACTGCTTTGAGCTGCTTTTCTGAGAGCAGGGTGCAGAGAGGGCTGCCCTGTTTCCTACCTAGCACTGGGGCCAATCTATCATACCACTTTGTTTTCCACCTAGATGTCTCATAATTTATATTCTAAGTTATCAATATATATCAATATATAAACCCAGTACCATCCATGTATGGAACCATTGGACACATCAAATGGAGAAATTTTGAATGCTGTGGTTAAGTTCACTTATCTTGGCAGTATATTTTCCAGGGATACACACATAGATGATGAGATTGATCCACGAATTGCCAGAGCTAGCTTAGGGTTTGGTAGACTCCAAAGGAAAGTGTGGGAGACAAGAGGTATTAGACTGTCTACCAAACTGAAGTTCTGTAGAGCTATTGTGATGACCTCATTTCTGTGTGCCTATGAAACCTGGACAGTATACTAGTACCATGCCAGGAAACTGAATTGATTCCACATGAAATGTCTTGGGAGGATTCTGAATATCACCTGGCAATATAAGCTATGGGACACAAGTTCTCTCTTGAGTTGAACTACTACTCTGATGGATTGGCCATGTTGTTTGAATGTTAAACACACATTTGCTTAAAAGACTATTTTAGAGAGCTCACAGAAGGCAAGAGCTTACATGGAGATCATAAAAAGTGATACAGGGACATTCTCAAAGTCTCTCTGAAGAACTTTGGAATCATTTGTGGGACATGAGAGACACTAGTACAGGACTGCCCAGCATGACCTGCTTACATCAAAGAAGGGCTTATGCTCTATCAACAGAACAGAACTTAGTAGATAAAAGGACACATGTGATGCACATATTTAGAGACATCTCTACTCCAAATTTTCGTATAGGCTATTTGTACCCAACCTGTGGTAGAACCTTCCAAGTTCATATTAATCTGATCAGTTACTGTTGAGTTCACACCTTGACCCCAACATAGCAATGTCATTTTGGTCCTCTTGGAGAAAAAAGGACAGCAATCATGGTAAATAGTAGGTTGCAGATCTGGATAAAAGCAGGAAAGAGAGAATTGAGAGATATAAATTGGGCCAATGCTGATTTAATAGTTTAAGTGTCAATTTTGGTAGATTGGAGAATGTTTTCACATGTCTAAAAGATCACAGAAAAAATAGCTTTTTATACATAAGCAACTTTGTTATAATTTCATTTTCTTGTCTTTTTAATTGGTAACTCATAACACTGAAGATAAACTATTTCACTGGTATGAAGATTAAAAGCGGAGTAAGCTATAAGCCTGTCACCACAAGCTGGTGGTCAGACTGTAGTGATCAACAGGAAACCAGTCTATTTCCAAAAGAGTCTAATGGATAGTATATAGGGTTGAATCAAGAACACCTGAGTTCAAAGTCTGCCTCCCATAGCTTGTTGCTTCTCTATTTTGAGTGTCTTTAAAATAAGGATAACAGTACTATAGAACATATCTCATACGGCTATTGTTAAGCTTAAATGAGAATGTATATGACATATTTTGCAAACCTTTGAAACACCATCTTGGAAAAATAGGAATTTGACTGAGATCTTTTTTTTTTTTTTCAAAAAATGAACTTCCGCTGTTTCTTAGTATCATCTTAGAAAAAGAAAATGAATAAAGAAATCATGAAAGAAATGTATGATGGGAAGAGAAGATGGACTGATCATATCATGAGGGCAAGGTAAGCTAGTTGGATAGCTGAATATTCCATTATATCATCATTATGTCAGGAGAAGCTAAGGGATGGACCCCTTATGGGGTGTCATAGAAAAGAGACACACAAGATAGATAGACACAGATAGGTTGTGATCTCTATTCTTGGAGTGAACTTCCAAATCAATGAAATCGAGGATTCACTTGAATGACATCTACTAATTAGGTTAGCGGGTCTAGGGATTGGTGGTAATTGGGTTGATTTATTCATAGCGTTACCCTGAGTACTCACTTGTATGTATAGAGTTGATGTCCATGTGGGGAATTCCTGGTGTGAGTATTCCCTTCACCAGTGAAGATGGGCAGCTCTGCAGTTAGCTTGTTTTTAAAATGTTTCATGGGGGAGATAAAGAGGTTAAGTGATTTGCATGTGACCAGTGTCAGAGATAGAATTTGAATATAGGTCTTCCTGACTGTATCTATATACACTCTGCATAATGCTGTTCTGTGAATATAGTAGCTAAAGAAAGGGGTAATTAGCTCTATAGAAAGAAATCAAATCCTTTTCAGAAAGATTTAATGTTGCCATTCACTAATGGAATGGAATCAATTTATTGCTTGGGTAAATTTCATATCCCCAATCTGCAGCACATTCCAGATTTTGATTTCTAAATTCTAAATTCTAGCGAGGTAGTACAGTGAATGGAATGCTGGACTTGGAATCATACAGACCTGAGTTCAAATATGGCCTCAGACATTGCCTTGCTGTTTGATCCTGAGCAAGTTATTTAACTTCTGTCTGCCTCAGTTTCTTCCAGTGTAAAATATGGATAATCATTCCTACCTCACAGAGTTATTGTTGTTTAGTCATTTCTGACTCTTCACGAGCCCATTTGGGGTGGTTTGCCATTTCCTTCTCCAGCTCATTTGACAGATGAGGAAACTGAGGCAAACAGGATTAAGTGACTTGCCTAGGGTCACAAAGCTAATAAGTATCTGAGACCAGATTTGAAGTCACGAACATGAGTCTTCCCAACACTATCCACCACAGCAACAGATTTGTCAAGATGATAAAATGAGATAAAGTGGATAAAATGAGATAATACTTGTCAAATGCTTGGTCCTTAATAAATGCTTATTTCTTGCTAATTTTCAGAGTTTATGTCTGTTTCATGGTACCATCTATCTGCATTCTAGTTTTGCTCTGTGTGTGTGCGTGTGTGTGTGCGCGCGTGTGTGTGTATGTGTGCATGCATATCCATATATGTGATTCATCTTCCTTTTCTACACTACTCTGTGCCTCTCCCTTCCCATCTCCAAGTGTTTTCATTTTTTATTCTGTTTTGTTAGGAAGGCGCTAAGCCTTTGCCTTACATTCTACCGGCACTGTTCAACTTTAAGCTCATACTATTGTGACATGTGGCATTTTGACATTCACTTGGCCTGTTCTCTTTATGAATTCTCCTTAGGGATTAAAAAATGACATGTGCAATCCACAGGATGTTGTGCATAGATTTTCTGCAAACTCCCTCAGGAAGGTAGATTACTCCACACTGGTTCCAAGAACATGTCTCAGCTGTGAGCACTGACAGACTTGCACAACCTCCTGCTATTGATCTCAAATTGCCTCTATGATTACAGCAAAGACCTCAATTGAGATTTGCTTTATTCTGACTTGCATGCTGATAGCACAAAGCTAACTCACTCTTTAGACCTTTATGGGGCTATGATGGGGGGCAGGCATCATAGCCTCACAGAATTTTAGAGCAGAAACAGTCCTTAGAGATTATTTGGTTCATCAGTCACGTTCCCTGAGATTCAGAGATCTCAACTTCTTGCTCAAGGTCACATAGTCAGTTGAAGAACTAGGACTAGGAGGACAGGACCTGTATCTATTAAATGACAGCCCAGTTGCCCTTCCACATGCTAATAACTTTAACTGGCTCTATAAAAGTACTGGTTTTGTTCTTTTCTATTGAAGATGATTTCCCCAGGAGTTTATTTCTTATGCCAAACTTTCCTCAAATATTGAATGTGGTGACTGTTGAAGGCATATTTTTTTTCTGACTTCATCTGTGCATCTTTTACCCCTACTATGGTACCTTTCACATAGTAGGCACATGATGAATATTCATGGAATTGAATTGACCAGAAAAATCTTGTGAGAGCTTAATAGTGGGATAGCAGCTTGTTTCACACCATTCGGACACTCTCACTCATCTCTTAGGAATCTGATGACAAAAAAATGTTGAATTCAAATCAAAAACTATGTGGTATGACTTCTCTGTGCAAGGAAAAAGTAGGAAATTATAACCAACATAATAGTGAACAGAAAGAACTGAATCTGAAATAGAGGTTGTATAGACCAGCCATACTTTCTGAACTTGGTGTGATACTAAATAAATCTGTATGAAACCTAAGTGGGAATGTACACTACAGAAAAACTTAAATTATCTGGAACCCAAATAATCAGAATTTTTCAATTAACTCAGACTTTTTAATGAATTTCTCTTTCTTACAAAGAAAGAACACACAAGAAAATAAGCCAGTATTCACTTATTGTTTGCTCTTGCTACTGTTGCTGCTCTGATCAGTGCTATAGTTTGATACATAGAGGAGTGCTGGACCTGTACTCAGGAAGTCCTGAGTTCAAATCCTGCCTCATACCTTTACTAGATAAGTAACTCTGAGCAAGTCACTTAACCTCTGCTTCAGTTTTATCATCTATAAAATGATGATAATAATAACACCTAACTCTCAGAGGTATTATGAAGATCAAATGAGATAATATTTTCACAGTGAATTGCAAATCTTAAGGCACTATATAAATGCTGTCAGTGTTGATGAGCAACTTCCAGGGAATAACTTCTGGTCTATAATTGGACAGATAAAGTCCATTAGGCTACACTTGCCGCTTCTACAAGTGACACTTGCTCATGGCTAATATTTGTAAAGAACTTAAAGGTTTGCAAAGTTCTTTACACCTGGGATCTCATTTGATACTCACAACAACCCTGGGAGGTCAGTGGTAGTACTATCCCCATTGTAGAGATGAGGTAACTAAGGCTGAGGGGTGAATTTCCCGAGGCCACATGCCTAATAAGGCAGAGTTTGAGTTCAGGTCTTCTTGATTCAAAGTCTAGGGCTCTATCCACTATGCTGTTTCAAATGCTTTTTAATAACAATAGCTAGCAAGTATATAGTAATTTAATGTTTGCAAAATGCTTGACATATATGGTGCCCAAAAGTCTCAGTGCAGTTTTAAGCCTTAAAAACTTTAAGATTCACCATGACTTTTGGGACATCCCTATATAGCATCTCCCTTTTTTTAAACTTAATTTGCTTGTTTTTTTTTTACTGATAATTGATTTTTCTGAATGATAAACTAGAAGCACTGTTAGATCCTCAGTCTTCACTGAAATATTCAGTTATATTCATTATATATCTCTTACAAAGGCAGTGAAATTTCAAAGTGTTTCAACAAGGTATTCTGCTAACCTTTAGATAATCAGAATAGAGAATTTTTATGCAGAATACTGAATATTAGGCAGCTAGATGATGATGGATAGAGCACTGGACTTGGAGTCAGGGAGACCTAAGTTCAGATCTGATCTCAGACATCTACTAGCTGTGTGACTCTGAGAAAGTTACTTAACTTCACATGCCTTGGTACCCTCAGCTATAAAATGGATATTATAAAAGCACCTACTTGTCAGAGTTATTGTGAAGACAAAGCGATAATATCTGCAAAGAATTTTGAAAATCTTGAAGCACTATATAAATGTTATCTCCTATCAATTTGAAAAGAGTATACAGAATACTCACTATTCATTCTACCTTCAGATCAGGGTGGGATGTTGGCAGCTGGTACTGCAGTACATCTCAGTGTGGGAGTTGAGCTGTGTGGTCTGAGCAGCAGAAGGCAAGGGCTTGGGTTTCTAATCCTGGCTCAGTCACCAACTCTCCCTATGTCCCTTTGGGTAAGCTAGTTTAACCTCTCCATCTGTCTTCATATCCTCACTGGAGAGAATAACTGATAACAATAATATGTCATTTGGGGGTTGTAAGAATGTATTAGTATCCTTATATGGCTTTAAAAATCACAGGTAAGTAGTGTCAAGAATGTATTTAAGGAAATACCAATTGTCATTCTAGAATGGATGAAAAGCTCAAAATCTACACATGATCATTCCTGACTATTGGCTCACAGAAAGAATAATACTGCCAATATACTTTGTCTTATTTTTTACAAGTGCTAAATACTATATATTAAAGCCAAAAACAATCTCTTCATTATAAAAGAAATGTATATGACTATGGTGAGGTGGGGAAAGTTCACTGGGAATAGTTTGTGGGATAAGATCTATAAAACTGTAAAAGTATAACATGAATACAGGAAAAAAATAAAATTAAAGCTTTGCTTGAATTATTACATTTCAATTGTTTAGAATCTACCAAGTAAATATGTAGCCATTTATAATCAAACCTCAAAGATTTCAAGAGCTATTTATTGCTACTAGCAAATTTCATCCATCAAAGTTGAATTCTTTTATATTGAAAGGCATATAGATATTGCTTGTTGGTAGCTCTCTGTTGAAATAAAGATGAATGTGTACCAGATTTGAAAAATGTGCCTTAATGTTGAAATATATTGCTCTGAGGACCATTGCAATGACCTGTCAGTTCCTGGAAAGTTAGGGTACGGTCCTTTGCAGAAAAAAGATAAGTTCACTTCTTTGAATCAGAGTTAGAAGGACAACTGGAAAGAAGATGAAGGTCATCATAAGAGTTTTGTGACCCATTGAAAAGTCAGAGGATCTGAATTCATATTTCACCTTTTCCATGCAACCTTACACAAATCCTTTAATCTCTATGGGATTCCGTTTCCTCATCTATAAAATTAATGAGTGGAAGTAGATGGTTCCTCATCTGCCTTCCAACTCAAAAGCTGTAGTTTCAAGCTAGAAAAGATACTATTTATAACCATGCCCTAGCCCACATTATTGGCAGGACAGAAACAGGCTTTGGAGGGAGGAAGATCTGAAATCCCAAAGGCAAATGTGTCATACTGAGGAACGGGACAGAGATTTTTCATACTGTTCCTCAGCGGATTCCTGGTACATCCAAAGGAAAGTTTAAAAAGGAAGAACCATGGGAAAGACAGAATGTCTAATTCTAGTTGGTGGGTGGGGCAGGTATAATGAATGGAGGTGAGGAAGTTTTGCCTACAGTGAATAAACTGGTGAAAGGGAAGTGGCAGATGACTGAGTTCATTAAGTAGAAGAGAAGAACTTAAAGTCTTTCATAGGGTTCATCCTTGAGCCCCCTGGGCAACTGAAAGAACCATCCTAAGAGAGTGGTATCTGCTGGCATTGTTCATGGTTGGGGCTAACTACCTTTTCTAGACTGTAGTTTCAAAAAGACCTTTTAGACTAAGTAATAGAAATGACTCATGAGTTTGAAGTAGTATGTCCGCCACAATTTACAACCAGAGAAAAATTAAGGATAAAATCTCAAGGCCATGAAAAGACACTTATCAAATTTTATCATTTTAAAAGTTTGCATAGAAGAATGGGATAAAGGATATTTTGACTTCATAGACTTCTTCAGGTCTTCCAGATTTTATATTCACAGGAAGAAGAGAAGCAATTCATATGAAGCAAAATCCTTCTGCGTTAGGTTTTTAACCTGTCATTGTCACAGTAGCTACCATTTTTTAAACAAGTAGAGATAGACAGGCAGATAGATAGATAGATAGACAGATAAGTAGATATCACAAATTCAGTAGCATTGTATAAAAACTTAGTCTGTTTTTCTTTGGATTTGACTAATGTGAAAATATGTTTAATAAGAATGTATGTGTAGAGCCTATATAAAATCACATGCCATCTTGGGGAGGGAAGGGGAGAATATTTAAAATTTATGGGAGTGATTGTTGAAAATTGAAAAAGAATAAATAAATATATTTGAAAAAAATAAAATGACATGGATTTTTTTTCTTAATCAAGGACATAATCCTGGCAAGAAGGTGAATTTTGCTCTTGTAAGGTGTATAAATGGTACAACATTTATGCTGCAGAAAAATGGAAGGGAGAAAATGGATTTACATAAGAACTCAGTATAAGCAGATTCCTCATCCTATGATTGTAAATTACATCACACTGGGAACTAGACAATATGGGACTTTGTAGATATTCATGATTACTCTGGTGCATTGCGGTCAGTGTGCTCATAAAGGAGAAGTTGTTTTTCTTTTTTCCAATGTATAGGTGAGATGGGAGAAAGAAGAAATAAATACTTGTTAATTTAAAAAAAATACTTGGTGCCAGCCTGTCCAGTGGAGAGAGAATCTCTTGTTTTGGGGGTAGAAGCTTGAGCCAAATGAAATGCGAATCCCCCAAAAGATCATAATTGGGTAACTTTATGCCACAAATATCTGAGATACAAATATTTTATCAAGGATAAAACAGAGAGATAGAGAAGAAAATTCAGGATTTAGCACAGATCCTCTCCCCCTAAGCCCACTCTTCCATCTCCCTCTTTGTTTCTGTTGAGGGCATCACCATTTTTCTAATCCACCCAGGATCATGAGTTCAGAGCCATTCTTGACTCTTCCTCTCCCCAATATCTATCCAGTTGCCAAGTCTACTTCATCTCTCACATTTTTCACCTCCTCTCATACATACAACTACCACCTACCCTAGATCAGATCTTTGTATTAAAAGCTTTTCACCTGGATATGGGAGCAGGATATAAATAAGACTCTACACTTTAGAGTCTCTCACTTTTTTCAACTCACACTTCTGCCAAATGGATATTTTTTAAAACACAGGCTGAGCCATGTCACTGCCTTGCTCAAGATGTTTCAATGACTCCCAATTGCCTCTAACAAAATATAAAATTTTCTTCTTCACAGTATGACTCTAATCTATTTTTCCAGACTTACTTCATGTAGCTCCCTCTTTTATCTCAACATTCCAGTCAAATTTGTCTATCTATTATTTCCCATTCACACCATTCCTCCTCCTACCTCTGTAGGATTTGAATTCCAAGACTGGAATGTTCTCTCTCTCCATTTATACTTCTTAGAATTGCCACCTCCCTTCAAAGTTCATCTGGAAATAGTTACTGCCTTTTTATTCAAGATATTTCCTTATCCTCTCCATTGTCAGTGATATCCCCTCTCCCTGAAATTACTTTGCTTATTGTGTATATCCTTCCATTTAGTTCTACATAAATGTTGCATTTCCCTTCAAATTAGTAAGCTCCTTGAGGCCAGGGACAATTTCATTTATGTTTTTACACCTCTAATATCATGTATGCAGTAAGTGTCAAATAAATGCCTATTAAATTAAATTGAATAGCAGGCAAAGTTTGTTCAATAAAAACTTAGCATTATCCTTTCCATAGCTGAACTCTAGACTATCTTGTTGGAGGTATAGTTTTATGGATTATACTATTCCAATATTTCCAATGTTTCATTGTCATAAAACTCACTTGCCCATCCATGTCGTGTGGGATTTGGTATGGTCAATAATTACAAGAAAATAATTTTCCAAAAGCTAAAAACTAGTTTTATTTGTAGATGATTCTTTTCTTGTTTCTGAATATTAGAAAGAGACAGAGAGACAGATGGACACAGAAATGATCATTTTAAGGGAAGAGCATGATTAGGAAGACATTCATTCAGGGTAATTTCATAATGAAGGTTCTTTCAAGGTGCCACCCACTAGCAAATTGGTTGTGAAACAAAAGCAGGTGGAAAATCCACTCTCTTGGAGAGAAGTTCCCTGACAGTTCCCATAAAACCTTTGGGATTCTGTAGCCCATTTGGTTTTTATGAGTTTAAGAGAGATTTTTGCTTCAGGGGGGCTGAGCCAATACCAAACTGTGGCCAACTCCTTGATCACTCACATCATTCCCAGTGCTGTGAGCCAGAAAAAGAGAATGGTCTTCAGCTCACAGGATTGTGAATAGAATTCAACACTATTTCATTCAAAGGTCTTTGGCCTTCCAATTATGTTGCAGGTAATATTAGCTCTGGGAACCTGATCCAGGCTTGTGAATATAATTGATCTATGACTTAGAAAGTTGAGATGGTGTGGGCATTAACAGATAAAAGAAGTGGGCCCAAGACCGTTGCTCTGTTTGCTCACTCCCTAATTGGGGATGAAATGAAGCATTCATAAATCATTGAACTGCTAACAAAAAAGGAGATTTGTTTTGCACTAACACAGCAATGGTGCACAAGAAGGATATAGTAAGACTTATCTTCAACTTTGATAGATGTTATCTTCTTTAACCTCCTTGTAGAAACACATCTGGTCAGCAGGCCAGCAAAGTAGGACATCTGGTGTGGTCTTAGGTATCCACCATGTCTAAGAGGTTAGGACTCCATGTAGCTGAGATTCTTTATGTACTTTTGGTGAGCATAAAGCTGTATCAGGGCAGCTGGGGCCAGTCAGTGCCCAGGAACATCTTTATTTCCTTTTAGGGAAACCTGATCCCTATCATAAGAGAGGAAAACAAAGCTTCTGCCTGAACTATGTTATGTTAATATTCATCTTGGTCACCAAACATTCTAAGTGACAGCTATGGTAAATAGCATACTGTGATAACTTGGATACTAAACTGGCCACCACAGAACCCAGGTTGAATGGTTGAATGAATGAATGAATGGCAAAACATGTGTACCTATGTACCAGGTACTCTGCTAAACAGTAGGGATACAATTTTCTTAAAATGCAAGATAATTCAATTACATTAGGGAGCATTTTCGTTTAGGAAATCACAAGGATGACGAATGGAGTCACAGAGCAATTGCTCACCACATCCTTCCCAAGAATGGTAATCTTGATTAATTACTGTGGCCAGAGTTAGAAGTGGAAAGCAGAGATGTGGGGAAGGAAGGACATATGCCTAGAAAATTGACATGAAGAATAATCAGTCAATGTGAATTGGGCTCTCTTACCGATCAAGTTCATAGATCCCAGCATGGGAAATGGTATACCATGGAGGAGACCAAGAGTAAAGTGAGGAAGCATGGAATCAAGATAACTCAAGAATATTTTGAAGTTTTCTCTGTTACCAACTAGCTTTGTGATTTGAACAATGCTTTAAGCCCTCTCTGGACTCCAGTTTCCTCACCTACAAAATAAGAGAGTTGAACTAGGTCCACTTCAGTTCCTCAAAAGACAATGTCCACGCAACCAAAGGGATAAAGTGAGTCCGATTATCAATTAAGTTAGCCAGGTGACTCTGGTACGAACAGGAATCTTGAGCATGATGTGCCAGAAGCATTCAATTCATTTTTAGTAGTGCAAAGCTGTACTTAAGGAAGTAGGCCTGCCACCTGATTTTGGCATCACAGCCTTGGAGGCAGGGGACTGACTCTGATGACTTTTTAAATTTCTTCTTGTTTTACCTCTCCACAGTGTTATGGATTGAAAGGCCACCTATTCCTCTGCACATGGTCCCTTCTGCTCTGACCTGACATTTATTCCTGGACTTGGGTCAGTCATAACGCTGTCTTTCTTGGGTGATAAGGGAAGGTCAGAAAATCATGCATCTGAGTAATAGTTAAACCTCTCAACTTCATCTATAAAATTGCAGGAATTATAATGTGGAAGAATCATGAAAGTATGCCATAGAAATTACTGGTTCCATTGAAAATGACTGTTCATGGTAGCATTCTAGGAAAGATTTTAAAAAAACTATTGGTGTGTTTTTGGTGGAGGTTAGGGGTACAGGAACCATTATAAGAGTATTGTGAGATTTTTTTTTTGTAAAACTGGAAGATCGTCAATCAAGAGATGGAAAGGAACTTAGGGATCATGTCGTCCAACCTCCTTATTTTACAATAAGGAAAGTGAGGCCCATAAAGGCTAAGTGAGTTACCCAAGGTCACAAAGGTAAAAGTGACAGAGCCAAGTGTTGAGCTCCAGTCATCAAAAATTTATCAAGTACCTGCTATGTGCTAGGTACTATGCTAAACACCAGTGAAAAGTAAAAGAAAACCTCTGCCTTCAAGGAACTCAATATCTAAAGTGGGAGACAACATGGAAAAAAAATTACGTACAAACCAGAAGAGGAGAGAGAAGGAGGCATGTAAGAGGGATGTTGCACAGGTAGAAATGGCAAGAACTAATAACAGATTGGATATGAAAAGCAAGAAAGAGGGAGGAGTTGAAGAATTGTTAACAGTAATAAGGAAATAAGGAAGAGGGGAGTTTTGGGAGAGAAAAATAAGGAGTCCAGTGTAATGAACACAAGCCTTCAGATTTCAAAGCCCGTGTTCTTTCTACTGGGTCATGCTCCATCTCAACAAGATAAAAATGTCCATAGGTAGCTCTTTGCTCCAAAATTTATTTATTTTTTCAGACTATAATTCCAAGTCAATATCCATTTATCAAGCACTTAATATTTGCCCAAATAATTTGCCAGAAACTGTATTAAGCACTGAGGGGGAAAGACAAAGAGTAGAATAGTTCCTAATCTCAAGGAGCTTTCTTTTATGCATATTTATTATTATATTAATATATAGCTTGCTCATTATATATTAATTGTTATATTTATACATTGGTATTTATATTTGTCTTTTGACATCTCATATTTTCATCTTGTATAGTTACTTCCTTTTTCTTATGTGTGTATGTATATATTTGTGACCCTAGTTTTTGTGAATGTCTTCATAAAAAAACTAATTTAATGTCCTAAGACCCTAATTCTTCCTTATGATCAGCTGAGGTAGAATCACATCCTATTTTCTTGCTGTCGGATGTGGGGATGGTGCTGACTTCAGTATAAGATACAACACTCCATTTCTTTGTCCTATCCCATTCCATTCTGCCCCACCCCCCACATCTCTCAGCTTCTATTTCACTTCCTTGTCTACTCTTGAGGTTAATGAATGTACTTTTGCTCTAACATGTTTATGACAGGAATCATAATTTGCCACAAAAAAGGAGGGAATTTGCATTACCTCACTGAATATTTTTTGCTGTGGTGAGTTTTCAATTGCCAAGGAACATCTGTGTTGTTGATAAGTTACTTTCTCTGCTTAGTTGACATTTCTTTTTGGAAGACTTTGGGAAATTGTGCAGAGCTTTAGAAGACTCCAAAGGTTCATCTTCTTTATATCAATATTCTTTGGTGATGCTGTATGGCTTCTAATCATGCAATCCAAGTTTCCAAAGAATGAAAGTAGTGGGTCACCCAAAGGGCAATGAAACAGCACATGTTTTGTGTATTCAAGCTGTAACATATTATAAGTGAGGAATTATAAAGGAGAATGAAAGTAAAGAATGTCATCAGATTGATGAGTGACCATGGGTGGAAAAGATAGATCAGTCACACAATCACATAGTGAGAAGAATGGATATTGACATATCCATACCATGTCAAAAGAAGCAAAAAATGATCTGCCAGAATATTGAGTGCTGCCCCATCCCCCAGAAGTATTTGGTAGAACACGGGTAAGAGTAACAGAGAGATAGCAGATGGGTTGTGTTTCCATTGTTAGGGAAGGCATCCCAGTTTTTATTGCATTGATTATGGATGCATTGAAATATTGATATGTCTGAAGTTTGCCTCTTCCTTTAAAGGGACTTTTTGGTTATTGGTCTAGGCTTACCATTGGGATAGCATAATTCTCTCACTGGTCCTGCTACTCTCAGAAGTCATTCTTTCCCCAAATTGCCTAGCACTCCTATAAAAGAATTAGAGCAGAAAATATATTTCAACAAACCTCTAAGTGTCTGCTATGTTCAAGACACTATACTAAGGTCTGGAAACACAAAAAGGGAAAAACAAAAAGTATCTGTTCTCATAGACCTCATGCTAGAAATTGAGGGAGAATCCAACAGGTATGAAAAAACACAAATATGCAAAATAACATTTAGGAAAATAACTTAGATACTGAAATAATTATCCATACTTTTTGACTAATACAAATAGATGTGACTGGCTGATATCCAGCATGTCTGAGGAACTGTTCAGTTACTATTTTAAAAAATCGTCCATTATCTGTTTCCCCTTATAACTCCAGGTACATTGTTTCTCTCTCTCTCTCTCTCTCTCTCTCTCTCTCTCTCTCTCTCTCTCTCTCTCTCTCTCTCTCTCTCTCTCTCTCTCTCTCTTCCTCTCTCTCCCTCCCTATCTCTCTCTCTCTGTCCCCTTTTATTTTTCTCATCTCATTCTCTGTCTTCCTCTGATCCCCTTGTTTTCTTCTTTCCGCCTTTCCCTTTCTCTTTCCAGTACTCCTTGCATCTCTACCAGGAGCATTCTCTGTATCTGTGATATAATCTTTCTACTCTTTCTCTACAGATCAGTTAGTAGGTAAATAGGATCAAGTTTCAGGAACAGTTGACATGGTGAATAAAATTCTGTTCTCTGGTGAGACTATCTCTTAAGCTGTTGTTTTACAGTCCTTTATTCCATTTTCTATTTCCAGGCTGCTCTTTTGAATCCAGAAAACAGAATCATAAACAGAATGTATTCATCAGAGAAAAGCCTTAAATGGCCATAACTTATGCTATTTTGTAGTGGAAATAAGGCAGCAGATATGCCTGCCACTTTTTGCCTATAAAGCTGGATTTTGTTTCATTTGATTTGCCTTCATTACCTTTTCTAATATATGTCATTAAGTGGTAATATTTCCTGCTCATACATAATTACAATTGTTTTCCAATAAACAAGTGCCTTTCTTTTCGAGAGGCTTTGTGTTAAAGACATATTATTGTGTTTTAAAGGTGCAAAGGAAAGAAAAAATTAAACCTGTATAATCTTCCCAAGGACCTGGAGCTATGTGTAGCAGACATAGAGCATGTATTTGCTTTGTTTGTTGACAAATCCAACTCAATATTTTACTCCTGTGTGGCATTCAGTGTTTGTATTTTCCCTTGCGGATTGTTTGCTTTGTGGTGGGAATTCCTGAAGAATTCTTATGTCTATCAATTATTCTCATTCAAAGGCAACTCTGCCTTTCGATAGGTAGAGCTCTGGGCCTGGAGTCAGGAAGACATAAGTTCAGATTTACCTTCATTTGTTTACTAGCTGCGTGGCCTTGAATAAATCACTTAATCTCTGTTTGCCTCAGTTTCCTCAATGGTAAAATGGAAATAATAACAGCATCTTCTTTGTAGGACTGTTGTGAGGATCCAAGGAGATAATTTTCAGCTTTTAGCTTAGTATCCTGAACATAGTAATTATTTAATAAGTCTTTCATTCCTTTTTTTTTTATTTCTATACTTCATTACTTCTATGATAGTGATCACATAGATACAGGTCCTTGATCCACTGATCACAGCCCATCCTTGCCTTTTGATCCTCATCCATTTCTTCATGCTAATTCTTTATCAATTACCTCTGAATAATATAATGAACAAGGTGAAAGACTAGACACCTTTTTCCAATACTCACAGCTTCTCAGACCTCTCCAAAAGGGGAATTTCATGCAACAGATAAAGACATTTCAGTTGTCTCCATGATCTAAGATACTAAGAACCCTAATATGGTAACAATCCAAAGAATTAAAATCTGAGAAGACTGATCGTCTAATGCTCTCTCATCATCATTCCCTCCATGAGCAGCTGCCACACTTTGGCAGGGCAGCTCAAGTGGATGGAAGGACTTGCAAAGAGCTCCACTCAACCTATTCCCAGTGTCACAAAAAAAGTCAGAAGTTTGCTGTGCCTGAGACTGTAGTATAGCAGTGTCCTACGGTGCTAGCATACTTACCTAGAGAACTCATGAACAGTAGAAACTGGAGTTGTAGGTTGAACCACTAAGCCTAAAGGAAAGGTGACTGGCATTCATCTAGGGCCAGCTGTGTTCCTCCAGAAGTACCAAGTGGCAGTGACCAGAGACAGAACATGAATTGTCAGCTTTTTGAGGCAGTTGAAAAGGCTTTGAAAACCTCTAATCTAATCCTCAAAGGAAAAATGGAGGATGCCATGGTCATCCACTGCATCCTGGGTCAATTCAAGTTATCTTGCCTTTTGTCATACCACTAAATTTCAATGACTCCAGAAAACAGAGTGCAGCTGACGACTTTGCTCAACTCTGCCTCATTTAAATCCAATTCACTTCAAGTGAAGGCCACCCGTGATGTCACTGGTCCCCTTTGAAAATGAAGGATCAACAACCACAAGAAAATTTCCTCAATAAAAAAAGGTATTTGAATCATTTCTACTAAAGAAAAGACCCAGATTATTTGTTTTTCAAATACCCAGACAATAGAAATGCAATAAAGCTAGATTGTTACAGCAACCAAGGACAATAACAATAAGAGAGAAACAACAGAGAAAGCATTGTATTTCATTTTTAGATGTTTGTCTTTTCCTCCTAGAATTTCAGCTCTTTAAGGCAGTGACTTTCTTGTAATATTTCTCTATCCCTAGTGCCTAGTACAGTGCCTCATTATACTAGGTGGTCACTGAATTACATTAAATGAAGGTACTGCGCCTTCCAAAGCTAAGTGGGATGTGGTTGACATTTTTCTCTCTCCACTAATTAGCTATTTTAATCACATATAGATATAGCTGTACTGGGATAGTCCCCAGGAATGCCTGGCTATAGTTCCTACAATGCAGAAGAGTATATCATATAGACAATCTTTGTGATGACTTCTAGACAACAACAGATTGTTCCTACTGGTCAAAATTTTGCCTGAGTTTGCTTCTATTCCTGGAGATAGACCATTCCCTGTTGAACTATCCCATATTACCCCAATTTTCCTTTTACCTATTCATCTTAGGCTTTATTTTCTTAGTTAACTTCCTGGAACAGCTGCTAGGAAATCCTCCTTTGTGAACATGAGAGTCCCAGGGAACTTAGTGGAATTTCACATTAAGGCCAGTCATTGAATCTAGTCTTCCTATGCTTTCTGTGGTCATATCTCCAAGTTCTCTTAAGTTGTCATCAATTCATTCATTTTTCAGGGTCAGGGTGGACCTAAAAGATAATTTATTCTAATTTTCTCACCTTACATATATGGAATCTTAAAAGGAAGTGAATTTTCATAGTGCTTCTTAGTGGCAGAGCTGAGACTACTAGATATGCCTCCTGACTTCTATCTAGGCCATCCCTCTGCAATGGAAATCACAGCACTTCTTTTCTGTGCATCCCTGATAGGTCATAGTTCAGTTGAACTGATCTATGGGTATTCAACATATATATATATATATATATATACATATATATACACACATATATATACATGTATTCATGTGTTTATACACAAATATATGTACACATACTCATACACGCATATATATACACAAAGAGTTTGCTTATTTGTTTAAACTTTAACTGTAATTTCACTGATATAGGGAACTCACAGAAAAAAAAAACTTATTACTTATAGTCTTAGAGAAAGTAACCCACAATATGTTAACAATTATACAAGTTTTCTGATTCCTGGCTAGGTGGGTCTGCATATGACTTATAAAATGATCATATGCCACGAGAATATAGAACAGTTAGACAAAATGGATAATGTATTGAATCTAGAGTCAGAAAGACCTGAATTCAAATCCACATCAGATACTCACTAGTGGACAAGGCAGTTAATCTCTTTCTACCTCAGTTTCCTCTCTGTAAAATGGAGATAATAGCAACACCCATCTCCCTTGGTTGTTATAAGTATAAAATGAGATGATATTTCCAAAATGTTTTATGAACCTTAAAACACTATATAAATACTAGCCATTATTATTACCATCTTACCAACTCCTTTTAGAAATAAAAAGTTATTGCCAACTATTTTTAATAGGCAGAAAAGCTAATTAGGCTTCACAAACTGAATTGAAAACTTTGTTTGTTGAACATCCTCTCTAATGAAAACCAAGGAAAATCACTATTGGATAGTTCCCTCCTCTCTGGGAAATACAGATCTACACAGCTTTATCACTGCCTCAGAACTGACCTTATTTCACCTCTGTCAAACTCTATTTGAATCCCTCTTCAGACTAGTTTCCTCTACCCCACGAAAAATGATTTTGCTGTGATCATTGTGGGAAAGGGAGTTCTGAGCCAAGTTTAAAAGACTTCTACCTTTCCAGAAGGAATCGATTGCTAGGACCTAATGTTTAGAAGGGGCGTACTGTTTAGTGGGACGCTGGTAAATGTTTCCCAGATTTTTGGGGTGAGGGAGGGGAGATATACAATTCATTTTTCAGTTGAATTTGCATTGTTTACATTTTCTCATTCACTTTCTTAAGTCTAAACAATTAATAAAATGATGAATCAATCCATACTTGTAGTGCTTGCCTATTTCCAAAATGCAAATAATCACTCTGAAAATTTAAAAATTAGGCTCTGTGAACTAGGTTGAGCTGACAGAGCACACCTCTGGGTGGGAGGGAACTCATATATGCCAACCTTCGCATTTAATAAATGAAATAAATAAAATGTTTAGCCAATAGCAGAGCTAGAATTCAAACCAAGGTCTTCTGCCTCAAGTTAAACCAAATTTAGAATTTCATTCGGGCTTTGTGAAAAGGTTAAAAAAATTAACTGATTTATACTTTTTAAGTCGACATTTTTTCATCTACCTTTTTGACATTCACACTGGCTATAGTTATAATATGTATCTGAGCAGCTAAATATTTGAAGAATAAAAGTCCTAATGCTTCCTTGGGAGGCCTTATTCCTAAGAGAAAAAAACAATGTATACTTAAGGCTTCTTAGGTCATGAACAGAAAAACTTGCAGTGGAAATACATGGCATAACAGAAAGAACCTTAGATTTGGAATCTGCAGTCCTGGGTTTGAGTCCTAGCTTTCCTATGGACAACTAAGTGACATTGGACAAGTCACTTTACTCTTCTGGCCTTACTTGATCCTATTCAAATAAATGACCTTCAGGGTCCTTTCTAATTTTAAATGCTACGGTTTTCTTCTCTTCAGCACTTTTGATATTATTAGATTGCCTTTGAGTACATTCATCTCTCATTTTCTGGGAACTACATCAGAGCCTCAGGAAGAGACTGAAGTGCTTGACTGATGTCATAGTGGTTTTACCCATCCTTCAGGGAGGGCGTTGTGCACTTTCTGGGATTCTCAGTCTCCCTTGAACAAATCCTTCATCCAGGCCAATGAATATCATTCATGAGTCATTTCTTCCCTAGTTTTATTATTGCTATTATTGTTTTTATTTCTTTGGGGTTTGTTGACTTGTTTTTATGCCACTTCAGGCGTGACATGACGTTCCACAAATATCTACTGGGGAATCGGCTTGTGTCTGAGGGGCTCTTGCCCTTCTGGGGATGGTTTAGGATTAAGGGACATGTGGTTAGGATTTCACACAGAACTTGGCCTTCCTGTGGAATTTCCATTATGTTTGACAATCCCAAAGATCCTCTGGCATGCCTGGCCTTCTTTGTTTCATGTCTCATTGGGATGGCTGAATTAAATCCTAGGACTGTCTCCTGGCTTCAGGAAAAGCCTAAGTACTTTCATGTATTGCTGAGGAAACATACCCCAACATACCTTCTTTCCTATAAGAAGAGATTTCATTCATTTCCTAGAATTAACTGTTTTGTCTCCTTAGTTACCTTTTCTTTCTTAGTTGCTCACACAAGTATATTTAGGCACATGGGCAGCAAAGATTCTTCCTCTGTGAGTCTCTCTTCCTTTGGGAGATATGCTTTAATGTGATTTCAGGGAGCGGGACAGCAGAAACAGCATACCATAAGCTATTTTGGTCATTACAGAGATAATATAGTGTAGCAAAAATACCCTGGAGATGTATACGAGAGGATGTAAAGTACACAAAACCAGGAGGTGGGAGAAGTTATCCATAAGAGACAATGATGGAAAAATAAATAGGGGAGAGAGAGAAGGATGTGTAGACAAAGAGAGATAGATAGACACAGGACAAAAATAAGTCAGAGGGTGAAGCAGAGAGAGAGAGAGAGAAAATAGAGGAAATCAGAGAGTGAGACAGAGAGAGAAGGAGAGGAAGAGACAAATAAAGAGAGAGAGTGAGAAAAGAAAGAGAGAGACAGACATAGGACAGAAATGAGTCAGAGGGTGAGGCAGAGACAGACAGAGAGAGAAAATAGAGGAAATCAGAGAGTGAGACACAGACACAGAAAGAATGAGAGATACAGAAAGAGTCAGAGAGAGAAGAAAAGAAGAGAAGAGAGAGAGAACAGAAATAAGTCAGAGGGAGAGAGGCAAAAACAAAGAAAGAAATAGAGGAAATCAAAGAGTGACAGAGACAGAGAGAAAAAGAGAGAGACAGAGATGGAAAGAAAGAAAGAGTGAAAGAGAGAGAGAGACAGAGGGAAAAGAGAAAGAGAGAATGGGAGGGAAAGAGAGGGAGAGAGAGAGAGACAGACACAGAGACAGAGACAGAGAGAATGGGACAGAGAGATGGGAAGGAAAGTACCCTGGTCTTGAAGTTCATTGGCCTGGACTTCAAAGAGAGGATTTCAAGTTCTGGTTCCTCTATTAATGAGCTGTGTGAGCATGAGCAGTTTGCATAACCTCTGTGGGCCTCATATATTTTTTAAATGGAGTCAATGACATTTACACTCACAGGGTTGTTTCAAAGGTAAAAATGAAATAATGCACATAAAGAGCTTTGTAACTATAAAGGACTATGAAATATCAACTGGTGTTTTGAATACTGTTTTTCTTTTTGTTGCCTTTATTCCATAACTGAAAACACATACAAACTAAAGTAATAGACACAAATCTATTTCCTTGTCAGCTTCCCGTTGACCTTATATCTTTTGGTCTTCCCGCTGACTTTCCTCTTGACCAGAAAGAATCACTGTCATTCATCATTACTCCCTGTAGGAAGCCAAATTTGAGATGTGAATGAATACCTAGTCTACAATACTAGAGAAGTTTATATAATCTCTAGTCATTGAAGCCAGCCTGGGGTCCTGGGGTCTGTCCTTTAATCATACTTCTCAAATGGATAACATCTGCTTTCTCATAAGAGAATGGCCTCTAGTAATATTGAATTTTCAACCTCTGGGGTATAGCTTCACTCAAGGTTCACCTCTTCTCTAGGACCTATCATATCTTTATTCTGAGGGTAAAAAACTAAGTAATGGGTAATACACTCTTTAACTTCAGGGGCCACATTGATATCACCTCTACCACCTAGCATTTTATGATGTATATAATAGTTGATTAATAAATATTCGTTATTGATGTAACATAGCTGCTGCAAAACATGCATGCAGAAATGTTCAGTGAAATGGAGACACAAGTAAGAATGCAATCATTGACCAGGAAGAAAATCTAGGTTGCCATACGAGCAATAGAAGATTTCAAATGACCAAATATCCAGGAAAATAATTTCTATGGTTTTTCTCTTTATATCTTTTGATTCTCCGAATCACAGATTTCAAAAATCCTGAAGTTAGAAGGAATTTCAAAAGTCACTTAACTCAAACTAAATTGGAGCTTCTTCTACTACCATTATCCATTCTACATCATGAGGGTTAGGGATAGGGGTATGAAACTCGATGATCTGGAATATCACATAAAATTTTTTGACCCTTCCTTTATACCACAAAAGAAGTCTGATTTTTTTCTTTTCCTTTTATAAGTTATTTACAGTACTTCTTGTAAAATTTGGGTTAAGTATTTAGTCATAGACTCTGTGCCATCTGAGGCTTCTGCAAAACTCCCCCAAGTCCCCATTTAATTGCTGTATCAATCCAGGATAGGTCAAAACCATGATGCAGAAAGTTACAGTGTGAAAATTATAATTGTACATCCCCAACAAGTAGTTTCCAATATTTTTAGGGTAAGGAGTCTTTAAAAAAAAAACTGTTTCAAGCCCTTTCTCTTTTCACCTTTCAACTCCAATATCTTCATTATCCTTTCCTTTCTTATTTGCAAATATTAGTCCTTTGAGCTTGGTGATTCTTCTTCCCCTTCTTATTTTTTTATTTATTTCTTTTTTCATTTGACTCAGGCTGTGTTCCATTCAAAAAAATCCAACTATTTGAAAAGCAAATGGATTCAGTCAAGTTTTTTATATAGTATTACATGTATATGTATATAATAAAAAGTGATACATACAGTACTTTAAAAATTTTAACTGCTTTACATGGAATCCCTCATTGGGGTCTCATAATAATGCAAAAAAGTAGATAAAACAGGTGTTATTTATTCCCTCCCTTTTTAAAAATGAGGAAACTGAGTCAGAAAAATTGAGAGACAGAGAATGAGAACCAAGGTTTCTAGTTCATTTAATAGCATTTATTCAATGTCAATCTCAATAGATTATCTTTGTTCAATTGCCATGAATTGAAATCATACTGATGCAAGAAAAAATATCCATGTTGGCATTCATGCTCTAAATGACATTATCAACATGGTCTTTGACTGAAAAAGGAGGTAAGCAGCTCATGTACCAGGAATGAAAGATAAGAGATGAACAACCTATCCTAAAATATCAAAAGAATAAAAGTAAGTCCACCAGAGCTTTAAGTTGCTCTTATATAAAGGATTTATTGGAAAATATGAATATGTGAGGGGTTATTGTCTGTACTGACAATGGAAACACCTATACCAATGAACTCAAAGTAGGCTTACATCTTCTAATGTTGACTACTATAATTACTATTACTAATATTATATAAGTATGGTCCTTTACCATTATGAAGCTCTTTGTATGTTCCTCACATACAACATTTCATTTCCTGCTTCCCTAACTTTGCATAGGCTGTCTCTCACATCTGGAACACAGTCTTTCCACCTCTTTGCATCTTTGGTTCCTTCAAAATTAAGTTCATGTATCACGTCCTACATCAGGGTTCCTAAATCCTCAACTGCTAATGACTTCCTCAGTTTCCCCCAAATGATCTTTTATTTATCTTGTATTTTATTCACAAATATTTTTGTGAGCATGTAGAACCATAGGATCATAGATCTTGAACTTGAAGAGCTTGGGGGTCATCTAGTTCAACCCCTGTATTTGATAGATGAAGAAACTGAGGCCCTGGAAGACTATGATTTACCTGATAGTAAGTGATGGAGACAGGAAGTTACCTCCACAGAATGTAATCTCCTTGATATGATGGATTATTTCACTTTTGTCTTTTTGTTGCCAGAGGCTGGCATAGTGTTTGACACAAAGTAGGTGCTTCATAAGTGCTTACAGAATGACTCATCAGTTTTCTGCATAATCCTATTTAATCCTTACAAAAATACTATAAAGTTCCCTTAAAATACAGAACTAGTAAAAAGTGAAATTCTCTCCATTAGATTGCATAGCATCTTTTGACACTTTAACCCCCAGCCCCCAAGGACATAGTCAATTTGTCTATTGTGTATATTGTAGACTCAATTTCTTCTTTTCTTCATCTTTCTCAGTCTCTGCCTTTCCCCTTTCCTTCATTCCCATAGAGATATCAACAAAGTTCCTAGAACTTTATTTAGTACACCTTATTGCTTAAACATCAGGGTGAACACCGCACACCAAAGGTGTCATTTTACCCAGGACCCTTCTTTGCTGCCAAAGAGGATTTGAATTTGTTTCCAAAGGTTGAGATAAAAAAAAATCAGCACCAACTGCTAATGGACAGATTGATCTCACAGGAGAAAAAACACAAAAAAACAAAGAGCAAAATAGTCACTTGCTTAGACCCCAAAAGGAAAATACATCCTGAAACTCTCCCAGCACTGTGACACGTTACTATGAAATATCCAGGTCAACCCCTTATCCATACCTTTTGAAGTCATATCCAATTATTTTTATCCATTAGGTAAAAAAATAAGTTGTTTAGAGGTATTAATCAGATGGGGTGGGTAGATAATGAATTTTAGAATACACTGTATTTTTCCAAAAATAAAAATTCTACAAAGTTTTAAATTAAATTTATACTAAATAGCTTATAGAAACAAGGCAGTCTTATGGCATATTGATAAACATCCTATCAGTCTGGCAGTATTTTAATGAGGAAAGGTTCCTAAAGCAAAGAAGCTCAACTAATGAGATTACTTTCAGAGACTAGAGAAGCCAGGTCTTCACCCTAGGGTGAAGAATTAATAGAGTTCTCTCCTCTTGAAGGCCCAAACTATGAAACAAAATGGTGGGTAATCAGAATTGAAAGAATGACAGTGGGAAAAAAAATCACTTGGTCACTTCAGCCTGCCCATTGATTTTGTTTTCTCAGCCTTTATTTACCTTCTTCATTCCTCTTTTCTCATATTCAGAAACTCATCTGAATATTACCTGAACTTCTTTATGCTCCCTTTTGCTGTTCTCCTTCTGATGAGCTTCTCCCCGCCAACTCCACCCCCCACTATTTAACATTGTTCCTTCTTTGTTATAAGACTGTAATATAATGTAGATGGTCTCTTGTGCTTATAAAATGTCATAGAAGAAAGGATCCAATGGAGAAACAGTTCTTGAACTAAGCAATGATTGTTATTGGACTTCCTTACACTTCTCTCACCAAACAATCAAGAAGTACTTCATGACATACCTGCATTGTGCCAGACACTGGAAAAACCAAAGCCAAACCCAAATACGCCACGCCTTCAAGAAGCTCATGGTGGATCAGAGTAGACACTGTATATATGTATGTAAGTATATACAAAATGGATTTATGAGGCTTCAGAGAAAGATACTAGGAGCTGGGAAGACCAGGAAAGACTTCATTCACAAGATTTCCCTTGAGTAGTACACCTTAGAAGGAAACTGAGGTTTCTGAGAAACTGGAGTGAGAAGAGAGTGCATTCTAGCAATGGAGGAGAGCTAGGAATAGGGATTGCAACTGTAGTGTCATCTATGAGGAAAATAAAGCCAGTTTGACTATCAAGTAGTTTTTGTGGAGGGGAAGAATAAGACTAGAAAAAGCATTTGAGTCCAGCTTTAAAAACCAGACTGACCTTGGGGAAAGTCTCTCCTTGTTTAATCTGAACACATTTTCAATCCCTCAAGCCAATAAAATTAAAATTCTCACCTCCATAAAGCTTTTGCTCAAAAGATATTTCTATATCACATCACTCTTCTTTATTTCTTCTCCCCACCAGGGTTCACAAGGAGCCAGACATAGCACAGTTTTCTGTAATTTCTTGAATCTTTGTTACATCCAACCTATTCAGCCTGGTTACACTAGATGATATGGGGGTGGGGGGGGTTCATTTTTTTGGAGGGGAAAACCTTTGGATTCTCAAATACTCTTGCAGTTTCTTCACTGACTTTGATTTCACTTCCATCCACTATCCAAACATACCCCAACTCCCAATACGCAGACCACTTTAGAATTTAAAATTATCTTTAAACAAGGGGTTATACGGTTTGTGTCATCCCATAATGAGAGGGTAACATCAGTCCTTTCCTTCATTGCCTATAGAACCTACGACTCTCAGAACTGGAAGGGACTGTAAGGAGTCATGTAAAGTAGGGCTTCTTAAATGTCTTATCATTTATTTAGTTATTTATCCTCGCCTTTCTGCAGTCTTAGCTGGCATTGCACAGTCTGAAGGCATACACAATGCCAAGTGCTCAGGCTTCATGTTTACACTCAGGCCAGAAAACCAGAAACACCTCAGATTCATTACGTTTGACGTTTAATTAATTTGGTACATCTTCAGAAACTTTCTACTGTTGCCAAATTTTTCCCAACCCTTTATGGGGTCGCAACCCACAGTTTATTGATTAAAGCAATCTTCTCTTTTTATTGGTGAAGGAATTAAAGTAAATAGCTTATGCAAAGTTGCACAGACAGTTGGCCTCAAATTTTAATCCAAGTTTCGTGAGTACCAATATTAAGTAAAATTTATGTTGTATTTTAAATTTTACATAGCACTTTCCTCATAACAACTCTATAAGTGAGGAATTTATAGTGTTATTGTTGCTATTTTACAAATAAAAGTAAGGAATTCTGTGACTTAGATTCAGCAGTCATTCAAGAAGCATTTATTAAGTGTCTACACTACCTGATACTGTGTTCTGGCACAAGATAGAAGTTAAAGAATGAAATAATCCGTACTCCTCAAGAATATCTAGACTTGGAAGGCACTTCAAAAGCCGTCTAGTTCAACCCTCTCATTTACAGATGAAGATATTGAGCCCCAGGGAGATCGTGAATTTGGAAGGTCACATAAGTAGGAAAGTCAAAGTCAGATTTGAAACTAGGTTTTCAGGCTCCAAAAAGCGTCCTTTCCAATACATCATCACTTGGTCATGGTCACACAACTCAAAGTACTGGCGTCAAGAACTGAACACAACTTTCATGATTCTAACAGTAGCATAATTTCTCCAGAACAAGATTCACTCCAAACCCAGGAATCTAATGCTAGTCTTAAGAAAAAAGTGGTTTCATATGGGTGAAAGATGGAGAGATGGAATTCAGTTAAAATCTTCTTTAAAATGGGGAAGTAACACACAACTGGCCATAAAAGAGAGCCAAAAAATGGGCCAAAATCTTATTCAAAGGTCTGTCCTGTGAAGAAGCATACTATAAAAAGGGCAGATGAAGCAGTTCAATGACTCCCCCCTCAAACATAGGTAAAGATCAACAAACTCCACGTTTGAGTCCCCTATGACACATTAACCAACCACTCTGTCCCCTTTGTCTCATGTACTTCCGCTATTGATTTCATGGCGCCAAACATACCTACACAGACTCTAGGCAGTTGCTAAGTTGTTAAACATTTGCTGAAAGGATAATAATAGTTTGCTGCTGGTTCTTATGGCTTTGTCTAAAGGCCCCATTCACCACTAGAGGAGAGAAGCTCCCTGAGTCAGCTCTGACCTTTCTTTTCCAAAGCAACTGCCTTCCTTTTGCTATAAGGTGTTGCCTTCGATTTATTCCTCACCATGACTCTTAAAATAGAATAGGATTTGTCTCTATATACCAAATTAGAAAGGTTGATAGGCCTGGAATTTCCTGGAAACACCCAGTTCTTGGCTGTCCAGTTTTAGTCACTTTCCCGCACTCGAAGTTTTTGCTTTAGTCTTCCACTTAATTGGTGTATCTTTGGATTTCAACAGTAACAAATACACACGCCAATACACACACACACACACACACACACACCTCTAAACACTATATGCTGTTTTTTAACGTTCTATTTACTTCCCTGTCAATATATTGTTTCTAATTTGTAGAATGTAAATACCTTGTAAAGACTGTCCCATTTTTGTATTTCTATCCCTATGCTTGAGACATGATGAGTATTTTTAAATGTTTATTGATTGACCAAAACCTCAAATAGTGTAGAGCAATATATAGTGTAGAGCAATGAATCTGTTCCAAGCTGTTAAAATTTGGAGGACACAAAAATTTAACACACACCCCTTCAGCAGAATAGAATATACCATAGTAATTAAATCCTCTACCAAGCTACTGAATCTATCCAATTTTTTAAAATTATTTCATCTAAAGTATTGCATGGTCAATTTGGAGGCAAGTTTTGGACAACTTTCCCCAAGTGTCATTTGTATTCTTTGCCCTCTGTGTTAAAGCTGCTAGTTATGACCCTGCAGAAATTTGGAACTGAACTTAGTTTCTTAGATCATCCTGACACATTTTAATGACTGAACTGACTTGTAAGCAGTACTGGGCTTTAATGTAATTTTTAAATTGAATTCATAAGGAAAAAAGGGTTTTATTGAGGATTTTTTAATGATTGTATAATAAGAATAATTTTATAATTGTATTCAATAATTTTTCAAAGTGTATTTTATTATTTTAAAACATTTTAAAAGCATTTGACATATTGCTATTATGTGCAAAATTTTCTTTTTACTATATCTCTCCAGTACTTCAATGAATCTACAATCTTATCACTTTGGTATTCATTCCAGTGATGTAGATCTCATCCCATTCATTACTGTCCATCCTGTGCATTTCTCTTAAATGTCTTCCTGTAGGTTTCCCATGTACTACCACCTCATATGAGTGGTACCTTTCTGAAGTTTTCATGACTTTATAAGGGTGCCAGTAGAGCACAAAACTTCATTGGCCACTGTTGCTACATGATCAACCCTTCTCTTTTGGTTATGCTTGTCTTGAGTCATATCATTTATAATGTTTCTCCTATATGCTTCCTTGTTTTATAATGTCTTGTGATCTATTCATATACTACATGTGCCTCTCTACTCACTGACTTTTGGATATTCCTCAATTTCAGTTCTTCAGAAACTATAGCCTTCCATGGTTCACAGTTGTACAGCATAAGTAGAAGGGTTCAAATCTGCCCTCAGACAGTTACTAGCTGTGTGACCCTAGGCAAGTCACTTAACCTTGTTTGCCCCATTTCAATTCCTCATCTGTAAAATGAACTGGAGAAAGAATGGCAAATCACTCCAATATCTTTGCCAAGAAAACCCCAGATGGGATCATAAAGAGACAGACATGACTGAAAATGAGTCAACAACAGTAAAAGCAATCCAGATGCTCCTTTTTCTCAGATTTCATCGTTCAGGTTTCATTAAGTCCAAGATTATTATGATCCTCCTAAATAGGATAGCGAGTCACTCAAAAGAGTTTGGCCCAACTGTCCACATAGGAAAGAAAACTAAGAGGATAAAAGAAGTTGATTGTATGGACTGTGATATGCAATTTGTTGGTCATCCTAGAGAGCTTATCAATCAGTTCAGATATCTTTGATGGACACTCTAATTGGACAATGAATGGGACTCAGAAGTAAAAGATGGCAGAGAATGGGTAGGATTGCCTTTCAGGAGTTGTAAAGATCTTTTAATAACCTGTGTCTATGTGTTATTTTATTCTTTAACAATAAAAATAATTGATATCTGGGAGTGACTGGTTTTGTTTTCTGTACGCTTCTGCCCTTGGGAATCCTGATGAATGAGGTATTATTTTTTTTCCTATCCAAAGCCAAAAGCATCTATCTACCCATCCTCCCATCCTTTCTCCCTCCTTCCCAAGATAGAATATTGAAGAAGTGAAGGGCAAAGGAACTATGCCACTGACTGGCTGTGGAGCATTCCACAAATGTCTTTCATGGTTCTGTGCCTCAGTTTCTTCATATGTCAACTGGTAAAGCTAATATATACCTTTCCTATCTCCAAGGATTGTTGGAAGGATGAAATGGAATCATGTATATGAAAATATCATAAAAAGCATAAACTTTTAAGAGATATGTAAGCTCTGATTCTGATATTTCAAACTATTACATACATAGTCCCTTCCCTCTGGAAACAAAGGAATAGTAACTGAGCCAGTTCTCAAGAACACTAGGCTCTTGTAAAAGAAGGAATTTTGAACTTACCACCCACAGCATGAGTGATACTTTGACTTTTCCTTTTGTTTTCCATTTGGATTTGTTGTAGAATGCTGCCTTAAGTTCTGCAATGGAAAGCGAGCCTGAGACCCTAATTTAACTCCAAGGAGAAAGAACTTGGGAAGCAAGTATAATGACTTTTGGGGAACTCATCCTTGAGAGATTCACCACACTTTGATTTATTTGCTTTATTTTTAATAGATACAACATGGGAATCCAAACTAGAATTTTCTCCAAGTAGTCTCTGAAGTTCTCAAAGAGAAAGAGTCTGTGTCTTATTTTCCTTCATCTTTATCTAGCATGGGACCTTGCACACAATATGTAAGCTATAGATATGATCCCTGGATCACAGATTAGAGTTTGCAGGGGACCTTAAAGGTACTCTTGTACTCATGTAGTGTTCTTTGCAACAAAACTGACTGATTGAATCACCCAAGATCACGTGTAGTAAGTTATGGAACAAGCAGTAAGCTTCAGAGTCAGAATTTGAATCCAGTTACTTTGATTCTGATTTCCAAGGATTTTCCCAAATCTGTGTTGATTTTAACCTGTTTTGATTCTTTCTAGTACAGATTTGGCTGAGCTAAATTTGATCTCTACTCCTCCTGAAATTGTTTCTTTAAAAATTCTCTCCTCTTTTTAACCACTTCTCATAACCTACCCAGGATTTGTTTTCAGTCAATGTGAACAAGTGTGGGATCTGCCTTTGGCAGTAGAATCCCAAAACTTCTACAGAAAGGCCTGATGTCCTAGTCATATTTTGAACACTTTATCATTGAGTACTGGCTCTTTTCTCAAAAATTATTATTGACCTCCCACTCAGCTGGCTTTAACAAGTGCCCTGGGCTTTACCGTTCCCCCAAATGGGAATGATCTCATGTGGACTAAGTATAAAGTGGGGAGAGGAGACTCTGCTTTGGCAATTACTAACTGATTTCCTTCCCAATTAGACAGGGCTTGCCTGACATGATGAAGTAGCCTCATTGTGTCACAATTCTTGCAACAAAACATGTGGAAGTAGGCCACACTGGGGAGGGGAAGGGGGAGACTGAGGTGAGGCAGAGCCAAAAGGCATACATCTATGGAGTTCGTAGCTCCTTGAGGGCAGGGATTATTACTATTTTGTTTCTTTGTTATCCCAGTAATTAGCATAGAGTCTGGCAATCAATCACTTAATAAACATTAAGCACCTACTATGTGCCAGCCACTATGCTAAGTATGGAAATATAAAAGGGGCAAAAGACAATCCCTGCTCTCAAAGGGCTGGCACTCTAATGGGGGAGACAACATGCAAATAATTATGTTCAAAACAAGCTACGTACAGGATACATAGGAGATAATTAACAGAGGGAAGACATTAGACTTAAGAGAGGTTGGGGAAGGCTTCTTGTAGAAGGTAAGATTTTAATTGGGACTTAAAGAAAGCCAGGGAGATCTGTAGTCACAGCAGAGGAGAGAGAGTATTCCAGGTCCCATGTCTGGAAACAGCAAGAGAAAATGCCTGGAGCTGAGAGATGAATTATCTTGTTAGTGGAACAGCAGGGAGGCCAGGGTCACTGAATTTAAGAGTATGTGGCAAGGAGTAATGTATTAGAAGACTGGAAAGGTAGAAGAAGGTTAAGTTATAAACTTTGAACACCAAATACAGCATTTTGTATTTTCTCCTGGAGGTTATAATGGGAAACCACTGGAGCTTTTTGAATAAATCAGACCTGTTCTTTAGTATAATCACTTTAGTGGCTGACTAGAGAATATATTAGAGAAATAGAAATTTGGAGCAGGCAGACCCACCAGTAGCCTATTGCAATAATCAGGCACAAAGTGATGATAGCCTGCACTAGAGTGATGACAGGTCCAAAGAGAGAAGGGTAATATACAAGAGATATTGCAAAAGGGAAATTGGCAGATTTGGCAACAGATATAGAACATGAGAGATAGTGAGGAATTTCAGGATGACTCCTAGATTTCAAGCCTGAGGGACTGGGAGAATGGTGTTGTACTCTACAGTAATAGAGAAGGTAGGAGTGGGGGAGAGTTTAGGGAGAAAGGTAATGAACTTTCCTTTAGACATACTGAGTTTAAGATGTGTACTTTATGTTGAGTTCAAGATGCCTGAGAGTTGAAAATAAAAAATTGGAGGTCAGCAAAGAGTTTAGATCAGGAAAGATAGATTTGAGATTGATCGAGCATACAGGTGGTAGTTCAATCCATGGGATCTGATAAGATCACTAAGTAAAGTAGTATAGAGAGAGAAGAGAAGAGGAACCAGGACAGGACTCTAAGAAACACCTACATTTGGAGGCATGATCTGGGAAAGGGTCTAGTAAGAGAGATAGAAGGAGAGGTTGGATAAAAAGAGAAGAAAGAGAATGGTGTTCCCAAAACCCAGAGAGAAGCTGAGGAGAATGGAAAATAAAATTGAGAATAAGACACTGGATTTGGCAACTAAGAGATCACTAGTAACTTTGAAGAAAGCAGTTTCAGTAGAATGATAAGGGACTTAGAAGAGAATGGGAGGAGTAAGTAGAGGCACCTATTGCATACGGCCTTTTCTAAGAGTTTAACTACAAAGGATAGATAGAAGAGATATAGAGAGATCGTTAGCAGGAATAGAGAGGTTTTTCAGTATAGTGAGGGTTTTTCAGGATAGGGAGACAAGGACATGTTCGTAGGCAGTAGAAAGAGAGCCACCAGAGAGGGAGAGAATAACAATAAGTAAAAAAGGGGAGATTATTGGGGGGTTGTAATTGTTTGAAGGATATGGGATGGAATACGATTTTTTGAACAAGCAGAAGGATTCACCTTGGTAAAGAGTGAGACCACTTTGTCTTATGAGATGAAAAAGAATGTAGCATAAGGCACCTGAGTGATAAAAGATGAGAACACAGGGAAAAAAAGGGAATTTATGGTGAATGGTTTCAATTTTTTCAATAAAATATGAGGCACGGATCTTAGCTGAGAGAGTGAGGGAAGGAGGAACCGCAGAAGGTTTGAGGAGGGATTAAAAGGTTTGGAAAAACTACTGTGGAGAGTGGGATAAGGGGTTGATAAGGGAGATGTAAAATGATTGTCTAGCAGCAGTGAGGGTGTAGTTGAAGTTGAGTAACATAATTCTGTAGTAAATTCAGTCAGAGAGGTTGTATGATTTTCTTGATTTTCATTCAGTAGCCTGTGTATAGGAGCAAAGGTGAAAAATGGTGGGCATGATCCTAGGAGGAGGTTTTTCCGGACCTAATTGGCAATATGATAAAGGGTCTAGGGATTCAAAAGAGAAGGACAGTGTAAAATTGGATTGATTCACCAAGGGGTCAACATAGGGAGAAGGGAGTACAGGGGAAGGGAAGCTGGAGAATTAAGGGGTCAAGAGATAGGAGATTATGTTTCAGATGAAAAGCAAGATTTTGTGAGGGAAGGGAGAGGAAGAGGTGAAAAGTCAATGGATTATAGATGGATAGTAGGATTTCAGAATATTTGAACATGGAGGAAGTACATCTGTGAGTGATGGCAAGATAAAGAATATGAGCATCTTTGTGTGTGTCTGAGATACGGGAGAGAAGTAATTCTATGGAGGTGAGTAGGTTGAAGGACTGAGTGGTTAGGATATTTAGAGGAGGTCTATATGTGTGGGTAAAGACCCCATAGAAGGAAGACAGAAGTTGGGGAGGGGAAACAAATTGGGAAGCAGGTGTCAAACTCATTGAAAAAGGAAGAAGAGTGATTTGGGTGGGGTGGGGTGATGGTGCCTATGGACAAGAACTACCAGGATTTTGATCGGACAGTAGATATGAATAGCATGAACCACAAAATAGAAGTGACTAGTGATGGAGGAAGAGAGAAAACCTAGAAATGGTGATGGGGAACAAGAAGTATTCCACTTGTGACTGTATCACTCAATTGAAGATATTTACTTCAAATTTACCAATAATTTCTTAATTGCCAAATCTCACGGCCTCTTAACATCTCTGACATCTTGGACATTCTCAATCATCCTGTCTTCCTGGATACCCTTTCCTTTCTACATGCATTGTCACTATTCTCCCCTGGTTCTCCTACATGTCTGACTGCTGCAGCGCTGGATCTTTTGATGGATCTTCTGATGGAGCTTCATCTAGATTTCACCCATTAATCATGACTGTCCCTCAAGGCTCTGTCCCAGGCACTTAGTAGGGTAACCACCCAGGTAAATTTACCTGAGCATAAGAACTGGGCCTGAAGTCAGGAAGACTCGAATTCAAATTTAGCCTCAAACACTTGCTAGCTGTGTGACCTTGGAAAGTCATTTAACTCTTCTGTCTTAGTTTCCTAAACTGTAAAATGGGGAAAATAACAGCACTAACTTCCCAGGGTTGATAAGAAAACCAAGTGAAATAATATTTATAGAGTGTTTAGTACAGTTGTCACTTAATAAATGCTCATTTCCTTCCTTCGTAGACCTTCTGTTTCTCTCAGTTTATATGATCTTGCTTGGTGATCTTCTCAGCTTCTATGAGTTCAGTTGTCATCTCTATGCTGATGATTTCTTCCATCCCAATCTCTCCCCTGAATTCCAGTCTGGCATCACCAATTGCCATCTGGACATCTCAAACTGGGTGTCTTTTGGTGTCTCAAACTCAACATGTTTAATATAAAAGTCACTTTTTTTATATCAAACCCTCCCTTCTTCTCAATTTCCCTATTATTATTGAGGGCACCACCATTCTCACAGTCACTCAGACTAGGAACCTTGGAATTATTCTTGATTCCTCTTTCTTATTCGCTGCACATATGCGTAACCAATGCAATATTCACAGCACCTACGGAGGCCATAGGCCAATAATTCTGAATCACAAAATCCAGTAGACTCTCCACAGAATCAAAACATCTATTCACACATGAGAAAACTAAAGCCATCATAATGTATACACAATAACAATGTAGAGGACAGCACCATCCCCAAGCCTTCCTCTCTGCTAGACTTCCCACAAACCAGCTCCCTTAAACAAATCACAAGCAAGCTCCCTTAAACACATAAATCACAAGCAAACCCTTTCACTCCTGCTAGTCAGCTGCGTACTTGCCTGCATCCTTCCTAACTCAGAGTGCTCCCTCTCCCTAACTTCCTCTCAGTTCTGCTCTAGCTCTGCCTCTTCCTGCTCTACCCATTCATCCAACTCCTCCCATATAGGCTCCATGTGACCCAGGAAGGTCACATGGTCTATTAATGAGTGGGAAAGATCTTCTCACTTAAATTATCATTATGACATAGTAATCTATTACTAAGTATAGTTATTTATACTTCACAACATCCCTAGTATATATACACTTTTCTCCATTTATGCAGCTACTAGCATAAACTAGACCCTCATTAATTCTCACATAAAATATTATAATAATTTTATAATTATGATCACTACCTCCCATATCTCCCCACTCCAAACTATTCACTACTCAGATGACAAAGTCTTTTTTCCAAAGCACAGGCCTGATCATATCATCTTTCCTACTCAGTAAAATTTGGTTGCTGCCTAAACCCTCCAGGATCAGATATAAAATACAGTGTTTGGCATTTAAAGTCCTTCACAATGCAGTTCCTTCCTACCTTTCCAGTTTTCTTTTACTTAAACTCCTCCACATACATTGGCCTCCTTACTGTTCCTCATTTATGACACTCCATTCCCAGCTCAGGCCTTTGCAATGGCAATCTGTGGAACTGGAAAGTTTTTCTCCACCTCCTGGCTTTTTTCAAGACTCAACTCAAATCATACCCTTTGTTCCTGCTTTCCCTACTACTGCCTTCTCTCTGTAATTACTTTCCATTTAACTGTGTGAATCTTATAGGTAATAGTTATTGGCATGTTGTCTTCTCTCTTCTTAGAATGTGAGATCCTTGAGGGGAGGAATTGTGTTTTTCCTTTCTTTGTATCTGCCCAGGGCTCAGCACAGTGCATGGCATAAAGCAAGTGCTTAATATAATTTTGTTGACTGACTGGCTGACTGTTTCATAAACACTTGCTCATTAATTGACTGCTATCTGTACTTGTCTCAAGGGCCCTGCCACAGTGCCTGTCTAGTGGTCCACAAGCATCACTATCTTTAGGAACTTGATGCCACCATCATCACCCTTCTTATACTGTATCCCAAAATCTGTGCCACCATGCCAAATGTATTTCTCAACCAACATTCACCTTTACATTCCCCGATCAAAGGCAAGCCACAGTACAGAGTTGAGCAAGGATTTGATAAACACAAGAGTGCTAAAAATCTCAACATTCGTATACAGAGTCCAGAAAATTGTGATGTCATGAATGTTTTGAAGAATCATCAAGTCTGGAGTCACGGGACACATCCAGAATCCCTAAGTATAAATAAATAATTAGTGAAAATTCACTTGTCCTAAGCTTTCTCTTCTAAGTTTTGTTTGATTGACTGCAATTGTGACTTCAAAAATCTAGGAATCTCTTGGTGAAAAATTCCTTCTAGCTATGTGCCTTGGACACAAACAGATTAAGTGATTTGCCCAAGATCAGATGACTAGAATGTGTAAAGAAAAGACTTGAACCCAGGTCTTCATGACTGTGAGTCCAGTTCTCTAGTGACTATGCCAATAAAAATGCTCCAGAATTTGGGAGCTGAGTATCATTTGGACTGAGGCAAACTATTTGCGACTCTTGTGGTCTATTTTGACTTCCAGATCCTACTCTTCCAAGACCCTCTGCACATCTCCCCAGTTGTATTCACCTTCTGATTCCCTTGGATTAATTAATTGACCATTATCTTAGTAAGATCAGCACCGTCAGGGTGATTAGCAATTATCACTCCCATTTTCACAAAATAAGGGATTTGAGCCTCAGAAAAAAAGAAGCAATTTGTCCATAATCACATTGTTAGGATTACAGAAAGAGCCATGCCTTGTGGTAGGCACATTCGTAGGAGAACACTATAACACAAAGCACATAATTCTGCCCTTCTTTCTGCTATCCCATGGCCTCCCACCTGGGCAACTTCCCAGAAATATGTCCAACATACAGAATAACACACAAATTATCCATAAGCAATTCACATCATTATATATGTATATATATATGTGTGTGTGTGTATACACACTATATGTATATATACATATGTGTTTGTATATGTGTATGTATATATACATAAACATGCACAAATATGTACACACATGTGTGTATATAGTATATATGTGTATATGTATTTACATACATATGATTTGTAGTCATGAAGCAGGGAGATAGGATGGAATATTAAGTGGCAAAATGTCAGAACAGTCACTGACAACCTACCATCTCTTTTGCAAGCAAGGTCAAACCTCTCACTTGCCAGTACCTTTGTGCTCATTGCTGCCCATACCCTGAAAACTGTCCCTACCCTGTCAAGGATCAGAGAAGCTTGCTGCTGAACCTCAGAATTCATACGATGATACTCCAATTTCCTGCTCCTTGATCTGACTTACTCATCTACCTGATTTTGTATACTTTGTCTGAGCTTACTTCTGATGCCCACTTGCCTCCCTCTACGTGTTTTCTTTAATTAAATTTCTAACCTCCTACTTACTTCTTATTTGTTGTAAATATGTCCCTTATAAGGCCTGGCTTCCTAGGCTTCTAACTATAAGGCTAGTATGAGAGCTAGAACACTTGATAGAAGCTGTAAATCTGATATCTGTGGATTAAATTGTCAAAGGAAATGTGACTATTGGTTTCCCTGTTTCAAGTCTTTCCTTTCTCCAGCTCATCCTCTAAATATCTTTTTTTAAAAAAAGAAAAGAAAATGAAAGAAAGAATCAAGGAAAGAAGGGACAAAAGAAAAGAAAGAAAGAAAGAAAAATCTTCCAGAGGTCCAAGTTGGGAGATACCTGACTAGAAATATTTTGGTATTGAATGGCAGTTTATGAGGAAGAAAGAAAATTTTTATAAATACTTTAGAGTTTTAGCAGACTTGAAACTCAGTATAAGTCAATGGTGTGATGAGGCTTAAACCAAATTAAGCAACATTAATAGTAGTATAACTTCTAGAAAGAAGGAAGTGTTGGTCTCTCTGTAGTCTGTGGTAACCAGATCACATCTACTATATTGTGTTCATTTCTGAGTCCCACATTTTATAATAGAGTCCAGAGGAGGGCAGTCAGATGTGAGGTAACTCAAAATAATGATTTATGATAGGAATGAACCAGGCATATTTAGCATGAAGGAAAGAGTTCGGGCACCATAATAACTGCTTTCAAGTATTTGAAAGGCTGCTGTGTGCAGGATGTATTTGATTTGTCCTCCTTGGCTCCAGAGACAGAACTAAAACCACAAGTGGTGGAAATTTCAGGCTGATGAATTTTTGCCCAAGATAATGAAGAGCTTACCATTTGAGATGTCTAAAATGACATGGATTGCCTAATGTTAGAGTGAATTCCTTTTCAGTTAAAGTGTTAAAAGGAGACTAAATGGAAATATGTTAGAAATTTCATAAATAGAATCCATCAGTTTGACAAGGGGTACAACTAGTCATCTTCTATGGATTCTATGGATGGAGTATATAACTCTATATACTTTCTTCTGATAAAGGCAGTGGCCATGCCTCTCATAATACACATTGGGGAGAATTCTTTTTCTAGATCTATTCCTTAATGCTTGAAATTTGTTGTATCTATTGGAAACAAATGATTCAGTTGGATTGTGCTCTCTACATATGAACTTCTACCCTATGACAGACTGGTGAAGAAAGCATGGATTCCTTTAATTTCACAAGAAACCTTTGAGTATCATATTAACAAGGTAGGATGCTAGGAGGCTAGAATCCATAGTGACTTCATTTAGCTAATCATATTACAGGAGCTTTAAAATTCACAATTTGTAGTGTATTCTCATTTTCCAGATTTTATATGATGTGTTGATTCCAGTATTTGATGTACTACATATAGGTATTGTGTTCGCCCTTCATCCTTCATTGCCAAAGAAGACCGTGCCATCAGAGAAATGATGACATGACTTGCACTTGACTTTGTTTTGAGTGAGTGAGGACTGTGCAGGTCACCAGCCTCACTTCTCCTCCAGAGCCATCTGAATCCAGCGAGCTGATATTCCTCAGGATGACTGGAGATGACCCAGGATGCACTGGGAGACCTTGGGCCCTTTTTAGACCAAGGACTTTTCAGGTACTCACTTAGGGTGAGGTAGCATCCCAGTTTCAGAGTACATTCTACTCTTCCAAGACCCTCTGCACATCCCCCCAGTTGTATTCACCTTCTGATTCCCTTGGATTAATTAATTGACCATTATCCTTAGTAAGATCAGCACCATCAGGGTGATTAGCAATTATCACTCCCATTTTCACAAAATAAGGGATTTGAGTCTCAGAAAAAAAGAAGCAATTTGTCCATAATCACATTGTTAGGACTACAGAAAGAGCCATGCCTTGTGGTAGGCACATTCGTAGGAAAACACTATAACACAAAGTACATAATTCTGCCCTTCTTTCTTTGAATTCGAGTCTTCCTGACTTCAGGCCCAGTATTCTATGCTCAGCTAAATTCAGCTAGGTAGTTAGTTACCCTACTAAGTGCCTGGGACAGCGCCTTGAGGGACATTCATGATTAATGGGTGAAATCTAGATGAAGCTCCATCAGAAGATCCATCAGAAGATCCAGCGATGCAGCAGTCAGACATGTAGGAGAACCAGGGGAGAATAGTGACAATGCATGTAGAAAGGAAAGGGTATCCAGGAAGGGAAGGGAAGGGAAGGGAAGGGAGGGGAGGGGAGGGGAGGGGAGGGGAGGGGAGGGGAGGGGAGGGGAGGGGAGGGGAAGGGAAGGGAAGGGAAGGGAAGGGAAGGGAAGGGAAGGGAAGGGAAGGGAAGGGAAGGGAAGGGAAGGGAAGGGAAGGGAAGGGAAGGGAAGGGAAGGGAAGGGAAGGAGAGAGCAGGGGGGGAGAAGAGGGGAGGGGAGGGGAGGGAATACAAGGGAAGGGAAGGGAAGGAAGGGAAGGGAAGGGAAGGGAAGGGAAGGGAAGGGAAGGGAAGGGAAGGGGAAGGGAAGGGGAAGGGAAGGGGAAGGGAAGGGAAGGGAAAAAGGAAAGGAGCCAGTAAAACCCAAGTCAGTTGGACATCTTTTGGTCATCCAAATTTACCTTCCTTTGGAGAGGAGAAGGAAGGGGAGGAGGAGGCAGACAAGAGAGAAGGAGGTGAGCTACCCAGCTAGCTGGGTCCCCATTCAGCCAGCTGCATCTACTCACAGGATTGTGTTTGTCCTCCGTTGCCAAAGAAGACTGTGCCATCAGGGAAATGGATTGTTAAAGCACCAATTAAGTCATGATGAACATTTATAAATAAACATTTATTTATTATCCAATACTTTAGTGGTTGAACTATTTTTAAGCTAAATGCATAAGTTTAGATTCATCTCCCTTAAATTGTATCCCATTAGATTAAACCTAAAAATCTAAACTGTTGAGATGTTCAAGGATCTTGTCTAAAATTGGAAAACGCCAGATATTTAAACAGATGGATAATACTGTTACCCCCATTTGAGAGTCTGGAAAACCTATAATGTTTCCAAGTCCCTCCATTACTCACGCTGCTTTTTCTGTCCCCACCCCCCCATCCAGGACAGAGAGGAAGTGAAATTCCAGAGAGGAACTCCTCCACAGAGAGCTGAATGATATACAGGCATAGACAGATATCATCACAGGAACTGATATATCAGGAAAAGCAGATACTGAAGTATTAATCAATCATACAGCACCTACTATTAAGCACTTACTGTATTCATGGCACTACATGCATTGCTTAAGGTGAAATGACAAAAATGAAGACATCCCTGCCCTCAAGGAGCTTATATTCTATGGGCACATATGTTACACACATATACGTGTGTGTGTATATATACACACACACACACAGGTATTGTATAACACACACAATTAAATACAGAATATAAATAAAGAGTAACTTGGGTAGGGGAAGGTACAAGCTATTGGAGGAATCAGAAAAGTCCTGCTATAGGTGCTGGCCCCCTGAGTTAGACTTTGAAAGAAGCTAGGGTTTTTAAGAGGCAAACCAAAACTGAAGAGGAAGTACATTTGAAGCATTAAAGACAGAGTGTGCGAAGTCACAAAGATAAGAGATGGAGCATTACATACTAAGTATAGTAGCAACTAAGTCAATTTGTCTAGACTAGGGCATGTGGGAAGGAGACCAATAAGCCTCAAGAAGTAAACTACAACCAGATTTTCAAAGATTTTCAATGCCAAATTCATCCTCAAATCAGTAGGTTTGAATAGATAGTAGATGGCAGGCTAGTGTTTTAGAAAATCATTTTGGCAGCTGTGTTTGGGATGGATTGGAAATGGGAGAGACCTGAGGCCAAGAGGCTAGTTGGGAGGTGATTGCAACAGTAGTGAGAGAGTGGGAGAAGGATGAAGGCTTGAACTAGTAAGGGTGGTGTTCGTTCTCTCTCTCTCCCTCTCTCTCTCTCTCTCACCCCCCATCTCTCTCTTTCTCTTATCTCCTCTCTGTGTGTGTCTCTCTCTGTGTCTCTATCTCTGTGTCTCTCTGTCTTTTTCTGTCTCCCTCTCTGTGTTTGTCTGTCTCTGTGTCTCACTCTATGTCTCCATCTCTGTGTCTGGGTGTGTATATGACTTAGCAAATCACTTTGCTCCTCTGAGCCTCAGTTTCCTCGTAAAATGAATGTGACAAACTAATGAACTCTAAGGTCCCTACTAGGGTCTGTGTTTTCATGAACTCATAAGGCTGTTGATTCCATTTGTGAAACTTGCCACTTTAACCAATGACATGTGGTACTGGTACTATGTGGTAACATGTGGTAACATTTGGTCATGTGGTAACATTTTCACTTCTTCCAGAAGTTTATTGAAAGATGTGGTCTAAAGTAAAGCAGGCAGGAAGGGTAATAATAACAATGTCTTATATTCTGCATAAGGCTTTGTAGTTTGCAAAGCATTTTCAATTCATAGCATCTCATCTGATTTTCATAGTAACACTATGAGGTAGGGAGGGCAAATCTTATAATTTCAATTTTACACATAAGGAAACTGAAGATGAAGTTAAAGTGATATGCTCATTGTCACAATTTATAAATTATCAGGTTGGAATTTTGACTGATGTCTCAAGGGTAGGGAACTTGCAGCCTCAAGACCACATATAGCCCTCTAGGTCCTCAAGTGTGGCCCTTTGACTGAATCCAAACTTCACAGAACAAATTCCCCTTAACAAAAGGATTTGTTCTGTAAAACTTGAACGTAGTCAAAAGGCTGCACCCAAGGACCTAGAGAAATACATGTGGCCTTGAGGTTGCAGGTTCCCCACCCCTGCCATACCCATACCTGTTAGACCCTGCCTAATGTATCAGTAGAAAGGTAAACATATTTGGAAGTCATTAAATCTGTGTTCCAATCCCAGCTCATGATCTTGTGACTTTGGGTGAATAAACTATGTCTTAGTTTCTTCGTTTGTAAAACGATGGCTTTGGATGTGACGACTGTCAAGACAGTTTCCAAATCTCTGATTCTGTCATTGTGCTTCAGGGCTAGCTATATGGTAGAAAAACTATACACTAAGAAACTGGATTCTAGCCCTCCTTCTGCCCCTTATTAATTTTGTCATTATACCACAGGGAAAGTAAGCAAGTGTTAAAATTGTGATTTTATGCATCCCCCATAATTATAAACTGTGATTCCCAAGCGCACCATTCCATTCTTGCCACATAACCCTAATTATCAACTAAAATCACTCAGGTTATGGAACAGAACAAATCTGCATATATCATCAGCATCCTTGTATGTTAATTGAAAGAGTCCGAAAGGAGAGAGAAAGACATTATTTTCAAACTAACTTGAAAATTTATATAACATTTGGGAATCAAACTACCAAGACGCACTTGAGAACTATATAAATGCAAATATAAAATACATATTACAGAAAAATAAGCCTAAATAATTGAATACATATTAATTCTTATGAGCTGTTATTGTGTGGTTATTTGTTTGTCATTTCCGATTCTTTGTGACCCCTTTTGGGCTTTTCTTGGCAAAGATCCTGGAGTGGTTTGCCATTTCCTTCTCCAGCTCATTTTACAGATGAGGAAGCTGAGGCAGAGTTAAGTGACTTGCCCAGGGTCATACGGATAGTAAATATTTGAGGCCAGATTTGAACTCAGGAAGCTAAGTCTTTCTGACTCCAGGCCCAGAACACTGTCTACTATCTACTATGCCACCTAGCTGGCACTGCCACTGGGTGGGTTGTGTCAGTTTCATAAAAATGACAGTGTTGCCTAAATTAGTGTAGTCAGCGCTATTCCAATCAAATTATACCAAAAGATTAATTGTAGATCTTTTAAAAATAATAAAGAAATTCACATGTAGGCAGAAAAGGTCAAAGAATCTCAAAGGAAAATATGAGGGGGGGGGCGGCCAATGAAAAAGAAGGGGGACTAGTAGTGCCAGTTCTCAAATATACTACAAAGCAATATTCTTCAGAGCAATTTGTACTGGTGAAAAAAAATAGTCAGTCAGTGGATCAGATTAGATATATACAATATTGAGAAGCAAACAAACACAGTAGCATACATATATTCAATGATCTCAAAGTCTCCAGCTACAGGGGTAAGGAATCATTCAACAAAAACTACTAGAAAAATGAGGAAGCACTCTAGCTGAAATTATATTTAGAACAATATTATAGACAATATACCAAGATTAACTCCAGAAGGGTGAAAGACTTAGATAGAAGAAGTCACACCACAAACAAATAAGAGGAATGAGAATTAAATTTCCTTTCCTATTTATTGATAGTAAAATAATTCACAGTCAATCAAGGGGTAGAGATGATCACAGAAGATAAAATGGACAATGATGATGGTCCAATTATTTTTAAGTTTTTTGTACAAACAGTACCAATACAGCTTAGATTTGAAGGGAAAATTTTAACTGGGGGAAAAAAACCTTTAAATCAAATTTCACTGAAAATGTTGTCATATCTAAGATATATAAGGAACTAATTCATATTTATAAGAACAGGAGCTATTCCATAGCAGATTAATGATGAAAGGATATTAAGAGTTTTCAAAGATAGGTATACAAAGTCATATGAAAAAAATTCAATTTTCTAATATTTAGAGAAAAGCAAAATAAAACAACTCTGAGTTTCTACATCTGGCCTATTTAATCGACAAAAATAGCAAAAAAAAAAAAAAGAGGAAAATGGCAAATTTTAGAGGGGATGAAAGAAAATGGACATACTGATATCTTGTTGGTAGAGCTATGAATGGATCTAAATCATTCTTGAGATTAATTTAATCCTGAGCCCCAAAAGTCAATAAATTATGCAAAAATTTGACCCAGAGATACCACCACTAGGCTTATTCTCCAAAGACATACACATTCACACTTTCCCCCAATTCATTGATTGAGGTAGAGGAGTTGAAATACTCATTGCTCCCCATTGTCATGCCCAAGTTCACCCCATACTACTATCACTCTTCCTATGAGGTTCACTCAATCTATATCCATAACCTGATGAGGATTCTGGCAGCTGTTGTATGTGAATCTCTGGGCCATTCTCCTTCCCTCAATGAATTCAGTGCCTGGCTCAGTCTTTCTCTCCTGCCCTTTTGGTTAGGTACTTCCACATACATACTGATATTCCCTCAAACATACTAACCCTCCTGTCCCTCAACTGACCTACTAACCTACTCCTAAACCCCACCTCAGCTACACACACAAAAAAAACATAAAGTTAAAAAAAGAGTTGGAGAGCTATCCAAGCAAGCAAATTCATCCCAAAAGTTTCTGAGGATGAAACTAAAAGGAAATCAATAAAGAGATGAAAAATTGGAAGGAGAAAAGAAGGGATCAGTAAAAATGTTCGTAATGAACCCTCTTCTCCATCAATGATAGTTGAGCTACCACATCTATAGACCCAACATCACAGTCTCTGGGTGATAAATAGGAAGTAGACATGTCGCTAAAGTATATAAAATGAGAAGTACAGTTGACCTAGCTCAAATACTTTGAGTAGATAATCTATGCTGAAGGCAATGTAGTTTTAAGGGTATTGAAGTGTAAATTCTCAAAGTCTATCAAAAACAAAAGTAAATCATAGTCTTAGAAAAACTCAGATCACATCATTACCAGAGGGGGAAAAAGTGGTCAAGTGTGAATAATTAATTGAGAAGTTATATGTCCATTTCCCCACCTGTCTCAAGTCTTTATGGTAATTATCCTACTACACATGCACATACCTCCTTGGGGAAGGTATGGGAAGGAAACAGGTGAGCTTTCACAAATGATACTCTATAGCAGATCAGGCATAAGAATATTTGTTCAAAATCAGAGAATTAGAATATCGGTTTTTCCTCATCATTCGTTTTCTTTTTTCCCTCTTCTTTCTTCCCCTTACTCTCTCTCCCTCCATTTTCTTCTCTTTCTCTCTCTAAAATCATTCTCTCTCCTTCTCTCCCTTTATCCTCATTCCTCCTAACCAAGCTGTTCTACCAACAACCCCAAATATTAGTAGATGACAAAATGACACAAGAAGAGCTTGTTTCCTTTTGGAAAGATAAAATTGAATGTATGTGTAGCAATAGACTCCATCCACCAAATATCCTGTTGTTTCTATCTCGTCTTTTTCCTTGTGAGCAGCAGTCATCAGGGCTGCTCCTCCCCAGCTCTGTCCTGCCCTCCTTTATCCTGCTGTTTTCCCTTCCTCCTCATTTTAGGTACTAGGAAGCCAGCTCAGCAGGGAAGAAGAGAAGGTAATCTGCTACTGTGATAAGGAAAGAAAAAAGAGAAAGAGAGTGTGTTTGTTTGTAACATAAGGCACAGGGATGGTTCAAGGGAAAAGGTCAGGAACCTGGAGAAAATGATACAAAAAAATATCCAGAGAGTGAGCTCCTTCCAAAGCAAAGGTCATGGCTGGAGGTGCTGGAGGGAAATCTGACCCTAACTTTGCTTTCAACAGGCACAGAGGGGTTCTGGACATCAAATACTTTTTTCAAAACATTATCTAAATGAGTTTGGGGTAAATGAATGAGAAACACATGAACAACTTCCCTGCCAAAGCAGAGGTGTTTACAAATGAAGGGCAAAGGTCTTTTGAACAGGGAGTTTTTGTTGACCCTAGACTTGCAGAGTACCAGGATATCTCAGTACACCCAAAGTTTCTTTCACTTTGCCCATTCCTTAGCGATATCTAAGTACCCTAGATGGCTGAAGTTTCAGAAGCATTGTTGGTGAACATGGGAGACTGACAACTTGGTGTGACCACAGATTTTGTTACTAGAATAAATTAATGCATTTGAGTCTTTCAACTTTCATAGGTGTTTATCTTTGACCTCTTGCAATTTTCTTACAAGATCATGATTCACATTTAACAATTAAAAAAAAATAACAGAAGCAGAGAGAAACTGTTTTTTCCAAAGACATATAGCTAACGCTGTTTACTACATGCCAAGTGCTTTATTGTCACTATTTCATTTGATCTTTATAACATTCCTGGGAGGCAGGTGCTATTATTATCCTGATTTTACAGACGATGAAACTGAGGCTAACAGAAATTAAATCATTTGCCCAAGCTGGTAGGTATCTCGGGTCTTCCTGACTCTAGGCCCTTCACTGTCTTCACTGCACACCCTAGCAAAGTAATAACAAAACTCAAGTCTTCCAGAAACTGAAACTGATGGTCTGGCTCCCATCATCACACCCAATCAAACCTGTGAATTCCACCATTCATAATATATAACCTCTCTAATGCTGGAACATCAGTATGTCTTTATCAGATTGGGTATTACGTCTAAATTTTCATTGAATAAATTTTTAAAGGGGGAGGAGGGAGAACACAAAAGCAGAGTCCTTTTACCTATAGATATTTGCTTTTCAGGGAGTAAAGGATGGAAGATAAATGTGTCAAGGTGTGGTCTTTCTGATTTTTTTTTAACTCAAATACTTCTACCACTGTTGTCAGCATCATATCCAACTTTTGGCTTGGCTGTCATCCAAGAAAGCCTTGTGGTTTAGCTCCCTTCCATTTATTCTTTTGGACTCTTTTTGAACCCATTCAGTCTGACTTAACACCTACTCAAGGCTGCCTTAAAGGAATTATCCTAGGAAAATCTATTCCCTACCTGCTGATTAGTCAAGTAAACTTCCAATGCATCCAGATCTTAAACTGTTCCCTTTCTGCTTATAAGTTGTTGACTTTCAGCACACAGACATATTTTCAGATCTTTCAGATCCTATCATCATCATCATCATCATCATCATCATCATCAATATCATTAATATTGTACCATAGGGAATGTGAAGTAATTTATATGCATTTTCTTACTTGACTGTTGTCATTTTTCAGTCACGTTCAACTCTCTGTGACCCCATTTGGATTTTTCTTGGCAAATGTACTGGAATGGCTTGCCATTTCCTTCTCTAGTTCATTTTTAGATAATAAACTGAGGTAAACAGGGTTAAGTGACTTGCTCAGAGTCTACAGCTACATCTACTAAGTGTGTGAGGTCAGATTGGAACTCAGGAAGATGAATCTTCCTGAGTCCAGGTCTGGTGCTCCATTCATGGTGCCTCTATTCACCTACCCACTTCTGGACCTCATAATCATGTGAAATAGGTCCTGTGTTTAATCTCTTTATTAAATAAAGAGGAAAATTAATCTTTGAGAGATTCTGACTTCCTAAGACTCAAACAACTAATAAGTGTCTGAAGCAGGATTTGTACCCAGTTCTTCATGATTGTAAGCCTAGCACATTGTCCATTACACCTTAACCAGAGATACAGGTTAGCATCACATTGGGAATAGCTTGCTAAGAATTAGAAATATCTCTACTACATCTCTCCTCAGGCTTCCAGGGTACCCAGAAGAGTCTATGGATATCTCCCTTCCTTTAAGGCCACTAGCTCAAGCCCCCACTAGCTGCACTTCCAAAGTGAAATGGGCTATCTCAGGGGTAGTGGTTTTCCTATCACTAGTGTCCTAGTGGAGGTCCATTGACCATGTAACCATAGTGAGAAATATAGAAAAGAATTGTTTTTCAGGTATGGATTGGACTAGGTGGTCTCTGATGCCCCTTCCAATTTGAAATTTTAGAATGCTATGTGCACACCTCTCATTTGTTTATGCTAAAAATGTAGGCAAGTGAGGACACAGACTACAATTTTTCCCAGCAAGAATCCTGTTTGGTCTTGGTAAATGATGAGAGGCTTATATTTGAACCAGCATACTTGATATTCTGTAGGTTTGTTGTACTTCAAGAAAAATAACAGGACCATTCCCTATATACCTGACTTTGCCAGAGGCTGGGAAATTATCCAGTTTCCCCATATCCATACTACTGTACTCCTCCATTTTTTCAAACAACAGCAGCCTCATTCCCTTCTGCTGAAAGCATTCATCAGGATACTCTCACCTTCCTGCCAGGATATTGTGTATGGATGCTGAGGTGAGCCGTGAGATTCTGCCAACGCAACTAGAAGACTAAGAAGGTCTTTGGCACATGACTGAGGACTATGAATATGATGACTGCCATAATGTAGGATTCCAGTCCATACATTAACACTGTAATGCTGCCTGTATGCTCTCCACCCACTCAAATAAGCTAGAAAATTTTTGGTCTCTTGCCACTTAGAATCTAACAAAGACAAAAATATTGCAGTGATCAAATGTGCTTTGAAATCTTTCTTTTTTTTTGTCAAGGTGATAAGGCTGGGTGACTTGCCTATGGTCATATAGCTAAAATGTATCAAGTGTCTCAGGTCAGATTAGAACTCAGGTCCTCATAATTCTGGGGCTGGTACTCTATCTACTGAGCCACCTAGGTGCCCCTGAAATCTAGCTAATACACAGGAGAGGAAACTCTCAAAGAACAGCAAAGAAATAGGAAAATCATAGTAAAATGCTGAAAGCACTGGACTAGGGGTCCAGAAATCAGAGTTTAAGATCAAACTCTGCCTGACAGTAAAAGAAGAAGGAGGAGGAGGAGGAAAAGGAAGAGGTAAAGGAAAAAGAACATTTCTATAGTGCTTCAAGATTTGCAAAGTACTTTATAAATATCTCATTTTATCATCATAACTCTGGCAAATAGTTGTCATTATATTTCCATTTTACAGACGAAGAAACTAAAACTAAAGGAGATTAAGTGACTTGCCCAAGATTACGCAATTAGTAAGTATTTGAGGCAATACTTGAACTCATTTCTTCCAGACTCCAGATCCAACATCTATCTACTGCACTGCAGCTGCTTAAATAAAAAGGGGTTTTAAAAAGTGTGTTCCCCCCCTCCCATGCAGCTGCACTCCTTTGTACCTCTTTACCACATCCCCAGGAACTTCATCATCCTGCAAGACCACATCAGACAGGGTATGCACACCTCATCAGTGCTTTCTGCCTCTAGGACTCCTCTGATTGGAGGGTAGAGTGAAGAGCTCATTTCAAAACTTTAGTTTAAGAAGATCAGGTAGACCAGCCACATCTTTGTTTCGCACCCACTATGCTTCTTTGAACTTTTTCATCATTTAAATTCCTTAAGAGCACATGCTATCTTTCATTTTTATATTTTTATTTCCAGCACTTAACGCAGTATCCATCATCTAGTAGATGCTTAATAAATGTTTATTGACTGATTAAAATATGTTTGTAGGTACTTTATTTTTAATCCTTTTTCCTTTATAATTCTTTCTTTCAATAATTTAGATTCATTTAATTATAGAATAAAGTATCCTTCCCACTTTGATACTTTTAAGCACTTAGATGTCAATTTCAAATTCAATATTCTTGAACCTTTAGCTTTGGGTGGGGGCATTTTTTTATACAGTTCCTCACACTTTTGCTCAAATAGATTATTTTTTCTTCTTTTCAAATGCTGAAACAAAGTTCCTCATGGTTTGGGACGTTGGACAACAGTTTCTTCTATATCAGCAACCTTTATAAAGGAATTGTTTTTTAAGAGTTCCTCCACTGATAAAGTGATTTGTTTTCTTTTTATCAAGATCCTTGAAAAGTAACTATCTTTTTAAATAGCTTCATATCTCTTTAAACTGTCTGGGGTCAATGAGTTCTAAGCTACTTACAGGTTTTACAGCCAAGTTTTATTCTTCACAATCAATCTGTCTTTGAGAAATTCATTATTTGATTCTACAGTTCAGAAGACAGGTCTGCCCCATTTTCATTTTTCATCTGTCACTGTATTACTTATTCTTGTCTCCTGCAACCTTTCCTCACACAATATATTGAGTTAATTTGATTTTCTTAAGATCTATTGGAGATGAATAACTATATTTTCATGACTCATACTAGTTAACAATACAGTGGACAAAATGTAAAAACTAATCTAAACTTCAAGTTTTCAAAATAAAACGTGTCTTGATTTCTCTGAACTTGACTCGAGAACTGATTTTTTAACCTAATGAAAAGATCATACATTTAGAACTAGATGGGACTTCTGAGATCATCTATTTATAGGTTAAAGATCATAGATTAGAACTGGAAAGGACCACTTAGTCCAACCTCCTTATTCTATTGGTGGAGAAATCAAGGCCAAGACTTTGTACAAAGTCACTTAGATTTTAGGTACTTAATGGCTGAGTAAGAGTTTGAACCAAGGTCCTCTGATACCAACACCAACTTTCTTTTTCACTGTGACCTGCCGACTCCTTTAATCAATCACTGACTAAACCAAAAAACATTTGTTAAGCACCTGTCATGTTCTCCAAGGGTGGGGAACCTGTGACCTTGATGCCACGCGTGGCTCTTTAGGTCCTAAAGTGAAACCTTTTGAGTGAATACAAGGTGATTTGTTTCGTGAAGTGTGAATTCAGTCAAAAGGCCACACTTGAGGACCTAGAGGGCACATGTGGCCTCAAGACCATAGGTCCCCCACCCCTGTTCTAGGCACTGTCCTAGGTGCTAAGCTTATAAAAACAAAAACAAGATAATTCCTTACACTTAAAGAATTTACATTCTATTATGAGAGACATTTATGTATATACATATATATAGGCAACATAAGGGTAACGCATAAGAAATAAAAGCAATATAATTTACTGTGGAGGCACTAGTGTAACAGTTGGAGGAATCAGGGAAGGTCTCATGAAAAACATCATGATAGATAGAACTGAACATTGAAGGAAACAGTGATTCCACAAGGTACAAGTGAGGAAGTTGTGAAACCGATGAATGGGGAAAGGAGATGAAATACCAGGTGTGAGTACTAGGAAGAGGTCCAGTTCAGCCAGACCATACACACATGGAGGGCCTGAAGGGGAGCAATGTATGGTAAACCTAAAACAGTAAGTTGGAACAAGCCATGTGTATGTGGGGCTGGTTTTAAATGCCAGGGGAGTTTGTATTTTATCCTAGAGGAAAAGGACTCCCAAGAATTATTTAGTAGATAAGCGACATTGTCAGACATATGTTACAGTGACATCACTTTGTCATCTGTGTGACAAATGGATTAGAGAGGGACAGTGAGACCAGTTCAGAAGCTATTGTGATTTTATAGGTGAGGGAAATCAGACCTACAGAGGTTAAGTCAAGGTCACACAAATATTAAGTGGCAGAAGAAGGAATGAGACCTAAGTTCTCTGATATGAAATCTTTCTACTGCCCCACCCTTTTAAAAGCAATTCTGTTTTTCACTATTGTTGAATATAACTTAGTGATGGACTGCAATCACGTAGTTTACTGTGGAATGTGATCTTTTTTACCTCCCAAACAACTTTTAAGGGGGAAAAGACTGTATTAAAACTTCCACCAATAAGCAACTTCAGGGAGACTTAAGAAAAAATGTCCATCCTTAAAAAAGAGAGAAATTTATTACAAAAATGGTGGGGAAGGGAAAACAAGAGACATTTTGTAATGAGGTCAAGGGAAGGGAAACATTTGCTTGAATTTGTTGAAACAAACATTCCACTGGCATTTCTTAAGTATCTATTACTTCTAAGGCACTGTTCTAGTCCCTGTGATACAAAAGTGCTACATAAATATAAATAATTAGTATTATTATCCTTTCACAGTATGTTGGTTAAATTTTGTTATGTTTTCTCCAAGGTAAATAGACTGACCTCATTAGCAATTCCATTCCTCTCTGAGAATTTCAGTTTAAGTCAGCAAACATTTTTAAGCATAAGTAAGGCACTGTGCTAGTCACCAGGGACAAAATGATGAAAACAAAATAATCCTTTCCCCAAGGTCTTCTGGGAGAATACGACACATACATAAGTGTGTAAAAGGGATGTTATTCAAAATATTATAGAGTAATTTTAAAAGGGAAGTTGTGTTAGTAAATGGGGCAGGGGAGGATCAGAAGGGACACGTGTATATGCCTTAAAGATGTGTGTTTCCAGAAAAGTGGGATTTTTTGGAGCAGAGATAAGAAGGTAGTATGGAATTCCAGGAGGCATGGGGGAACATGTAAAAATGCCACAAAAAAAAAAGGCGTGAGATTCTATGTTTCTTGACAAGAGGCAGTTTTTGTTTTTATTTTGACAATGATGATGATTTTGCCTAGCCAACATTATTCCTGACCTGCCAATCAGAATTCCTAATCCCTGTTTCAGTCTATGAAATTTTTCTCACAGTGGAAACCATCATATTACCTGCCTCTGAAAATAATTTCCTAGAATCCTCTTTTTGATCATCCTTCCCAGAAGAGGAGTAGTTTCTTCCTCATGAAAGCATTAACCTTGTCAAGGTCATCTTGCTAATTCCAGTATTAAAGCTGTTCAGAGTACTACTAATGACTTGTCTTTTTAAGAATCTATGACCTTATTTTCTGAATGTTCTAGTCATTATATTTAACGGAACAAGTTTTAAAAAGGTTATAAAATTTGTCCATGGAGTCGTAAGAAGAAAAACCCTAGACAATAGCCCAACTCAATTTTAAAGATGAAAATCTTTTTTTAAGAGCTTTGAATCGTGCCCCTTTGGAAATAAACAAGATGTCCAGAAGAGGAAACCAAACAGCATCATGGAGGTATCCTGTAGGTATCTGCTAGGAGTTAGCTTAGGTTTCTTTTTTTGAAAAAGTTTATTTCATTTTTAATTTATGATATAAAACAAGCATTTCCATAACATAATACAATAAAAAAAAGATGATTGCATATGAAACTGCAAATATACTATGCACAAGTTGTTATTCCTTTCAATTATACAACAAAATTATCATGTAAATTTCTTTTTTTCCTTTTTTTCTTCTTCCGTACCCCCACCATAGAGATGGCTATCATTAGACACAAATAACTGTGTGTAATATATATGTGTGTACATATATTATATAAATGTGTTTATATATGTATGCAAATATGTATATGTATATGTATGTATGTATATGTAAAATTATTCTAGGCATACGTCTATTTATCAGTTATTTCTCTGGATGCAGATAGCATTTTTCTTCATATGCCCTTTATAATTATTTTAGGTATTTATAATAATCAAAATAACTTATTTGCTCAAAGTTGTTCTCAAAACAATATTGCTGTTACTATATACAATGTTCTCTTGGTTCTGGTCATTTTGCTCTTCGTTATTTTGTGCAAGGCTTTCCATGTTTTTTCCTAAACTCATGGAGCTCACCATTTCTTATAGCACAGTAGTATTCTATCACAATCATATATCACAGCTTATTCAGCTACTCCTCAAATGACAGTCATCCCCACAGTACCTAACTCTCTACCACTACAAAGAAAGTTGTCATAGATATTTTAGATAGAACTTGGGTTCTTTTCCCTTTTCCCTGATCATCTCTGGAAACAGACTCAGTAGTAGAATCTCTGGGTCAAAGAGTATAGGTAGTTCAATAATTCCAGATTGCTCCCCAAAATGGCTGGGCCAATCCACAACTCCACCAATAATGAATCAGTGTCCCAGTTTTTCCACATCCTCTCCAATGCCCATTGACTTCCCCTTCAATCATTTTAGACAATCTGGTAGGTATAAAATAACATGTCAAAGTTGTTTTAATTTGTATTTCTCTAATCTACAATGATCTAGAGCAATTTATTTTCCTGTGAATATAAATTGTTTTGATTCCTTCATTGGAAAATTTCCTGTTCTCATTCCTCAATGACCCATCAAGAGGGAGGAGCCAAGATGGTGGAGTGAGAGCAACAACTCACCTAAGCTCTTGGACAAACCCCTTTGGATATCTCTGAAAGGAGAATCTGACCAAATTTTGGAGGTGCAGAATCCAGGGGGAGACAGACTGTGACAGATTCAGAGCCCAGGTTAGACAGGAAGGTCCAAGGGAAGGATCTGTTCCATACAGGTAAACCCCCAGCACACAATGCAGCACGCCCAGCGCAGCGGAGCTGAAGGGGCCTGGGAAACCTGAGTGGGCAGAACTGGCAGAACAGCATCCAAGGGTCTGAGACAAGCCTAGCCAGAGCCATTGAGTGCCAGATATCAGTGCAGCAGCTCCTGAGACCTTCAGCCTGAAGATTAAACTTCAGTAAGTCCCCTACTTGAACTTCCGGGAGCCAGGATGGCAGAGTGATCAGTAAATGCTCTCGCCTCCCCACTTGATGACCATGAAAGAACCATAAAATATTTCCTGAGAAAAATCCTGGATCAGCGGATTCAGCAGAAGAGGCCAATAGTCTCATAACACCTGAGGCTAGGAAAACAGCTAAGGGGGATTCCTCCTACTGTGCTAGAGGCAAACCGGAAGGACAGAGGACCCAGGGCTGAGAAAACTCGCACTAGGACCCAGGCAAGCCTCAGCACCAGGAGAGGAGCCCCAGGAGGGGTGGGAACATGCATTAGCATCTAGGCGTGCCTCAGCTGTCCAGGGGAATCAGAAAGACAATAGGGAAGCTGGGATCACCATCCCCTGAGCTTGCCTTTGCCTCAGTTCAGCTGAGGAGATCTCCTGTGACCAGACCACTCCCCCATACTTAACAAGCTAATCCCAGGGCTGATTGGGGAAACACAAAACAAAAACCTGCTTTTAGCTTTTTTACATATCAGCTCAGCACAAAGCTCTGTAATTTCTGACTGAAAGAACCAGAAGCCACAACACTCAATCACCATCATGAACAAGAAAAAGCAGATGAAGGGTGAAAAAACCATAGAATCTTTCTATGGGGATAAGGACCAAAACACAAACACCAAAGAGGTCAGAGCTGAGACTGTACTTCCATCTGAAACTTCAGAAGGGACTATGAACTGCTCGCAAGCACAAGCAGCTCTCCTGGAACAGATGAAGAAGGAAATAGAACATAAACTGGCCAATGATTTTAAAATTATGAAAAAAGAATTCACTGATGAAAACATCTCTTTGAAAAGGAAAATTGAACAAATGGAAAAGGAAGTGCTAAAATTAACTGGAAAAAATAACTTCCTAAAAGGAACAGTTGGTCAAATGGAAAAGGAAACACAAAACCTAACTGGGAAAATTGGACAAATAAAAGGAAGTACAAAAATTAACTGGAGAAAATAACTCCTTAAAAGGAAAAATTAGACAGATGGAAAAGGAGATGCAAAAGTTAACTGAAGAAAATAACTTGATAAAGATTAGAATTGGACAAGTAGAAACAAATGACTCAATGAGACAGCAAGAATCAGTCAAACAAAATCTAAAGAATGAAAAGATAGAAGAAAATGTAAAATATCTCAATGACCCAACAACTGGGAAATGACTCTCATTTCTATAGACTTGACAAAATTCTTTATATAGTTTTGATATGATAGGTCAATCAGATAAACTTCTATAATAACTTAACATATGAAATGTAAAGCTTAGTCTCTTTTAAAGAACGATGGAGTTGTAGATTGAAAAGAAGGAAACAAACATTTATTAAGTACCTACTATAACAGGCACTAAGTGCTTTAGAAATAATACTGTATGTGCTTCTCACAATGACCTTGGGAAATAGATGTTATTATCATCCCATTTTATAGTTGAGGTAGAGAGAGAATAAGTGACTTGTCTAAAGTCATCCAGCTAGCAATTTTCTGAGGCTGAATTTGATCTTAGGTCCACTTAACTCTCTGCGGAGCACTCTGTCCATTGTACCACCCAACTGCCTCTTGCAGGGCTAACTTTGAGACTCAGGTCTCCTCCTAGAGTCTAGAAAGTCTTAACCTTTTTGTTTGTTTTCCTCTGAATAATGTTTTTCAATGCATAATTATTAGAAAAATACAAAAGAAACTGATTATACTGAAATATAATTATCAAAATATTATTTAAAAAATGTTCACAAACATTAGGTTAAAAAAGCCTCCACTAGCCTCACCATCTGTGATCATGAGCAAGTTATTTTATAGGATTATAGCTGGAAGGGACATTCAGGGTCAATTAGTCTAACTCTCTCATCTTACAATTGAGGAAACTGAGACCCAGTAAGGTTAAGTGACTTACACAAAATCACATAGATAGTAAATATCAATATGGAATTTGGGCCTAGGACCTCTGACTCCAGAGCCAATAAATACCCTTTCCCCTTACTTTCTCTGAACCTCAGTATCCCCATAAGTTATCTCTTCAATATTTCTAGACAAATGGACAAATGTGCAAGGATACATTGTTGTAAATTTTGTGATAATGTCTCAAGTTTCCTATAGAAATAGAAAAGAACAGATCCACTGTAGCACACTAAATTGTATGGACTCTTTGCATCTGTATCTCATAGATTTCTCATATTGAGTTTGCATTCTTCTCACACCTCAGTGTTACAGATAAACAGTTGTATAACCATTCTTCTCCAGTTTGTCCTTGCAAATCTGACATTTGTGAACCCAAATGTAAGACTTTACATTTATCCTGTGATGACCCCAGTAGCTTCCCCATGCCAATAAACAAAATACCAAGACATCTCAAAACTGCTGTGTCATTAGAGCTCCTTTCCTGCTGCTGAAGAATTGGAATATCAACTAGCTGCCAATTTCCCAGAAGTCTTTGTCTCTCCTCTGCCTATAAATCCCCCAATATGAATCAGCACCATTACCTAGGTCCAGGTTCCTCACTATCTTCCTCCAATGCCTCATCCTGCTAGACCCAGATAAGAACTCTATAAAATCCACCAGACTTTTCTGGCTTAGAAGGATGCCCCAATCCTGCTGGGGCCCCATTGGGACACTCCCAACTTCTTCCACCTATTTTGCTGACTCCCTTTCATGTATTGTCTTATCCCTCCATAAATCCCACTTGCTTTACTGTCCTGTTACGTGCTTTCATATTTCCTTGTACTTGACCTTGGTCTCCAGAATCTTCCTAAGTCTGCATTACAACACATCACTATTAAATTTCGTTTATCTTTATAGATTCAGTTCAGTGTTCTAGTCTGCTAAAATCCTAACTCAAGTCATCCAGAAGAATGCTGTAAGCTTCCTTTCCTCCCCTCATTTCCTTCTCACTGGGAGCTAATGCTTTGACAAATTGTGCTTCAATCAATTTAGATATGTTGCCCCTCTTTATTCTTTCAATTCCTCTCTTTAGAACACTTGGTTGCAGAGCTGCAAATAACCTTCTGACCCCACATTAAAAAAAAAAAACAACCTAGATACCTCAACCTGGCATGAAAGTATCCCTGGATGGTCAAAGACTAGGCTAGTAGAGCCTAGATAAGAGTCAAACTACATCTAGAGAGGTCCATCAAGGGTAAGGGTTTGTAGGCCTTAGGGCTGTGACTTTGAAGATCATGGGAACACAAAAGTCCTTAATTCTATTTGTATCATGGAAACACTCAGAATGATGTTTAAAATGGATAGAATAAAATGCATAGGAATACAAAGGAAACAAATAATTTTGGAATGTAGTTATCTTTTTATTTGTATATCTAACCAAGTTCAGGAACTCTGGGTTAAGAATCTTTTATCTAGTTGTCTGCTCCAACTCCCTTTAAGGAGGAGGAAAGCAAAGCCTTGCCCATTGTTATATTATCTTAAGTAGCATCACCAAGAGAGTGGTTCCATATTCAATGCTAATTCTTTTGTTTTGCTCTCAAGGTAATCCCCGAGAAGGTGAATTTTCAAATACACCTTTGAAAAACATAAGTGTTTTCAGGTATATAGGAATCTCCAAGGAGGGGGCAAGATTCAGGAGGGGAGAGAGAAGAAAAGGGAACAAGTATTTATTGAGCACCTACTCAGTTCTAGGCACCGTGTTAAGTACTTTGCAAATATTATTTGACTTGATCTTCACAACAGCTCTGTGAGATAGGTGTTATTATTATCAGCTACAATTTACCATTGAAGATGCTGATAGATGTTAAATGGCCTGATCAGCCACAGTCTGACTCACTGAAACTTGAGTTTATCGTGGAGATGTCATTTTGGTCCTCTTTGAGACAACCAACCAACCAACAAGATGTTAAATGATTCTCCTAGAATCCCAACTAAGAAGAACTTAAGACTAGATTTGAACTCAAGTCTGAGAATCTAACAAATTTATCAGCCTTTCCAAATTGGAATTAAATGAAGTGAAGAGTGTGGCAAACTGGACCAGATTTCACCTGGAACAGGATTAAGGCCAATTAACCTTAGAGACAGGGGAAGGAAACAAACAGAAACTAAATGAAGGAACCATCTTCTCCCTAACAGCCCTTAAGCAGAAAATCAGACTAAGTTTTTGAAAGCTAGTCATAACTTTTCCTTTGTGTTTGTTGTTTCAAACCCTTTGTAAATCTTTTTTGTGTTGTTGTTGGAGTTTGGGGTAGGGGAGGTCCTGTGTCTTCACTGATGTTGGGAGCAAGCACCCTGTGTGGTTAATGATGTTGACTATCTTCATGAATGTTGTTCTACAAGAGTGCCTAGGGCACTGAAAGGTCATCCAACTGTAATTACTAGCAGTAAAAACTTAGAAAACCCAAAGGAGGGGTTTGTACTTACTTCAGGGCCAGCAGCTAGAAAAGGGAACCATTTGGAAACCCACAACCCCTCTCCACAGGAGAGGAACTCAGAATGAGGGGCAAGAAGAGGGATGATCTCTGAAGGGTGGTCTTTGAGCAGGCCCTAGGCTGTGAATTGGCCAAAAATGGGATGATGGGACCTGGCCCAAGCTCCAGACTTGGACACCCCAGGAGTTATCTTGAACATTTTGGACATAATTGTTTCTAATATTTGATCATTGGAGATGCGGATTGATTGACCTCTTGGGATGAAGTTGAAGTAACAGAGACAGGAAGACTTCAGAGCAAGAGCACTGTGAAGAGCTAGGGATGCTTTGTCCATCATACTCCTCACTCACACCCATGATTTCATTAACATCTTCCAGCTATCGCTAATAGACAAGGATGGCCTTGGTCATACTGGTAGCATTTAAAAGTACATTTTCTGTGGATAGATTTTAAACATCATCTTTCTTCTCTTCTGACTCCCCTGTCACCAATAACTTGTAGGGTGGAAATGTTTCCATATGCTAGAAATTGGCCCCACCATTTTGCTGAGGGGAAAAACAAAGAAAAATGTAGTTTAGTGGTAAGCTTATATATAAACACTGAGTTAGAATAGATAATGGGGTCCCTTCTCAAGGTAATAATGGGGTCTCTCCCTCAGAGAAAAATCTAACCAATTTGTAGTCAAAAGACCTCATATTACAGCTAAATCTAGGAAGATGATTACCATTAATCATTCTATGAGTAGAGATTCAAACATGACTTACATAGCTCATAAAAATATGCTATTGGGGTTTAAATATTCTGAAGTCAGATCCATTTTAATTCCGACTGCAGGAGGTTAAAAGTTCTCTTCAGTTAGGATTTTGGCTGATATTATTTGTACATCTGTGCTTTGTAACACCGGTAAGTTTCATGGTAGAGGATTATAGATTTAGTGCTAGAAGGGACCTTAGAGGCCATGAGGTCTTACCTCTTACTTTTGCAGATGAAGAAAAGAGAGAAAGAGGTTACATGCCCAAGGTTGAATAACCAGTAAATTTCAGAGATTTCACCTGAACTCAGGGTCAGATGTGAGCCTGGTATTCCAAGGCCAGTGCTGTGTTCGCATTAGCTGACAATGAAACTTTATTTACCATCATTAAGAAATGTCTCTGACCCTAGGATGTGTACTGGTTAGGATAACACAAACACTAGACTGTTATTGTTACCATTCAGTTGTTTCAGCCTGACTCTTTGTGACCCCATTTGGGATTTTCTTGGCAAAGATGATGCAGTGATTTGCCATTTCCTTCTCTAGCTCATTTTATAGATGAGGAAACTGAGGCAAACAGGATTAAGTGACTTGTCCAAGGTCATATATCCAGTAAGTGTCCAAAGCCACATTTGAACTCAGGAAGATGAGTCTTCCTAACTCCAGGCCCAGCACTTTATCCGCTGTGCCACCTAACTGCCTAGATACTACAGTTTAATCTCAAGAATTCTCCATATTATAGGTTTGCTTAAAATTCCCCATGGAGAATGGAAGAAATGGTACCAGTTTGACCTCTCTTTCAGTTCAGTCTCTCCAGGGCTTATTAATATCATAGTCCATGAATAGGCTGAGATTTCTCAGTGGATTTTGGCACTACGCACCAGCACACAGACATTCTCTCAACTTGAAGTCTCACTGGAACATGAATTGCTCAGCCACTCATTCTGCTTTCCAGGGATCCACACCCAAAGTCACCCCCTCTCAAACTCAGAGGATACTCATATACTCCCCATTTAGACCTCATTCACACCCAAATCTTCGCATCTGTATTCCTGCAACAACCCTCCTTTCTCTCCCTCCACAATTCCTCCACATCCACTAAAGGGACCCCGGCCAACTCCAGCTTTCGATAACCAGCATCAAGGATGAAGTCTCTTCCTTCTCTAAAAGTGGAGACTGGCGTAAGGGAGTGATTACTCAAATGTCTTTCAGTTTTCAGCTGGTTGCTCTAGTTAGCTAGTGGCCTCTATTCTTTTTGTTTTTAATTAAAAAACTATCAATTTTGAAAAAGTTTGAGCACACTCCATATGTTTACATATGTATATACACACATAGGTATGTGTGTATATATATATATGTGTGTGTTTTTATTTACAATACATACATACTTTATAATGTATATAAAAAAAATAAAAAGTAAAAAAAGTAAGAGAGAAAATGCACCTTCTGCAAAGAAAACTTTCCCGTTCTCCTTAATATTAATGCCTTTCCTCTTAAGTTATGTTCATTTTACCTCGTGTATCTTGTTTGCACTCTATTATTTGCCTTTTGGCTACCCAATTAAACTGTTTACTCCTTGAGGACAAGGAACTGTTTGTGCTTTTTTTGTATCACTTAGAATAGTGCCCGGCACATGGTAGAATTTAATAATTCTTTATTGATGAGATAAAGCAGAAATTTAAAAATGTTTTTTGAAACTTCACTTATTAACAGTGTAGTACCACTCACCATCCCACACCAAAACTCAAAAACTTCTTTGTATTTGTTCTTTGTGTATTCTGAATTTACTTATCAGTGTCCCAATTGTTTTCCCCAGGAGAATGTAAAGTTCTTGGAAGCAAGACTGTTCTGATTTTGTCTTTATATTCATGTGGCTTGGCACAAGGTGGGTATTTAATAAATGCCTGTTGAGTTAAAATGTCTGTACATCCTCTCTCTATACATAGCCGTTTCCTACATTCATCTATTGGGAAACAAATAATTGTACACCAAAGGATAGTCAGTTTCTACCCTGCTTGTGTGAGAACAAACCAAAAGGGCCAGACAGGCCAACAGACATCTTAGTCTCTCCATTCAGCCCAGTAACATTAATGTCCAGTCTACCACCACTTTCCACCTTTTAAACACAATGTTTCAGTTCCTGCTAAGAATAGAAAACAAATGTATCATGCAGCCACTCTCAAATTTTTTTTCCTAATTACAGCCTTACTTTCTACTCCTCTCCCTACCCCCAGGCCAAATTCTCTAAGCAAGTAGAGCTCATTATTGGGACAGTGGAAAAAGGAGAAAGAAGGCAAGGTCTCCCTCAGTGACTAGGGAGGGCAGGACCAGCGCAAGGGAAAAAAAGATAACACACTCCAATTCACATTCAACACTTTCTCTAGCCCATTTATCTCTGTCTTCTGCCTTCATCCGACACAACTCCCTAGTACTTTATCCCTGCAATTCAACCTCACGGTTATGGTTTCTGGTCAAAGAACTTATTGTCCCATAAAGGTGCTGATGCCACATTGAAATATAATTGTAGTGCTATTAGTGGGACTGTCCCCAAAATATAGTGCTTCCAAATTGCCAGCATTCCAATCATGTAATTTGGAAACATCCCCTTCCCTGACTCTACCCAACAAGACCTGATGTTTATTTCCATGTCCTTCTATTCCTATTTCTAAAATTTCCTATATCACAATTTTTCTCTCAGCCCAGTCCCAACACTTTACCTGGAAGGAGAAAGAAAAGAACAAGAGAAAAGACATGTTCCCTCACTCAGAAAATATCTTGCTGACTCATATTCATAATAACAGGGCTGCGATTTCTCATGTATGCTAACTCCTTAATGAATAAATGCAGGTCTGTAAGGAACTGGTGTCATTTGTATAACTAGAGGAACAGATAATATCAGCCTGGCAAGATGAGAGTCATTATCACATGATTCAATTTGCATTGCCTAGATCCCAGGCAATCTGCATCAATCTTGGGGTAGCCACAAGGGTATGTTATGCAATAGTCCAGGAATCTTGTGGTCATTTATCTTGAAGACATCTTGTTTGGAACCTCAGAAAAGCTGCTTTCTTAACTTTTCCTACTCACTAGTTAGATCCATTCAGAGAAGCAGATATCAAGGCTTAGCTTTAGCTGGTTCCATCTGCCAGCAGAGGTTGATGTCAATTAGAAAAGCTGGTTTCCCCTAAAACTGGGATTATTCTAGACAATTAAAACAACTATTTGGCAAAGTAGATCACTGACAATCCAGCTCAGTTATCTCTCCGCCCCAGGCTCCTTTCTTTGAGTTGCGAAAGGCATGCAGTCATGACCATATGACTGGAAGGAGGTATCATTGTGCAGGGAGAATGAGTGACAAGTAGAAAAGGTAAAATGGAAATTCAGAAAGGTTGGAGGGAAGCTCTCATTTTTTTTTTTTTTACCAAGTACTCTCCTATTTACATACATTTGTTTGTACTATTTTTCATTGACCCGTACAACCATGGAATCAAAGAGCTCAATTTAATGGTAAAAAAAAAAGACACTAAGCACTATGTAAGGTTATGGAAAGAAATGTACAACAGGGGCAAAAAAAATCACATCTGGTCACCTGGAAAGCCTGCAACCCAGGAGAGCCAACAGGCATTAAGTCTCTTCTTTTATCAGACATAATGCCCCATCCCCTTTCCATTGTTTCCAAGCTAAGGTTTAGGGTTTGTCTATCACATCAGAGCTGAAAACGTCAAAATGTCCTTAACCCTTAATCTTAGTGCTTTTTCTCTAAGATTATCTCCAGTTTATCCTTTCTCTATCTTGTTTATACAAAGTTGTTTGCATGTTGTCTCCCCTGTCCAACTGTGAGCTCCTTAAGAGCAGAGACAGCTATCATTAGTCTCTTTGCCTTTCATTCTATTATCCCTCCTTAGTGCCTCCTATACAGTACCTTGTATATCTCAGATATGTAATAAATGTTTATTAACTTAATGACTTTCAGTAACAGGCCATCACATGATAGTGAACAATGAATAACTCCTGTTAGTCATCCATCCCAGGAGGTGCAAGCCCCTCGAAGTTTCCAGAGAGCTCTGAATGCATAATTCCTGGGATGGCCTCAATCAGTCTCTTTGGACTAGATGGAATATATATTTTAAGGAACCATGATTCAACCTTGTTGCTATTCTGTCCTTCACAAACCACTCTATATTTTCATTAACAAGAAGTTGTTTTGATTAAGAAAAGTTCTTTAATAATTGGCTATTTTCTGGCTATATATATATATACACACACACACCTTTCATGTTGGGATACGTAAATGTACTTGTGTCAAAAATAATTAAAATTCATATACTATTATACTATTCAAATTCAAATTTCCACCTTTTTTATGAGTACTTTCCTGATTCCCCCATACATCTAGTGTCTTCTCTCTTATATTATCTACCACATACAACTATACAAACACATATATGTACACAAATAATATATACAGATGTGTGTATATATATGCATGTATATCTGTATCTATCTGTAGCTATATAAGTTTTTCTTGTGGTGTACTCCTCCCCATAAGAATGCAAGATCCTCGAGGTTAAGTGCCGTGTTTTTAAATGTCTTTTTATCCCCCAGAGCTTAGCATAATGGCTGTCACAAACAAATACTGACTGACCCACTCACATGAAACAAATTATGTGAAAGTATTTTGTAACTCTAAAGCATTTTTTAAAATCCTTCTGCCTTTTCCTTTTCTGATAGTCATCCCTTATAATGAGGATATTTTTAAAAGATAAAGAATAAGAAGAAAAATCAATCAGCAAAACCAATCAACATACATTAAAAGAAAATCTTATAATGAGTATTTTTTTCATGTATGGACCCTGCCTTATGCAATGGATTATCAGAGGTATCTTCTCATTTCTCTTCTTTGGTGCCAAGTTGGTTCTTTACAATTTTATGTTCTATTTTTGTTGATTTCTGTTTGTTGATTTTTCTACCTTTATATGTTATAGACTCTATATCTATAAACTATCTATGTGAGTGTGTGTGTGTGTGTGTGTGGAGAGAGAGAGAAAGAGAGAGAGAGAGAGAGAGAGAGAGAGAGAGAGAGACTTAGTTTTCCTGGTTTTGTTTATTTCTATGTGTCTCTATATTCATCATTTATTTCAGCAATGTACTATTCCATTACATTCATGTACACAATTTGTTTAGTCATTAGCTAACCAAAGTATAATATAAGTTTAAACTATTATTAGTAGCGATTAAATAATCTTCTAGTAAGCACTGCCTTGGCGCTTCTCATTGATCTGGAGGTATGCTTCCAGTTCTGAAAGTCTTGGCCAATGAACTCAAGCCCTGATGACTTCTAGCAAATTGCAGTGTATGGGTCTAATGTGCCATTATCATCCGAGACCCAGCCTAGATAAACTTAGAGAATTCATTAACAGAAAAATGACCATTTTCTAATGGGATTTTTCCTATAAAACTTCCATTAAACCATCTAGGCAGTTTGAGATCGTGGAAATACTGACACACTTGGAGTCAGGAAAGACCTTGGAAGGGCATCTCTGGCCTGGTCTGCCACCAGCTATGTAACCACAAACAATTCACTTAACCTGTCTAAGCCTTCAGTTTCCTCATCTATGTGAAGAAGATAATAATGCCTGAAATATGTGCCTTACAGGTTTCTTCTAAGGGACTAAAAGGACTTGAAAGAGCCTGAATAAACAAACAAACAAATAAATAAATAAATAGATTTCAGTTATTGTTATTATTTTGAGCTGATTGGACTCATTTGTTCCATTGCTCTCATGAACTCAAAAGAACCTGAGGAAGGGACATGACATGACATCAAATTTAGAGACATGAACCAAAGTTGTATATAATTGGGGAAATATAGATGGGTTGCAATGGCATACATTGGAATATAGGATTATTACTGTCTACTAAAGTATGAAAGAAATATCATTTAAAAAGATAAAGATGGGAAGATCAGTGGGAGGAGGGAGGGAGAGAGAGAAAGAGAGAGAGAGAGAAGAAAAAGGAAAAGAAAACAAGAAGAAGATCAGTAAATACTGAAGGATATGTCTATTTTCTCAGGTAAGAAAAAATATGATAATATACATATATAACAATGCCATCCTTTATGAAAGCATTAAAAAGGCATTAAAAAGACTTTTGAAAACAATATTTTCCAGCATACTATAAATTTTGGCACAATTGACTAAATGGTAAAGAGAATACAAGGTCTCTGTTTCTTGACTATAAAAAACAGCATTTGATTTGATAGGATAGGATGCTACCTTCAAGGATTCCCCAACAAGGTGTCACCAATATCTATATTTGAAACACACAAGCTACCTTGAAATATGTAAGAACAGAGATACCTTTTTTAATCACCTACAAATTATAAATATCAAGTAAGGCTTAAAATAGGGAGATAGATTTTTTTACCAAATGTTTTTTCCAATGTCCTAGAGACTATCCAGCACAGAATCCAAGTGGGAATGGGCTTTTTATAGATTAGGGGTTCTTCAAGTGGAATTCATGGGTGCCCAAATCATCCATGAATGTATATTAAAGGGACTGTAGATCTGGATTTGAAAAAAATAAGTATTTTCACTAATCTCTAACTGAAATGTAGCATTTCCTTTAAATATTTGGAAACATTATTGTCAGAAAGGATCCATAGGTTTCACACATGCATGCACACATACATCCATACACACATACACACATACATAGGCTTTCACAATATACACAAAAAGCTTAACATTTCTAATGGTGATGAAATCTTACATACAACCTTGTTTGCAGATGATGTTGCACTGATTGTATGAAGACTTGAAGCCCTACAGAGGCTCCTAAATAACATCCATAATCATTCAAAAGGATGCCTCTTAGCTGTAAATGGAATGGGTAGGAAATTGGGGCAGAGAGACAAATAGATTAGGGATGACTAATGTCCAGGTTGTTATTTATAGTTGGATGAACTAGGCTAAGCCTAGTCTATCAGAACAAGTATCTTGCACATATCCTGCTAATGAACAATAACTGGTCATTAGCAGGGTATTGCCCGGCATTGTTCAGGTGAATGGAGTAAATTGGATTTCACTTGGAAAAATTTCAGTGCCTTTAATGACCGAGGCATTTTGCTGAAATAAATGCTTATATGCTTATACTTTAGTATCAATATTCTGCCAGGGATGTAACATAGTGACAAAACATGGAATTCTATAATGACCTAAGAATTAAAATTGAAGATTACCCATGTAGTGGGGGAGGAGGGTGTGGTAGAAGTGGGTGGAAGCATATTTCCACAGGAAACTGGCATAGAAGATATAATTAAACATTCATAAAGGATAGGCTAATCATATAGTGAGTGCAAGAGAAAGCCAGACCTACCCACACAATGTCAAAAGATCCAGAAGATGGCTACCATCATGTTGGATGGACACACACTCACCTACGGAAGATTCATAGGACTACATGAATATAAGTTTCACAAGATAAGAATGCATAAATATTCTGTACTGTTGAGTGGGGCATCCATATCAAGGAGACCACAGATCCCTAGGAGGGAAAAAAAGACATGTGAAGCTTGGGTTCTGCCAACACCTTCAAAATCATTGCTTTTGAGAAGTGTTGAATAATAAATCATAATGACCATGAGAGTTGTATTAAATATTTGCAGGGTTATTTCCTGGAAGTTTCTAGAAAGGAAAGGTAAGAAACAAGAGAGTTGACAGTTGAAAGAGGTAGATTTTAGCCCCATAGAAGGAAATTCTTTATAACTAGAGGGTTGTAGTGGGTGTAGTGGGTGTAGTGGGGGTAGCGGGGCTGCCTTGATAGTGAGTTTCCCTTCACTGAAGGTATTCAAATGAAAACTAACTGGCAAGTAGTCATAGCTGTGGTAGAGGGGATTCCTACTCACATAGGTGTTGGATGTCCTGGTCTCGGAAATTTATACTGACTCTTTATATTCTGTAATCCTCTAATTCTGTGAAAATAATGAACAATCCTGAAAACATTGCTCTTATCAACATTCAAAGTCAGCCACGATCATGCTGCCTTTTTTTCTTTACCCCATTTTTCAGGAGGTGATGCCTTGCTTTTGCTTCAGTCAAGTCCCCAGTAAGGTTAAGAAAGACTGCTGCCTTGTGGTCAATCTGAGAGCTACTTACATCTTCAGGAAATGTGCTGTATTAAGTACTTTAAAGAAATCTGAAAATAAGTTTTCTGTCTTCTTTCTGCTTTTAATCTTTCTCTAACAGCTTTTGACTTTATGATATTTGCAAAAGGATTTTTAAAATTATTATTGTTTTGGAAAAAATCACCATTTTCCAATACACATGCCTTTGGATACAAAGGCCCAGCAGCTTAAATTCCATTTTCTAACTGTACCAGAGCAAAAGTTAGGTGGGGAGGTTTTTCATATTCATATTACATAAATATTTTCATTAACAGTCTCATTTCTGAAGCACAAAATGCATTCTGATGAACCATTCATGTCTATGAACCATGAAGCACCAGCTGGTAAATGTAGTAGTTGAGTTCCAAGCCCCAATGAAGACAGCTTGGGAGGATGCCCCATCTATCACAAACATTTGTTAGTACTGGATGTCTATCTCTTCCAGAGAGTAAGGAAGTGACAAATCCAGTTCTCAGCAGTGCCTAACATGCCAACTAGTTGTTTCTCCTATTTGTTACTTACAAGGAAGAAAAAAGATCCAATAAACATTATTACCAATCTGTTTTAAATGAAAGCTGCATTTAGGCTGTATGTAAATGATTCCACTGATCTAAAGGAGGTTCCCTAGTTACCTGTGTCCTTCATCTAGAAAGTCCTTGACCCCAGGCACTCATTATGTGCGTCCTTTATGCCAGGAACTAACCAAAACACAAATAAAATGGGCCTGATCTAAAGGAGCATGAATTATTTTGGGGGAAAAATAACATTCACCTAGAAAAAACTAAATCCAAAACATATACAACATGATTTCCAAGATTCTGAGTGGAGCTATTGATTAGGTGATTACTATATCTTTCAAATCATATTGGTAATGTTAATTTGATGCTTATTACCCGGACAAGAGTTAGGAGGAGGACAAAGGGGAACTCAGAGGGGACCAAGAGGCCAGAGGTCAAGTCCCTGATACTGACTGATAATCAGAGTATTGGTTGATGTCGTCCTAGTCAACTTCCAATCCTCAACCAGGTCAGCTGTGCCCCAAGGCTCATTCTGATGATCAATAGATCCCCTGTGGTGGGAGAAGATATGGTTGTTAGGAAGGGGATTTGTCCTCTGACTGATGACTGGCAAATGTCACCTTTTTTATGAAGCTTTCCCTGATCAGTCAGCACCTACTTATTATGTGTCAAGTATTATGCTAGGAATGAATAACACTTAAATCATACTTTTTTGTGCCTACTTAATATTCCATTTTGTATTAGAATTATTTGCATATCTTCTTTATAAAATTGTAAGATTTTGTAAAATTGTAAGACACTTGACTTCCAACACTATTCTGTTTTCTCTTTCTTTAGTGTCCTAAGGTCCTAGCACAATTCTGGGCACAGAGTAGGTATTCCTTGATTGTTGAAGAGGGCTGGATAGTAGTGATACAACTTCTCTATTGCCCTCTATCCAACTTCCTACTGATCTTCATGACTCTGTAGCAAAGTCTTTTAGTTTCTTAGATGGGTCAGACAAGGATCTATAGACTCCCTCTCATATCTTTTTCTTGAGCCAGTATATAACTTGTCCTATAGGGTTCCCATTGATTAAAGAGAATGAAAGAAGAAGAAATAGACAAATTTATCATTTAATCATTTGGATAATACTTATATGTATAATATCTGGATTAGTTATATGAATTATTTATATGAATAAAGTATATTCATCTATACATATCAACTGACAAAAGTTTATATGTGTGTGTACATGTCTCTGTGTAACCAATATTCCATAATGAATAACTAATTTTATGGATTCAGCACATTTACTAAGAACTTATTCGAATCCCTCATCTTTGCATGGAGGTAACTGTGGGTTCTCCAAAGCTATGTCCACAGAGTGCATACTCTGTCAGATCCTTCCTAACTTAAAAGACTTTGAACATGATCTGGTAATAACATGTATGTTTATTGTCTAAGGACCAGCCTCTGGCCGATTGTGGAAGGACTCTTGACCAGAAGCTGGTAAACAAGGGACGAATTTTCTTCAACCCTGACTTATGAAATGATCTCATTCATGAAAGGTAAAAGCCCTCTACACTAGAGGAAGGACTGTCCATCTCAGTGAAACCACAGGTTGCATGAAATTTTGAAATGCAGACTCAAAAAAGGCACATGTATTAATAATCAAGACTTCGAAATAGATAAACAGGAACCTATTTTAATTGCCAAATCTCAAATACTGGAAATATAATGATGATAGTTATCTGTAAATTATATTTATTTGTAGAGATTTCATTATTCATTGAGATGACCAGTTTCCAATTTAAAAAAATAGTTCTTTTGTTCTGAAAAAATCAATGAGCTATTTATGATGGAATACAGTTAATATGTCATAGGAAGTTTTTTTAATACATCTTATGTTATTTAATAGCATTTTAATACGCTTTAAAAGTAAATTTTCTAATTTTTACTTCAAGGATTCAGTTGAAATACAAAATTAAGTAAGATTCTCCAGTATTATCCAAACTTTGAGAACCACAGGCTTAGATGGGCAGATTCAACCTTTTTTTTAAGTATACTGATTTTGTGCTCCAAGGAATTAGGAATCAAATTATGGTTCTGTAATTTACTATTTGTGTGATCTCTCTCTCTCTCTCTCTCTCTCTCTCTCTCTCTCTCTCTCTCTCTCTCTCTCTCTCTCTCACACTCACACACACACACACACACACACACACACACGGGGTTAATGATTTGCCCAGGTCACACAGCTAGTAAGCATCTGAGGTTGGATCTGAACTCAGATCCTCCTAATTCCAGGGCTGGAGTTCTATCCACTGTACCACCTTACTGCCCTTTAACTTCTCTTAACCTCAATTTCTTCTTATGTTAAATGACAGAATTAGACTTGATCATTTCCTAGGTTCCTTCAGCCATAAATAGATGAACTTTAAGACATCTTCAAGCTCTAACTCTGAATCCATAATAATTAATAAACACAAGTTCAATGTTCCTCTGCAGTAAATGTTTGCCATTTCATGTAGTTTTGGAAGCCAGGAAATAGCTGACTAAGCAAGGGGCTTAGGAGGGGAAATGAATGTAATGATTGCCTCTTGCTTTCCATCATTCATCCCTTCTGCTGTACTGTTTGAGATTGAGAACTATTTCTTGCCCTTTATAAATACCTCTGCTTCAGGAAACTTATCTGGGAGCACAGTGTACAGGACTATGTTTTATGATGTCAAACAGATTTATCATAATTTGAGTGCTGCATCATAATGGTCAAGATCTTTATATAGACTTTGAAATTGGAAAGTATGAGAGGACAAAAGAAGGACAATCTTTTGCTTGGCATTCAAAACCCTTCACAACCTAGCCATCTGCTACCTTTGCAATCTTCTTATATCTTACTCCCCAGTATGTACTCTTCAATTCAATGACGCTGGCTTCTTGGCTGTTCCAAGAACAAGATACTTCATCCAGGCATTCACTCTGGCTGTCCCTCATGCCTGCTCTCCTTGGCTTTCTTTAATTGCTAACAAACCAGGGAGTTTTCCCTCTTTTAATTATTTCCTATTATGTGTATTTATTTTGTGTATATAGATTGCTTTGTATATATTTCTTTGCATATTGTCTCCCATTAGATTGTAAATTCCTTTAGGAAAGTGACTATCTTTTGCTTCTTTTTCTATCCCCAGGGTTTAGCAGAAAGTAAATGTTAATAAATGTTGAATGATTAATGGGCTATAAATGGGCCAGAGCCAAAAGTTCAATTCCAATGTTTTCTATACTTTCAACTAGCCGGGAGTGGTAAAGCATGCTGGTATATATGAGAAGCTGGAGAGAGACTTCTGTGTGGGTTAGAAGTAACCTTAGGGTTAAGTAGGATCACTATTTAACTTGAGAGGGACCCAGAGCAGGGACAATGAAACCCCTTTGAGGAAAACAAACCCCTTGGATTTAGCTATCAGGATCTCAACAGAAGCCTAGTGTTTGCCTCACTATGTGCTTGTCTCACAGAAGTGCTAAACAGCTGCTGAACAGCTGTTGTGTGACAATCCCTGGAGGAGAGACTGATTAGACTGGGCATACCCTGAGGAAAATATGCATATGTAGGAGGTTAAAAGAAACTGCCAGGAGGTCAGTGTCACTTAATGCAGGCAGGTGGAGGGGAGTAAGGTACAAGAGAACTAGGAAAATAGGATTATGAAGGATTATGAATGAGAAACAAAATTTTATATTTGATTCTGGAGATAATAGGGAGCTACTGGAGATTATTAAATGGTGTGTGTGTGGGTGGTGTGTGTGTGTGTGTGTGTGTGTGTGTGTGTGAGAGAGAGAGAGAGAGAGAGAGAGAGAGAGAGAGAGGGGAAGGGGGTTAGATCATCTCTGTAGAGTACAACAGACTTTTTCTTACATATCTCACATCATGATGTAGTAGGAAGTGCACAGATCTTAGAAACAGAAGCCCTAGGTTTGAGTTTTGTTTGACTTACCAGCTACATGATGAGTGCCTCCTGATTTTTTTTCCTATTCTTTCAAATCCATTAGAGATCCTTTCCTCTCTACCTATCCAAATCCTGCCCATCCTTCAAGAATGAGCTTGTTTCATCTCCTCCATAAAGATGTATTTCCTTTCATTTCCAAAATATTTGTACTTCTTTGGACTTACCCCTCTTGCTCCTAGGAACTTCATCATCTGACAAGGTGACAATACCTCTAGTACTGACACCTCATTAATATCCTCTCTCTCTAGCCCCCCATTTCTGATTGGAAGGTGGAGAGTAAAGGGCTCCACCCAAAACCTCATTTTAAGGAGGGCATGCAAGCCCATCATCTCCTCAATTCCCACCTAACTATAGGAATACCTAATTTTAGTGCATTTAGCTTTATTGCACTTCATTTCATTTTTTGCTTGCTTGTTTTTTACAAATTGAAGGTTTGTGGCAAACCTACCTCAAGGAGGTCTATCAGCACCGTCTTTCAAAGAGCATGTGCTCACATCATGTCTCTGCATCACATTTTGGTAATTCTCATAACACTTCAAACGTTTTCTTCTTCATCATCATCATTATTATATCTATTATGGTGATCTGTGATCAGTGATCTTTGATGCTATTATTATAATTATTTGGGAGCAACACAAACAGGACTCAAAAAAGACAGTGAACTTAACAGATAAATGTGTTTGTTCTGGCTACTCCAGTCACCTGCAATTGTTCTCCAACTCCCTTTCTCCCTCCTTGGACTTTCCTATTCCCTGAGACACAACAATATTGAAATTAAGCCAATTAATAACCCTACAATAGTCTCTAAGTGTTCAAGTGAAAAGGAAGAATCAATTGGTTTGGCAAAGGGCATTGTTGTCTTATATTGGGAAATTGACACGGAAACCACCAACCTGATCAGTCAGGAGCCATCAACATCGAAACCAGACCCTCTCCCAGCCAAAGGATGATGACTTGCAGAAGGCTCAGATGAAAGCATTTTTTTAGCAATAAAATATTTTTAATTAAGTTATGTACATTAGAATCTTTTGGGACATAATACTATTGCACACTTAAAAACTATAGTATAGTGTAAACATAACTTCTATAGACGCTGGGAAACCAGAAAATTCGAATTATATGACTCAGTTTACTGTGATGTTCACTTGATTGCTGTCGTCTGGAACTAAACTCTTGGAGTGTGCCTCTACACTTATTTGAATCTCTTCATCATGCCCTCCTTGTGCCAAATACCTTCCCTTTCTCCGTTTCCTCTCCATTTTCAGCTTCCTGCTGTGTGTTGTCTTACCTACTCTCCCTTAGATTGTTAGCTCCCTAAGGGCAGAAACTGACTTCCATTTCTGTAGCCCCAACACATAGTATGCTGCGCAGCACATGGTAGGCTTTTAATAAACATTTATCAGCTGACCACTTATTTACCCCAGTCTGTCTCTGCTCTCATTTCTCATTTTACTTGTAATCTATCATAAAGTTTAGCAGGCATTTTTCTCTAACTATTTTAAAAGGGGCAAGTGTGGTACAGCAAAAAAGTGAGACAGTAAGGCATGATGAAAAGACCATTAGATTTGAATTTTAAGTCTCAGGCTTATAATAAGTTGCAAGACCCTGAGTAAGTTGCTCAACTTCTCTCAGTTTCCTCATATGTAAAAAAAGGATGAGAGAAATATAATATATGATTGTGTTCTGAAACAAACTTCTGGTTGTTTGACTTCACTATACTTGTGTACTATGAATGGATGAAGGGATGGAGGGATGGATGGATGGACGGATGGACGGACGGACCGGACGGATGGACGGATGGACGGACGGACGGACGGATGGACGGACGGACGGACGGACGGATGGATGGACGGATGGATGGATGGATGGACGGATGGATGGACAAAGCATTTATTAAGTGTTTACTATGTGTGACACACTCTGCTACAAAACAGTCTGGGCTACGAATAGAGGTGTAAGGTAGTCCTGCTCTCAAGGAGCTCTCATTCTAATGGGGGATACAACACATATGGAAAGTTTTGTCACTAAGTCAGATGGAAAAGTCCCACAGTCATTAGGGCACAGAAGCAAAGCATATGGTAATGTTCTTCTTGAATGTCGTTGCCGGTGATAAAGTCATAGTTTCTTATATTGAAGCATTTGACATTACTAAGGACTTTGGTGGTAAGAATTTTCCTTTCTAAGTCTTCAATGGATGTGGCTATAGCCTACAGGAGCAATTATCAAGCTGCATCTCTACAGTGGTTGCTTCCCAGGATGATGGCTGAAGGCTTTAGTCTTGCATTCAGGGTCCTGAGTTGTTTACATCAAAGTGTGAGGTAGATAGTGGTCAAGGTTGTGGGGGTGGTGGCTTGAGTTGCCTGTCACATGTTGCCAATGTCTTTCCAGGGTACACAGTTCATTCAGCTGACTTGACTACCATATGAGCTACAGTTGATTGACTGTTTATGAGGATGGTTGGCCCTTCTTCAGGAGTCTTTTTCCTGGATAACAGCTATGAGAAAGTCAAGAAAATTAGCCTCTGACTCTATGCCATTACCTCTTAATGGAGTGTTGTGGCTGGAAGCAACATTATAGCTCATCTACCCAAACAAATGGGACAAAAGAGGCTAATTAGCTTTTACAAGTGAGTGTCAGAACCCAAACTAAAGCTCCTATCTACTCATTCTCCACTTCAACTCTGTTTATTCATTCAAAAACTTTGTGTCTAAGTGTCTTGAGTAGCTAGGTGGTGCGGTGGATAGAGTACCAGTGCAGGGGTCAGGAGGACCTGAGTTCAAATGTCACCTCAGACACTTGACACTCACTAGCTGTGTGACCTTGGGCAAGTCACTTAACCCCAATTGCCTCATCCTGGGTCATCTCCAGTCATCCTGATGAATATCTGGTCACTGGATTCAGATGGCTCTGGAGAAGAAGTGAGGCTGGTGACGTGCACAGACCTCTCTCCCTCCCTCAAAACAAAGTCAAGTGCAAGTCATGGCATTATTTCTCTAATGGCATGGTCTTCAATGAAGGATGAACACACACACATAAGTCTAAGTGTCTTAAAAAGGGGTCCATTTCTTTGTATTTAAGGTGACTTTGCAAATAGTTAGCACTTCATAAATGCTTGCTGAGTTGGATTAAATTTTCAAGCACCATATTGGAAAGAATATAAAATTTTTAAATAGGGAAACTGAGGTTCTGAGAGGTTAAAATGTCACTGATGGATATATAGCTAAGAAGTTAAGGTGGGACTCCAAAACAAAGTGTTAATATGTGGTCTAAGGAATTAAAAGGTGACCAAGAAAGATTTCATGGAGGAGAGGACATTGGAGTTGGGGTGGGAGCCCACAGGCAGAAAAGGAGTAAAGCGGCCAGGTTTGGTTAAAGTAGATAGACTTTGAGGAGAGGAATAATGTCTCAATATTTGAAGCTTCTGCTATTTCACTGGTTTGACCAGTGTAGACTCCAAACTGTAGTTTGCGGGTTTAAGAGGATCAATGGCTAAAACGCACTTTTTCAGTCAATCTATTGGTGAACCTTTTAGAATGAAACAAAATTGGACCTTGGACAAGAAATCCAGGATAAATATTAGTCATTGATACTTGGATGTTTTCCAGTTTGGACCTGCCAGAACTTGAGCATAGACTTGGAGAACCCAAGATCCTCTCTACATTATGAGGAAACATCAGAGTAAGATTTTAGTGGCAGTTAGCAAAATCAATATCAGCTTACATTTATGTAGCATTTTATACTTTCCAAGCATTTTAGATAACAATATTTTGTACGATTCTTGAAATAGTCTTTTGAGATTGGCATGTATTATTTTTTAGCTTATTTCCTCAACTTCTTACTTCAAAATAAGTTATGCTTCCATGGCTGTTCCTCATAGAGTTCATGGATTCATTTCAGTGTAGGTCAAGCATCATCTCCTAAAGGAGGTCTTTCCTAATTTCTTCAGTTTGTTAATACTTTCCTAACCAAAGAAATTGCATTGCATATCTATCCTCTATGTTTTTATACATTTGTCTGTGCACATAGTGTTTTCTCCCTATGGACTGTAAATTCCTTAAAGGCAGGCCCTGTTTGATTTTTGTCTTTGTGTCTGTAACACCTAGAACAGCACCTAATTCATCGGAGGTACTCAAGACATCCTTATGGAATTTACTGAAAATGATTCTTTGTTATATATCCTACCTTAGAAGCAAACCTGTCACTAGGGAAGAATGATCAGGCAGCTATGTAGTAAAGTGAGTAGAACATTAGACTTGGAAACTATAAGACCTCAGTTCAAATCCGGCCTGAGATACTGACTTAGCTACATGACATTGGGTGAGTCTCTTAACCTCTCTCAGCCTCAGTTGCCTCACCTTGCAAAATAGGGATAATAACACTCTATATAGATTTGTTTTATAAATTTTGTTTGGATAGCTAGATGGAATAGTGGACAGAGTGTCGGGCCTGGGATCAGGAAGATTCATGTTCCTGAGTTCAAATCTGTGCTCAGACAGCCTGGGCAAGTGACTGAGCCCTGTTTGTCTTCATCTCCTCATCTATAAAATGAGCTGGAGAAGGACGGAGCAAACCACTCCAGTATCTTTATCAAGAAAACTCCAAATGAGGTCACAAAGAGTCAGACACAACTAAAATGACTAACAACCACAAAATTAATTTGTCAAGAGAATCGAATAAGATAACATACCTCAAAGGTTTATAAGTGTTAGCTATTATTATTTCTCCAAATCACCAAAATTTGGAGAGTTCAGAAATTTAACTCTCCTAGAAATATAGAAACAATTGAACTTGTCAACTCGATAGCAAGAGCAGTTAGTTAAAATGAGAAGTTATAGCAACTAAATCTCTCAATAACTCAACTGATTAAGTTTTAATGATTTTCTGAACGGTTTTCATATAATGAATTAAAAAGGTAATTTGAGGGTATGTCTCACACACTTTCCCCTAGATACCAAAATTTCTAGTTACAATACTGTTCAGAAGGTTGTAAGGATAGTGCTTTGTAAAATGAAAATGTTATATTATTATGAACATCTCTAGTAAACATCACCTAGAAGGGAATGTTCAATATTTCTCCTTTAATCCAGTGTCTTGGGAATGAAGCAACAGAGATGATTAAGTCTGTGGATAAAGAAGAAAATGCATAGTTTCCCATGTTGAAAGTTCTATACTATCTTGTGCATCTCTGGCTGGAATTCATTTTGATTACAATTGCCCCAACACCAAAGGCACATACCATATAATGAAATTAGAGAAAGGAAAATAGTGGCATTCCTTCCAAGGACTGGGATGCCTATGCCTGCTGGCATTGATTTTCCCTCTTCCATAGTGATCTGGTGGCAGAGTTGGCTGGAAGCCTGGACCAGAGTCAAGAATCCCTTTAATGCCTCAGAATCAGTCACAGCATCTCAGAGTTTATAGAAAACTCAGCGATCATTTAGTCTAACCGTTACTTAAAAAAGAATGTTCTCTATAACCTACCTGACAAGTATTCAAGTACAGAAGCCTACAATCTCCAACAGAGTACATTCTATTTTTGAATAATTTTAATTATTAAGAAGCTATATCCCACCTCAAGAGAAAATTGTCCTTTGCTCTTGGTTCTATCGTCTATGGCCAAGAAGAGCAAGTTTACTCCCTTTGTTTATTAGACCCTATTCATTCTCTGTATAGCTTTCCTCCTATACATAGTTATTTGCATATGTCTCCCCATTGATAGCAAGCTCCTTGAGGGCAAGTACTCTCTTTTGCCTCTTTTTACACATGATAGGTACTTAGTAAATGTGTATTGCTTAATTGTTTGAGCTATATTTTTATTAGCTGTTATTTCCCCCTTGAGTGTTCTCATCTTTAGAATAAACGTGCCTACTTTCCTCCAACTAATTACCATATAGCATTAACTTTAGGTCCTTTGCCATTCTGGTTGCCCTCTTCTGGATGCTCACCAAAATGTCAACATTCTTTAGGGCCAGGAAAAGCATATACCTGTATTCCCTTCTACTGGAGGAGGCTGAGGCTGGAGGATCATTTCAGTTTCTGACAGGGATGTGCTGGTAAATGTTCACTGCTGCCTCTGTGGGGACGGGGGGGTTGAGGGGATACCCTCAAGACACACTTTTAAGTTTTGTCTTCATTATGATCACCTTCTCCATTGCTTTCTTAAGTTCAGTCTAGGGTGGGGGGGACCTGCAGCCTTGAGGCCACATATAGCCTTCTAGGTCCTTGGGTGTGACCTTTTGACTGAGTCCAGGTTTTACAGAACAAATTCTTTTATTAAGGGGATTTATTCTGTGAAGACCTACTTGAAGACCTAAAGGGCCATATGTAGCCTTGAGGCCACATGTTCCCCACCCCCTGGTATACTCAATCATCAAAACAATAATTGAAGTTGGAATTTATACCGCTTGCCAATTTTATTTCTGAGGTGCAAATATTCACCTTGAAAATTTCACAATTGACCTGTTATGAACAATTGGCCTAGTACACTCTGATTGGAAGTCCTGAGATGCAGTAGGGCTAAAACTGATTCACTGTGTGCACTAAGTTTAGCACAGAAAACCATAAGGCTGCCTAAAGATGAAGGAATCAGTCCAAGTCAGAAAAATGGAGGAGGTTCAAACTTTCAGGCAGATCATTATTGGGATCATCCCAGGGGTATGCTGGAGAACACTTTTATCTGCTAGAAAGAGTGACTGCTAAATTTTTAGTGTGTACATGTACACCTCTGCCGGTGGTACACATCAGGACTTGATTTATCATAATGTTCACTTTCTAGATTTAAGAAAGTGATGGAGAAAATGTTAATATTGAAGATTAAATTTAAAATCATGAGACCTGCTTATTAAACATTTACCAAAATAGCCCTAGATCACACTTATGAGTGTCTGCTGCACTGCCAGCCTTAGTAACATAGGTGGGGGCTCAGTTTCAGAAAACAAACAAAGGAACACAGCTAATCCATAAGCAATGTCCTCTTGAAATGGGGTGCCCACCATTAAATATAATGCTCCAGATATGATCTGACCATGGCATAGTGTAGAGTGACTATCTCATAGGAGTAGAGTGACTATCTCTTCTCTGATATGGCCGCTATGCTCCTCTTAACGCAGCCTAAGATCACATCAGTTTTTTTGTCTCCATTTCACATTATTGACTCATGGTAAGCTTGTAGTCCATCCAAAATCTCACATTTCCTTCAAATGGCTGTCTTGTCTTGCTTAACCAATGTTATACTTAGGAGTTTGTATAAATTCAAGTGTAAGAACCTTTGCCTCTTTAAATGTTATCATTTTTGTTGCAGGTCAATGACCTTAACCTTTCAAGATATTTTTCACTCTTTACTGTATCATCTTTGCATTCTCTCTCTCTGTCTCTCGGTGTCTCTCTGTCTCTCCCCCTCTATCTTCTGCCCTCTCTGTCTCTGTCTCTGTCTGTGTCTGTCTATCTCTGTCTGTCTCTGCCTCTATATCTTTGTCTGTCTGTCTGTCTGTCTGTCTGTCTCTCTCTCTCTCTCTCTCTCTCTCTCTCTCTCTCTCTCTCTTTCACATACCCTTCCACTCAAAATCTAGATGACTCTTTAGAGAGGAATAGGAAGGTAGGTTTAACTTTAGGGATGCCAACACATCTAGAACTTTCTTTTGCAATTAGATAAAGAAGTAATCTTGAGACCATTGGACCCAGATCATCAGCCTACAGAAAATCCATGTTTCTGCAAGTCCAACGTGGACAGTCAATTAAGAATTGCAAGAGCTAGTGCTGCTGGTTTAGGTGGGGGTAGGGAGGAGGCCCCTTCGGTAAACAATGTTGAGAATTTTCTCTGAGCGTATTCAACTAGTAAGGAGAGTTTATCAAGAATGACTGTTCATCTTCCTCTTCAGAGCCCTTCTTCCTAGGTCGTGCCCCCAGGAGCCTGTCTTTTGTTGGTTTTGCTTGGTCCTTGTTAACTGATTCCTCTCTTCTAACTTCCCAAGTAGCTGAATATAGTGGTTGGCCTTAAGGGCCATGCCTTTAAAGAGCCTGGAGTTTAACTTCAGATGGAGCTGTTCTAAGCCAGAACCAGCTTATACCTGATCCAGTGGTTCCATTTTGAGATTGGAACCAAATGAGGTACTCCTACAGTAGCTAAATTTTTCACAAAAGGACATTCACTTAGCAAAATAATGATTCAGTTGGGTGCCAACCCACTTCACATTTGCCATGGTGAAATGCCTGTTTAGAAGCCCCAAGGCTGAGGAATACCACACACACACACACACACACACACACACACACACACACACATGCACACACACACACACATGCACACACCCACGCACACACACATTCCTCCTGCATTGGGCTTTTATGTTGATATGACCAGAAATCTAAATGGAAGGTTTGAGTCTTATACCCCAGAAACAATTAAATCTGGAGCGGATTCTTTTACCATTTATGGAAAAACTAGCCAACTCTCCATGAATTAGTAAATTTTGCTCCACTCACAGAGGCCATTCTGTCTCTGAAGATATGAGGTATACGTTCCCAGATTCATCTGCTCTGTACTGAGCTCCTTCTTAAGTTACATATCCTGAAGGTTACACACTCACGCAAAGGTCAACTTAGCTGTACACAGAATTGATAGTTTTATACATGCTCTAATATAGTTACTCATCAGGGATAGCATAG